>CM061070.1:140810097-141414264 GCA_030762895.1 Sophora flavescens | reverse complement strand
CCCAGAACGACTCTATTGCATTCAATGAAGTTCTGCTTGAAGCCAACATCTGAGGGAATGTCTCTAACGGATCATAAATGCTTGAAGACTATAAATACAGAAGTCATTGAAGATGAAGACATAAAGAATACATACAGCATTAAAGAGGCATTACTCTGCGCATTAATATCTTCATTATTTCATTCTGTATTCTTCAATCATTTGAAGTTATTACGCAGACTTTCCTGAGCTTTACATTTAAACCACCCTCTGAGTGTTAGTGAAAGATCTGCCTGTCTGAAGTTGTTTTTATTACAAATCACATTTCTCAAAACTTGTCTTGGAGCCTGAAGAGGATAGGCGTGCAAAGAATACTTGTCTTGGAGCCTGAAGAGGCTAGGTGTGCAAACAATACTTGGTGTCTGTAACCTGATCAGTTATAGTGGATAAAACTTGGTGCTGTCAAGGACTGGACGTAACTCTTTGCTTTGAAGAGTGAACTAGGATAAATAGTTGTGTCAATCTCTCTTTCCTTTTAAACTCTTTAGTTGCTTTATTTTTCTTATCCGTTTATCAAGTGGTGTTTTTGTCTAAGTCACTGTTAAAATTTCACCAGACAGGTCACCTGTCTATCCTGTATCTTTCCACTCGTCTGAACCAAGCTTCTGTATGCGAAAAGATTTCAACTTCGTTTGAATTCTGATAAACACAATTCAACCATCATTCTCGTGTTTATAGCTGTCTATTTCAAACATCAGTAAGAGTTTTTGTACCTAAGTAGCTTGTTATAGATACAGTTCCCTTGCCTTTTAATGGAATTTGTTCACTATTTCCAATTCGAACCCATTTGACTTCAGTGTTGTCCAAATGCTTGAACAATTCTTTGTCATAGGTCATATGGTTGGTGCAGCCACTATCAATCAGCCAAGATTCACTTGAATTATTGCTAGAGAAACAAGTAGCAACAAAGAGTTGGTCTTCCTCCTCCTGTTGTGCATTCTTCGCTTCAGCTGCAACTTGCTGGATTGTAGCTCTGCAAATCACTGCTTCATGACCCATCTCGTTTGCTGCATTTTGCATCTGGCCTTTTCCAGCATTTAAATGGTGGGTGATCCATTTTGCCACAGTGATGACAAGGTGGGCAATTTTTCTTTTTACCCTTACCTTTGCTCTGACTATTTGAGGTACTTTCACTGCTTGCTGGTTGGTTCTTCTTGTAGAATTTCTTTTTATTTTTTTCAACTTTATGATGCTTGGCTAGTAAAGCACCTTCAACCACACGATCTTGCCTCATAAGTACCCCGTTACTCCTGGACCTGCAAAGCATGTAATACTTCAACCAAAGTGATATTGGACAGATCCTTTGTGTTCGCCAAGGTGGTTATTGATGCTTCATGTCTCTTAGGCACTGTAACCAGAATCTTTTCTACAATTCGGAATCAGCAAATTCAATGCCTAATAATTTAACCTTGTTTGCAATGCCAAGCAATCTGTCTGAGTAATATTTAATTGTCTCAGACTCTTTCATTTTTTGAGACTCAAATTCCCTCATCATGTTCAACACTTGCATGCCTCGAATCCTCTCATCTCCTGCATATTCTTCCTTCAAGTAGTCCCAGATTGCTTTTGGTGTTTTGAGGATCATGATTCTGGTGAACACAGTTGATGAAACACCAGCAAATAAACAGGACCTTGCCTTTGCCTTCCTGGTTTTCCTTTCCTTGTGATTCTTTATCTGGGCCATGGTGGGATTATCTAGTAGCGGAGGAACAGTATAATCCACTCCCACAACTTCCCATAAATCCAGTGCCTTTAGGTAGGACTCCATTCTCACTGCCCAAAGGTTATTCTCACCATTAAAGATGGGAGGAGCAACTTGGGAAAAACTTTCTTCAGCATCCATTTCACAGGTCCCTCAAGAAGAGAGTTGTGATACCAATTGTTGTTTTTAATGAAGAATAAAAACTGACAAAGAATAAATACAAGGGAACGAAGTGTATAGCTGCTAGAATAATTGTTTTATTGAAGACTACTTATATTTAAATACATTTAAAAGTAACAGAACAAAAGATCATGTCCATGATTTTAGGAACCACTACTAACAGTTAATAAAAGGTAAAACGGAAACAAATTTATCCACTAACAGCATAATAACAGAATGTATTCTTCACTTGTTCAAACCGAAACAATCCAGATCCCTTCAATATTACAGGGGAATCAAAAATGTTTGATGTTGAGGGATGAATCAAACATAAAAGTTTATAAAAAACTATTTCCTCCCCAGTCCCCACCAATTCCCCAAAACCAAACAGTATGTAAAAGAAATGGGCGAGACGTCTCGGGTGTGCGAAGGTCTAGGCGGTTGGAGCCAATGCCTAGACGTTGAGGAGAAGTGAAGCATAGCATCCTGGGAGTCCTGGGTGCCTGGGCGTTAATTACAGAATACATCACTTATTCTAAGTTCAATTTTTGTTGGAAATACAGGGGGGGTGAGCTGCACAAAAGTACAAAAACAGCACAAAAAGATAATTTAAGATATTTTGGTGGCATCGGGTTGGAGGAAAGAAAATCAAGGATTTTTTATTTTATGTTATTTTGCATCAACCCCATTCCTTGAAGATGACAATCGGGTTTCCCTCTTCGTGTTTTTCTTTCCTTTTCAATGTATGATAACTGATTTTCTTTGGTTAGGAGTTAATGGATCTTTACGCGATTGTGATGTAGTTCGATTCATTCCTTAATTCATGCTTTCTATCTCTTATATTTATATAGATGATTATGTTCTTAATTCTTTTAAACAGCTTTTCATAAATTGTGTTTTTGGTTCAAACATAAAATTCAGAATAATACTCTTCGCAGTAGCTATTGTCTCGTGGGGGGTGGGTTATGTTTTGTTAAGTTGTGCAGGGTGTTCCCAAGTAAGGAATATGGGTTGTTCTGTACGTGGTTCAAGTTAATTTTTTATATAACTTGAATTGGGGTGTACTATGTGGGTGTCTGTTGCTTGTGACAGGAACTTTGTTTTGTGGTGATTACTTGTAAATCTCTGGGTATATCTTATACTCACATTATATATAATACTTTTGTTTATCACAACAACAACAAAAAATGGTTGACGGTGTAAAAAATTTTCACTACTAGTATATCAAAATTAAATTCAGAATTCATTTATACTTTTTAAAAGTTTGTCAAATTAACTATTTATGAAAAAAATAGTAATGGGGTACCACACTAGCACCATAATCTAAATAGAGGATGGATCATGAATGATATTGGGTTGCTGTCACATTCGTGGCGAAATTAGGTAAACATATGTAAGAATGCAGAACTAGCATGAATAATAGACAAAAGGGGACATTATGGCCTACATTGAATTAGATCAATTATCCTTGAAATGATAGGAGAATAATGACAGTAAAGTTTATAAACTTTGCAGTGTGATAAGTGGAGAGTCCACTAAATCACGGAGTTTATGCTGGAGCTACTGAAGAAAATGGGAGGCCGGGGGGGGCATTACCATGGATTTGCCTTTGGAGTTTGGACTGACTACACACACGGATGGCATCTGGTTTCCGTCAACCAGTTTTTTTTTTTTTTTTGGGTCATGAGAATTTTCCTTTTTTTTATTGATAGCAGTTTTTTCTAATGAAATATAATAAATATCATTCTTATGTAATTTTGGTAACTTGAAAATAGAGAATTTAATTTATTTATTTTGAAACGACACCTTTTGTATACTTATATGCAATAATTATTGACTTAAAGATAAAATATTTGTGCACTCGTAACAAAATTAACAGGTATTTGTTGAGAGGTGAAACTTGAATGGAAGAGAGGGGAAGGCTTTGGGAGGGGAAAGGGATGAGGAAAGGGAAGAATACTCCCCACTTTGCATGGGGTTATTTTTTAACAAAGAAAATTAAAATCCTCTAAAATCTTCAAATTTGGGGGAACTAAAAAAATGAAGTAAATGAGGGCTTTGAAGGGCTATCTTTCCTTTCCTCATCCCCTTCTTTTTTCCAAAGCCTTCCCCTCCCAAACTCACAAACAAATCCGTAGTGAACCAAAAACAAAAATAGTAAGATTTAAATAAAAAAAATAAAATTTTAAAAGTTCCAATACATCAATTGTTTTACTTTCCATTTAATACTTACCATTTTTTATTCCTTAACTAGTAATACCCTTAGGGCACTTATGAGGCAAATCCATAAATTATTAACACATTATGATAATTTTATTTTCATCAACCAGTTTTTTTTTTTTTTTTGGGGGTCATGAGAATTTTCCTTTTTTTTATTGATAGCAGTTTTTTTTAAATGAAATATAATAAATATCATTCTTATGTAATTTTGGTAACTTTAAAATAGAGAGTTTAATTTATTTATTTTGAAACGACACCTTTTGTGTACTTATATGCAATAATTAGTGACTTAAAGATAAAATATATGTGCACTCATAACAAAAATAACAAGTATTTATTGAGATGCAAAACCCACTTATCTCTAAGCCTTGAAAAGAAGTAGTCTCTTACTATATATCGAATGATGGGTTTTTGATCAAACTGGATTCTTTTTAGAAACTATTTACTAGTTTAGGATTATTCTGAAACTATTTACCAATGGGGGATCGTTTTGAATATTTTATTATTTTTCGGTCTGACGGGTCAGAGGCGCCACTGCAGATGGCGCCTACACTTTTTATATAAAAAAAAAATCAAAAGGGGAGGCGCCAAATGCAGTGGCGCCTCGCCCCTCCCCACGTGCACCGCTAGCTACGGTGGCGCTATTGTAGTGACACATTTTTTAAAAAAAATTTTGACTTTTCTAAAAAAATACAAATTTTATTTCTAAAAAAAACCATTCACCAGATAATGAACTGAATTCACCAGGATTTTTGTACATGATTCACCAGATATATACACATACTTAACCAAAAAAATTTATTTCTCAAAAAAACCCATTCACCAGATAATAAACTGAATTCACCAGATATTTGTACCCGATTCACCAAATATTTACACATACTTAACCAAAAAAATTTATTTGACTTTTTTAAAAAAATAAAAATTTTATTTCTAAAAAAACCATTCACCAGAGACCCCAATGGCATAAGTTGAGGATCAGGATTTGTTGCATTCTCAACTCCTGATGAGGCATCCAGAGCTGTAGGTAGGTGGTATTTTCATGTTGAAAATAGTAGGTGGTTTTTTACTTTAAAAATGATTTCTTTTCCCTTTATTGTGTGGTAGCTCTTGGAGATGAATGACAAAATGGTTGTAAGCAAACCTCTGTATGTGACTCTTGCCCACATGCAGAAATACTCATTTATCAAGATAGTGGTAGGTACTTACAGAAGGACAAAGTTAGTGGTCCCGAAGGCAATACTGTATATTATGAGCTTGCTGAGAGAGCTTTAGACGGAACCATCAGCGACAAGATCAAGGAATATTCATCTCAGGTAAACCCATCTTCTAAATTTCACTCCGGAGTTTTTCTGCAATGCTCTCACCAAATAATTTTTTTTTACTACTGTAATAATTGATGAATATTTATTAGTGTAAATTGTTATTGCAATTATTTTTTTATGCCTACTGCGATATTATTTGCTACTCATTATTACGGGATATTTTTTATTACTTCTTGTTTTTTTATATAGATACTTTATCAAAAAGAAACCCAGTTTGGTCAAAAAAACGAGATCAGCTCCTTGCTTGGGAGATGGCTAGGAGCCTTGGGTCTCCCTTCAGACCATTCTCTTCCGCGAACATTTTTCTCTTTGTATTTTGTTCAGTTCGGTAAATTTTTTTGGTTAGGTATGTACAAATATCTGGTGAATTCAGTTCATTATCTGGTGAATGGGTTTTTATAGAAATAAAATTTTTATTTTTTTAAAAAAGTCAAATAAATTTTTTTGGTTAAGTATGTGTAAATATTTGGTGAATCGGGTACAAATATCTGGTGAATTCAATTCATTATCTGGTGAATGGGTACAAATTTTTGTGGTTAAGTATGTGTAAATATCTGGTGAATTCAGTTCATTATCTGGTGAATGGTTTTTTTGAGAAATATTTTTTTTGGTTAAGTATGTGCAAATATCTGGTGAATCATGTACAAATATCTGACGAATTCAGTTCATTATCTGGTGAATGGGTTTTTTTAGAAATAATTTTTTTTTAAAAGTCAATTTAAAATTTTAAAAAAAAAAAAGTGCTGCTACAGTAGCGCTACAATGCGTAGCAGGTACGTAGGGGAGGGGGCAGAGGCGCCATTGCATTTGCCGCCTCCCCTTTTGATTTTTTATTTTTTTTATAAAAAGTATAGGCGCCAACTGCAGTGGCGCCTTCAAAGGCGCCATATGCAGTGACGCCTTCAAAGGCGCCATCTGCAGTGACGCCCTTTGACCCGTCAGACCGAAAAATAATAAAATATTCAAAACGACCCCCCATTGGTAAATAGTTTCAGAATAACCCTAAACTGGTAAATAGTTTCTAAAAAGAACCCAGTTTGGTCAAAAACCCATCGAATGATACCCTTAGGATTTATTTGTGAGTTTTGAAGGAGAATGGAGGGAAAGGCTTCGGGAGGAAAAATGGGGAAAGGGATGAGGAAAGGGAAGAATACTCCCCCACCTTGCATGGGGTTATTTGTTAACAAAGAAAATCAAAATCCTCTAAAATCCTCAAATTTGGGGGACTAAAAAAATGAAGTAAATGAGGACTTTGAAAGGCTATCTTCCCTTTCCTCATCCCCTTCTTTTTCTCAAAGTATTCCCCTCCCAAACTCACAAACAAACCCTTACTGAACCAAAAACAAAAATAGTAAGATTTAAATAAAAAATAAAATTTTTAAAAGTTCCAATGCATCAATTATTTTACTTTTCATTTAATACTTATCATTTTTTATTCCTTAACTAGTAGTACCCTTAGGGCACTTATTAGGCAAATCCATAAATTATTAACACATCATGAATTAATTTTTAATTATCATGGTTAATCAATAATAACTATCATGATCAATGATTTTTCAATAAGTTATTAACCTAATATGCCCAATTTGATTGCATCATGTTCTAAAAATTAAAATGTCACACTAAATTAAACTAAATCTTCACATAAGTGCACATGTTCTAATAAAAACAAATTAAATAATTTAAATTTACATTAAATTTTCAGCAGAATCACACTCCAATCTATTACCAGTTGTCATACAAACACAAATAAAAATAAAAACAAAAAAAAATCCATTACCAGTTACCACTGAATGACTGACGAGGAGTGCTAGTAACACACCATTTATCACACATTTTTCAACACACCCCCTCCTATTGGTTTAAATTCATATGGGTCTCGTTAATTCATGTGTGTCCCACTTGAATTTTGTAAGACCCACATGAATTTCAACCAATAGAAGGGAGTGTGTTGAAAAATGTGTATTAGAGTGTGATGCTAGTATTTCTCGTGACTGAAAGCTCCCTAGGCTACCAGAGCTAACTGATGATGCCAAAGCGAGAACCTAGCAAACCCAACTCTTCCACAGATGGAATATAAAATCTTATACGCCATCTTATCACTAGTTCGACATTCGTGGGGTTCAATATATATATGAGAAACTGCACTCACTATTTCTAATGCCTTTTTTTAAATAATATCTCATTCCTACAATGTTTAGCAGTTCTTACCTCTCCAACATTTGAAGTAATAACATGGTCTTGGTCTAAAATGTCGCAACAAAAATGACATCCAACCACAACAGGCTCGCATCCTAATGAACCTCAAACAAGGAAACATTAGCTTTAAGCATGTCATATTTACATGTTCTTCCTATCTTAATTTGGAGTGAAGGATTTCATTCTTCTGGCGTTATGTTCATTTCAAGGCCTTTTATCACATGCCGGCATTGAAACCTGTGAGAGAAACGAGATATACGTCATTTAAAAGCGAGCAAGCCAATTGCCAAATGATATAAAGGTCATACAGTGGAGGAAAAACTACAAGAGAACAAATGGTGAAAAGAGAGGAAAATTATGATACTAATAGTGTTAAATGGAATGGTATTTATGGAAATCACCAATATTGAATAGAAAGGTAAATTTATGGTCCCCTGGCAATGGTCTGCTTGGACATTAAAACGTGACCATGGTTGTCAGAATCGCGAGTCAACTCGTAGACTCGGACGATTCCACGTTTCTACATGTGGAAAACGGGTGAACTCGTGGTCAGACTCGTTTTTGGGGTAGAATCGCCGTGACTCGGGTGGACTCGGTCGGACTCGTGCAGAATCGTATAGAATCGCGATTCTGCAGCGAGTTTGGCGAGTCTGAAAGAAATTTTTCATGCTTCACAAAAGGGATAAAACGGTGTGTTTTTTATAGGGCTTTAGGTTAAAATATTTGCCCTCGTCTCTCTGCTCCCTTCTTCGTTCTCGACCCGATCGCGCCTCCTCCCTTCTTCGTTCACGTCCTCATCCCGCCCCCTCCCTTCTTCGTTCACGACCTCATCGTGCTTCCTCCCTGTCGCGCCTCATCTCCTCCATCGCACCTCCTCCCTGCCGCGCCTCATCTCCTGCATCGCCGCGCCTCATCTCCTCCATCGCACCTCCTCCCTGCTGCGCCTCATCTCCTCCATCGTACCTCCTCCCTGCCGCGGCTCGCTCTCGACCTGCTTGAATCCTGAACCAAAAGTTCACAACCCTGCGTGAGAAAAACAACACAGCAACAATGTCTCAAGCCGAAAACAACACTGCGACAGAATCGGGAGTTCTAGAGGCGGGGTAGGAAAATTTTACTCGGTAATAGGATGACCACTGGGTGGAAACATGGGCTTGATGTTATGGGTAATGGAAAAAAAGTGAAATGCAATTATTGTTCAAAGATTGTTAGTGGAGGAGTTTTGATTCAAGCATCATCTTCTTTGGAAGTGGAGAAGATTCTCGAACCATGTGCTACGGTGCGGATGAAGTTAAACATGTGTTTATGAGAATTGTGGGTGAGGCTAAAGAGGCATCAAAGAAAAAAAGAAGAATACTTGGTCTTGATGAAGATCTTTGAGGAGGTTGCAGTAGCTAGCTCTCAACAAAAAGGCTTTTCCTTTGCAAAAGGGAAAGCAAAAGTCAGCGCTCCAGTTCAAGCAACAATTAATCAAATGATGAGAAAGAGATTTAAAGAGGAAGTTGATGATCAGGTAGCCAAGTATTTTTATACAAGTGCAATTCCTTTCAATACTATAAAAAATGTGGAGTTTGCAAAGATGTGTGAGAAGATTGGGAGATTTGGGATTGGCTACAAACCTCCTTCTTACCATGATATTAGAGGAAAGCTTTTGAAAAAAAGGCGTGGCTCAAACAGATGACATGCTTCAAGAGTTTAAGGAGGAGTGGAAGAGAACCAGGTTGCACAATCATGTTCGATGGGTGGACAGACAAGAAGAGGCGTTCCATTTGTAACTTCTTGGTGAACAGTCCTAAGGGGACAAGTGTTTTCCGTATTCATTGGACACTTCTGACATCTCAAAAACAACTGAAAAAGTGTTTAAGATGTTGGATGATGTTGTAGAAGAAGTTGGAGAGGAAAATGTGGTCCAAGTTGTCACCGACAATGCTGCAAATTTCAAGGCAGCAAGTGAAATGTTGATCTTAAGCGACCCAACTTGTATTGGACTCCATGTGCCGCCCATTGCATTGACTTGATGTTGGAGGATTTTGAGAAACATCCGAAGGTGCATCAAGTTACAATATATATAAGGGGAGAAAGATATGCACCTACATATATTGTAGGACACAACTCATTAGCTTGGTGAAGAAGTTTACTAAAGGGAGGGACTTGATTAGGGCAAGACTAGATTTGCCACTTGCTTATTTGACCTTAGCTTGTCTTAATGAGCATAAGGCATCATTGTTGAGCATGTTTAGCTCGGAAGATTGGACTTCAAGCAAGTTTGCCAAAAGCGCCGAGGGAAGAAAGGTGGAAGACATGATTTGTGATACTCGGTTTTGGAAGAATATAATTGTATGCCTCAAGGCAGCTGCCCCTCTCATTATAGTCCTTCGTTTGGTGGATTTTCGATGAAAAACCCGCCATGGGTTTTATATATGAAGGGATGGATTGTGCCAAAGAGCGATTAAAAGAAACTTCAATGATGTTAAAAAATGGTAAACTTTCCTAAATTTATCTCATTTGAAAATTAATTAGCTTATTTATATTGTGTTACTAATACGAGGATATTTGGAATTTGTAGCTATGAACCCATCCGGAATATTATTGATGAGCGATGGGATAACCACTCCATAGGCCCTTACATGCATTTGCTTATTATCTTAATCCCTCATTACACTATGAACCCAAGTTCAATCATGAAGATGTCGAGGTTAAAATTGGGTTGTACGCATGTATGGGAAAGTTGGTAAAGGATCCCGAGGAGAGAAAGAAGATTGGGTTGCGACTTGCAGATTTTCATTATTATAGAGGGCTCTTTGGTATTGATCTGCAAAGGAAAGTAGGAAAAGTATGCTTCCCTGCAGAATGGTGGGACTTTTATGGGGATGGAGCGGTTGAATCAAGAGATCTGCTATTCGTGTCCTTAGCTTGACTTGTAGCTCTTCTGGGTGTGAACGTAATTGGAGTACATTTGAAATGGTAAGTGAAGTTATGTTTTTGTTTGTAGTTATCAATTTTTCTTTGTTTAGAAATATTGAGTTTTTATTTTTATGTTTTATTTCTAGGTTCACACTAAGAGAAGAAATAGGTTGCTTCAACAAAAGATGAATGACTTGGTGTATGTGATGTATAACTTGAAGTTAAAGAGTAGGGAAAATAGAAAAATTGTTGTTCTTCCCTTTGAAGATATTCATTCTGATGATGAATGGATAACTGAAAAGGGGAATGTTCCGAATGTTGATGAGGAGAATGTTGAGGAACCTATCAATGTTGGTGAAGCAATTGAAGAGAATATTGAGCAACCTATCAATGATCCAAGACTTGATTTGGACTTTGATGTAAATATGGAAGAAGTTGTTTCATCTGGGGAAGAACTTGATTATGATGATTCTGATGGTGATGGAGATGGTGGTGACAATGGAGATGATGTTGTTAGAGGATTGGATTTAGATATTTAGGAGCTGTTTTTTGATATTATTGTTATTTACTTAAATGTTTTGATGTTTGGATTTGGATTTGGATTGTGATGTTACTTTTTGATGATTATGATGATGTTAGATGTTTTTGGATTATATTGTTGCTGTTTTGTTGCTTTTATGTTATATATATATGTCATTTATAGTTGTTTTTTATAATAGGTAGACTCGTACGAGTCTACGAGTCGAGTCTACGTGTCGAGTTTACGTACCCAAAACGAGTCTACCTAGACTCGCGAGTCTGACAACCTTGAACGTGACAGTTCTAAAATGTAAAAAAAATCCTAACCAAGGTTGTCAGACTCGCGAGTCTAGGTAGACTCGTTTTGGGTACGTAAACTCGACACGTAGACTCGACTCGTAGACTCGTACGAGTCTACCTATTATAAAAAACAACTATAAATGACATATATATATAACATAAAACAACAAAACAGCAACAATATAATCCAAAAACATCTAACATCATCATAATCATCAAAAAGTAACATCACAATCCAAATCCAAATCCAAACATCAAAACATTTAAGTAAATAACAATAATATCAAAAAACAGCTCCTAAATATCTAAATCCAATCCTCTAACAACATCATCTCCATTGTCACCACCATCTCCATCACCATCAGAATCATCATAATCAAGTTCTTCCCCAGATGAAACAACTTCTTCCATATTTACATCAAAGTCCAAATCAAGTCTTGGATCATTGATAGGTTGCTCAATATTCTCTTCAATTGCTTCACCAACATTGATAGGTTCCTCAACATTCTCCTCATCAACATTCGGAACATCCCCCTCTTCAGTTATCCATTCATCATCAGAATGAATATCTTCAAAGGGAAGAGCAACAATTATAACCTTTACCAATCAATGCGTACAACCCATACATGCGTACAATCTTCCTTCAGGATCCATACATGCGTACATCAGTTATCCAATCTTCTTTCTCTCCTCAGGATCCTTTACCAACTTTCCCATACATGCGTACAACCCAATTTTAACCTCGACATCTTCATGATCGAACTTGGGTTCATAGTGTAATGAGGGATTAAGATAATAAGCAGCTGCATGTAAGGGCCTATGGAGCTGGTTATCCCATCGCTCATCAATAATATTCCAAATGGGTTCATAGCTACAAATTCCAAATATCCTGTATTAGTAACACAATATAAATAAGCTAATTAATTTTCAAATGAGATAAAGTTAGGAAAGTTTACCATTTTTTAACATCATTGAAGTTTCTTTTAATCTGCTCTTTGGCACAATCCATCCCTTCATATATAAAACCCATGGCGGGTTTTTCATCAGAATCCACCAAACGAAGGACTATAATGAGAGGGGCAGCTGCCTTGAGGCATACAATTATATTCTTCCAAAACCGAGTATCACAAATCATGTCTTCCACCTTTCTTCCCCGGCAGTTTTGGCAAACTTGCTTGAAGTCCAATCTTCCGAGCTAAACATGCTCAACAATGATGCCTTATGCTCATTAAGACAAGCTAAGGTCAAATAAGCGTTGGCAAATCTAGTCTTGCCCGGCCTAATCAAGTCCCTCCCTTTAGTAAACTTCTTCACCAAGCTAATGAGTTGTGTCCTACAATATATGTAGGTGCATATCTTTCTCCCCTTATATATTGTAACTTGATGCACCTTCGATGTTTCTCAAAATCCTCCAACATCAAGTCAATGCAATGGGCGGCACATGGAGTCCAATACAAGTTGGGTCGCTTCAAAGATCAACATTTCACCCGCTGCCTTGAAATTTGCAGCATTGTCGGTGACAACTTGGACCACATTTTCCTCTCCAACTTCTTCTACAACATCATCCAACATCTTAAACACTTTTTGAGTTGTTTTTGAGATGTCGAAGTGTCCAATGAATACGTAAACACTTGTCCCCTTAGGATCTGTTCACCAAGAAGTTACAAATGGAACGCCTCTTCTTGTCTCCGTCCACCCATCGGACATGATTGTGCAACCCAGTTCTCTTCCACTCCTCCTTAAACTCTTGAAGCATGTCATCTGTTTGAGCCACGACTTTTTTCAAAAGCTTTCCTCTCGATATCATGGTAAGAAGGAGGTTTGTAGCCAATCCCAAATCTCCCAATCTTCTCACACATCTTTGCAAACTCCACATTTTTTATAGTATTGAAAGGAATTGCACTTGTATAAAAATACTTGGCTACCCGATCATCAACTTCCTCTTTAAATCCCTTTCTCATCATTTGATTAATTGTTGCTTGAAACTGAGCATCGACTTTTGCTTTCCTTTTGCAAAGGAAAAGCCTTTTTGTTGAGAGCTAGCTATCGCAACCTCCTCAAAGCATCTTCATCAGACCAAGTATTCTTCTTTTTTTCTTTGATGCCTCTTTAGCCTCAGCCCACAATTCTCATAAACACATGTTTAACTTCATCCGGCACCGTAGCACATGGTTCGGAATCTTCTCCACTTCCAAAGCAAGATGATGCTTGAATCAAAACTCCTCCACTAACAATCTTTGAACAATAATTGCATTTCACTTTTTTCCATTACCCATAACATCAAGCCCATGTTTCCACCCAGTGGTCGATCCTATTACCAGTAAATTTTTCCTACCCCCCGCCTCTAGAACTCCCGATTCTTCTTTGTGTTGCTTTCGGCTTGAGACATTCTTTGTTGTGTTCTTGTGTTGTTTTTCTCACGCAGGTTGTGAACTTTTGGTTCGGGATTCAAGCAGGTCGAGAGCGAGCCGCGGCAGGAGGAGGTGCGATGGAGGAGATGAGGCGCAGCGAGGAGGAGGTGCGATGGAGGAGATGAGGCGCGGCGATGCGGGGGATGAGCGGCGCGGGGAGGAGGTTCGATGGAGGAGATGAGGCGCAACAGGGAGGAAGCACGATGAGGTCGTGAACGAAGAAGGGAGGGGGCACGATGAGGACGTGAGGACGTGAACGAAGAAGGGAGGAGACGCGATCGGGTCGAGAACGAAGAAGCGAGCAGAGAGACGAGGGCAAATACTTCAACCTAAAGCCCTATAAAAAACGCACCGTTTTATCCCTTTTGTGAAGGATGAAAAATTTCTTTCAGACTCGCCAAACTCGCTGCAGAATCGCGATTCTATACGATTCTGCACGAGTCCGACCGAGTCCACCCGAGTCACAGCGATTCTACCCCAAAAACGAGTCTGACCACGAGTTCACCCGTTTTCCACATGTAGAAACGTGGAATCGTCCGAGTCTACGAGTTGACTCGCGATTCTGACAACCATGATCCTAACAAAGAAAGATTCGACTGCTAAAATTATAATGTGCCGAGTAATGATTTCAAGGGTTATACAGTACCATGTTTTCTGGAACTTTTCACCTTCTACTAACAAACGTAAGATAAGACACAAGACTAGAGAAAACACAAGCGACTTGGCAAGCAGCACACAAAAGGCAATTAATCTAAACAAAAATACATCCTCACAAGATAAAAAATAGTCATAACACGTAAAAGATACCAGATCAAATCTTGTGAAGTGGGAGCTGCCATTTCTTGATCCTGGTTTCGGCACTTAAACAGTAGCCTGAGAGGCACAACCTATGGTGAAAATACAGTTCAGTTGCAGGCAATAAATGCAACAATATGCAAGCAACAAATGAAGCAAAATTAAATTCACTGAAGGATAGCATTTATGAGTTATATTAAACACAAGTACTAAGGGGTGTTTGGCAACTTTAAAAAATCATATTCAAAGTAAATGGGGCTGGTTATTAAATATAAGATGTTTGGTTATCACCCAAACAGCTTTTAAAACAGGTTCTTATCTAAACAGAAACTGAGATAAAACTGATTTCTATAAAGTCCTATTTTTTTAGCCAAACTTTTTGTTGATTGACTTGATTCTCAAAAAATATTTTGTTATTGAAACTAACAGAAATTTATTATCTGAATCTAATATAATTAAAACATGTTTTCACATTTTAACTCAAACAACATCAATGATAAATTGTTGGCAGTCTGAAAGTCAGTGGCAACAAATTGGCAAGAGTTTCATCAGGTTCAACATTGATCCCATGATTGGAATTATTGAAGGAAACATCTAATCATGGTATCCGGTGAAATAGAATGTCTTCAATATTTAAACAGACACAACCATGAACTTGCAACATAAAAAAAGCGAGTCAGGAATTGAGTATATGGTGGTTTACCTTTCTGTTATACCTAAAATCACGTTTAGGCAGAAAATGCAGAGGCTGATTGAAAGAAGAAGGGGCCTTAACTAACACAAACAATTTGATAGGACCTAGACAAATGAAAGTAAAGTATAGCAAAGGTATTATTAAATGAGGTGATAAGATGGAGAAAATTCATTGAGATCAAGTACCACTACCAGGATAGGTGACAGAGCCAGCACCCTTGGATATCAATGTCCGAATTGCCTGTGAAAGAAAAAAAAAAATTAAAAACCGTCCTCTAAAGGAAAGAAAGCAAAAGCAAAAGCAAATTGAATGTGTAATGTGTAATGTGAAATTAAAATATGAATATGGTTAAGGAACCTTTCTTGAAAGCATATCAGCTGCTTTAGTCCTAGCAAAATCATGTGTAACCTTGGAAAAAGAAGATGGATTGGAGAAGTGTAAAATATAAAGGTAGTGAGGTCGAAGTGGGGAAGCTCCAAGGGCAAAAATGAGTCCCTCTACGCTGGGAATGGTATCGATAATGAGTTTAATTGCAGTTTGTAGATTGGAAAGTGCATTCATCAACTTATCCACCCTCCTCATTCCTCTCTTGATATCCCTCATTTTGCTCACATTCTTTCTCCGAAATGACGCCTTTACTTCACTTCCTATACCCATCTCCTGAGATTCAAAACTCAATCAATGCATTCCATATTCTATAATGCAAGAAAACAATGAATTGAAAGAATACCAGCTGCTTATACTCAGAATGCATTGCGTCAGATTCAATGGTCATATCCTCTACTGTGCTGCATAAACCAAATGGAATCATGACATGAATAATAATCAGAGATGGAATTGGAATTGGAAGTGGAAGGGGA
This sequence comes from Sophora flavescens, assembly GCA_030762895.1. Taxonomy (NCBI): domain Eukaryota; kingdom Viridiplantae; phylum Streptophyta; class Magnoliopsida; order Fabales; family Fabaceae; genus Sophora; species Sophora flavescens. Next base: position 141,398,137 of record CM061070.1, on the reverse strand, counting down.
GGGAAAGGAACTTACGAAGGGATTTGCTGGTGCATGTAAAGGAGAAACCCTAGCACGTCATTGATGGTGTGGAAGATGGACGAACCATCCAATGACTCGGATGCTGTGTATATCTCCGCGTCTGTGTCATCCATCTCCTTCCCTTCCTTTCGGAAATGAAATCGAAACACACAATGCTCATCGCCCATTTCAAATTTCAAACACACCCGCCAATCACTGGGCTCGCCTAATGGCCCAGCCCCAAAATACTACTTTTTTTTTTGTTCACCCAAAGCTAATATGAGAAAACAAGTGAATTAAAAAAAAATTATTAACACTGTTTTTGGATAAAATAAAACATCGTTCTTTTAAAAGCAGTCTTCTATTATTTGAAAATTCAGATGCCAATTCAAGTTCAGGATAACTGCATTTGTAGTTAAAAGAAACGGCTTACTTTAAATAAAATAAAAGTAGCTTTAAATGTTATATTACAAATTTAAAGTTTAACTATCACAACTATTGTTTAGGAATTTTACATGATAATGTAAGAAACTATCTAACATCAAATTTAAATTCTTTACACTTTTCAAATGAACACTTGCTTCAAGGAATAAAATGTTTCACTTGTTCAATGCCTGTTTGTGCTATTAAAAAAAGATAAAACAAACTGCTTTTAACTGATTGAATATAGATTACTAGTTAAAGAAACTTAGTTTTGAATGAACAAAGAAACATGAAGGTTATATCATATTATTTTCTCTATGTCTAATTAGTACTTTTGCTTGATACTTAATCTAATAATAAATAAATATTTAAGCTCCATCGCGAAATAGTTTACACAAATGGATGCTACCATAGACACTAGATCTACGTGCGTGTAGTCAAGTCTCGGATTGAACGTGTGTATGTAAATCTAAGCTTATATAGGATTGTCTGGCCGAAAGATTCGGGTGCTGAAGCGAAACAAGCTTCAAGTTAATCCATTACATGGTGATGGTGATCAAAGGCTTTCATGGATCATTACAAAGGGCAGACAACATACAACGTAAAAAGCAGGTGTGCATCTCGACACAACATTGCTAGTGCCCACCACTATCCAAGAGCCTCGTTTTTATATTACACAAAATATCGCGCTTATAACACAAGACTTTCCTGTACAAATCTCCACTGTTAGCTACAACTATAACCTTACCACTTAGTTTCCTAATCCTTAAATCAATCAAAACACATTCCTTCCAGAAAATGAGGTTTCTCGATGATGAGCTGCCGCCGCCTACTGACAGGCAGCTTGTAGCACTTCGTTACTGCCAAGGATAGCTGCCTCAAAATTTGAAGACCCACAAACCTGAAAAATGAAGCTTCCTTGAAATATTTTCAACAACAGGCAATCCTGATCAATTATTACAATTGGAAAATCTGTACGTATACTATTTACCAATGCTGACTGAAGGGTCTATGCTCAAGGTTTAAATAAAATGGCACGGTGGAAAGAAAGCATGACTACTCCAGAAGTCATACACCATAACGTCTCAAAGCGTTGCTTAAGCTTGGCATGACATTATATGCTTGATATGATCTTCTGAGTTCAATAATGGAACCAACCTGCACCAACAAAACCAGGGGCTACTTAATGGAACTGTACAACAAACTAGGCTTGATCAAAGCACTAGGTGTAATGTCCAAGGAAAGTCTACTTCAATACTAAATATTTAGAAAAATAACACTTGAACCAAACCCCATATTTTCTGCTAAATCCATTAATACCCAATGGAAATGGCTCAACATGACAGACCAATTTAATTCTCCCAAATTGAAAATTGAAATTACCCCAAGAGCAACTGAAGCCAGATACATAAAGATGGCATGAATTTCTTGCCTGATAAGTATTATCAACGAGTTTGCATGCAAAGTACAAGTACAGGAACCCTTCTTGCACTTACAATAATTAGAACTGATGTAAAACCAATAGCAAATCCAGCATTGATACGCCGCAAATAGTGATCAAGAACAGTTGATGTAGTGGCTAATGCACTTAACAATAGGCCCCCTGCAAAATTTCAAAAAGGAAATGAATTAACACCAAGTAATAAAAAAATACTGGATTGAAATAAGGCTAAAATTACAATCTTTAACCAGTAACAGACCCCAAAATCGTGTAGATGCCTGAACCTTTGACAGGTATTCTATAGTAGCCTTCCCAGGCTTTATGTTTGGTATTCTTGCACCCATCTTATTTAAGTAATCAGCAATTTCCTTTGGCAAGTTAGCCTGTGCACAATTAACACATAAAAGGACATTTTCAACTTACAAAATAGATACAAGTCTAATTCTAATATTTAAACATATAAGGGTAACAATTCAATGATACATCAAACTAAGAATTCCACAGATTGACAATACACATATTAATTGTATTGAAAATTCATAATAAGAAAAGGCAGCACAGGCCATTCCATAGATACATAAGAAAGAGCAATGATATCTAATTCAGCCTACAATAATACCAAGCAAACAGCCAAGTGGCTCCACATAGTAGTTTAGTTTAGGTTTAGATTTAGGTTAAGGTTAACTTTTAAAGTTACACAGTGCAAATTTAGGATGAAGTTATGCACAATTTAGGAGTCAACAACATCTTTGCAACTTCAACTAGAAATAATGGGGTACATCACTGACATTTGAGGACCTATTAAGAAACAGTCAAAACTTGTCTTAGTAATCAAAGGTAATTCAGCAATTAACTTTTCTTTAAAATGCTCTAATTTCAGACCAGAATCTGTCTTCAGAAAAAGAGTTGCTGCAGCATTGAGCTTAATTTAATCCATCTACAATCTTTTCATATATTTTTTGTAAAACTAATACCTTCAAATTACAAACTAAATAATCTCCTTATATCAAGTAGAATTTATAATAATATAATAGCAGTAAAGAGAAACTTACAATATCAAATATGTTGAATAGGAAGACAAAAAAAAGCATAAATGGTGTAGTAGACCCATGGCTCAGCAGCAACAGAAGTTTCAGGGTTCAATATCTCCTTGACATGCTCCCAAAATGGTGACCCAAGCAGACTGCCAATTAATAGCTATTTTAGAAATAGCACCTCACTATAAAATGTGTTTGTAGATAGAGAGACAAAAAGAGAGAGGGCGAGTGAGCTAAGGTACTAACATCATCAGCACGAGGAGATTTATATTGACAATTTTACATTATTTGATAGTATGTGCAACCAGCAAAAACTTCAATTATGAGGTTGAACCAAGAATACTCGTTGAATTGCAACCTATATTTATTTCACTTATGGAATATACATACCCAGCGAGAACGCTCGGAAATGCCAAGAGGTAAGAGGTGGTAAGAACAGGCTGCATTCCTGATGGATTAATATTGAAAGGAATATAGGGCTCCACTTCAGTAATTGGCGATTCCTCCCTGTTTCAAATTGTAAGACAACGAAAACGTCAATTGTCTACATCAGTACACTGAGAATTATCATTTGATCCTTCAGAAAGACATGGAGAATATCTGCCATAATAAATAACGACAACAAATTCTATTATCTATAGAAGCTAGGTCTGATATAACTTTATTCAAACCACTGGAGGTATAGTAGAGGACATTATAATGCCCTGTTCTCTCCAACAGAGGTAGGTAACAACTTTCTTCATGAACAATCATATAAAAAAATGTCAAGTACAACTTTTTACAAGTGTTAGAATATCAAAAGTCTGGTAAAAGTTAAATTTTTCATGGAGTAATTAAGAGTAGAATATGTGAATGTTGTGTCAATATGGCCACACGAGTATGCTATTTATAATCTCATATTAGGGTACAAGGGAATCAGTAATAAATACAAATGGAATCAATCAAATTATATCAAATCACTAATTAGTAACGAATCCCTAATTACTAGCACCTATTTATGTACATATTAAGCACATGTTAAATATGCTTTCTAACACTCCCCCTCAAGCTGGAGCATATATTTCATATGAGCCAAGCTTGTTACAAATGTAGTCCACACGAGAGCCTCTAAGGGACTTAGTGAAAATGTCAGTCAACTGGTCATTAGAGTTGACAAAATCAGTTGTGATTTCCCCTGAAAGAACCTTCTCTCTTACGAAGTGACAATCTATTTCTATGTGTTTGGTTCGTTCAAGAAAGACTGGATTTGATGCAATGTGAAGTGCAGCCTGATTGTCACAGATAAGTTTAGTATCTTGGATATCTCCCAATTTTAGCTGTTGGAGTAGTTGCCTAAGCCATGTAAGCTCGCACACAGCTACTGCCATAGCACGGTATTAAGCTTCTGCACTAGATCTGGCAACAATGTTCTGCTTCTTGCTCCTCCATGAGATCATGTTTCCTCCAATAAGAACACAATATCCAGAAGTGGACCTTCTATCTGATGGTGATCCTGCCCAGTCAGCATCAGAGTAACAAGTGATTTTGGCATTGCCTTTATCTTCATATAATAATCCTCGTCCTGGTGCATTTTTGATGTACCGAAGAATACGCATGACAGCATCCCAATAGCTATCACATGGGGCATTCAGGAACTGGCTTACCACACTAACTGCAAAGGTGATATCAGGTCTGGTGACTGTGAGATAGTTGAGTCTGCCCACAAACCGACGATATCTTCCCAGGTCTTTCAATGGCTCCCCCTGACCTGGAAGAAGCTTGACATTGGGATCCATGGGAGTATCAGTTGGACGGCAATCAAGCATACCTGTCTCAGTAAGAATATCCAGAGCATACTTCCGTTGGTTGATTGAAATTCCCGAAGTGGACTGGGCAACTTCAATCCCTAAAAAGTACTTGAGAGGACCCAAGTCTTTTGTCTGAAAATGTTTGAAGAGGTGTGCTTTGAGCCACGGATACCATCTCGTGTCATCACCGTAATGACGATATCATCGACATAGACAACAAGATATATGTGCCCACCGGAAGGAGAATGGATAGAGAAAACAGAGTGGTCGACCTCACATCGGGTCATGCCAAATCGTAATAAAGGAGCTAAACCGACCAAACCAGGCACGAGGAGACTGCTTCAATCCATAAAGAGAACGACAAAGCCGACAAACAAGTCTAGAATCACCAGAAACAGTAAAACCTGGGGGCTGGTCCATATAAACTTCTTCCTGTAATTCGCCATGCAAGAAGGCATTTTTAATATCCAGCTGGTGAAAAGGCCAATGATGAATGACAGCCATGGCTATAAAAAGACGAACAGAACTGATTTTGACCACAGGGGAAAAAGTATCCCCGTAATCTAGACCAAAAATCTGCGTAAAACCTTTAGCCACCAAACGAGCTTTGAAGCGATCAATATGACCGTCGGGTCCAATCTTCACCGTATAGACCCAACGACAACCCACACTAGTCTTGTCAGGAGGCAAGGGAACAATCTCCCAAGTACCATTAGAATGCAACGCTGCCATTTCTTCCAACATTGCCTTGCGCCAGTTGGGATCAGCCATGGCTTCACCTATAGACTTAGGAATAGACACAGAATCCAAAGCAGAAACAAAGGAAACATAGGAAGGAGATAAACGGCCATAATTTAAAGTACAAGCATAGATGGGATTAGGATTGCGAGAGGATCGAGTACCTTTCCGTAATGCAATGGGAAGTTCAGGTGCAGGAGGCGTAGCTGGAGGGGCGGTTGGAGTCGAAGATGAGACCGAAGGATCCCGGAAGGAGGCACCATGAGCTTGTGTGTCCGCCGCTGGTAGGTACGCAAAGGAGGTGGAGTGGGAGCAACAATAGGTGCCGGAACAACTGGTGGAATATCTGGAAGGTCCTGAGTGAAGTTGACATCAAGGACGGCGGATGTGGAGAAGAATGGGACAGCTTCAAAGAAGGTGACATCAGCACATACAAGATATCGTTGAAGTTGGGGACAAAAACAACGATAGCCCTTTTGCAAACGTGAGTAACCCAGAAAAATACATTTGAGAGATTTGGCTGAGAGTTTGTCTTTTCCTGGAGTTAGATCATGGACAAAACATGTGCAACCAAAGACACGTAGAGGGATAGGATAAAGTCCTTGTGGATACAAGAGAGTAGGGAACCTGATTATTAAGAACGGAGGAAGGCATGCGGTTGATAAGATAGCAAGCCGTGAGAAGTGCATCACCCCAAAAGCGAAGGGGAACATTATTGTGGAGGAGTAGTGTACGAAGTATTGTTTCAACCAAGTGTCTATTTTTCCTCTCGGCAACACCGTATTGTTGTGGTGAGTGAGCACATGATGTTTGATGAATAATTCCTTGTGTAGTCAAAAAGGATTGAAACTGGGAGGACAAATATTCACGAGCATTATTAGTGCGCAAAATTTTAATTGAAGAACCAAATTGATTTTGAATTTCAGTGCAGAAACCTTGAAATATATGAAAAACATCAGAGCGATTCTTCATTAAAAATAACCAAGTACACCGGGAAAAATCATCAATGAAAGTGACAAAATAATAGTAACCTAAGGTTGAGCAGACACGACTAGGACCCCAAATATCTGAATGAACTAAAGCAAAAGGTGACGCAGCACTTTTATTGACTCGCTGACTATAAGTATGGCGAGTATGTTTTCCTAACTGACATTCAAAAAAGGAAACTTTAGAAAAGCTTGGAACCATGAGTCGCATTTTATTAAGACTAGGGTGACCCAAACGTTGATGTTCCAGGGTTTGAGAGGCAGCGGAGACATAGGCCACTGGCGGTGAAAGTTGATATAATCCTTGAGATTCATGTCCTACTCCAATCGTCCGTCCCATATGCCGATCCTGGACATAAACAGAGTTGTTAACAAAAAGAACAGAATAATCAAGGGTGCGAGTGAGTTTGCTGATGGACACTAAATTAAAAGGACAACCAGGAACATACATCACAGAATGTAAGGAAAGGTTAGGAAGGGGATGTGTTTGACCAATGCCCTGAACTTGTATTTGAGGGCCATCAGCTAAGGTGACACTAGGCAAAGAATCCAAGTAAGACAGTTTAGAGAAAAGAGATTTGTTACCAGTCATATGATCAGAAGCACCGGAGTCTAGTATCCAAGGTCCAAGAGAAGAGGACCGTGAAACAAAGGCTACAAGATTACCAGACTAGGCCACAGCAGCGGTAGGTGAGATGGGCTGTTGGGCTGCCTTGAACTGGAGAAAAGCATTATAATCAGCAGCCGAAATAGTAACTTCCTCAGTAATATTTGGGCCAGTGACATGAGCAACATTAGCATGCTTGGACTGTTCCCTGGCCTTGGTGCGGCATTCAGCTTCAATATGGCCATAGCGATTGCAATAAGTGCAGCGAGGACGGCGATTGCCACCACCACGTCCTCCGCCACTCCGTCCACCACGATGATGAGAGTGGGAGACGAGAGCGGAGGAATCAGTATGAGGAATGGAGGAGTGGCCGAAAGAATAAGGGGTTGAAAGGCGCAGCAATTGTTCACTAACCAGGTCATAGGAGGGAACAGTGGTACTCGATAGTATTTAATTACGTACCGAGTCAAGTTCAGAAGGTAGACCGGCAAGTGCAAGAACCATAAAAAACTTGTTGCGTTGCTCAGCATGAGCTATTGCGTCATTAGCAAACGGCATTAGTTTCTCAAAATCAACAATTAGATGATCAAGCTTACCAAGGTATGTCTGCATATCCATGTTCTCCAACTTCATAGAAATCAGGTTGAGAACAACACTGTAGAGGCGATGAACGTCATTAGTGTTAGAGTAAGTCAAGTATGTTAGAGTAAGTCAAGCTTACTAGCAGTCTAGCCTTAGCCGATTACAGCCTTGTCTGTTAGAGGCAGTTAGAAGAAGTTAGTTACATGTTAGTTAGAGGCAGTTACACTCCTCATGTATAAAGATGAGTCTTGTATCAAGTTTGGTAAGAATGAACAATTCAGTTTCAAAAATTCTCTGAACTCTTCTCTCATTTCTACCCTCTCTGTTTATGCTCTGTTTCTAACATGGTATCACGAGCTTAAGACTCGGCCATGGCTTCCGCACAGAATGTTGATGATGATGCTCCACCGCCACCTCCTCCTCCTCCTCCGCCACCGCCTGCTTCTGCGGTACCAACACCGAATCTAAACACTGTGCTTGCGACAAAGTTAACGAACAAGAATTTTCTTCACTGGCGCCAGATTGTTGAAGCAGTGATTCGAGCCAATCGACTCGAGAAATTCGTCGCATGCCCTAGGGTTCCTGTTCGGTATCTTAACGAAGATGATCGAGTGAACGATCGAGTGAATCCAGAGTACCAGGCTTGGGAAGCGCAAGACCAATACCTGTTCATCTGGCTCCTAAACTCCATTTCTGACACGATTCATGCGCGTGTTGTTGGTTGCACGCATGCGTGGGAGTTATGGGATGAGTTACATGCTTACTTCAACTCGCAGACGAAGGCGAGGAGTACACAGCTTCGTGCTGAGCTTCGTCACATTGTCAAAGGTGATCGCACTATCAGTGAATATTTGCTACGAATCAAGGCACTGGTTGATGCCTTGATCTCGATCGGGAACCCTGTTACTCGTCAGGAGCACATGGATGCGATATTGGAAGGTTTGCCTGATGATTATCACATCCTATTTCCCACAATTGAGAGCAGAATTGAGCCATATTCAATTGCTGAAATTGAATCTCTATTGTTGTCGCATGAGTCTCGGTTGGAAAGGTTGAAATCCAAAAATGCTGTTACAGAGGTGTTCTCAGCCAATCTGGCTCAAAGCAGTTCCAATCCTAACCCTAATTCCAACTCTCGTTCAATTCCTTCACTGAATAACACCAATCAAGTGAATTCTACTCAGATCTCTAATTTTCAAAGCAAGGTTCCTCTTCTTTTCCAAATAATGGAGGATATCAACAGACAATCCCTCAACCAATTTTGGTAATGGCTTTCGAGGTGGACGAGGGGGACGCCGTGGTCGAGGTAGGACTCGGCGGATATAACTATGGAAGGTTTGGCAATGGAGCTGAGTGTCGATTTGTGGCCGTAATAATCACAAAGTGCTTTTGATTGTTACTATCGCTTCAATGAAGATTACATAGCCTCTCCTCATAGTACTAATTTCTTTGGTTCTTATGGTAGAGGACGATGATCGTGGCCACTCTTCTCCAAATAAGTATCATCAACGTGCTCATCATGCCAACTATCACTCGCTTCCGCCAATCAAAGCACAAAATTTAATGCCTCAACTTCTGCTCGTTCAAGAATGACCCTGTTGCCTCTCCCATGGCAGTCCAATAATGTGCAGATGTCTCATCCTAATGGTCATGTCAGCAATAACCAGCAGCAACAGAACCCTATGGCCATGATGGCCTCAAACTCTGGTTCAGATTCTAGTGCCTAGTTTATTGATAGTGGAGCAACACACCATGTTACCGCTGATCTCAACAACTTGAACCAACCTGTTGCACCAAGTGGCATTGACCAGATTTACATGGGTAATGGTCTTGGCTTATCTATACTCTCAATAGGAACTGCATGTGTTAGGTCACCCTTTGATCACACTTGCACATTAAACCTTTCTAACATCCTTTATGTTCCAACAATAACCAAAAATCTGTTAAGTGTTAGTCGTTTTTCATTGAGATAACAATGTCTACTTTGAGTTTCTTCCTCATCTTTGTTTTGTTAAATCACAGGATAATCATAAAGTCCTTCTAGAAGGTTCCCGTGAACTCTGCAGGTTTATATGTTTTTCATCAGCTCACTATAATTTCCAAGGCTCAATCAAATGTTGTCGCTGGTCCTGTCCCGAATTTTCCGGTTTGTCTAAGTGTTTCTTCCCCACTCCCTTGACAAAGTGTATTTCTTCCAATCTGCTATAGCCAATGTAAATAAAGTGCCTACATCTCATTACATTTGGCATCGTAGACTAGGACATGCCAATGATGTGGCCATGAAATCTATACTCCACAAATGTAATCTTTCTCATATTAATAAAAATACTTTGGATTTCCTCAGATCGCTTGTTGTTTTGCCAAGTCTCATAGGCTTCCTTCTCACTTATCTATGACTACTTATGCACATCCTTTTGACTTACTTTTTCTTGACTTATGGGGGCCTGCACTGTTAAATCATCCATGGGATATCAATACTATTTTTCTATCATGGATGCATGCTCCAAATTCACTTGGATATTTCGTTAAAACAGAAATCGACACTCTTAACACTTTCAAACAGCTTCTTTGAACTTGTTAAAGTCTAATTTGGTGCTTGTATTAAGGCAGTCCAGTCTGATTGGGGTGGGGAATTCAGACCTCTTACTAGGTTCTTGGCTGATTTGGGTGTTCAAAGATAGAGTCATTTGCCCCCACACCCATCATCAAAATGGTTCTATTGAACAAAAACATCGTCATATAGTTGAAACCGGCTTAGCATTGCTTGCACATGCCTCACTTCCTATGTCTTATTGGGATCATGCCTTCGCACAGCAACCTTTCTCATTAATCGTCTCCCTACACTGTTCTTTCCAATCAAACACCCTACTTTGTTCTCAGTATAAGTTCGATCCCCGACTACTCGGTCTTAAAGGTGTTTGGTTGTGCATGTTATCCATGCCTTAGACCCTACAATAAAAACAAACTTGAATTAAGAACCAAGGTGAGTGCACTTTTCTTGGTTATTCTTCTTCTCACAAGGGATACAAATGCCTAGCTAAAGATGGCCGCTTGTATATCTCTAAAGATGTACAATTTAATGAACATCATTTCCCATTTGCAAAAGAAGTTCTTAAGTCAACAGATTGATTCTATCCACTAGTCCTAGCACTACTCCTCTTATAATTGTTCCTCCCATTCCTAGTCCTCGTGGTCGTTTCCATCCGGATCGGAAGGTCCAACTCGCCTCCCCTTCTAGTTACACCTCTTAATCAAGCTTCTCCTCCTATGTCCAAATACTCCTCTCATCATTCGGACCAAAGACTCCCTCTCTTCTCTTCATTGTGGATTAACACCTAGTGGTTCTTCTCATCCGTCGGGAAGGTCATCTAGTCCAAAGACTGCACCTCTTAATGCCCATCCCATGATTACTAGGTCTAAAGCTACCTTGCTAGCTCCTACTTTGTTGCTAACACATGCGTAACCTTCTTCATCTATTGAAGCCTTGACCATTCCTCACTTGGTTTGAGGCAATGCAAAGAGAATACAGTGCATTAATGCACAACAACACATGGACATTAGTTGATCTCCCACCTAACAAAAAGGCCATTGGTTGTAAATGGGTGTTCGTGGTAAAAGAGAACCCGGATGGCACTATAAACAAGTACAAGGCCAGGCTGGTTGCAAAAGGATTTCATCGCAGATTAGGGAGAGATTATTCGAAACATTCTCCCTCGTGGTTAAACCCGTCACAGTCAGAATAATTTTGACTCTAGTGAGTCACCTACACTGGTCCATACAGCAGACTAGACATTAATAATGCTTTTCTAAATGGGTTCTTGTCTCGAAGAAGTATATATGGAGCAACCTATTGGATTCAAAAGCTCCAATTCTGCTCCGGTATGCAGGCTGAATCGTGCCATCTATGGGCTTAAACAAGCCCCAAGAGCCTGGTTTGAAAGACTAACAAAGGCACTTGTGCAGTTTGGTTTTCAAACTAGTAGGTGTGATCCATCTCTCTTTATCCATACACATCTGGCAAAGGTGTACTTACATTCTAGTTTATGTTGATGACATTATAGTCACAAGCTCATCTCTTGCTCATATCTCAGCCATTATTCGAAACTTAGCTCCACTTTTGCTCTCAAGCATCTTGGAAATCTAGACTATTTTTGGGGGTAGAAGTAAAGCATTTGGCTCACACTAAGGGCATTCTTTTATCTCGACCAAGTACATAAGGGACTTACTTGCCAAGGCCAACATGAGCAATGCAAGAGGATCACCTACACCTATGGTAAGCAACAAAGCAGATTAACTAAAATTGGAGCCAACTACATGAATGATCCTACACCGTACAGATCCATTGTTGGGGCATTACAAAGATGTCACCATAACCGAGGCCGAGAAATTTGTTACAGTGTAAGCAAAGTTTGTCAAGACCTTTCTCGCCTCTAGAGGAGCATTGGAAGGCGATGAAACGCATTCTCGAGGTACCTAAGAAGTACTATTACTCATGGTCTGGTCATAAAACCTGCAAATCGCAAATTCTCGATGCATTCTTCTCCATTCAAGCTTTTACCGATGCTGATTGGGCAGCAGACTTAGATGATCGAAGATCAACCTCGTGCTCTTGTGTTTACTTTGGGCCCAATCTAGTATCTTGGTGGTCCCGCAAATGCCCTTTAGTAGCAAGATCTAGTATGACAGAGAGTATAGAGGCCTGGCAAAGCAACTACAGCTGAAGTTCTTTGGATTCAATCTCTGTTGAAGGAACCGCATATCAAGTGTCAAACACCGGTGGTGTATTGTGATAATCTAAGCAATTGTTTCACTATCTCATAACCCTGTTCTTCACTCAAGAACAAAGCACATGGAGCTAGATATCTTCTTTGTAAGAGAAAAGGTCCTAAACAAGTCACTCACTGTCTGTCATCTACCTGGAATTGATCAAGTGGCTGATCTACTTACCAAACCACTCTCACAGACCAGATTTGAAGAACTGAGAAGAAATCTTGGAGTTCTAGATTATCTAGCACTTGTAAACCCACCTTAGTTTTCAAAGGGGGTATGTTAAGTAATGGTTGTAAACCCACCTTGTGTTTCAAAGGGGGTATGTTAGAGTAAGTCAAGTATGTTAGAGTAAGTCAAGCTTACTAGCAGTCTAGCCTTAGCCGATTACAGCCTTGTCTGTTAGAGGCAGTTAGAAGAAGTTAGTTACATGTTAGTTAGAGGCAGTTACACTCCTCATGTATAAAGATGAGTCTTGTATCAAGTTTGGTAAGAATGAACAATTCAGTTTCAAAAATTCTCTGAACTCTTCTCTCATTTCTACCCTCTCTGTTTATGCTCTGTTTCTAACAATTAGAATAGACTTTCTTAACCTTTGTCCAAACATCATAGCAAGTGGTAAAGGCCTGGTATTGCGGTTGGAGTTTGGGAGCAATTGAAAACCATAGGACACTACACGGAGAGGCGTCGATTTGCTTCCATCGGGCTCGTTCCTTGTCGGAGATGTCCTTAGCTTGTTTGGTCAAGTGGTCTTCACGGCCTTGTCCTTGAAACCATAATTGGACAGCAGCAGTCCCAACTAATTTTTCACACGGAATGAGTGGAACATTAGTAAAGGTCAGTGTTGTGCTTGAATCGGAAGAGAAATCGTTGGACGCCATGAGAAGTGGATCTAAAACAGGGGCAGAGAGGGTCGCCGGAGTGAAGGGAAGGCGGCGGAGTAGTCGCCGGACAGTGGGTCACGTCGGAGAGTAGCAGAAAAGCTGTTTGGCGTCAGGCGCGTGAAACGCACGCACCGGAGAACAGCCGCGCGTGGAGGCACGTGAGGCGGCGGTTGGTGGTGTGGTTCCGGCGCAGTGGTTGCCGGAGGATGGCGGAGAGGATGGTGGGGTCACACCGGAGGATGGAGGCACGGTGGAACGGAAAACGGACCACACAGTGGTTGCGGGTACTATTCACCCGAAAATAGGAACACCACTGGGTAGAAAAATAACCTAAACTACTGATACCATGTAAGAGTAGAATATGTGAATGTTGTGTGTCAATATGGCCACACAAGTATGCCATTTATAATCTCATATTAGGGTACAAGGGAATCAGTAATAAATACAAATGGAATCAATCAAATTAAATCAAATCACTAATTAGTAACGAATCCCTAATTACTAGCACCTATTTATGTACATATTAAGCACATGTTAAATATGCTTTCTAACAGAGTAGAACAAGGTTCAACTGTCAGGACAAAGGCAATGCCAATACCTTGCAGCAGAAGCAAGTTTAAAACCATAGTACTGAAGCTTTACTTTCCTGCAACCTTCAGTTACTACAACTGCCCACATAGTGACTGTGGTGAAGATACCCAGCACTGCAAGCACATATGGCCACCAACTCACAGAACTCACTGCAATATCAAGAAATATGAATCAATTAAAACTAAATGATTCAAAGTGATAAATATAATAATATAATTTTAGATATTTTCACATGATTAAAGTTTTATAGCATCCTTGTAATATTATTCTAACTCTCCACACTCCAACAGGCCAAAACTAATTGCAATCTCAGCATATTCCATAATCCAACTGCTATCTAACTTACACTGGTATGCTGGTCCAAATCAGTTAGCGAGACAAAAGTTCCTCCAAAATAATATATTCCTCATCTTTTTGGTCCTTCTGTTTTTCTATTTTATTTTTTTAGTATGCATATGAATGTTGAGATACATTTCATCATCTTTAGAAAAAATAAATTAATATGCATGATGCATCTCAAAAGTAAAAGTGATCAGTCTCAAAATGCAGTTTTCTAGATACCATACAAGTTACGTCAACATGTTAAAATTTAAGCTTGGGACTTGAGAGTGAGGAACATAAGGAAAGGGGGATGGCAAAGACTTTCAAAAGCTTTAATTTGCATCATGTCATGTACCTGAAAGCTGAGTAAGCATTTTGTGTAATGTCTCCATATAACCCGTCAATATTCCCACACATATAATAAGAGATGAACCTTGACCTGAAGAAGGAATTATCAGTCACGGCAGAATGAATTAATTATAAAACCAAACATCCATTGTCTAGTATGCGTTTTTTAAAACCACATAAGAACAAAGAACAATCAACACCTGCCCATCCTTCTGGGCATAGAAAAGAGCCAAAACATTGAAGAAATAAACCAGAACAGCTAAAATTAACATTGTAGTAATTAATTCTGATTTCTAAAGTTGAACACCCCAACTTATCCCAAATTTAAAAAATTCTAGAATTCTAGTATTTAGCAAACCAGCAACAGGACCTTTGATACAGATATAAAGAAATCAAATTTTATTTAAATAGATAATGTTGTGACAACTATACTCTTAAATTTCATATTTTTAATAAAAACTGACTTTAAAACAATAATTTGAAGAAAGAAATCCTTAAAAGTAGGAAGTGGATGAAAGATATGCCATTACTGAAAGACAATGTTCTCCTTCCTATTCAAATCTATACAAACAAATACTAGGATTTGGAAGGGGAATTTGGACGTGAAGCGAAAGTATCTTCTTTCCAAAATACTATAGACAAACACTTACAAAAAGAGCAAAAGTACCATCATTTGTTTTCATGTATGGTTTGAGATTACACATGACTCCTAACTAAAAAGAGAAGTCAATTGAATAATGTCTACTTAGTACTTACTGTTTGTGTAAGTTCTTAGTTCTTACAAATACTAAGTTTATCTTTATGTTTATCCAAAAATTTGCTGACCATATACTCTAGTTATCTATTAAAATTTAACTTCCACAACTCTAATGTCTAATCAAGGATGATTAAGTAGCAGCTTTGTCATAAGAAGAGTACCAAATCCAGATTCTGTTATGGTATCACATATCCACGTAATAGTCATTGCACCACAAACCAACAATAATGTTGTCAGAGTTACGTGTTTGATCCTGCAAAAGTAACAAATGCTTCAACAAAAAAGAACAAATATATGTGAAGTAGAAAGAATTTGGGATCAGAGACATCAGATATTACAGCATAGTTATAGTTTAGTAAAATTATGATGAACAAGCAAGGGGACTAGAATCATGTTACAAATCATTAAAAAAAATCTGGAATAGCAATTTCATGATGTAATGAAGGCCAATGGCACTGCTATTGTACCAATAATTAAGACTATCTTAAGACCTTTGTTGGGATTACAATAAATGGAAATAATCTATTCAACCTTATAATACAATCTTGTGAGGAAAACATTAGTATTTCTTGCTTGAAAAAAATTCTTCTTGCAAATTACCAATGACTACCAGCAGCATAAATTGAATATGGAAGCGAGTAGCAAGTAACTATTAGACCTTCCAAAATTGCAAAGCCAAGTGACATCCACCATCTGAAATGTGCAGAACAATTCATTAGTTGAAACTCCTTAAACCATGAATCGACAAGGGGAATTAGAAAAACAATGAAACAAGAAATTAGCTCACTGCTCAAGATGGATAAATAGACACACATATAACTCTTAATCTTCTCATGTCCATCCAGACCTTCTTTCCGCAGCTTTACTAGAGAAGGAACAACATGGCAGAGTACCTGCTCATGAATATCTTGTATAAATGCAGTTCATAAAAGGCTAAAACTTCAAAAAGAAATTGAATACAGCGCCACTTATTATAGCATATACAAGGAGAAAAAGGGTATCTGATTGAGAAGCTTCTCTTTACAACAAAAGCACTTCACAGTATAAAATAATAATAATAATAATAGAAATAATTCTTCTTTTAAAGATACTCACAAAAGAATTATTCCTTACAAAATCAAAAGCACTGAGAACAACTTTTTAGTAGGTCTACTTCATTTTAAAAGAGGAAAATCACTGGTTAGCGGTTACATATGTAATAGTATCACCTACTCTACCAAAAGGGATCAAAGAATTGAAATTTGTATATAACTAAACGAAGACATCCTTTGGCCTTCCAAGTAATAGAAAGTAAAATCTTGCATCAAACATCTGTCCAACAAACTCAAAAAAAAAATAGATGGGAACCTGCATAATAATGGACGCTATTATCTGAGGACTGATTCCAAGCTGGAAGAGAGATAGCTTGAGCTCAGAGGTAAAGTCACCAAGTTCATCTGCCAGAAGCTACATGAATGACTGTTCAAAACTTCAAATGCATAAAACAGAGAAAAATATTCTTGCAATAAACAGTAGAACAATGGTTCAAACTTTCTTTTTCACTTCACAAGTTGCCTTGAGATGGTGGTGTGAGTTTGTTTTTTGGAAGCCATTAACAAAGGACAAAAATAAAGTTCCATAGATACTTGTATTGTAGTACAGGTTTCCATAAAAACATAAGCACAGCGTGTACTGTTTTTTTTTTTTTTTTGAAGAAGCGTGTACTGTTTTTTACACTATGAAAACTTCCAAAAAAGGAGGATGACTTGGCTAAAAGAGAATAAAACTTTACTTTTTTATTAGAGATTAACACCACATTCACCTAATCAACTTTGTCTAAGTTTTGTCCTAAACAGAATTCACCCAAATATTTTTCTCCTTATAATCCTTATCCTTAATCCTGCCTATGTTGAGCTTTGTGACAAAGCTAAACATAGCCGGTCCCAAGCCCGGATAAAAAGAGAAGGTTGTGTTAGGCCATCGACAGCCAACTAAAAACTTAGTCGAATCTCTATGACATGGATCAACGACGTAATAATGTTAATGCTAGGTCGTTGCCCAGAAGCAACGCGCTGTATAGCTCGAGTACAGTGCCAAATGAGCAAGGGCCGCTGCACCGCTTCCTGGATGTAGTGAAAAATAAGCAAGGGTTCCCACATTTTTGTGAACGAGTGTAGGTAAAGAAGCTAGTTCACGAGAGTATGATTCATTTAGGAACTAGGAATATAGGCACACTTACAGGTAAATCAATGGAAATAGTTGACACTATGATTAGGAGGAGGATCAATTTCATGTGCCTACAAGAAACTAAGTGGGTGGGAAAAAAGGCAAAGGAATTAGACTCTTCGGGTTTTAAGTTTTGGTACACTGGCAAAGTAAAATCGAGAAATGGGGTAGGCATAATTGTGGATAAATATTGGAAGAATGATATTGTGGATGTAAAAAGGGTTGGAGATAGGATCATTGCCCTAAAATTTGTAGTGGAACAAGACACATTTAATGTGATTAGTGCTTATGCACCTTGAGTAGGGTTAGAAGAACACTTCAAGGTAAAATTTTGGGAGGATTTAGAAGGCCTAATTCAGGAAATACCGCTGGGTGAAAAGATTTTCTTAGGAGGGGATCTAAATGGGCATGTAGGGAGGGCACCTAGAGGTTACGACAGTTTGCATGGGGGATATGGCCTAGGGGAGGTAAATGGTGAGGGTAAGTCTATTCTGGACTTTTCATCTGCTTTCGATCTTACTATAGCCAATACGTGTTTTAGGAAACGTGAGGAGCATCTTATCACGTACAAAAATGGAGTGACAAGCTCTCAAATAGATTTCTTTCTTATTAGGAGATCGAATAGAAAGATTTGTTTGGACTGTAAAATCATACCTGGAGAGAGCTTGACTACCCAGCATAGAGTCTTGGTCATGGATGTAAGAGTTAAGAGGAGTGTAAAGAGAAGAGGCCACGAAAAGGTTTCAAGGATCAAATGGTGGCAACTGAAGGGTGAAAAACAAAGGATGTTCCAACACAACGTTTTGGAGGGAGGGTTTTGGGAGGCAAACGGAAGTGCAAATGATATGTGGGACAAGATGGCCAAGGGGATTAAGAAGGTAGCTATAGAGATGCTTGGTGAATCAAGAGGATTCGAACCTAAGGGTAAAGAATCCTGGTGGTGGGATGAAAGTGTGCAAGCTAAGGTTCGGGTTAAAAGGGAATGTTTTAAAGCTTGGTCTTTATGTAAAAATGCTGAAAATTGGGAAAATTATAAGGTGGCCAAAAAAGAGACCAAGAAGGCAGTGAGTGAAGCTAGAACTAAAGCTTTTGACGGGTTGAACCAATCCTTAGGCACCAAAGATGATGGAAAAACTATTTATAGGCTTGCTAAAAATAGGGAAAGAAAGACAAGAGACTTGGACCAAGTGAAGTGTATTAAGGATGAAGAAGATAGGGTTTTGGTTAAGGAACAAGATATTAAAGATAGATGGAAGAATTATTTCCACAAGTTATTTAATGAAGGATTTGAAGTTTTATCATGCTCACAGGTGCTTGACATCAGAGAGGATGACCAAAATTACACTTTTTATAGTAGAACCCAAGAGCATGAGGTAAAAGAAGCTTTGAGAAGGATGGATAATGACAAGGCAGTTGGACCGGACAATATACCTGTGGAGGTATGGAAGAGTCTAGGAAATAGAGGCATTAGTTGGCTCACGAAGTTTTTTAACGAGATTATGAGGTCAAAGAAAATGCCGGACAAATGGAGGAGAAGCGCTTTAGTTCCGATTTACAAGAACAAGGGAGATATACAAAATTGCGCAAATTATAGGGGGATTAAGCTTATGAGTCATACTATGAAGCTATGGGAAAGGGTGCTTGAACGGAGACTAAGAAAAGAAACCAAAATCACCGACAACCAATTTGGTTTTATGCCCGAGAGGTCGATCATGGAAGCAATTTGCTTGCTACGACGAGTGATGGAACAATATCGAAGGGATAAAAAAGATTTACACATGGCCTTCATTGATTTGGAGAAAGCGTATGATAGGGTGCCAAGAGAGGTTTTGTGGAAAGCCCTAAAAAAGAAAGGTGTTCGGATTGCCTATATTCGAGCTATCAAGGATATGTATGAGGGGCCACAACTAGTGTGAGAACGAAGGGTGGAGCCATAGAAGATTTCCCAATAACCATAAGTCTGCACCAAGGGTCAGCTTTAAACCCCTATCTTTTTACCTTGGTCTTGGATGTACTTACGGAGCACATTCAAGAGCCAGCACCACAATGCATACTTTTCGCAGATGATATAGTTCTAGTTGGAGAGTCGATAGATGATATAAATGGAAGGTTGGAGACTTAGAGACAACCTTTAGAAGCACATGACTTCCGTTTGAGTAGAAGCAAGAAGGAATATATGGAATGTAAGTTTAACAAAAGGCAAAACATCTCTAGCTTAGAGGTGAAAGTTGGAGACCACAAGTCACACGGTTTAAATATCTTGGGTCTATTATACAAAATGACAGAGAAATTGAGGGAGATGTAAATCATCGGATTCAATCAGGGTGGTCAAAATGGAGGAAGGCTTCGGGTTTTTTGTGTGATAAAACAGTATCTCTTAAGCTAAAGGGAAAATTTTATCGTACAGCTATTAGATCGACGATATTGTATAGGACGGAGTGTTGGGCGGTAAAAAATCAATACGAGAGTAAAATCAATGTAGCAGAGATGAGAATGTTGCGCTGGATGAGCGGAAAAACTAGACGTGATAGGATTAGGAATAATAGCATTAGAGAGAGAGTTAGGGTAACACCTATTGTAGAAAAGATGGTTGAATCTCGACTTAGGTGGTTTGGGCATGTATGGAGGAGACCTTTAGATTCTGTAGTAAGGAGAATGGACCAAGTGGAGAGCAATCAAATAGCTACAGGCAGAGTAGACCAAGAAAAACTATAGGAGAAACTATTAAGAAAGATTTGGAGGCCAATGATTTAATTCATGATAGAACATCATGGTGCCGTATGATCCATGTAGCCGACCCCACCTAGTGGGATAAGGCTTGGTTGTTGTTGTTGTTGTTGTAATCCTTATCCTTCAATTGGCAATGAGCACCAAAAGGGGCTCGTATTTCGCAAGTAGAACAACGCAAAAATGAATGGACGTGTTTGTGTGTACTATGATTGGAATTGATTGAAGTATGTATGTATGTTACTTACCAACAGATCCTGAGACAAAACTCATGTAATCTTGAGGTATCAACCTTCTGTCATATCCAGGAAGAGGAATAAAATAACCGACTCGACTCATTACAATTAGCACAGCGGTCACAAACAACCTCCTTCGAATCTCGCTTTTGAAAAACGATTCAGCAGCATCATTAAGCATAGAACTCAAACGCACAAGATTCAAAAACCTGTTTTTATAGGCTCTGGGTTTGAACTGTGAAGTTGTCAGGTTACTACCAGCACCCGGAGATGCAATAATCGCTTCCCCATCGTCGTTACGAGTTGGCGGAACAATTTCCTGATTTGAAAGCACGTTGTTAACAAAAAGCCTCCGTTTTTTCGAAAATAAAGAGCGGTCCAGCGAAGGAAACATCATTGTAGGGAATGCGGAGATGGTATGAAGTGAAACCCTAGTTCTGTAGCACTTGAGACGGTGAAATTGGATGCGTTCTGCGTGTATTCCTGTGATAACAATTAAGTTAGAAGCTACAATACAATACAATACAATACAATACAATACAAAACAAAATAACGTCTTCAATAGGTTTTCCGGAAAGCTAACCAACCTCGATTAGAGCTGGGTTGTGAAAGGAAGCTGTGTGGATACAAGTTACTGGAGGAGAATCGCGTTGCTTCCATTGCTGCTCTGAGTGAGTGCGGAAAGTAGCGAGAATTCTGTGGTTTTAGGATAAAGGGCTCTTTTGTTTGTTTAAAATTCGATTGGAAAAAAAAAAAAATTTCCTTCCCCTCAAATGCCTAAATTCCTTTTTCCCCCCTGAAAGTTAAGGTAGAAGAATGGAGGATAACTTAAACAAATTGCTGGTCACGTGTGAAATTTTTCTACTATCCAACGAGTGAAAACTCAGCCGAGGCACACGTAAGTATGGATTTTAAAGTGATCAAGCGATTTTGAGTATCGATGGTAAAATCCAACCCTCAGCATGGGTTCCCAAACTACTAAGGCTATGTTTGGAAGTTTTCATGAGGATTGAGTGGAGTGGTTAGTAATGGAGTGGAGTGGAAATACAAAAGTATCTCACTCCATTGTTTGGAAGTTTCATGAGGGATATAGAAGAGAATCTCAAACCCCCCCAATTTGGAGGTATAAAAAATGAGGGTTTTGTATGGAGTGGAGTGGTTTGAGTTACCATCCTAAACTGTACTGGCCGAAAATATAAGGCCGAGGATTTGTTAATACGCTGGACTGACCGAGCTTATAAATGGGCCTTGACCTGAACTCCCCAAAGCCGAAGACCTATTAATGCACTTGACACCCGAGGATAAATACTCGGTCCTATTCCATAATAGATCGCGGATGAAGATACCTCGCCCCAAAGCGATCCGATCCTACAATCGATCGAGCCAAATATCTTGCTGATCCGAATATCGCTCTGTATAACTCAGAGCCTTATCCTTATCTAGTTATGATAACAATCCGATCCTAACAAATAGGATCTCAATAACAGTCCTACCCAAACTGTCACTCCAAACATCTCTATAAATAGGGGTCCAACCCCCTCACTTAGAACTACGTTTGCTTTGATTCCCATTGGGATACGTAGGAGCAGAATCTCAATTCTGTCAAGCTAATTCCAACACACTCACACTAGACCTTCTCCGGCCGAGTATCTCCTATCTGAGATATTTGGACGAAACATTTGGCGCCGTTTGTGGGAATCGAAGCAAAACTTTCCCATACCACAAACCATGGTGAGAATAAGGAGCGGGAACTGCAGGAGAGATGAGCCAGAGAATGCTAACAATGGGGATAATGGAGAACAATCCATAAACCCAGCAATGACGACCGACAATCCCATCATTCAAGAACTCCTCGCGCAAGTGGCAATGCTGAGAAGGGAGAATGAGGAGATTCGTCGGCAAAACAGTCATCGGGAACAAGAACAAAGCAGAGAAAGGTACGCCTCTTCTCCTCATGAGAGAGAGCGTCGGACAGCCGAGAATGAAGGATCCAGAAACACGCGCAAAGAAGGAGGCCCACAACCTCGTGTTTCTCATCATGTTGACCGAGCAGGCGAGGAGGAATATCCTAGGCAAGCCCCTGAGCTTTCACTTCACGCAAATAGGCCTAATGAAAGGGCCGGCGTGCGGAGGCCGAGACATCCCTTCACCGACGCCATCATGGGGGTTCCTCTTCCAGCTAACTACAAACCAATAAACATTGACAGGTATGATGGCACCTCGGACCCGGAGCGTCATTTAGATGCTTTCACTACTCAGATGTACCTCTTCACCGACGATGATGCTGTCATGTGTAAAGTCTTTCCTACTATTCTGAAAGATGCTGCATTAAGCTGATATACCCAGCTACCGCCAGCATCAGTTGACTCCTTTGACACATTCATGACTAAGTTCAATACTCAGTTTGCTACGAGCCGAGCTCATCAAAAAACCTCGGCCTCGTTGGTAAACTTTAAGCAAGAAAAGAACGAGTCTCTGCGTGATTTTATGGCCAGGTTCATCAAAGAGACTATCCTCATCCGGAATCTCAGTGCCGATGTCGCACTGCATACTATTCTGACCGGGTTACAGCCTGGCCCTTTTGCCAGACACCTAGCTCGGAAGCCTCCATCCAGTATGGATGAGTTGAGGAGAAAAGTTATCGGATTCATTAATATGGAGGAAATAGAAGAGTCTAAGAAAAGGGAAAGAACCGATGATTCCGATAGACGAGAAGGGAGAGAGAAGAGGAGGGTTGGAGGTGACAATCAGAAATTCAAAAACACATCTGAGCATAGGGGGCCAAAGTATGAGTACTATACCCCCCTCAACACCAATCGAGCTCGGGTATTTGAGGAAGCTTACAACGCAGAACTTTTGCAGCTCCCCAACCATGGCCACACGCCCCAGAATGCTGATCGACAGAAGCATTGTCGGTACCATCGTAACTACGGGCATACCACCGAGGAGTGTTAGGTCATGTGCGACAAGATTGAAGAGTTAGTGCAAGCTGGTCATCTGAATAATTTCGTTCGGAGAAATCACAACAATGGTGAAGGGCGTGGCAGAGATAGAAGACGAGGAGGTGGCCAAAGCCCTGGAAGGGGCGACGGTCGGCAAAATAATGAAAGAGAAGAAAATAGGGAAGATCAGAATGAAAGGAGGGAGGAGGATAATACTGTCCGAGGTGTAATAAACACTATTTCAGGTGGATTTGCGGGAGGAGGCACAACGAGTTCAGCTCGTAGAAAACACATGCGGGCTATTCGGGACAGAACTCTGTGAGTCGGCAAACCCCCGAGGATTTCCCCATCGATTATTTTCTCCGATGAAGACTTCTTGGGTGTGGATCCTAATCAGGATGACCCAATGGTAATCACAGTGCAATTGGCCAACTTCTCGGTCAAGAGAACCCTCGTCAACCAGGGAAGCTCGGCTGATATCCTATATTATTCAACATCCCAGAAGCTCGGGATCCCAGAAAAATCTATTCAGCCATACGATAGTAAGCTCGTCGGCTTTGTTGGGGAACAGGTGGATACCCGAGGATACATTGACCTCCTAACTACTTTTGGAGATGGCAAAGCGTCCAAAACTATTCTGGTCAGGTATGTGTTGGTTAATGCAGTAACATCGTACAATGTCTTAATCGGAAGACCATCTTTGAACGAGCTGGGAGCCGTGGTCTCTACTCCCCACCTCACAATGAAATTCCCTTACAACTCGGGAGACATAGTTGCTATCCGGGCGGATCAGAAAATGGCCAGACAGTGCTATGCTGATAGTTTGCGTGTAAGCAAGCTCAAACCTACATCTGCAGAAACACTAGACAGGGGAAAAGACAAGTCTGTAAATTCCGCGTAACTAGACCCGAGAATTGACATGCAAGAACAACGGCCACAACCCATTGAGGAGTTGGAGAAGTTCCAGCTTGGATCACAGCCCGATCAGTGCACTAAGCTACAGTTGATGTATATAGTCAGGTGATGTACTCTCTTTCCTACCTCGGTATTTTATCCCAAAAAAAGGGGTTTTGACCGAGAAGGCTTTAACGAGGCACACCGCAGACTTTTTTTATCCAATAACAGAATTTATTATGGATATTGTTCTATTTTATTATTTTGCCGATGTGTTTATTCTGTGAACCATTAAATTGTTTAAGGCCAAGTCTGATCCTGAAGGCCGAGTACGAGCCGTTTAAATTGTTTAAGGCCAAGTCTGAGCCTGAAGGCCGAGTATGAGCCACTAAATTATTAAAGGCCGAGTTCGAGTCAATTAAATTGTTTAAGGCCAAGTCTGAGTCTTAAGGCCGAGTACGAGCCATTAAATTATTTAAGGCCAAGTTTGAGCCTAAGCCAAGTACGAGCCATTAAATTATTTAAGGCCAAGTTTGAGCCTAAAGGCCGAGTTCGAGCCATTTAAATCGTAAAGGCCGAGTTCGAGCCATTTAAATTGTTAAGGCCAAGTTTGAGCCTGAAGGCCGAGTTCGAGCCATTAAATTATTTAAGGCCAAGTTTGAGCCTAAAGGCCGAGTACGAGCCATTAAATTGTTTAAGGCCAAGTCTGAGCCTTAAGGCCGAGTACGAGCCATTAAATTATTTAAGGCCAAGTTTGAGCCTAAAGGCCGAGTACGAGCCATTAAATTATTTAAGGTCAAGTTTGAGCCTAAAGGCCGAGTTCGAGCCATTTAAATCGTAAAGGCCGAGTTCGAGCCATTTAAATTGTTAAGGCCAAGTTTGAGCCTGAAGGCCGAGTTCGAGCCATTAAATTATTTAAGGCCAAGTTTGAGCCTAAAGGTCGAGTACGAGCCATTAAATTGTTTAAGGCCAAGTCTGAGCCTTAAGGCTGAGTACGAGCCATTAAATTATTTAAGGCCAAGTTTGAGCCAAAAGGCCGAGTACGAGCCATTAAATTATTTAAGGTCAAGTTTGAGCCTAAAGGCCGAGTTCGAGCCATTTAAATCGTAAAGGCCGAGTTCGAGCCATTTAAATTGTTAAGGCCAAGTTTGAGCCTGAATGCCGAGTTCGAGCCATTAAATTGTTTAAGGCCAAGTTTGAGCCCAAAGGCCGAGTACGAGCCATTAAATTGTTTAAGGCCAAGTCTGAGCCTTAAGGCCGAGTACGAGCCATTAAATTATTTAAGGCAAAGTTTGAGCCTAAAGGCCGAGTACGAGCCATTAAATTATTTAAGGCCA
This sequence comes from Sophora flavescens, assembly GCA_030762895.1. Classification (NCBI taxonomy): domain Eukaryota; kingdom Viridiplantae; phylum Streptophyta; class Magnoliopsida; order Fabales; family Fabaceae; genus Sophora; species Sophora flavescens. The sequence continues at coordinate 141,372,527 of CM061070.1, read as the reverse complement.
AGTTTGAGCCTAAAGGCCGAGTTCGAGCCATTTAAATCGTAAAGGCCGAGTTCGAGCCATTTAAATTGTTAAGGCCAAGTTTGAGCCTGAAGGCCGAGATCGAGCCATTAAATTATTTAAGGCCAAGTTTGAGCCTAAAGGCCGAGTACGAGCCATTAAATTATTTAAGGCCAAGTTTGAGCTTAAAGGCCGAGTTCGAGCCATTTAAATCGTAAAGGCCGAGTTCGAGCCATTAAATTATTTAAGGCCAAGTTTGAGCCTAAAGGCCGAGTACGAGCCATTAAATTGTTTAAGGCCACGTCTGAGCCTTAAGGCCGAGTACGAGCCATTAAATTATTTAAGGCCAAGTTTGAGCCTAAAGGCCGAGTACGAGCCATTAAATTATTTAAGGCCAAGTTTGAGCCTAAAGGCCGAGTTCGAGCCATTTAAATCGTAAAGGCCGAGTTCGAGCCATTTAAATTGTTAAGGCCAAGTTTGAGCCTGAAGGCCGAGTTCGAGCCATTAAATTATTTAAGGCCAAGTTTGAGCCTAAAGGCCAATTACGAGCCATTAAATTATTTAAGGCCAAGTTTGAGCTTAAAGGCCGAGTTCGAGCCATTTAAATCGTAAAGGCCGAGTTCGAGCTATTTAAATTGTTAAGGTCAAGTTTGAGCCTGAAGGCCAAGTTCGAGCCATTAAATCTTTAAGGCCAAGTTTGAGCCTGAAGGCCGAGTTCGAGCCGTTAAATTGTTAAGGCCAAGTTTGAGCCTAAAGGCCGAGTACGGGCTATTAAATTTTTAGAGGCCAAGTTTGAGCCTACAAGCCGAGTTCGAGCTATTGAATTATTAAGGCCGAGTTCGAGCCATTAAATTGTTAAGTGAAATCGAATACAAGCATCAATTAAAAAACAAAGTCCGAATCTAAAGGCCAAATATGAGCCATGATTTTATTATGGAAACCGAGTACAGTGCTGAAATTGAAAATAAGGCCGAGCCGACCTCAAAATCCTCGGAATGAGGAAAGTCCACGTGGCCGAAGTGTAAGCTCGGTTTAATACTTGTCAGCTCTGTTGCTTATTTAAGCTCAGAGCTCGGGGGGCTTGTGTACTGGCCGAAAATATAAGGCCGAGGATTTGTTAATACGCTGGACTGACTGAGCTTATAAATAGGCCTTGACCCGAACTCCCCAAAGCCGAAGATCTGTTAATGCACTTGACACCCGAGGATAAATACTCGGTCCTATTCCATAATAGACCGCGGATGAAGATACCTCGGTCCCGAGCAGTCCAGTCACAACTGACTGAGCCAAATATCTTGCTGATCCGAATATCGCTCCGTATAACTCAGAGCCTTATCCTTATCTAGTTATGATAACAATCTGATCCTAACAAATAGGATCTCAATAACAGTCCTACCCAAACTGTTACTCCAAACATCTCTATAAATAGGGGTCCAACCCCCTCGCTTAGAACTACGTTTGCTTTGATTCCCATTGGGATACGTAGGAGCAGAATCTCAATTCTGTCAAGCTAATTCCAACACACTCACACTAGACCTTCTCCGGCCGAGTATCTCCTATCTGAGATATTTGGACGGAACATAAACCATCTCACTCCATTAATGAAAAAACTCCCAAACAATGTGTCAATGAGTTTACACCACTCCACTCCATTACTAACCATCTCACCCTATCCTCCCAAACATAGCCTAAAGGAAGCGTCTGGTTGTAGAAGGTGAGGTGGGAAGGCTATCTAAGGTTGCATTAAAGCTATAAATGAAAGCTGATAATGAAAAGTTATAAAGGAAAGCCGATAAAGGAACGGTGAAGGAAAGAAAAATAAAGTAAAGAGCGAAAACAATATGAATGAGTTGTTTGATTGATGGGTGTTGTGTTTTTACAATCTATACAACTGGTATTTATAGGCAAAAAACTCATACTCTAAAGTTATTCCCATTAGCCACCAACTCTTAAATTTAAGAAATTACAAGCACATCATGGCTGACAAAAATGGCTAAGAGTAATGCCCACTAAAACCACTAACTTTGCTCAACTGACCACCAACTAACCATGTCTACCCAAATCCCTAAAATTTAGGCACGTTCCATTTATCTGTTCGCAACAGTTCCACTAGTCATCAACTAGTCTTCCTTATCTGCTATTTTGCACTTGTAACAACCTCCAACCAGCTTCTATCCATCATCCCTAAAAATTAGGAAAATTGTTACTGCACTCTCACTTGGTCATTTTCATGTTATTTCCTTTTTCTAAATATAATAATAGTCTTTTGGGCCCTTAAACAACATTCACACGAGCCCATTAAGAGTCAACAACAGCCTACAAGTCCATCTAGACTTAGCAGCCATGTTCGGTTGATTCTGCATCAGTTAATTCTGCATCAGCTGATTCTGTATCGGCTGATTCTGCATCGGCTCATTCTGCATAATCCACAATAGTCTAGAATTGGCAAAATACATATAAATAGTCAACAAAATAAGTCCATAATCCACAAAATAAGTCCATTGCCACAAACTAAGTCCATCCAAAATAATCTAGAATTGACAACATACATAGAAGTAGTCAACAAAATAAGTCCATAATCCACAAAATAAGTTCACTGTAACACCCTGTTTTTCCTATATTTTCTATAGCAGTAAATACATATTTAAATGTGTTTATTTTAGATTAAACTCAGAGGATGATTTTAATTAAACTAAAATCATTTTTTTTGTTGTTATATCATATGAAGTCACGGTAAAAATTTCGGTTGAAAATTCAGACAGAAGCCAGTCTGCGTTTTCACTGCCGGTACAAGTTTACTGTGCAGAAAACCTAATTTTGACCGGTGAACGAGACAGTTAGTGTTTTTATTATGTTCCCTTCAACCTTGATTATTTTGAAAACTTTCGTTCAAAAATAAAATATAATATTTTATTCAGGCGAAAAAGTCGGAAGAATTACGATCGGAAATACAACCGGGTATGAAATGAAGCAGATTAAGGACCATAAAAGAAATAAGGAGACATGATGGAAGAGGCTATGACACACTCTAAAAGTGCAATCATCACACATTTCAAATTATAATAATATTCTAATCCAAAAAGTCATTTCTCTCTCTTCTCCATCCAATCAAGCATTAAACCACCAAGCTTGCTCAACAAGCTCTCCCTCACTCTCCTTGGCCGTGAGCCTTCCTCCCTCTCTCTATATATACCCCTTTCATTTTCACTTCATCATCTTCCTCCTTCAACATCCATTAAACCTTCATCTTCTTCTTTCTTCTAAAAGTTCAAGCTCTTAAAACTTTAGTTTTTATTCATCTTTTCTACTTAAGTTCTTCATTAAAGTTCTTCCTTATACTAAGGGTAATGCTCTCATATGAATCTTTTTTGCAAGTTTCATCTTTTATTTCTTAGTTTACTTTATGTGTTCTTTATATGCTTTAAACTTCTAAAATCACTCTAAAATGGTAGAAAACTCCTTTTGAGTTGAAACCACTTTCTGTTGTCTTGTATTAACTTATATTTTCACATACTAAGAGGTTGTGTAAAACAAAAATCTCTATCCATCTCTTCCGATGAAGGCCGAATGCTTGCATTTGTGACCTAGGAAGTTTTTGTTTCAACTTTTGGAATATGATCATGTGTTTGAGTTTCTAACTATCCCTTGATCTTGAATCTATAAATTTTGGAAGTTATGATAGCTTGTTCCTATGATGACCGAAAAATATGAATAAGTAGGCCTAGGATACTATGTTTCAACTTTCCAAGTATTGATCATGGATTTAGAACTCTTAATACCATGTGATTCTAAACCTAAGAGTTATTGTTAAACAAAGAATATTTTCCTCATCATCCTATGATGACCGAAACTTAGTGTTTAGGTGCTAGGATGTTTGAGTTTTTATTTTTCCAAAATGATCATGGACTTGAGCTCCATAAGATATTTGGATGCCAAGTCTAAGAGATTGGAAAGTTTAAATATTTCTAACTTGTTTCTTCTATGTTATTAAAGCTAGTATGTATTACTTTCATTTTTCCAAGATGATCATGGACTTGAGCTCCATAAGATATTTGGATGCTAAGTCTAAGAGATTAGAATGTTTAAGTTTCCATTGTTTTCCAAGATGATAATGGACTTGAGCTCTATAAAATATTTGGATGCTAAGTCTAAGAGATTGGAAAGTTTAAAGATTTCTAGATTATAGATCCTATGAAGGGCGAACCTAGAAGGTTATGGATGGCCGCGCTGTCGCCACGCGCCAAAAAGAATGAGTGTTTACAAAATAATGTAGATAGGGAAGCGACAACTCGGGTATCGTCTCACAAGGACTCTTTGGTGTTGTTATTATTAACAGAAAATCAAAAGTTAGTTTTTGGGGGGTTTTAGATTGAGATAAATTAAAGAAAACAAACAAAAGCAATAAAAACAGAGCAGTTAAGAGATTAACAAATATGCTAAAGAACGATTAACCTACTGTTCTCGGTTTCCCACTATCATCGGTTCATGCAATTCCAAGCCCTAAGCAGATTCTAATCCCCTCCCGATTGTAGCAACAATTAACAAACGAAATCGCTACTACGGATATATGTTCCTATTCCCGAATTAAACAAACGGGGTTAAGCCCTCATGAACTAAACGAACATGAATGAACACACGCGAATTAAACAAACGCGATTAAGTATAGGAACATAACATCACCGAAATGGATCAACACAACACTATACACTCCTGAATTAAACAAACATAAATGTATAATATGGCATTGAAAAGAGAAAAACAAATAAAAACAGGAAATACAAAACCTCAAGTGTGGTAATGGAAACCAATCCCAGTAGATTAATCTAGGAGAGTAGCTCTCCATTACAAAAGCAAACAATAAACTAAAGAGAAAATAAAAGACTAACTACTGACTCCTACTCTGACTAAAACTAGCCATCTTACTAGCCCTACTGACCAACCCTTCAGTTCTGCCTAAAACAAGCTTATATACTACTTCTGGATTCCGCGGACTCGCGAGGCGAACGCTGTCTCGCGAGGCGAATCTTCAACTTTTGGTATTCTCGCGAGGCGAGCTTATCATTCGCGAGGCGAAACACTTCAATTTCCAAACTGCCACAGCCGTGACCTTTAGCATGCATAAACCGTGCTGACTTTTGGTCTTCAGGGTTGGATTACTCGCGACGCGAGTCAAGTCTTCGCGGGGCGAGACAGAATGGTTGCAATTTCTCTGGCACAGTCACCTTCTGGTTCACGAGGCAAACATCCTTCTCGCGGGGCGAAAGCTCCAGAATTATTTCCTTTTATTAACCTGAAAACAGAAAATAGAATAAGTGTTTTATTTAACTCTAATCAACTAAATTAACCTAAAAATACTTTACAAACTCAAAATACTGCTTAGAGACAATCAAGTCTAATTTGGGTGAAAATGATATAAAATTAGCACAAAGCCAAGGTTTTTATTAGTTATAAAACCAGTTAACCAGAGGCTCATCAAAATACCCCAAACTTAAACTTTGCTTGTCCCCAAGCAAACTAAAACTCAAAAACTTAAAAAGACTCAAGACCTGGCAAGCTCAAAAGATTCAATCAACTTTCGCACAGATTTCAAGCAATTTATCAAAATACTTCAACGTTCACCCCCTTACAAACAAAGCAATCCCCACATTCATTTATTCTAAACAATTGAGAATTTCATCATTCAAACAATTATTAATCTAAGCAGGGGATCCAAGTTACACACAAAAGGGAGATCATCAAATTCAAACAACTGCCTTCCTCACAAGGGAAATTTGTGTTTCACTCAATCGCTCAGTTTGTGTCAGGCTATTAACATTGCACTCAAGTTCACTTTTAAGAGCACTTCCCATAAATTTGATTTCTATCTCAAAATGGTTCCGACAGAAAACATGCATGCAACATCAAAAGGTCTTTTATGGGTTGTAATGGGGCCTGGCTAAGGGTAGGATATACAAAGGAACTAGGCTGAAGACCCTAGGAACTAAGAGAGCATGAGCTTTTAACACTTTGAATTTCACTCAAGTTCCTTTTCTCATTCATCGTTTTGCCTTGGGTGACTACAGCCTTGTTATTTCAACACTTTTTATTTTTATTGTTTTTCTTTTTTTTTCTTTTTTTTTCTCATTTTTTTTTCTACAAGCCTTTGGCTCCACCCTTTTTATTGTATTATTTTTTTCTCAATCCCAAACAATACATTACACCTTGCAGCCACCCCAAACTTAATTTCTTGCACCCTTTCTCTTTTTAAGATTCCATGCTCTCCTAATCCTAAGATCGGGTTAACATGGTTTTTCAGATTTTTGCTCATAACATAAGGTTATCAAGAATTAACAGGCTAATCAGGCTCAATGGGGCTAACTAGGGAACATGCATCAGGAATTGTTCTTTTTAGGCTAAGTGGTTATTTATAAAGAAAATGCCTAAATCATCTGAAGCAAACATATAATCATGCAAATCATAAAGAGATTCAAGCAAATTCAGAAAAGTGCAACTTGAAAGTGAGTTCACACAGTCTAAAACATGTTGGAGGCTCAAAACCTCACCTGGACATTCATGCAAATTGTTTGACAGAGATTATATTCCTAGTGTGTGCTTCCTATCACCCCAAACTTATCATAAATCATGCCATCATAACAAAATCTCAAAGTTCGGTTTTTAATCATATGAGGATCATTTTTCAAAAAAAAATTTCAAATCCTAGGGGGAAAACAGTCAACAATTAACATGCAATCAATCTGTGCAAATATTAATCAAAATCCATCAAACTTGCCAACAAAAGACTCAACACAACTCCTGAGCTTCTCAAATTATTCAGGAGCTTTATTAAAAGAAAAAAAAACAAGATAAAAGAAAACAAGATAAACTAACTACATAACTAACTACAACTAGTTCCCTCCCCCACACTTAGAATATACATTGTCCCCAATGAAACAACATAACAATAAAATCAGAGTGAGGGAAAGGAAAGGAAACTCCCTGATCAAGTATCAGTGTAAGTGCTTCCGCCTGGATCCCATTTCTTGTAGCCTAAGGCCAAAGAGGTAGAGTTCATTCCATGGTCCCATAACTTGCATCCTTGATATATGAGTAAACACTTGACAATGATGGTGACCTTGCTCAATGCGGCGGACTCATCCCCTCCTCTTGGGTCAAAGACGACCGCTTCATCAACAAAGTCCTCCCAATAAAATTTTGCTTCAATCCCTTGAACTATCCATGGTGCAAAATCCATTTCCTCTGGTGGCTTCGCAGGGGGAGGTGGTAGATAGGTAGGGGGAGCCTCCGTTGCTGCTTCATCTTCTGCACGTTCCTCATGCACTTCATTGCCTAATCCATCACCTGCTAAACATGCAGCAATCTCAGCACACACCACACAATGGTTAGTGTTAGTACAATCAGGGCAAGAAAAAAAATCATCAAAGCCAGAATTAAATGGAAATTCAGAAACCAAGTCATCACAGGTATCATCAATAAGCTCAGAGAGAAACTCCAATTGGAAAACAGAGTGCTCGTCCAGGGGCTGCTTCATAGTATCAAAGATTTTAAACCTCGCCACTATATCACCAAACTCCATAGACATGGTCCCATCATCAACATCAATTTTAGTCTTGGCTGTCTTCATGAATGGTCTGCCCAGGATTATTGGTGATCTACTGGAATTTTTCTCTCCTGCCATGTCCAGGATGTAGAAATCAGCCGGGAATATCAAATCATCAACTTGCACCAGCACATCTTCTACCATTCCCATGGGGCGGGCATGTTGTGACGCCGGCAAGTGTACCGGGTCGTCGCAAGTAATAAAAATAAACACGGTAAGTAATTACCGAGGTCGAACTCAAGGATTGGGTTACCAATTCGACTAATTTCGCCAGAAATCCGATAAGTTGGTTTAGTAGAGAAAGTGGTTGGAGAGAGAAGAGAGAATAGGATCGAAATTCAATTAACAATCTAACTAAATAATTAACTAAAAATCAGAAAACTAAAATGTCCAAGGTCACAAATCCACCTACCCAACATGTACACCCAAGTGATGATGAATTCCTCCCTAAGTTCAATTACAATGTCAACCGGGACCCCTAAATTCTCCTAAATCCACTCTCGTGCTCATTAGGACGTATTCGACGATTGGATTAATTACTTACTAGGTCTCATAATCCTAATCTCGAATTCTGTTAATTCGTGTTCCCTATAAGGTCGCACCGATCTCCTACTCACTCTCGTGCAATATTCGATCGATGATCCTAATTCAAGTTCTAAACGTGAATCGCTGACTAAGCCTCATCAACGTTAACAAGTCAATCACGCAACACATATGATTAACACAATCAAATCAGAATTAGAAAACAAGAATTGAATTAAAGGAGAAAGACATACATCATATCGGATTTACATCGCCATGGGTGGCTTCATCGTTCCCTCGGACGACGGGGATTAGTTCCTCATGCTCATAGACAAACACTCGGACATAATCACCATCGTAAAATAAAAAGAAACCAGAAAAGGAGACGCAGCTCCAAGGAGAAATAAAGATTCGTAACTACTGCCCTAACCTAAGTGGAAAACTGCCTCCTTAACGATCCCCCCCCGATTCTGATCTGCAACAGCCTTTAAATAGGATTCCTGATCTGCGCTCGTTCGCGAGGCGAGCAGCCTTTCGCGAGGCGAGAATTAAAATTGGCGCGCTTTCAATTTGAACTCTCGCGAGGCGAGCAGCCTTTCGCGGGGCGAGTCTTCATTATCAGGCTGTGACCTTCATCATGGCATGGCCGTGATGCTCTCTGTCTTGCAGGTTTTCATGATCTCGCGAGGCGAGACACCTCTCGCGTGGCGAGACTGAAGTGATGACTTTTGCTGCTTTGTTGACTTTCAGGCTCGCGGGGCGAGCATACACTCGCGAGGCGAGTGCCTCCAGACTTGCAATTTCCACTGCTTTTCAACTTTCCTTCACTCCCGGAGCTTCACTTATTTAACCTGAAACAACAAAAGCACCCACAAGCGTAATTCTATCCAAAATAACCTAAAAACTACACAAAAGACGCAAAACGAGTCAAAGTCCAACTTAGGAACAAAACAAGGCAAATTTGGGCGAAAACGAGAGTGAACTCGAATAAATAGGCACATGAACCCTAGTTCATCTAGTCATAAAACTAGATAAGCCAGAGGCTTATCAGGGCACTGGTCCTGTTAGCCAACTGGATGGTAATACCTGTATACTGCAAGGGCCCAAGATCAAGGTTATTAAAGATGGAGGTAGGCATGACATTTATGGAGGCTCCCAAATCCAACATGCAATTTTCAAATCTTTTATCCCCAATAGTGCATGGAATAGTAAATGTGCCCGGATCCTTGCACTTCTGTGGTAGTGCCTGAGTAGGGGTTAAAGCAACAACTCTTTCTGGTGCAGGCCTAGACTGGATAAGAGCTGAACCATTTCTTCCCAAGTCAACTTTCTCATTATTCTTCAACTTCCTCTTGTTGGTGCATAGGTCCTTCAGAAATTTTGCATACTTGGGCACCTGCTTGATCACATCTAGAAGGGGAATATTCACAGCTACCTTTCTGAACACATCTAAAATCTCCCTTTCCTTGTCTTCACCACCAATTTTCTTATTTTTCTGCAATCTGTGTGGGAATGGGATTGGTGGTCTGTACATTTTCTCAACTTCAACTTCAACAGTAGGCTCAGGAGTTACCTCAATATGTTCTTCATCCTTTCCAGAGGTGGCCTCAACAACTTTCCCAGATCTCAGATAAATGGCACTCACATTAGGGTTGGAGGCATTGGGATTTATCACTGGTTGTGCCGGCAGCTGGGTTGTCCCTTGAGCTTCTTTGTAAGTTATTAATGGATGTGGCCAGCTGTCCAACTTGTGTCCTCAAATCTTGAATGCTTGCATTTGTTTCTTCTTTGTGCGTGCCTGTGAGGCCTGGAGCTGTCCAACTTGCTGCTGGAAAAGTGTAGTCATTTGTGCATTCATTTGTGAAGTCAACTGTGAAGTCATTTGCTTGAACATGTCCTCCAGTGAAGGTCCAGAAGGTGCAGAAGCTGTCACTTGAGGAGGATTCTGAGGTGCCATCGGTTGTTGTTGGGATGAGTTCCCATACCGCAGATTAGGATGATTCCTCCAGTTGGGATGGTACCTATTGGTGGAGAGGTCTGGAGTGCTGTGTTGGTTCTGACTGTTGCCTGGATTATAGGGATGGACTGCATAGGCTTGAGACAAATCAGAAAATGACCCTTCCTTCAGAATGGGGCATGCATCATAAGGGTGCTCAGGAGAGTTGCACATGCTACACAACCTTGCAGGCTGAACCCTGTCTATTGCCAATTTCCTTACAAAAGAAGTGAGCTCATCCAATCTATTTTCAAAGGCCTGGTAAGAAGAAGAACTATGGACCTCATGCACACCTCTTGTCTCAACTGAATTTCTTCTGGTAGTAAACTACTGGAAATTCAGTGACATATTCTCAATGAGTTGCTTGGCAGCAGCTGGGGTCTTATCATCTAGTGTTCCCCCACTAGCAGCATCCAAAAGATTCCTATCCATCGGCAGTAATCCTTCATAAAAGTACTGGATCAGGAGCTGTTCAGAAATCTGATGCTGAGGGCAGCTGGATACCAAATGCTTGAACCTCTCCCAATATTCAGCTAACGACTCATTCCCTTGCCTGATGCCACATATTTCTTTCCTTATTGACGCAGCTCTTGAAGCAGGAAAATATCTTTCTAGGAAAACCCTCTTCAAATCATTCCAAGTGGTGATAGAGTTGGGCTCAAGATACAACAGCCAATCCTTTGCAGCTCCCTGGAGTGAGAACGGAAAAGCTTTCAACTTGATGCTATCTTCAGTGACTCCCTCTGATCTTGAGGTTGTGGAGCATACAACTTGGAATTCCTTCAAGTGCTTGTGTGGATCCTCACCTGCAAGACCATTAAACTTTGGCAACAAGTGAACGAAACCAGATTTTAGTTCAAAAGGAGTATCAGCACCAGGATATGAAATACACAATCCATTGTAATTTACATCAGGGGCAGCATGCTGTCTTAATGTCCTCTGGTCACCCATGTTTTCAAAAACAGTTTTGGAATTAGAATCACTACTAGTGCTAGCCCGAAATTCTCTACGGAGTGTGTGCAGTGTTCTTTCAATTTCCGGATCAAAATCACACAATTCAGGGCAATTAGACCTAGTAGCCAGACCAATTCAAAACAAAAACAGAAAATAAAAGAAAGAAAAGAGAGGGAAAAAAATGGAAAAATAACAAATAAGAGTCTCCGGCAACGGCGCCAATTTTTGGCCGCGCTGTCGCCACGCGCCAAAAAGAACGAGCGTTTACAAAATAATGTAGATAGGGAAGCGACAACTCGGGTATCGTCTCACAAGGACTCTTTGGTGTTGTTATTATTAACAGAAAATCAAAAGTTAGTTTTTGGGGGGTTTTAGATTGAGATAAATTAAACAAAACAAACAAAAGCAATAAAAACAGAGCAGTTAAGAGATTAACAAATATGCTAAAGAACGATTAACCTACTGTTCTCGGTTTCCCACTACCATCGGTTCATGCAATTCCAAGCCCTAAGCAGATTCTAATCCCCTCCCGGTTGTAGCAACAATTAACAAACGAAATCGCTACTACGGATATATGTTCCTATTCCCGAATTAAACAAACGGGGTTAAGCCCTCATGAACTAAACGAACATGAATGAACACACGCGAATTAAACAAACGCGATTAAGTATAGGAACATAACATCACCGAAATGGATCAACACAACACTATACACTCCTGAATTAAACAAACAGAAATGTATAATATGGCATTGAAAAGAGAAAAGCAAATAAAAACAGGAAATACAAAACCTCAAGTGTGGTAATGGAAACCAATCCCAGTAGATTAATCTAGGAGAGTAGCTCTCCATTACAAAAGCAAACAATAAACTAAAGAGAAAATAAAAGACTAACTACTGACTCCTACTCTGACTAAAACTAGCCATCTTACTAGCCCTACTGACCAACCCTTCAGTTCTGCCTAAAACAAGCTTATATACTACTTCTGGATTCCGCGGACTTGCGAGGCGAACGCTGTCTCGCGAGGCGAATCTTCAACTTTTGGCATTCTCGCGAGGCGAGCTTATCATTCGCGAGGCGAAACACTTCAATTTCCAAACTGCCACAGCCGTGACCTTTAGCATGCATAAACCGTGCTGACTTTTGGTCTTCAGGGTTGGATTACTCGCGACGCGAGTCAAGTCTTCGCGGGGCGAGACAGAATGGTTGCAATTTCTCTGGCACAGTTACCTTCTGGTTCGCGAGGTGAACATCCTTCTCGCGGGGCGAAAGCTCCAGAATTATCTCCTTTTATTAACCTAAAAACAGAAAATAGAATAAGTGTTTTATTTAACTCTAAATCAACTAAATTAACCTAAAAATACTTTACAGACTCAAAATACTGCTTAGAGACAATCAAGTCTAATTTGGGTGAAAATGATATAAAATTAGCACAAAGCCAAGGTTTTTATTAGTTATAAAACCAGTCAACCAGAGGCTCATCAATGGACCTAGGATACTTTGTTCTTATTTTTCCAAAATGATCATGGTTTTGAGCTCCTTAATACGTATGGATGCTAAACCTAAGAGATTGGAAAGTTTAGTGAATGCTAACCTACTTTACTAGCCTTGGCCGAATGCCCTATGTTTATAATTTAGTGGGATTTTAATTCAACTTTGTTAAATGATCATTGTTTATGAACTCCTAACACTTAAGGATCATAAATCCATGAGTTTTTATAATTTTCGGGAATCCCTAACCCTAAGAACTAGACTTGGCCGAACCTATACCTTGTGGTTTAGTGTTCTTGTTTGATTTTAACTTGTGATTTTGTGTTCATAACCTTAGACTTCCATCACAGAGGAAATGAGGACGTTCGTGATATACCTCTTCGAGCATCTAATCTTCTTACCTTCATAGAAAGTAAAAGGGGATTGCCTAGGGATATTCAATGACTATATGCATGTATGTGTTTACTTGAGTTATTTGAATATTATTATGATGTGGAGCAAACACTTGAATGACTTGTTTACTTGAACTATTGTGATTGTTATTTGTAGTTGATTATTAATTGCCTTAAAGTGTTGTGAGTTATATATATGTGATGAACTGTCATTAACTGTGATATTATTGTTCAGGGTATATTACTGTTGATTGAAGTTTGAGAAGCCGGACTTAAGTCTGTGCACAATGATTATAAGGATTAAAAGCCTTAATAAGCCTTGAATAGAACTTTGAAAGTATTGGTTTCATTTATAAAAGTTCCTTGTTTAAAACGCTTACTTCAAGAGAATGAGATTCTAGTTTTGAAAAGAAACGTTGAAGTGTTTTTAAGTCAATAGAAACTACCTTTTATGATCCAAAGTGTTTACAAGAGAAAACCTTTTCAAACTATGTGTTTCACGAAGGAAAAACCCCTTTTTGAAAATATTTGACTTTATTCCATCAAGGATTTCAAAAGCAAACGAATTTCCAAACGTTTTATACAAGACTTTGTAAAGGAAAAGATTTTCTCCTAAATGATTTAGAAATGTTTCGGTTACTTGGATAAGTGACTGAGGTTTTGTTTTGGTTTTTGATTTTGACTGAGCGAAAAGTAAGCACATGTGAAAGAGAATTCTAGTTCGCGAGATGTCGTCTCTAGCATTCAGTTTATGCACGTGATCTGGGATCTGTGTCAAGAATTAAAATTGAGGACTGTGTGTCCTAATTTTGTTGTTATGGGCTAGGAGTCCTTATCATGTTGAAATAAAACATGGATAAAATTATAATTGTTTCTACGACCACAACCTTGGACTGCGACATCGGTCTAAGGTGTTGTGATTGAGCACTCGGACTGCGCGTCCTGTGTTTTTGATTTTCAAGTAATGAAAATTGTGAATAGTCGTTAGCTTTGGGCTTCGACAACGGAAAAGAGTGAACACAAAGAAAAGTCTCGATAATGAAAAGTATTTTATTCATATGCATTTCCCCTTAGCAGACATGCTTGAGTTAACCGAATACCCGCTTAAGATGTGGTATTCGATGAGGTATACATCCGAATGGCCGTTCTAAGGGATTCGTGATGATGTTGATCCGGTTGCATGAGGTGACGGAGACAACTTGCCAAACGTGGGGTATGAGCCTGATCAACTCTTTCTTTCTTAATGATAAAACGGTGATGGTATCTCATGAGATTAAGTTTAGAGCCTGACGATTGAAGTGTCATGCATTATCTTTATAAAATTGATTGATTCAGGTATGAGACCCACTGAAATAATACTTGTTTACCCATGAGTAATGTTTAAAATGTTAATATGCCAAGGTGTTGTATGTATCATGTGTATGGTTGTTGTGCGATATATCCATTGTCGGTATCTCACTCTTTCATTTCTACTTGTTATTCTCTCTTCCTTTTTGATATCGCCGTATGTACATGAGTTCAGATGGATCTCAATATTCCACTTGTGTCGACATCGTCGAAGACTGAGGTCTTCGACGACGCAGGGAATGTCGGGGCAAGGCCGATACATCCAGGGGCGACATCTGCCACATACCACGGAGCAATTACCACAACCTGTTTAAATGCTGACGGAGACCCAATCCATAGGAGCCATACTGTGGAGACTAGGAGGGTAGCTCTGCCTCCGACTTGGTATTACCTTCACACACTGCGAGCTAACGGACTGCTACATGAGCCACCACCTCTAGATGTAGAGCCGGCAACACCGATTGAGGAGGATCCTGAGGAAGACCCCGAGGAGGATCCTGAGGAGGACCCTGAGGAAGACTTCTATGAGGTCATGGATGAGGATGAGCCGGATTATCACGTTATGGATCATGACGATGACGATGATTCCATAGATGAGGGCGGCGACATCATAGATCCATTACCTGAGGTCTTGTCTCGTGGGAGCATTTGTGGAGACTCGGCTTGCAGCCAGTGTCAGTAACCAGTCTGGAGCGTTTTGTGGATAGTCTTCCGTCATCTGACTTTCTAGAGTTACCTTTTTGGATGTGGTTCCGGACCCTCTCTCCCTGTGTCGTTACCGACTCTCTTTTAAGTTGTATTTTCTTGATGTCTAATTCTGTTGCAATGACCGTTGATAAGGCCCTAACTTATGTATTGGAACTTGGCTCTCATTAGAACATGTTATATATATATATATATATATATATATATATATATATATATGTATGTATGTATGTATATATATATATGTGTTGTCTTCAATTCATGTTCTGAGTGGTCATCATCTTTATCTTGTCTCATTCCTTCCAAAAAAAAAAAAACTACCATTTTTAGTATACTCATCCATCGAGGAAATGATACTTTCCGAAAGTAATGAGCATTGTAAATCGGAAATATTTCCGCAATTGGGTAACCATGTGATGCCGGGTTTAGGGTGTCACATTCACAAATTAAGTTAATTCAAAATAGTCTAGAAGTAAGGGAGGGACTTACTAAGTTAGATTAAGTTTAGGTCAAATTAGATTTTTTTGGGGGATTTTTTTTTAAATTATATACTGTCGGGTCGGGTCATCGGGCCATTGGATTTGGAAAACAAAATCCAATACCCGAACCACTGATAATTGGCTCTCATTGGTTCGGTTCGATTTTTTCCGGGTTGGTTTGGATCGGTTTGATCGGGTTGGTCGGGTTGACCCGGTCCACTTACACCCTTAGTTCTTCTCAGCTAAATAAACAAATAAGCTAATTACCGCAAACGACTATCTTCTAAGTTATTTTTTGGTGATAACAAATGCCCCCTGCATCTTTTAGCTGACGACGATATGAGGAAGGTGAAAGATGCATTAAGTCAGTCGAATCCAATTGCCGATTCTGATATTGAACCTCCACCCTATCGGCTGCTCTAGTTCTTAGCTGACATGATTCATTGACTTATAGCATCTTCTTTCTGCTGCCCTTGCTATCGACTAACATGACTCTGTTGCATGTAGAAACTTGAATCTCCTGGACCTACTAGGTTTGCAGATAGTAGACATGATGTCCAAATGCCCCTCAGCTTTAACTAATTCAGCTGATCCAAGAAACTCCAACCTTCCAAAGAGACCGGTTTTACAGATAGTAGCCTCATCTTGCCTAGTTGACACGGCTAAGTGTTCCCCCACTATGCTGCATGTAGAAACTTGAATTTCCTGGAACTACTAGGTTTGTAGATAGTGGATGTGATGTTTAAATGCCCCCTAGCTTTACCTGATTCAGTTGTTCCAAGAAACTCCAACCTTCCAAAGAGACTAAGTTTATTGATAGTAACCTCATCTTGCCTTGTCGACACGACTAAATGTCCCCCAGTCTATCTTATTAAGTTGATCTTGGGCACTCCAACTTCTTGAAGACATTATGTTGGCAGTTAGTAGACTTATGTTGCTGATTTGACACATAGTTAAATGTCCTTTCACTTTATCTTGTTCAGTTGGTATGCTCTTCTATTTCCACTGCTTGCTTATGCCTCAGCTATTTCCATTTACCCTTTGATGTAGGAAATGGTAAGTCGTACACAATGCATCGGATATTTCCACTCACCCTTTGATTTAGGAAATGTTAAGCAGAACACTGAAACCATGTTAGTGAATGCAGCTAAGAATACATCTTTATCAGTTGTCATCTTAGCTACACACTTGTCAGTCAATTTGGACTTTCCACCCTTCAAAGTTTTTTGGATAGCATTCCCCCAGGATCTCAGCTGCCATGACATTAACTGCCTAATCACTGTAATAATCTGCTACTTCTTCAGACTCATCACAATCTTCAATGGAGATTATGTGCTGCATATCTAGAATGAATCGTTCAGTTGCAGAAACTTTGGTTGCCAGCTGACTCAAGTTTGAAAATCCCTTTGCTAGCAACTTTTCTCTCAGCTGATGGTGCATGTTACCTACAGCTATTGCAGTATATTCTGCTTCTGGTAGCTGTGTTGTACACCTTCTACTCAGCTTCCTGAATTTTTCTATAAAGTCAGCATCCGTCTCATCCTCTTCTTGTTTCAAATTCATCAAGTCAATTTCTGTAACTTCAGGCTGAGATCTATGAAACCTATGATGGAAGCACCTTTCCATGTCTGCCCAATTTTGCACATAATTAGAAGGGAAATAGGAATACCAATTGAATGATATTCCTGTCAATGATAAAGGGAATAGTTGCAGCTTATAGTACTCATTCTGGCTTGCCTCTCCACAATGGGCAGTAAATCTGCCAATATGCTCAGGGTAGACTTGCCATCTTCTTCAGAAAAAGTTAAGAAGTTTGAGGTCTTAAACCCTTCTGGTAATGGTATCATTATGTCGACCCATTCAGGATATGGCTTTCGATACTCAGGCCTATCTAAAGGCCTTAGTTGCATGCCAAAGTATATTCTTATAGTGTCATCTATCATGTTGGGATCGACTAGCTGAGGGACCGTCGGTCTAGTCTCAGCCGTTGTCGGCTGGCCAAAGATTGGTACTTGGGATGGAGCAAGACCTGAATATCTGACATGCATTTGGTACATCGGCTCTGGCATGCTTGGAATCACTTTTGATTAGCCGCAATAGGTGGAATTGATTTCCATGGCTGCTCTGTTGCATAATCATCAAGATTCATACATTGATCCATGTTGACATCTGATTGATTAGTTGAGGTAGGTGGAATTGGATTCCATTGCTGCTCCCCAACATAATCATCAGGTGCTCTATACAAAATCCCCCGAGGAGGAATTGAACCCACTGATTAGCCGAGGTAGGTGGAATCATGTTCCATGGCTGCTCCCCAGCATAATTTACAGGTAACTTTATTTGAATTTCCCCATAGCCCGTGGTAGGATACGTCGTATCCCCAAGCATGGTAACCTGTGAGTTTGCACCAATAGCCATGGCATTTGAAGTATGTTCGGCTGACCCAACTAAGATGGTCCTGCCTAAACATATTGATTTGGACTTGGCTGCATTTGTTGTGCATCACCAGCTGATATTTGTTGCATAGGATTCAACCGTCTTGATTGCCCAATAATAGTAGAATTCGCCAAGTTTTCTCTAAAGCTCAATTCTTGTAGTTCTTGTTCCCTCCCATGAAGTACTGTCTGGCAGCTGCTTAGACACATTGTACATAATGTCACGTACTCTCATTTCTATTTGCTGGCGGATAGACGAAGTGGTCATCATACTTGGATGATTTTGATCAGTCGTATAAGTTGCTATTGTTGAATGTCCACCGGCAGTCGTCACCGATGCAGTAGACATCGATGGTTGAGAAGATGGCATGCCTAAGGCAATTGAAGGTTCAAGTGCTATATGACTGCCAATCTTCTTAGTAGTTGCTTGAGACGGTTCCAGGCTAAAATAATGTAATTGTGAGCCGAAGAGGTAAGCTTCCCAATGAGTTCACCTTCTAGCTTGGTCCCACTAGGCGTGCCAATTTGTTGCTCAGGTGTGAAAATTTTCTCTGATCCATCAGAGTGAGAACTCGACCGAGAAACACATAAGTATGGATTTTGAAGTGATCAAGCGATTTTGAGTATCGAGAACAAAATCCAACCCTCGGCATGGGTTCCCAGACTACTAAAGGAAGCGTCTGGTTGTAGAAGGTGATGTGGGAAGGCTATCTAAGGTTGCATTAAAGCTATAAAGGAAAGCTATAAATGAAAACTGATAATGAAAAGTTATAAAGGAAAGCTGATAAAGGAACGGTAAAGGAAAGAAAAAATAAAGTAAAGAGTAAAAACAATATGAATAAGTTGTTTGATTGATGGGTGTTGTGTTTTTACAATCTATACAACTGGTATTTATAGGCAAAAAACTCAGTTACTCTCAAGCTATTCCCATTAGCCAAGCAATTACAAGCACATCATGGCTGACAAAAATGGCTAAGAGTAATGCCAACTAAAACCACTAACTTTGCTCAGCTGACCACCAACTAACCATTTCTACCCAAATCCCTAAAATTTAGGCACGTTCCATTTATCTGTTGGCAACAACTCCACTAGTCGTCAACTAGTCTTTCTTATCTGATATTTTGCACATGTAACAACCTCCAACCTGCTTCTATCCATCATCCCTAAAAATTAGGGAAATTGTTACTGCACTCTGGCTTGATCATTTTCGTGTTATTTCCTTTTTCTAAATATAATAATAGTCTCTTGGGCCCTTAATCAACATTTACACGATCCCATTAAGACCCAACAACAGCCTTCAAGTCCATCTAGACTTAGCAGCCACGTTCAACTGATTCTGCATCAGCTAATTCTACAGCAGTTGATTATGCATCGGCTAATTCTGCATCTAGGGATGTCAACGGGGCGGGGCGGGCACGGATACTGGTTACCCGCTACCCGCCCCGTTGGATAAAAAATCTATCCGTACCCGCCCCGTACCCGCACAGATACCCGCTTAACGGGTTTTTAACGGATTCGTGGGTTTTCACGGGTATCCGCGGATATCCATGGATAGTTATGAAAAACAAACAAATATGTTTTTTAATTAAAAAAAATACACAAAACTTAAACAAACCACCACATTAATATCTTCCGATATTTGAACAAAATAATACCTACAAATTAATACATCACACTTAAAATATCCATGAAACAACACAATAGATGAAAATTATCTATGAAATGATATAAGGACTTTGAGAGTAGATATATATAATAAAGGATATTATAGTAATTAAGTAACGGGTACGGGTATCCGCAGGCACGGATAGTGTGATACCCGCCCCCGCCCCGTTTATAGACGGGTATTGGAATTACCCGTTTATTTTACCCGCGGGTACCCGTTTAACTACCCGCCCCGTACCCGTTGCGGATTTTATCCGCGAATATCCGCGGGTACGGATAAAATTGCCATCCCTATCTGCATCGGCTAATTCTGCATCAGCTAAATTTCCTCAGCTAAACCTGACTCAGCTACTGGTTAACAGCTACTTATCCCAACTCAGCAACTGTGTTCAACTCACCCTAATCCAGTCGGTCTTGGTTCAGTCGTTCTTCTCAGCCAAATACACAAATAAGCTAATTACCGCAAACGACTATCAGCAAAATTATTTTTTGGTGATAACACAAATAAAAACTAATATTTCATATTCTTATTGTTTTGGTACATTATTTTATTTATTTATGATTAACTTTTAAACAAAATAATAAATTCCTACTCGATTTTCAAACACAACAGCATAGTTTACAACTTGTAGAGTTTCTCTACTAGTATAAGAGCTTTTATGTGCAAAAAAAATAGTGTTTGGGTAAACTTAAATAAGTAACTTATATTAATCTCAAAAAGTTATTTTTTAGGTTATTTTATGAAGTCAATTTTTTAGCTTCTTAGAAAAGCCTTAGGTGAAAGCTATTTTCTAGCATGACCGGTAAGTTGATTTGCACATTTACGAGACAATTATATTCCCATCATAATTTTAAATTCTATGAAACCAAACTCTTCGTGCCCCACCTTTAACTCTCGCAACATTATAAATTTTAAAAACGCTTCTTGAAGCATGTGTATAAACACTAAATAATTTAATTTAAAAAATGACATGAAGGCTTTTCACGTTAGGACTATTTATATAAGTGCTTAAATAATCCGATTATCCAAACAAGGCATAAGCATAGCTTATAGCTTATTAGAGCTTATCTATTGATATAAGTGTTTTTATATAAATAAAATAGTGTATGGATAAGTTTATATAAGTAACTTGCTAATCCCCAAAAGTTATTTTTAGCTTATTTGATGAAGTTGGTTTTTAAGCTTCTTAGAAAGGATAAAGCTCTTCTATAACGAGTAAAAGTGTAAAGTGAGAAAATAAGAGTGCATCCACCCTTGATTAGCTAAAGTGCATCGAAATTTCAACTCACTTTAGCTAGTCAAGGGTGGATACACCCTTAGGTTATGCTTGGTTCAAAAAGAGGGGAGATATTTTAGTTAGACATTGTGTTTGATTGAGATAAGGGGTGGGGGATTTTAATAGAGGGGAGGATAAACCACTTTTTGAGTTTTTATGTTTGGTTTAGGAGAGGATGAGAGAGAATTTGAAACTAATTTACTTTTATACCCTTACAATTTTAATTAGATTTCAAAATAAATAACTAATAAGGATATTTTAGCCAATCCATTTTATATGGTTTAAATCCCCTCTCCTCCATATCTCCCAATATTGGATGAGAACCAAAATTGATCCATGAGGGATTTTGCTCCCCTTCTCTCTTAAAAAATGAACCAAATAGGAAAGATTTAAAATAATTTCTCCCCTCTCCTCCCATTCCCTCCAACCAAAGAGTATGCTATACTATCACATTTTATATTTTTATCGGCTTTAGACGAACCAAATCGCAAAAAAAAAAAAAATTAATTTTATCCGAAGCTATTTTTCAACCGGACTAGAAAGTTGTACAAGATAATTATATCCCATCATAATTTGAAATTTAATGAAAATCAAAATCTTCATCTCTCGACATTCAATCCTCTAGAGATCATATAGATTTTAAAAACAGTTATTTAAGTATGTATCAAATACTAAATGAGTTGATGGCAAAAAGCTTTTGAAATAACCCTTTTTATATAAAGACTTGAGAGGTTGTAGTACTCTTTTGGGGTTTTCCCTTCTTACACACAGCAGCTCCAAATTTAACAGCCCAACTTTTATGCATGGATGTGTCTTCATCAATCATCAGTTTATTGCATGTACCCAATGTCTCAGTATCATTAGTGTGCAGTGACTCGTGTGTTATGAAAACGAGCTAGTAAGTCCATTCCTTTGGAAGAAATATCTCTGGAGAAGAATTTTGACTTTGAGAAATAACACTACATTGCTTGAGCTTGAGGGCATCTTTCTGGTCATAATTCCTTTTTGTTGAGCAGTTATTGTATACTTCTCCGCATCCTGGGTTATATTTGGAAACTGCAATAAAATGAAATGCAAGGTATTACTCTTTTGAATTTAAAGGTATACTGGTCAAAAAAAAATTAAAGGCATATTTTCTACGTTGAAAATCTAAATTCGTTTGTATTTTAAATGTTTAAAATTTTAAATATAAGATATTAGAATATGATATGTATTTAACTATTTATTATTTTTTTGACAAGGCCTGGGTAGTGGGTACGAGACCTTGAGATGGTGAAATTTGCAAGCCTAATGCTTGCACATTAAGATTTAGGGCTTGAACAACTCGGGCCGGAAGAAGTACAGGAGCGCAAGCTGCAAAACAATTGCAAGGTCAATATGAAAATCCAAATTCTGCAAATTATTATTTATAAGTCATCGTTAATATGACCATTTGAAAAGGATGGACAAATAAAATAAGACATGAGATCCATGCTAATTATATTTGCTTGTTAGTTGTTACAGTTCGTTTGAGACGTTTTGGGATAGCCCCAGGTATAGGTGACTCTCTTATTTTTTATTTTATTTTTTGGTGCTAAGTTGACTCTCTTATTTACACCATTAATGAAATTTCTCTCTTTCATATATTTAAAATTTAAAATAATCTCTCTGTGTTAAAGTGTGATAGATCAAATAGAAGGGCCTAGGTCCTTCAGACACGAGAATTCTGAATTCAATATCATGTGTATATATATAAAAAAAATATCATACTTTTATCCCTCCTCGGCCCCCACTACACCAACATCACAAGATATGGGAATGGGGTTAGAATTTGCAGATTTTTTATGTTTTGTTAAGAATAAATTTAATTTACTAAAATACTCTAAATTTAATTTGTTAAAATCAAAGGGGTGTTTTGTCCAAAAGTTGGGTGTAATACTTTTTTGAGTGATGCAGGCACAAACAAAGACGTCATGCGAGGAAATACTAGGCATGGTACCTGGCTTCTTGCTTGGTTTTGTGCCCGCACTCTGGGGTAAGAACACGCCTGTGCCACATGATCTCTGCCCGGATCCTAAGAAAATAGCTTGCATTCCAGGTCCACCGTTGGCATGTTTCGGCCTTTGATATGATGATCTAATTGAAGTAGTTTTAGAGTGCTGAAATGAAAGGGACATACATTTCAGTATATTTCAGCATATAATAAATAGAAGAAGAAAACACTTAGTTATGAAACGGTAAATAAGCAGTGAAATATATTGCATATCCAACAAGAAATAAGTCCAAATTCAAAAGCTACTTAAATACATATATAATCTTTTTAATAATTTCACTGTCTTTTCAGCACGTTGAGCTGTTAATTAAACGTGATTTTAATAAAAATAAGATGTTTGATTATTGTCAAGTAGAATTGATTTTACCTCCAGAAGCGATCCCGACCAGAAGCTACAAGAAGTAGCTATTGCGTTAAGTTGAAAATTTTACATTAAACTTGCTTTCAAAATGAAAACATCCAAACATAAATCACTTCACTTCAAACTCAATTCTAACAAAATCAATTTTACAAAATCAATTTCATTCAAAATCAATTTTATCAAACACTTATCCAAACACACACTTAACATATCTATTCCCTTTAGATAAGCTTATGTCATAAGCTCGCTCATAGCAGATTGATCATACATGTGACCAACAAGGCATGGGTCATGACATAATATAATTTCATATTGCATGCTTTAGAACTTTTATGATCAATAAGCCACTAAAATTATCTACTGATGTAGGTTTGTTTAATATTTGTTTTCATCTTTTAAATTTTTAAATAAAATCAGACTAATTGGATCAAGAAAATTTCAACCAAACACCTTGATATAGATCCTCCCATCGTTTGACCAATATTAGAGAGAGCTGAGTTTTGAGCCATACTTACATATTTGTTTGGTTTGGTTAGATATTTATTAAAATGCAGAAGCTACAAAAAAGTTTAAAATAATTTTTATGAAAAGCTATATTTTATAAATTAAGTATAAAAAAAACTCCCAATTTATGTAAAAAAAATTAATTAAAATACTTTTTATAATTATAGTCCGACGAAAAATAATTTCTGATTTACATAAATACTATACAATAAAAATTCACTCAATCACTTTTTTTTTAGACTTAAACAAACGCACTTAATTACTATCTACTTTATTTGTGGCTTTTGTTCCTAACTCAAGAGATCCAATCTTTCCCAAAAGTAGCAGGCCGGCTATAATATTGAAATGGATACTGTGTCTCTGTGAAGGGAAAAGGAAAAACTTGAAAAAGGGAGAAAAGGTTGAGAATATCTGCAGCGTGCAACGTTAAAGACTAATTTTTGTTTCAAAAGGAAACGTGTGGAAAGGAAGTCGAAATGCAAAGGCATATTCTGCTTACCAGTTCCCACTAACGCCTAATATGTCTTTTATGACTAATTATATATCCGAAAATCACGTTAAAAACTCCGAATAATTCCAGTCGAGTTTGGAAGATTGAATTAAGGGGGCAAACTCTTCATTACTTTTTTTATATACAAGATTCGAATTCGAAATTTATCTTATTTAAAAGGATAATCAAATTCCTTGTCACTTAGACAATGACAATAAGCATATGCATTCTCTTATATATAAAGTAGGTGATCAAAAAACTTAAACAATAGTGGTGTTCATATCCTAGCTGGAAAGATGTCCAAAGTGTGAGGATAATGCTTCATTAAATAGGATAGCCTTTGTCATGTGTATCATTATCTTGTGTGATCAACTTTAGTTACTCACAAGAAATATCATTTCTCATTATCTCTCATTCTTGATTATTGAATGTTTAAATGAATTAGCTAATCAAAATTTATGAGACAGAGTCGTACTAGCTAGAACAATGCTCTTCTTAATCCACTTGGTGCTTAATTAGCACCTAACTCATCTTTGGAATCTTTGTCATCGATCTCACATCTTTAAAATACTAATTATTAAAACTGCAGCCTAACTAATGCCTAAAACTAGCTAATTCGATCCTTCAATTATACTCTCATTCTCCTACTTTACACAAAACACTGCATCTTGCAATCTCTGATCAATTAAAGAGAGTGATTGAATGGATTTATATATAGTAACAGAACAGTACCTGCAACCGTGGTTCTCCAGGTGATTTGTGGTGGCACTGCTGATCCCGCTGTTTTTTGTAGCGGTTCCTCATATATAGCTGCTGTAGAAAAATTGAACATGTAAAACCAAATCTCAAATCGATCGATGACTGAAGACGATATTAAGAGAAAGTGATGAGAGAAGAAGTAATTAAGCGGAGTGATCAATTCATGAATAAACGAAGAAGACAGTTATAACTAACTAATTAGTAACCTTAGAGTAGTAGCATGCCTCGTCCAGTACATGAGAGGGTAACAATAGCATTCCTTCTTCATCATCATGAACAACAGGAGCAGCAGCCATGAGCGGAAGAGAAAAACGGGCGCTTAATATTGTTATTGATTTTGAGTCGAGGAGGACAGTTGAGTTGCTTGCTTTTCTCGTTGTGGAATGGGATCGGGAGAGGCTTTTTAAGCTCCAACTTCTGACCTGCAACTCAACTAAAATAACTTACGTGTAAAGGAGTGGAGAGAAAATATATAAATAAAAATAAGGGTAAACTCACATTTTAGCTATCTAACTATTCTTCGTGTTTAAGCTAGCTTTTTCAATCCTGGATGATAAATAAGGCTATCCTTTCATGTCAAATCATTGGGTTCGGTTAACCACTTACCCCTCCCTCACCCTCACTTGTGGTTGCAGTTATTATATATATATATATATATTCTGCTGCTTGCTCCATAACCTCATCATTTATTTATTTTGTTCAAATTAAAGCCTGATCTCATTGTCTCATCGGATTATTTTTTAACATAATTAAATCATCCAAACTTTTGGTTTTGAAAAGGGAACAAATCAGAAGCACTGATCCATAATTTATTGAGGATTAAAAAAATTAAAACTGGCCTAGACGTTAATTAACTAAACCTTATGAACGTACGTGGAGCTCGTGGCCACTTTTCTCAACCACCATACCAAACCCTCCCTACATCTTTGAAAGAGTAGCAATGTAGCATGAAACAATCGTCACGGCTGCATCAATAAAGAGGCTACCTACGCTTCTCTTCTCTGGCGCCCTTTTTTTTTTTCCTTTTCTTTCACCAAAACAAAAAGACATCAATATAATTTAGGTGAGTTTGGAGGATAAGATGAATTGATGATAACATGTGGGCGAAATCTTTTGATAGTACCCTTCGTAGTCTATTCCTTATTCAGATTAAGTCATTTGTGCAAATGGCTTCCCATGCTTTAATACTTAGAATCGCATCAACCCTTTCATTGTCCCTTTCTCTTTATGTTTGAGGTGGAAAGAATCCAGAATCAAATGTGCCAAGCTTAAAATATGGATGATATAGTGGTTTACATTTGCAGTAATGCTCACAAGAAACATAAAAGCTTTTTTGGGATTTTTATTCTACCCTATTGATATCTATTTATTCATGCTTAATGGATTACCATATGTAAAATTCAAGTTTCATGTCTATTGTAGCAGAAAATAAAATGGTAAATTTAAATCTTAAATTTGAACAGAAAGGATAAACGTGAGAAACATGATTGTCACAAAATAGACATTGAGAGTTTGAGACAGGAACCATTTCCTACATAATAATTTTCCTATAAGTGTTAGTAGACAAAAGCAGTTAGGAAAAAAAGGAGACTAACCTCAGTTATTTCTCAAGGAACTCGGGTTAGTTCTCTAGCTAGAAGATATTCTGATTATTTTATTTTTATAATTTTTGATAGCTTGTGCATGTGCTCAAACTAACATCAATTAAAATTTATTTCCACTTAACTGGGCAGGTGAAGAAAATGATCCAACACATGCTAATAGCAAGTTCCATTGCAGAAATACATGGCAATATTGATGGATCTTGAGGTGTGGCCTTGTGAACTGTTATTTTCAGAAGAAGTTATTAAATTAAGTTTTGTCTGCTGCTTCTTTTAAAACTTACTAAATGTACGGAACTAAATTTTATTAATTTTAGAATGCGATGTAGCAAAATTGCAAGTATGCAGATGATAACTCCAAAACTTTTCTGTTTCCCTACATATTATTGTTTGCACACTTACATTCACTTTTTGAACAGGGAAGAAAATATTATGGTCTTTGCTTTATGTGATGATTTTAGTTAGAACTTTGAAATTCATCTTTAATGTATATTGAAATATCAAGGAAAGTTTGTTCGCATGTTTTGATTTGCGAATTTTGGAATTGTAATTAATCTAATGCTTTCACTTTAATATATGTTATGGGTCGGGAGAGAAATGAACGTCTCTTTTACAAACTTCTTATTGATCACCTTGAAGAGTTACTCCCAGTTGTCTATACTCCAACTGTTGGTAGTCCACACCATTCTTTACTTCTTAGTTACATATATTTAAAATGTTTGTGAAGTACCGTGTTTGGCTTTTGTGGTACGTAGTCCAAATTTGGTATCTTGAGTTGTATCACTTCTTACTGTTTGACTTTGGCTTTGGTAGTCTGGTAGTAAGTTGAAAACTAAGGTTTTCCACTACTTTATGAATTCAGCTCATAAGTTGGATGACTAAGTATGCTTGAATTGGTCTTTCAAGAGGACATGCATTTAAGAGAGTAAGTCGTTGGCAAGTTAGAGCTACAACTTCATTGTATATAAGATTTTATTTTATTGCATTAGGATGTTGGAAGTTTTTAGATTTGTGATAGAACTTACATAGATGTAAATGATTATGAGCCACGTTTTCCAATAAAATGGTATGCTAGACCAAGAGATGGGAGCTGAGAGTCCTCTACGTCACTAGTGCAGAAAAGGGATTCCACATCGGTTATTTTTGGCTTGACACATCGGTTTTAAAACTGATGTTGAAACGACTGATGTGGTTTATTGGCACTTTACACATCGGTTTTATAACCGATGTTTATAATATTTTATACAGCGGTTAACTCTTAACCGATGTGGAAAATTAATTTATCAATTGGTATCCTATTGTGAAATTTCACTTTCCACATCGGTTTTAATGAAAACCGATGTGTAAAGTGAAATTTCCACATCGGTTTTAATAAAACCGATGTGTAAAGTCTCATTTTTTTTCCTATTATTTACATTTCTATAATTCCTTCCCCCCTGTTTCAGTAATGCAGATCAATATATACCAGAATAACATACTGTAAATATTCTCAACACAACTAACATATATTGAATTTATTACGAACAATACATATATATATATACGTTCAATTACATTCAGAGACAACAAAAATAATTAGAAACCAAAAAGCTACATGATATATTATAGATTTCATATCAAAATACATATAATCAGTCAAAAGTAATAGCTAGTACATGATAAGTTTTTAAACTAACTTCATATATACAAACCATGGTTGGTACACTTCAAGAAAGAAAGTTGCCCAACGCCTCTTTATGTTGTTGATGTCAGAATTAGATAATGGAGTTGGATTGTTGAATATCTGCAAGTTTAATTGGACAAGAGATTATATCTTTTAAGTAATAAACTAACATAAAACATATAACGAATCTATACTATTACTTCTAATTGTGTCAATTAACATTTACCTCGTGCCATCTTTCAGTGATCCTAGAGGAGATAATTTCCAACATCCACTGCATCACATAGTAGCCACATTCCCATGACCCACGTTGTATACGTGACTACGTACAAATGAAACCCAATTAGAATATGAGGAATTAAATAAAATAGAAATCAATTATTGTACCCACTGCATTTGATGCATTTGAACTAATAAATATCTTACGCTGGGAATAATTCATCTGATAGCCCGAGTACGTCTTTCACCACGCAACATGTGGGTTGCATTAATAGACCTATCATGACAAAAACATTAATTAAAGTATATCTAATAGATTTCAGTGATCCTAGAGGAGATAATTTCCAACATCCACTGCATCACATAGTAGCCACATTCCCATGACCCACGTTGTATACGTGACTACGTACAAATGAAACCCAATTAGAATATGAGGAATTAAATAAAATAGAAATCAATTATTGTACCCACTGCATTTGATGCATTTGAACTAATAAATATCTTACGCTGGGAATAATTCATCTGATAGCCCGAGTACGTCTTTCACCACGCAACATGTGGGTTGCATTAATAGACCTATCATGACAAAAACATTAATTAAAGTATATCTAATAGATTTCAGATAATTAAAACAACTGCATTACTGATTATAAAGTATTTTAATGCTTACGTTTCAATGATCGTCTTCAGTTGATTCGCCGGCTTATTTCCCAATGAGCAGAAGAAGACCACGACGTTCATTCTTGGGTACAAGAGCAACAGTTGCCAATGCAGGCTGTATTTGCGGAACAGTTAGTGACTCAGTCATATATAGTTATACTTAAATAACCGGTACTTACTTATTGAGATAAGGCGCAAGATAGAATTGATGATCGTCTCGGGCAAGTATATCACGTATGGTAGTGACCGGGTCTTCTGACGCTAGGAGAACATCACCCTGAATGAACATGGGGTCAATGAACCCATAAAGGGCGAGGTTACCCTGATCGACTAACATACGATGCAGATACCTAATATATTGGAAAAACATGTTAATTATCATAGTATTTAAAAATTAATTACGTACTTAACTTATAAATAAAATGTACTTACGTGCACCATAACGATATGTGTGCAGAACTAGCCATTTCTTTATTGAGTACCATCTCCATAAGTTCCTTCTTTGGGATATACAGTTCATCACTAGGGCTGGCATCATGTTCCAACCTTACCAAGGCTGCGTCATTCTCCATGGTGACAACCTGTATAGCCAGAACTTTAAAAACATAACCATGGCCAGGTGCCCCTTTGTCGATCCCCTAAACAACATATATATTAGTAATCACGGATAATTAAGTTATTTAATTCGTTATTAGCTAAATGGTCAAATGAATACCTTGGCAGGAGCAGACATCTCTGGTCTTCCTAGATCCGTCCTTTTAGGCACAATATCATTTCCAACATCCTATAACGAATAAAAATAAAGCATTATCTTTAAACAATAATAAATTATTTCAACTATGAATATAGAAAAACACAACTAACCGAATACCTCAGATGCAACAAGAAAGCTGACCAGTCTTCTTGGCCAGAGGATGAAGTTACCGGGGGCCTGACCCACTGTTTGAACCTCCTCAGTGGGCACAGGGACTCGAGCATCAGCATCTCGAATAATCTCAACAACGACCCTCAGCTGATCATCCGGTAATAACCGATGGTGTATGGTATTACCTAAGTTATTATGTGCCCTACCCAATACCACTAAGCGGCGATGATGATGATCATCAACATACAACTCACACCTATCAGGGTCGTCATCATCATCATCATCATCATCATCATCATCATCATCATCATCATCATCATCATCATTTTCAGGATGATGAGGAGGATCACATGAGCCCTTAGTGCTCACATGGACAGAGGGTTGGACACCGACTGTCATCTGCTGGGACATAGAAGTCAATATTGCCATCTGCTGGGCAAACTGCTCGTCCATCTCCTGTCGAAGCTCAGCTGCAATCTCCTGTTTTAGTCGTGCTCTATCTGCTTCAACATCCCTGTGGCATTGGTGTGAAGATGAACCATGGTATTGGCGAATGCCGACTCCCCATCCAACACCAATGACACGGTCCGGGTGGTCTGGTTTACCGATGGCAGCAGATAAGATATCATCGCGTCCTCTAGGAACAAAGGTTCCTTGGGTTAGCTGATCATCCAAGGCATCCTATCACATAAAATATCAGGTCACATTACAATTCAGTAACAATCTTAAAATGACAATTACAACAAACTATACTTACAATCTTCTCAGCTACTTGGCGGGCCTCCTCGGATGTATATTGTCCCGTTTTTCTTTGTCGGCCCCTCTTCCATTTACGATGGCGTGGGGGTGGAGGTGGATCAACAACCTCTGGACGATTTTCAGCATTAGGATCCGCTTTGAGATGCCGCTTCCCGACGTGCTTTCTTTTCCTCTTCAACCATTTTTACGAACAAGCTTTTTATATCCCCCACGAGACATGACATGGGGGTAGACATTCTTGCTTTGGCTTTTCTGCCCCTTTTTCCTCTTCTCCTGTTATAAATAGAAGACAATTAAATTACATAAGTAAATAAAATTAATGAAATTACATAAATTTAGAGACAAATCAAATAAGTTAACCTGAAAGTGGGGATCATGTCGGCTCTGAACAAAGCGATCCCACGTCGCCTGGTCAAGAAACGGATACACCTCAAGTGGGTTCTTTTTACTTTTTGGATTGAATACATAGTATCTGCCCAGGTCGGCCTTAAAAGCCCTCAAACGCTCTCCAGCATACTTTAGCAAACGCTTCTTCATAACGTACGTATCTGGTATGTCAAAGGTCAACTACATTAAGACCAAAAGAATCAACGAATTACTGTATGATATTATTAAGATAAAAATAAAGTAGATATAGACAAACACAGGACGTAGAAGTATAGATACTAGAATACTCTCTCATATCTGATCCTTCACGTCCGTCGGTACATCTCTCCACCTATCAGTGAGTATACTGGGCCTGTTCCTAGCAAGGGTCACCACAAAACTGTTAAACTGATCCGCTATTGACCCAATAGGATTGAGGTTATTATCAAAGTCTACTCTTATCCTTTGATTTGACCCACGGTTGGCAGTCAAATTCCTCATTCGTGTGGCACGCCTACCCTTTCTACCAGTAGACGGGGTCTCTGACCCGCTCCATGAAGGAGGGATATCCTCACGATCAGTCATGTATACCTGTTTAAACACCAAAAAAAAAAAACTTGTTAGTATGTTAGGATAAATATCAAACATAACTTATAAATATCGATCAACGTACATAAACATAACTTATAAATATCAACGTAAACATATAATATGCCAAACTTGATGGTAATATCAAACTAAACTTACTTTGTGGTCAATTAGTAAAGTTCTCCCATAACCCTTCTTGGTGATCATTATGAGTAGCATGTACATCATCCACTTCATTTTCCTCATTGAAATTAGGCACTCGTGTTGAGAAAGAAGGAGTATCAGAAATATCAAGAGTTGAATCGTGATTTCCCTCACTACCATTATACATGTTTTTTCCCTGGAGAACCACTGACCACCTTTTGTTAGAAGGATCACGGATATACAACACTTGTTTTGCTTGGGATGCCATGATGAAAGGTTCCTCTTTATTACCTACCTTATTAAGGTCCACCAATTTGAATCCTAACTCATCGGTTTGCACACCATTATTATTTTGTCGACCCACTGACATTTAAAAACAGGTACTCTAAACTTCGTGTAATCAACCTCCCATATCTCTTCAATGATTCCAAAGTATGAAACTGATGCCATAACAGAGTTTTTATCTTTCGAACTAGAGAAATGCATGGACTCAGCGACGACCATAACCCCACTGTTTTGCATAGTACTTTTGTCATCCTGGGACTTTGTATAGAAGGAAAACTTATTGATATCGTACCCACTCCAGCATATGACATCAAAGTTAGGCCCTTGTGCTAGCCATTTTAATGTAGAGAAGCAATATCATCCTTTGCAATTTTTTCTTTAAACCAGTTCAAGAAAGTCTTGTTATGCTTGTTCAAACACCATTTTTCATTCATTCTAGGGTAAGTTTCATTGATGATGCTTTTATGCTCACATAAGTATGGTTCAACCTCATCAGTGTTATTCAATATATACAAATGTGCTTGAAGCACTTCCTCCCGATCCATGCTCTTAACAGTGATACCTCGTGTACCCTTACCATCATATCTTCCTTCGTGACGAGACTTTGGAAGCCCTACAGGTTCCGCTTCTGACATGTAGTCTGTACAAAACTCAATAGCTTCTTCTGCAACATACCTTTCAACAATAGATGCTTCGGGACGGTGTGGATTTTTCATATATCCTTTCAGGATCTTCATGTATTGCTCAACCGGGTGCATCCACCTTAAATAAACGGGACCGCACAATGTAATCTCCCTCACTAGATGAACAATCAAATGAACCATGATGTCAAAAAATGAAGGTGGAAAATACATCTCCAATTGGCACAAGACAATGGCTGCCTCATTTTCCAACTCATCCAATTTTTTAGTGTCAATGACCTTGCTACATATAGCATTGAAGAATAAGCATAACCTAGTAATGACATGTCTGACTTTTTTAGGCAATATGTCACGAATGGCCACCGGTAGTAGTTGTTGCATCAAGACATGACAATCATGAGACTTTAAGCCAACTAATTTGAGATCTTTCATTGAGACAAGTCTTCTGATATTTGAAGAGTAACCCTGTGGCACTTTGACTCCCCGTAGACATTCACAGAAACTTCTTTTCTCTTTTTTTGATAAAGTATGACATGCTGGGGGCAAATAAGTCTTCTTATCCCCCACTTTAAGTGGAGCTAACTGCTCTCGTATACCCATCGCAACTAGATCCAGACGAGCATTCACACCATCCTTTGTCTTGCCTTGAATGTTGAGAAGCGTTCCGATTAAACTGTCACACACATTTTTCTCTACATGCATCACATCAATACAATGTCTTACATCAAGCTTGCACCAGTATGGAAGATCAAAGAAGATCGACCTCTTCTTCCATATTTTCTTCTCGGTAGCCTTCTTCTGGGTCTTCCCATAGATAACATTAGTGTTGTTCACCCTTTCATAAACTTGCTCTCCAGTCAAGGCCACCGGAGCAATTTCATTCTCCGGAAGTCCATTGAAAGCTTTTCTCAATCTACGATAAGGATGATTACGTCGGAGAAATCTCCGATGCCCAAAGTAAACCGTCTTCCTTCCATGTTGCAGTTGATGGTAACATGTGCCCTCTTCACATATTGGACATGCTTTATGCCCCTTAACACTATACCCACACAGGTTCCCGTATGCTGGAAAGTCATTGATGGTGCAAAATAACATGGCACGCAATCTGAATGTCTCACGGCAATACCCGTCAATCACATCAACGCCTTCATCCCACAACATTCTCAAGTCTTCAATCAAGGGACTCAGATAAACATCAATATCATTTCCTGGCTGTTTAGGACCCGAAATCATCATACTTAACATAATGTATTTGCGCTTCATGCACAACCAAGGAGACAGGTTGTAAATTACAAGGAGAACAAGCCATGAACTATGAATACTACTTAAGTTTCCATATGGATTCATTCCATCGGTATCAAGTCCAAGCCAGAGGTTTCTGGGCTCATTGCCGAAATCCGGAAACAAACTATCAATTCTCTTCCATTGCAAAGAATCGGCCGGATGGTGAAGCTGTCCATCATACTTCCTCTCATCTGCATGCCATCTAATGTTCTTTGCGTCATTTACATTAGCAAACAATCGCTTGAACCGCGGAATCACGGGAAGATACCATAACACCTTCGCAGGAGGACCTTTGGTGACCACATCACAACTAGAATCACCATCCTTCACTTTGTAGCGTGATACCCCACACCTGGGGCACTCGTGCATCTCTTCAAACTCTTTCCTGTACAATATGAAATCGTTGGGGCAAGCATGTATTTTCTTATACTCCATACCCATCGAACACAATATCTTCTTCGCCTCATAGTTTCGAGATGGCAATGTGTTGCCTTCTGGAAGCATTTCTTTCAACAACTCAAGCAATTCAGTAAAGCTTTTATCGCTCCACCCATTTCTCGCTTTCACATTGAACAATCTTAACACCGCTGACAACCGCGTGAAATTAGTGCACCCCGGATACAAAGCCACTTGCGCATCACTGCACAAAGTATCATACACATGTGCGCGCCGAAAAGACTCTTGCCCAACATCACGGATCATGTCCTCTATTCCATCGTCCATTTCCACGTCATCAACTTCCTATCTATCCGGCACCCTCGGCCTGTCTAACGATTCACCATGACATATCCATGTTGTATAACTCTTGAAAATCCCCTCACAAATAAGATGATCACGTATCTCCTCAGCTTCTAGTCGTCTCTCATTCAAACAGTTAACACAAGGACAATAAAACCTTCTGTTACCACTATCAGGAGCATTTGTTTTTGCAAACTGTAGAAAATCTTTCACTCCATTCTCATACTCATCACTTGTCCGTCTAGCATTCATCCAACCGCGATCCATGACTAAACCAATACCTTCGTACTTAGTCCAACATATTCATCAACCACTTCTTATGACAGGGTATGGCCCTATCCCATTCGAGAAGAAACGTTTTCAACATTCGGTTAACAGTTAGTCCTTAACTCTCATGCTCATACTCGACAAAATTTCGGCAGCATTTCCCTGCGGTCTCCGACGTACACTACTTGAACGTGATGACATCCACCACGATAAAGCATGCACCCGGAGAACGAAAGGAAATTTATCAATCCGAACTTTCATCAAGTATATAACATTAGAATCAATGAATAACTATTTTAACTGAATTAAGAAAAAGTTTTTTCCCAAACTGTCCAACTTTGGACAATTCAAGATCCAACACAATGAGCGGTACATTAAGCACATACACGTACGCTCATTAGTATTGCATCTCAAACGGGAAACTAAGGCTTTACTAATTATTGTGGGCATATTCTCGAATCAAATAAATTTTCAAGAAAATACATTAAAACTCCAATGAAAGCTTTTCAACCAAAACGTACCTTCTGAGAGACACACCTAGTTGTTATTGTGCAAAGACAGCAGAGAAGTGAACAAAGCAGAGGCAGTAGCACTATGCAACGGAGTCAAGGACACTCCTCAAATCAAATCCGCAGTCCAGGAAAATAACACATGTCAATTTCTTGTTCTGCAAATAGAGTAAGAAAGTTGGTCAGCGACAATGATTGGTAGAAATGCTAAATGTTAGAAATGCTTAAAAATGAGTCATATAGGATATGTATGAAGAACTCCGTCAGTAATTCAGTATATAGGTCAATGGCCAAAAAGATCTAACTACTAGAAATTTTATTTAGACGAGCATTAGACATTTTTTACACTTGACAAGAAGATGCATGCTGACAAGAAGTTACTCTATTTGAAGACAGGCTTGGCAACATCTGTGTGTGTGTCTGTAGCATGTAAAAATTTAGACAATTTGGAGAAGTTTTAATCATAAGTAATAAAATTTGGTTCACCATAAATTAAGAGCAATACATGCATTCCTCATTGTTTATGTCCTTCACACCCAAGTTATACTATTTTAACACATTATAAACCACATAAGCAGGGTAATGGACCCATTAAAAGAAGCCAGACAGTATTGTAAAGGAGGAGGGAAAAAAGCTTCAAAAGTAACATGTCAATGTCGTGTTTAAAATCCTCATATGCATCTTTCTATTCATCACCAAGTCTTTACAGTTTGCACAATGCTGATTTTGCCTTTTCCATTCAATATGGATTCAACAATTAAAACAGTTGGCAAATTTTGAGAATCAATATATGCATACTAAAGCAATATCACATTTGATTTCAATCCAGCATATGTTTGCTAGTTAAGCGAATAAACCATTTCATAGAAAAGGATATCGCACCAATGAGACATCCATGCCATTTATCTCATCACCATGGTAAATCCAATCTTTGTAACCATATACAAGTCCTTTGCTTATTAAATGATCAAACACTACATCTCTTTTTTCCCAACTATCATTGCAACATACAACACAAGGGCACAAAATCTGTTCTCCTTCAACCTTTCCTTTAGTGAATGCAATATCCAAAAAGTATCTAACACCGTTGATATAATCATCACCATATCGAGGCAAGTCAATTCAATCCTTGTTTATCATGTTTGGTTTCTTGAACAACAATGAAACATTATAAAGAGGGAATAAATTTAAGAAATTAAAAAGCTATGAGAATTGGCATAAAATAAACTAAAGCTTAGAGAAAGTTGGATTGCTATAGTCATAATCATGTCAGAGTATAGTATATAGAGCTAGACTTAGTAGTTAGTTAGACTATAACTTCTTCGATAATGAACCAAGCTATATCTAAGAGGTGGAAAAGAAGCAAAGAGCAGGTGAAAAAACTGTAATGATGTACTCAAATAAGTTACAAACACATAAGTTTGAGCAATTTTCACCCATACATTTTGTAAGCTCAACAGCCAAGACTAAAAAACTAACAGCCCCAAGCATAGACTAGGTATAAAACTGTATAAACCTCCCCCAAAAAGAACACTATCCCCTGCCACCGTAAAACAGAACAATGTGAAGGCAAAATCAGAAGAAAAAAAACAGCAAACCAAACAAACCAGTCCCAAATAGTGCAGCAATAGAAATCATCCCCCCACACACAGCAAGTATACCAGATACACCAACCAGCAAGGTAACCAAAACAGTAGCAAAACTTCAGTGAATCCAAGACAATCATGACCAACAGAAAGTAACCAAAACGCAGAACAGGGAACATCAAGTATTTTCTACCTTTTGATGCACTCCAATGGACTCACACACCAGTCCGATAATTGATTCAGAGGAGATGAACTTCGAGGAGGAGATGAGGGAGGAGATGAACTTCGAGCTGGGATTGCGTGAAGGAAGAAGCCGCGCGTTAGCAGAGGAGATGAACTTCGAGGAGGAGATGAGGGAGGAGATGAACTTCGAGCTGGGATTGCGTGAAGGAAGAAGCCGCGCGTTAGCAGAGGGAGGGAGTGTTTTGTGTTTTAGGGTTCATAAACTGAAGAATGGGAGAGGGCGCGGAACACAAGGAGGGAATGAGAAAAATTAGGAATATTACTCATCGGTTATTAGAAAAACCGACGTGTTAACCATATTATACACATCGGTTATGGTAAAACCGATGTGTAAAAATTAAACTTTTAACTTCTGATTTTTTTTTTAATTTTATACATCGGTTACTAAAGCCGATGTGTAAAAGTAAAATTTTAATTTCTAATTTTTTTTAATAATTTTATACATCGGTTAATTAGAAACCGATGTGGTTAATCACTATTTTACACATCGGTTCATATAGAACCGATGTTGAATGTTAAAAATTCCGACTTTACATTTTTTTTTATTTTAATTTTAAACATCGGTTAGAAATAACCGATGTGGAAAGGTTTTACACATCGGTTATTCTCTAAACCGATGTGTAATACTTTGATTTTAATTTCAAAAATGCCACCGCCTCGTTTTACACATCGGTTTTTAAGAAACCGATGTGTAAACTCCGATGTAGAATCCCTTTTCTGCACTAGTGCATATTTAGTAAGTCCGTCATATCATTTTCATTTGACCCATTACTTCTTGCTTTTTAATTTTAAATTTTGGAATCCTTGGATCTAATGCTAAAGTTAAAAGAATAAGATGGCATCTTTAGTAACTTGATAGAAATAAGACTAACCGTTGCATAAAGAATACAAAAGTGCTGTTTGAAAAAACAGAACAGAGAAGAGAGATTTTGTAAAACTGAAGCAGTGAAGTTATGCAAGAGCAGCAGAGAACAAAAAATGGAAGAAGGTATGTTGATTACACTACATTCACGTACAAAGTTCTTACATATACAAGCAAAAAAAAAAATGTAAACAAAAGGCTAAGATAACCAACCTATAGAAAGTACAAAAAACTGATACAAATCTCCATAAATCAAGGAGTATCTCTCCTTTTCACCTAACCAAAATACTTTAACAATAAACTAACATTAACTAAAAGTATATATAAAAATATCAATTTCTAACACTCCTCCTTGAGATTTTTCTTGGATACTCCAAGCTTTGATCTCAAAACTTCAAACCTGCCCTTGGAAAGGGCTTTTGTTATTATGTCTGCAATCTGACTTTCTGAGTTGCAATGCTCCAAGCTTACTTCCTTTGATTTTTCTGATTCTCTAATGGCATGATATTTCACCTTGATGTGCTTGGTTCTTCCATGCTGAACAGGATTCTTTGCTATAGCAATAGCTGACTTGTTGTCCACATAAACGATAGTAGCTTCACCTTGAAACTGCCCCACATCTGATAAAATCTTCCTCAGCCAAATAGCTTGATTTGTTGCTGCTGCAGCTGAAATATATTCAGCTTCAGCTGAGGATTGGGCCACCACATCTTGTTTCTTTGAATTCCATGAGAAAACAACACTGCCAAATGAGAAAACATAACCAAAGGTACTCTTGGCATCATCTACACTTCCTGCCCAATCACTATCTGCATAACCTAGGAGGTCTCCACTTTCTTTTTTCAGAAAACACAACCCATAATCAACTGTACCTCTAACATATCTCAAACTCTTTTTGCTGCACTATAATGAGCTTGACTAGGAGAATGCATGAATATGGACAACAGACTTGCAGCAAACATTATGTCAGGTCTTGTGGCTGAAAGATACAATAAGCTACCAATCATGCTTCTGTACATAGAAGCATCTATTTTGCTGTTAGTATCATTAATTGACAGCTTCTCATTTACAACAAGGGGTGTGTCCACAGGTTTACATTTCTCCATATGAAACTTCTTTAATATCTCGAAAGCATACTTTCTTTGTGAAATGAACATTCCAGCATCTGATTAATCAATCTCCATTCCAAGAAAATACTTCATTTCTCCCAAATCAGTCATTTCAAATTCATTCTCCATATCATGCTTAAATTGTTTTAGGTAGATTGAATTTTTACCTATAACAAGTAGATCATCAACATACAATGACACAATCAGCTGCACTTCATTCCTTGACCTTTGTACATACAAAGTAGCTTCACTTTCACTTCTTTTAAAGCCTTTCTGCATAAGATAGCTATCAATTCTGTTGTACCAAGCCCTTGGTGCTTGTTTCAAGCCATAGAGAGCTTTATGAAGTTTGTAGACTTTATCTTCACTTCCTAA
This sequence comes from Sophora flavescens, assembly GCA_030762895.1. Taxonomy (NCBI): domain Eukaryota; kingdom Viridiplantae; phylum Streptophyta; class Magnoliopsida; order Fabales; family Fabaceae; genus Sophora; species Sophora flavescens. The sequence continues at coordinate 141,332,761 of CM061070.1, read as the reverse complement.
AACCTGAAAACCTTCAGGTTGATCAACATAAATCTCCTCCTCAAGCAAACCATTTAAGAATGCAGACTTCACATCAAAATGATAAATTTTCCAACTCAATTTTGTTGCCAATGCAACTAACAACCTGATTGTATCATGTCTTGCTACAGGAGCAAATGTATCTGAAAAATCAACACCATGTTGCTGAAAATAGCCTTTTACCACCAATCTTGCCTTAAGTTTGTTTACAGAACCATCAGCATTGAGTTTAATTCTGTAAACCCACTTAACACCAATTACCTTTTGATTGCTTGGTCTGTCCACAAGCTGCCATGTTTTGTTTTTCTCTATCATATTCATCTCTTCCTTCATGGAAGCTCTCCAACCTTCTATTTCAGCAGCTTCATTATATCTTGTTGGTTCTAATGCAGCAACATTACATCTTTCATAAATATCTTCCAAGGTTCTAGTGCCTCTAACTGGAAAATCAGCATCACTATCATAATCTTCTTCTTCATTTTCAGAATTATTTCCTTGGAGATTGCCTTCTCCAGGTTGATCTTTACTTGAGGCTTCTACTTTGCAATTCTCCCAATTCCATTTGGAAAGCTCATCAAACTTTACATTTCTTCTAACAAGAATCTTTTTGGTATTTAAGTTGCATATTCTGTAGCCTTTAGAGTTGCTGCTATATCCCACAAAAATGCCAACTTCTGACTTCTTATCTAGTTTATCTCTTTTCACTTCTGGAACAAGAGCATAGCACACACATCCAAATATTTTGAGATGCTCCACCGAAGGCTTCCTTCCAAACCATGATTCAAAGGGTGTTTTGCCATTTAAGGCTTTTGTAGGCAAAAAATTCAGCAAGTACACCGAGGTGTTTACAGCCTCAGCCCAAAAGGTTTTAGGAAGACCTTTTTCAAAGAGCAAACATCGAGCCATCTCCATAACTGTCCTGTTCTTCCTTTCACTCACTCCATTTTGTTGAGGAGTGTAAGGAACAGTCAATTGATGCTGGATTCCAGCTTGTTCACAAACCTTTTTAAATTCCCCTGCTGTATACTCAGTTCCATTATCAGATCTGAGCCTTTTAATTTGACATTCAGCTTCATTTTCAAATATAAGCTTGAACCTCTGAAATGTAACAAAAACTTCTGATTTTTTCCTTAGAAAAAACACCCAGCTCATTCTTGTAAAATCATCTATAAACAGCAGAAAATACTTGCTGCCATTTAAAGATATTGTGCTCATTGGACCACACACATCAGTGTGTATAAGCTGTAATTTTTCAGCAGCTCTCCATGTTGGTACAACAGGAAATGGCAGTCTACTTTGTTTTCCAAATTGACATACATCACACACATCAACATCATCTTGAATGGTTGGTAAATTTTCGAATAAATCATTTGAGCTCATTTACTTCAAAGTTGAATAACTAAAATGACCAAGTCTTTTATGCCAATCATCTTCAACACTTGGAAAAGCATGCATAGCAGTTTGTTTCCACTCTATGGGAAAGCTTTTGCCTTTCATTTTAATAGACATTAGCTCACACCCGGAAGGATCAAATATGGTGCATCTCATATCTTCAAAATGCAAGGAATAATTTCTTTCTAGCATTTGTCCCACACTCAAAAGACTTTGATTTATCTCAGGCACAAATAAGACATTAGAAATATATTTGATACCTGAGGGAGTTTCAACAGCAACAACTCCTTTGCCTTTGACATCAACACACTCTCCGTTGCCAATGGTGACTTTGGAGTAGTAGGACTGGTCAAACTCCTTGAAAATGCTAGCATTATGTGTCATATGATTAGTGCATCCACTATCTATTAGCCATGCTTCTTTGCTACTGCTTGCTGAATAACAAGTAGCAACAAACAGCTGCTCCTCATCTTGTTGATGCTCAACAACTTGAGCTTGTTGTCCCTGTTGGTTTGCTTTATTTTTGCAAACCTTCTCCACATGACCAAGTTGATTGCAGGCCCTACATTTAACTCCTGCCTGTACCAACAATATTTTTCGGTATGGTTGTCCTTCTTACAGTGGGGGCAAGGTGAAAACTTTGATTTCCAACCTCCTCCTTTGCTGCTTTCTACTTCTTTTTTTTCCTTTTCCTTTCTTCCCTCCAAATGGCTTTTTCCCATGACTACTAGAGCCTTGGACTTTGCCTTTGTTGCTGGCCATAAGAGCACCTTCTACATTTTCATCCATTCTCAAAGATCTTCTATGTTCAGTAGTTTGCAAAGCATTCACATGCTCTGCAACTGAAATTTGAGAAAAATCTTTATTTTCTTCAAGAGAGGAGATTTTTGACTCAAACCTCTCTGGAAGACACACCAGAATTTTCTCCACCACCTGTTGATCACCAAGCTCCTCACCTAGCAATCTGATTTGTGTGACTACCTTTGAAAGTCTATCTGAAAACTCCTTAATAGTTTCAGTTTCTTTCATCTTCAATGCTTCAAATTCTCTTCTCAAGTTCAGCACCTGCATCCTCTTTGTTCTTTCACTCCCTTGAAACTCCTCCTTGCCTTCTCCCAAGCTTCTTTTGCGGTTTCAAGATTCAAGATCTTGATAAATACATCATCATGTAGTGCGGCATGCATGATGGCAAGTGCTCTCTGCCTTCCTTTGCCACTTCATCATTATGATTCCTCATTTGAGCTCTTGTTGGGTTGTTTGGTAAAGGAGGTGGATTTGCTGCCATTTTCCACCACATCCCATAAACTCTGAGCTCTGAGGTAGGTTCTCATTTTTGCTGCCCACAAATGATAGTTTTCTCCTGCAAATATAGGAGGTGGAGGTAAAGAACTATTGCTGGAAGCCATTTTGGTGTTTGAAGGTTTTTTTTTGTGTGTGGAGGATTTCTTGCTGGTTTTCTCTCAGACACTGTCTTGCCCACTGGTTTTTTTTACTCACAGACCCTTTAAGATCAATGAGGCTCTTGATACCATGTTAGAAAAAACAGAATAGAGAAGAGAGATTTTGTAAAATTGAAGCAGTGAAGTTATGCAGGAGCAGCAGAGAACAAAAAATGGAAGAAGATATGTTGATTACACTACATTCACGTACAAAGTTCTTACATATACAAGCAGAAAAAAATGTAAACAAAAGGCTAAGATAGCCATCCTATAGAAAGTACAAAAAGCTGATACAAATCTCCATAAATCAAGGAGTATCTCTCCTTTTAACTTAACCAAAATACTTTAACAATAAACTAACATTAACTTAAAGTATATAGAAAAATCTCAATTTCTAACAAGTGCCAAAATAAATCATGTTCTTCTTATTAGTTGTTGATATTCAATTATTAATTATTTCTAAGAAAATTTATTATTCCTAGGCTTGCAATGTCACTCACAAAATAACTATATATACTTGCACTCATGGATGACAATCTAAGTAACATGGTACATAAATTGATATGCTTACTTAGTTACGTTTTAGTTCAACATGTTCTAGAACAACAATATATTAATATTCGAGCCTTGAAAATTGAGGTAAATATACATGTGATTTCTGAATATGAGCCTTGAGGATTAAGGTAAATGCTCAATTGGCATGGTTTGGAGCAGTAGGTAATAGACATTTTTGGAACCTTATAGTGGTGTTTACTCGGTGATTAATTGGTGGTCGCTTTCTCATGAGGAGATGAAGGTTCTGATTCCTTTCTCTCCTTTAGATGGAAGGCATTTTTTATGACTTATTTCGTAAGGAATGAAGTATTCCTTTCTTCTGGTCTTTATCAGATACATTGTAAGGTTTTTGGCTAGCATAGCTTTTGGCACATCTTGTGCTATTGTTCTATTGTGTCTTTTTTTAATGAATGTCCTTTGCCTATAAAAAAATTTAATTTCAAACATTATTTTCTCTCAAATTTTTCCCATTGCTGCTTGCATTTCATGTGCTTATTTATTGTTTAGCTTTTAACCATCAGAATATAATTCTTGGCAACAAACTATTTGACTGAGTTGCATTGTTTTGCTGGATCACAAATACCATAATAGTTGCTATAGTTCTTTTTTCCCCACAGAAACTATAGGTGACCATTAGCATACAAGCTTTTGGGGTAATTTGTTTCTTTCAATAATTATAGTCTTTCAATTCTTCAAGGTAAATAAAAGGTTTACTTTTTATAACAAATTATAATTTGTATATAAAAAATAAAGTTGTCCAAAAGTTTGGAATAGATATTTATTTAACATAATTGTTGTAATTAAAATTAAAATGATAATGATTATTTTTATGATTAAAATGTGTTTTTCTCATGGATAGTTGAGCAACAAAAGCTGTGTGTGCGTGTATATATATATTTTTGTTATCTTAGTGAGGCATGTACTGTGCATATTTTGTTTAATGTGTTCTTCAAATATGTAGAAGTGTTATGGCCTATGCTTTATCCCAGTTCATAAAAGTTATTACGAAATGGACTCCTTTCAACAAAATAGCTTCACTTTCAATTTAATTTTTAGAAGGGAAGAGAAGTGGTGGAAGGAGAAAAAGTGCTTTTATCACCACTGCACGGTCCATCCAGGGCCTGCTCAAGGTATTGATTCTAACAATATCACCTATTGAAGGCAAGCGGTGGTTATTTTCGTTGCATATGGCTTATTGTGATTTTGAATCATGATCGCAATTATGATTATCTTAAAGAATCTAATGGCATTTTGGCTGAATGTAGTGATTTCTCCTTCACCATTGTTGTGTTGTTTCTTATAATGCATTCATTTTACTCCCTTATTGTTTGCTCATCACCTTAACAGTATCCTATGGTTTAAATTAGCAGTGTGTGGATGTGGCTACAGTATGAGGGCCTAGACACAGTTTTTGGGATTACCAATGCTGAAATTTATTTTACTCAATGGAATGCTTTTTAATCATTGTACCGTGTCCTTTTTTTTGGGTTTGCTTCCTTTTCTCTCTGGATGATGCAGTTTCTCCTTCCATCTAAATTTTTAATGTTTCATGCATGAGGCTCCCCTGTTTGCTCACCACAAGACTGTGTGTTGTTCGGAGCTCTTTCTATTGATTGTAATGATTATTATTTTCTTCTCTTAGATATAGCCTATGATTTATGTAGCTTAGCTTATTTATGTTTTTTTACTATAAAAAATTAAAAAGACTCACTCAGCCAACGAACACAGACACCAATAGGAAAAGAGAAGATTCACACCTCAAATGGCATGGACCAGAACCGCATGAAGAGAAATAAATGCTCCTCAAAATCCTGTTTCTCCACTGCCCTGATACTTCTGCCATCAAGAATGGTGATTGGTGAGTGCATAAGTGTTGTTGTTTTGCTATTACAAGACCATAATCTATTTGCCAACAAAATTCTACTGCTACATGGCCATAATGCATCAGTAAAGGCCTCCATTTGATTATATCTTTTGAAGTTATGTATTAGTATATGATATTGCTTTGGTTTATAGCATTGACTATGACTGTCATGGTGATACATTGTCTCTTATTTATTTTTTTGATTTTACTATTGATTGATTATTTTAGACCGTTATTTGTTGAGATCTAGCACACTTGATTTTACTATTGCCTTTGTTATCGTTCAATTCAAGTGCATGGAAGATATATGGATGTTTTTCTCTTGAAGTTCCTTTAAGATTTGTTATTTGATTAAGCAGCGGCACATTTAAAAAGAAAATTAGTCTTGCAACAAAAACGGGTGACCAAATTTAGGAGCTCCAGTGAAAATCAAGACCTGCCTCATCCAACTAAAGTGGTATTGTTCAAACTAATTATTGATTTTTGTTGTAACCACTTAGTTTCTTATACATGATAAGGCGAGAAGAGCCTTAAACACAACTACCAATATTGTCTTCAAGGAGGTTTTCCAAAACCTTTTTAACATGTGTGTCTCTCTCACAATCAAAGAATTTTCCTAATGTCAAAGAAAGCTATCAATAACCGACTATCTTTTATTGGCTTCAATCTCCTTTAACCATTGGAACAATAGAAATTTTACTTTTTGATCATATTCTTTTATTTCAGTCTTACATTGACAAATGGTGTTTGTGGTCTTTACAAAAATGAAATTTCTCTAATTTTGGACCTATTGCTATTTTTGCTACATTTGGTAGTGTACCTTCCATTTAATGTATTTTGCTATGTTTGGTGTTGTACCTTTCATGCTTCTATTGTAACAAATGTCTTGGTCTAAGTTTATGCAATTATTAACAAGTGATCGCAGTTGCTGATACTTTTTTGCTTCCTTTTCAATCCTCATATTATAATGTCATTGTCAAATGGTAAGACTTATTGATGAAAATTGTATGTGCTATAGGTTAGTTATGTTTAGATAAGATTATTTGAAGGAAGAAGGATGTTTGACTACATCAATTCTCCCAACACTGTATGTATTATGAACTAAACTTAAGTAGTAATTAAGTTTCAGCAAGTTTTACTAATGAATGCTTAGGTTGGAGGATCCCTTCACCCTTACAATTCAATTGTATTGCTGGTAAATTGTAGTTTTCGGGGAGAGTTGCATATAATGGTCATGGGATATAAAAATTTGTGCCTCAGAGAACATCAGCTTCCGTGCATGATTGGATTTACTTTTGTGAGAGGCAAAAGTAATTTCAGAGGTAAAAAATTGACTTTGACATATTTGGGTGTTCTTGACTAAAATTGATTTTGCCTCTAGAATCAATTTTAACATGAAGCTAGAATTTGTAGCTTCTGCCCCCAAACATGATTTTTAGCCTCAAATTACACTATGTTTTATCTCAAACTTACTTTTAAAATAAAAACATCCAAACACAAATCATTTCACTTCAAACTCAATTCTATTAAAATCAATTCTACAAAATCAATTCTATCCAAAATTACGTTTATCAAACACTCATCCAAACACACACTACATGTTAAATGATCTCCACATAGGAGAAATGACTGTCAAAGAAATATTGGCCTTTTTAGCAAGGAGAAATAACTCTATGCTTACAAATTCTGCTGTGAAGAATATTCTTGTGGAAGAATTACATTAATGGAGATGAAAACAAACAACAAGAAGTGTTAATGGTGACTTTTAGTATGAGATAATTTATTTTGATCATCTTACACCATTATTGCTATATTAAAAAATTAAATGTTGATGAGCTGATTTTTTTTTGGGGTGATATATTATTTTGAAGTCTTGATTATACTGATATCTGATATGACATTATTAATAATTGAGGTTGTTGAAAGTATATTAGAGTTCACAATTGTGAGATCTTTTAATTAGATTGGAAGATTAAAAAATAAATGATTTTGCTACAAAATAATTGAGTGACTGTTTTTAGAGATTTTAAAGAAAAAAAAAATAGATCTGTGTTTGTTTACAATCGTAAAAATCTTTTTTTTTTAAAGTAGTTATAAAAATTTATTTTTTTTACAAAAGCTAATGAAAGTTGTTTTTCATTTTAACCCTAAAAAGATTTTTTTTCCATGCTTTTGGTTATTTTCAAAGCAAAAACAAACATATTAAAAGTTTTAAAAAATGATTATTTAGTTTAATGAAATTATTTTTTTTAAAAAATAAACAATAGCAAATACGCTCTAAATGATGAGTGAATTTCATTCCTGACATTGATGGTCCAAGTGAGGATGAAAATTTTGCTTCAAGCATGCTATAACAATGTCAGTCTACTTTCTCATTTAGATTTTGGTTAAGCTTTTATATATTTCACTCCTGTACACATATGACATTATTTGGAATATGTTGACGGTAAGATGTATGGTTTTATATAACATTATTTGGTTAAGCTTTTATAACTCTAATATTGATAAATTAGGTATTAAATTATTTGTTGGTGATTTTTTTTTTACCGATAGTGTACCATGATACATTTTTGTAAGTATTGAATGTGATGTTAGATGTTTATAAAATTTATATGCTGAATTTTTATTGAATCCTTTTTATATCTTAATTAGCATAATTTAACTATAGTATCATTACTTTTTATACTTATTTTAATTAATAAAATATAATGTAATTTTATTTCAAAAAAAATTAAAATTAATTTTTAGTCAAATAAAGATTATAATAATTTTATTCTTTTAAAAAAATTTACCAAAGAAGACTAAAAAATATATGTTTTTATGTATAATCTAATAAATCAGGTGGCTTTTTTAAAATTGAAGAATTTGTAAGTTGAGCTTTTGGAAAAAAACATTTAAAATAAGTATTTTTGTTTAAAAAGTTATTTTTATGATTGTAAACAAACTTTAAATAGATTCCAATTTTCTTAAAATCTCTAAAAAAATAATAATCTCAATGATAAAATATGAAAATTATTTTTTATAATCCATAATAAACACATCCTTATTGTGTTTTTATACAAAATACAATTTTTTATCTCTATTGTCTTACTATATCAAATAATGGTTCTCTTTTTCATCATCTCCTCTTATTTTTCATCCCCTAATTTGGAGGTATGGGATGGAATCATTTCTCTTAATTATTTAGTTACTCATTTACCCATATTCTATTTCACATTATATAACACATCAACCAACGTAAATCACTCTCTCACGTAAATCAACGATGGGCATCTTCTTCCTCCTCATAATGTATGAATTACCCAGTAATTATGAAAAAAATATAATCTGTGACACACTTTTATTAATCAAAGAAAACATTTGCTTCTTGAATTATGCCATTTTTTTTAAAGTTCGGGCATGAGTTACGTGAAAGTACTTCAATCAAATTCTTTTACTTCCTACCTTGAAGAACTTCAGCGAAAACTTTTGAGGAGGTTGGAGGGATTATATTCTCTGCTAAAAGAAAAACAATAAAGTATAAATAAAGAAAAAATCAAATAAGGAATCTCTAGAGGCGTTGAAGTATTAAATTAACGAAAACTCTCACTGTATTCATAGACAATTAATAACGACGATTGAATACAAGTGAAGGTCTTACTCCATGTGAATTTCCCCAGCATTACTTTCCGTTGTTTAGTTGCTGCGGAATAGGAAGAGACATCCTTCCACACTCATTGCTAGAGTTGTCAAAATGGGCTAGCCCGATCCATTCGGTCCAAGACATTTTCGGGCTGGATCGGACTGGGACAAAATCAAGTCGGGATGCTAATTTTCTAGTCCAGCCCTATCTGAGTTGCGGGCCAAACGGACTGGCCCATGGGCCGATAACTTTTTTTTTTAATTATTGTTATTGTTTTTAAAAAAATCAAATTTTCAACCAAACAATTCCATTACCATTCATATGGTTATGAATTAATATTTAACATGTCATTCATCAAAAATCACCATTCTTATTTCTTTGAAGCTTAAAGGGGAGACATTTTAGCTTGCTTGCTTACGTTGTTATCATTTATTTATTGTTTCAGTTGGGGACGAAAGCGCCACTCTGGAATCATTACAATTTAATTTAGCAACGATTGAAGCCTCTTACCCGACTCAAATAAACCCAAATGAACCTCAAATGTAATTTAATTTGTCATTAATTATGTTAGTTACAGGAGCAGTTTGTTAGTTGTAGAGTTAGTTATTTTTTGTTTCAACCATAGCTTGTATAAATAGTGAACCCTTAGTTCATTTTCAGTTGAATGAGAAATTCCACTCATTTTCATTTTACTTCTCTCTGTTCATAGCAAGTTCTCTGTCCTGTGAGATTGCTCTGGTTCAACAGGAACATCTTGTTCCTTTCTTCTTCATATCTCAGATTTCTACATGGTATCATTCGTGATCTTTGCTTCCGCGCAATCAGATTCTTGATTGCTACTGTTTGTGTTTTCATGGCTGAAGAAATTCATAGCTCGATTTGCACTACAAATGGAGGAGGTCAAAGTTCTGGAGGTGCGAACGATGACTCCGATCCATATTAACTTCATGCATCTGAAAATCCCAGTTTGGTTCTTGTTACTCCGCTTCTTGATGAGAAGAATTACCATGAATGGGAAATAGCAATGAAGATGAGTCTCATCTCTAAGAATAAATTAGGGTTTGTAGAAGGCACGATTGTCAAACCATCAAAAATAGATCCTATGTTCAATAAATGGCGCGGAGTCAACAATATGGTGTTTTCCTGAATCCTTCGATCCGTTTCCCCCTCAATTTCGCATTCTATCCTTCGATCCAATGACAAAGCCAGTGATGCTTGGAAGGAGCTGAAGGATAGGTTTGGACGAGGAAATCTGTTCCGAATCTCAAATTTGGAAGATTCGATTATAGCACTCAAGCAAGGTGATCTTTCTGTAACAAACTATTTTACAGAATTAAAGGTGCTTTGGGATGAACTAGACAATTATAGACCCCTACCTGTGTGTAGTTGTGAGGTTAAATGTTCATGTGATGCTCTTGTTAATGTTGAAAACTATAAAACTGAGGACAAGATTATTCGTTTTTTAAAAGGATTAAATGATTGCTATTCCACTGTTAAGTAACAAATTATGTGCATGGATCCACTTCCTCCTCTAACCAAGGTGTTTGCTCTAGTGGTTTAACAAGAGATGCAATTGGTTGATAGTGAAACAGAACCTAGAATGGTTGCAGCTGTAGGACGAGGTAATGGTTTTGGTCGTGGTAATGGAAGAGGAAATGGTGACTTTAATAGAAACAATGCTGGAAGTAGGGGTGTTCACAGGTCGGTTTGGTTGAGATTTGCATGAAAAACAAATCTGAACCAATCGAAATCAATTGGTTCGGTTTGGTTCGGATTTGTAATTTTTTTGTCATAAAATCCGAACCAAACCAACAAAAAACGGGTTGGTTCGGTTTGGTTCGTTTCTAACCCGAAAAATATTAAAAATATTTAAAATATATAAATATTAACTATATAAAATAATAAATTATATATAAAAAATAAAATATATTAAATATAAAAATATTAAACTATCAAAACATTAAAAAATATATATAAATATAAAAAATAATAAAGATTAAATATAAAAAATATAAATAAATATTAAAATATGGTAACTGGTTCGGTTCGGTTCGGATCCATAATCCTTGAATCTGAGAACCGAACCAATTGTCATCAGATTTGGATTGGTTCGGATCCGAACACCAAAAAAATCTGAACCAATTTAATTGGTTCGGTTCGGATTCTCGGGTTCATTGGGTCGGTCCAAACCAATGAACACCCTTAGCTGGAAGAGGGGGCTATAATGGAAAGGTCTGTACTCACTATGGCAGAACAGGTCATACTGTGGATACATGCTACAGAAAGCATGGTTTTCCACCCAATTTCAAATTCAGAAATCATGGTGCTGTTAATTCAATCAGTGCTGATGTGAACACTGATCCAGAAGCACTTGATTCAGGGACTAGTTCCAACAAGGAAGGGCAGGATGGTTCAGTTGTTGGTCTTACTGTTGAGCAGTACAAAGGTCTGTTAAGTCTGCTTCAGCAATCACAGCCTCAAGCCTCACATGTTTCCAATCAAGTAAGCACCATCATGTCTTTAACTGGTGGTGTACCTTCTGTCACAAAACAATCAGGTAATCTTCTTGGATATTAGATAGTGGAGCTACAGACCATATATGTTCGAATCTGTCTTTTTATTCATCATACTATAAAATCAAACCAATTCATGTTAGACTTCCAAATGGTAATGAGATCCTTGTATGCTATTCAGGAACTATCTCTTTTAATTCCAATTTCATGCTTTTGAATGTATTGTACATGCTTGAGTTCTCTTATAACCTCTTGTCAGATACCAAACTAACTTCATCTTTACCATAAATTTTGTCTTTTGATTCAACTCACTGTGTAATTCAGGAGAAAGCTTCATTGATGAAGATTGGTACAACTAAGGTGCATCATGGATTATACATTTTGAAGATAACTATCTGCATTGCTGGCCTTTTAGCTACTCACATTTCTGTTAACTATTGATAGTGTGATTTTACATCATGTTTTCTGTACACTTTGGCATGCATTTTTCATATAGATTAGGCATTCTTTATTTGATTTTAGTAAGATTTTCCCTTGGAACGGGTGAAGCGGTTTCTTGGTGTTGTTTTGCAGGAATTAATGTAAAAATGATCAAAATCAGCCATGATGGATCCTGGATGAAACAGAGCTTGAAAAGTGAAGAATATGAGCCAAGCAGAGCCCATCACGACCACGATCAAGCAGAGCAGAAGGCAAAAGTCAGAAGCAATTCTGGGAATGCTCGCCCCGCGAGAGTCTACTCGCCTCGTGAGCCTGAAGACTAGCCTGTGCCAGAAATGTCATCTTCTCTGCCTCGCCCCGCGAAAGTCTACTCGCCTCGGGAGACTGAAAACCAGCTGAACAGCAACAGTCAGCCTTTCTGTCTCGCCTCGCGAGTCACAATTTCGCCTCGCGATCCTGAAGACTGACTGTGCCAGAGAATGCAACCATTTCTGCCTCGCCCCGCGAGAGTCTATTCGCCTCGCGAGACTGTGGACCAGAAGCCATCACGCCCAGGCCCTGATACTCATCACGGGCGTATTTGAGAAGACCCTTACTGTCTCGCCTCGCGAGAGATCCAGTCTCTGTAACAGCAGATTTTTAACATTCGCCTCGCGAGACATGTCTCGTATCGCGAGCGCGCGCAGAGTCTGATTGATATAAATTGCTGTTTTAGGGCAGAATGAGGGAGTTTTTGAGTTTTTAGGGTTTTGGAGAGTTTTAGAGGGAGGCACTTGGAGGCTACGACTGGGCTAGGGTTCCAACCCAAAAAGGGAGCTGAGTTAGGGGGTTTCTGTGACGACAGTGGGGAGCTTCAATGGAGTTCTCCCTTCCTTCCTTTCTCTACTGCTTTTCTGGTTTGGTTTTCTCTTTTATGAGTAGCTAATCCCAGTTTGTTGGGATTAGATGTAATCCAACTGATTATTATGTATTTATCTTGACTGATTATTCTGTGTTCATGCCTTCGTATTAGTGATTAATTTTCCATGCTTAATGCTTGTTGTGGCTAGCACCCCCATGACTTGATTTGTGTTTTGATATGCAATTGGGAAATTCGTATTAGAACCGGAATTGAATTTAATCACCTAGTAACCCTTGCGTCTAGGAATGGAGTTTGGTTTACTAGTAATCACGTGATCCCTAATCTTAATGCAAATTCATTAATCTAGGCCACCTAAGGAATTAGGGTCTATTAGTGGATTTAGGCTCTTGCCATCCGAGGAATCGGGGATTGAGTAGTTTAGTGGATTGATTTTAATATCTGAAGCATAAATGGGGGGGTATCTAGTCCTGGTATTGCATGAGGTAGAGGTTTGGTGAAGTCTAGTCCCAACATATCCCTTTCGCACTCCAAGTGTTCGATAGAATTCCTCAAAGAACTTTTCCTTTTCTTTTGTTTGTTTTTATTTCTCTGTTTAGTCTAGATAGTTGCTGAGTTTGTGAATTGGTACTTGACATCCAATCCCCGTGGATACGATAACCGGTCTCACCACCGTGTTACTTGCACGACTGGGTATACTTGCCCAGACTCGTCCAACAACTATGTAACTCCCCTCTCCTAGTTTGTGGCATTTTAGACTAGCTCATCCATCCCATGATTGTGTTTCCATTCTTCATTCTTCCATTCCTTCCATTACTGTAAATAAAGATTACATATGTGACACTTGCCATCTAGCAAAACAAAGGAAATTTCCTTTCACTGTAAGCACTTCAAAATCCCCACAGAACTTGATACGATTTCGGCAAGTATACCTAGTCGTAAACAAGTAATACGGTGGTGAGACCGGTTATCGTTCTCAGGGATCGCGGACAAGTACCACTTCTCAAATTGAACTACTATTTAGACGATCGTTTGGAAGGAAGGGAACTCAATATTAAATATCAAGCCCAACAAGAGTTAAAAGAAACAAATTAATAGGAACAATGTCTTTTTGGAATTTTATCGAACACTTAACAAGCACAAAGAGATGTGATTAACAAATTGATAAAAATGTTGGGGTTAGACTACACTAATCTTCCCTCAATTGCAATGAGATGGTTTCTAACACAAGTCCTAATTCAATTATGACAATCAAGCCTTTAAAAAAATACTCAAACCCTAATTCCTTAGGTGGAATGAGCCTAAAACCCCAAATTAAACCCTAAATCCTTAGGTGGAATATCATGAGATTTTGCATAAAGAGCCAAGACTTAAAAGATTGCAAGCACTTTAAGACCCATTCCTAGATTCATGAACTATTTGGTATTTGATTCACGAGCATGCAAAAGCACCAACTTTCCAATTATCTACCAAAGCAACAAATCATTTCATGAGTGATCTGTTGGGAATTTGCGTATAAAACAAAATAACGCAGCGGAAAAAAAATCCCATCGAAGGATCCTTGCGAATGGTCATGATTCATGGTTATAAGATTTACCTCTTGAAGCGATGAGAATTGATTGAAATCGTCTATCACGAACACCGCACGAACGATGTCTCTAAGGTATCCACACGAGCAGATCCCGTGAACGTCCAACGTCACGAACACGAAGCGTCTCTGCCTCACAGTGCTAGCTTCGAAAACCGAGACCTGCTGCTCACTGTCACTCTCTATGTGTGGCTAGGGTACAAACCGTGTAGGCACAATAGCTTAAGTGGTCTACTTATAGTAGCACCTCCTTAAGTGAGTTAGTGAGCAACATTTGACTTAAGCCCCATGTACTATGCGATAGGCCCAATAGAAGAGTCCAACTCTCCTTTTAATGCTTCTTTTGATCCGCTCTTATGTGTGTGACCCTATAGGTTCCCAAAACGTTAGTAGTAATATTAAATCCCATTTAATATTACAAACAGTGAGCGGTATCTAGCAATACATCACTGCCACCTAAGTAGTGAGAAAGTCAGTGATTTGACGAAAACCTTTCTGTGACAAATATTCATGTGCATTATTATCCCTTTGTCCATATATCTATATTGAACACAAGACATAGAATGTGTCACCCTTGTATGGTTCAATATCATGTTCCCTGATACCCGAGTAGACTTAACAACAAATGAGATCAATATCTCATATTGACTCATTTCAACACGGCCATGCATTTTACAGTCTCACTCCATCAGGGGGACCCACAGATATTACTCCTGTTATGTAAGAGGGACAAATTCCATCTAGGTGACTCACATCCCTCTGCATGGCTCGTGGTATGCCCAATGACCGTCTTTATAATCATCCTATTACAGATGACGTTTGACGATATTAAAGCACACGACTCCTCATGTAGGGATCGTAGCGATTTCAGGTCGAAGGATTGCATACACCATTGTCACTATGAGAACTACTTATGACACTCACATAACGCTCCATGCAGTGTTCTCATGGTGGGTCAATCCAGTATATCATTACTCTAA
Organism: Sophora flavescens; assembly: GCA_030762895.1. NCBI lineage: Eukaryota > Viridiplantae > Streptophyta > Magnoliopsida > Fabales > Fabaceae > Sophora > Sophora flavescens. The sequence goes on along the minus strand of CM061070.1, from coordinate 141,317,490 downwards.
TGTGTACCTATGTGGAGACTCGCTATCTCATATCCATGACCCGTGAGACATGGTCATAAGTCTGCACACATAATAGTCTCAATGTATCATTATTGTCCTTATTAATAAAATACTTGACTACGGATATATAAGAATATGATTTCATTGTTCAATAGTGTCTCACGATCAAGTCATGTACTTGATATTCTATTAAACTGAAATTTCTATTCTAAGGACTTTATTATGTTTAAACAAGTAACACAATAAACTGGAATGCCTCATATTATATATATATATATATATATATATATATATATAATGGCAAGATACAAATGTAAGTCTAAGAAATACACTGGCCTCTAGGGCTTACATTTTGTAGTGTAGGGATGTCATTTCCAATGAGTAATATGTCATCTACATATAACACCAGAAAAACAACAATTCTCCCACTAACCTTCTTGTAGACACAAGGTTCATCTTCATTTTTGATGAATCCGTACTGTCTTACAACATCATCAAAACGAAGGTTCCAACTTCTGGAAGCTTGCTTCAATCCATAGATTGATCGCTGCAATTTACATACCTTTCCGGCATCTTCTGAAATGCCAAAGCCTTCAGGTTGTGTCATGTACACATCCTCAAGAAGCTTTCCATTAAGGAAAGCAGTTTTGACATCCATCTGCTATATCTCATAATCATGGTATGGAACGATAGCAAGTAAGATCCGGACGGATTTAAGCATCGCAACAGGCGAAAAGGTCTCATCATAGTCGACACCATGAATTTGCTTGAAACTCTTAGCGACCAATCGCACCTTAAAGGTGTGTACCTTACCATCCATGTCAGTTTTCTTTTTGAAAACCCACTTGCACCCTATGGGTTTCACCCCTTCAGGTGGCTCTACCAAGGTCCATACCTGGTTGGTGTACATGGAATCCATCTCAGATTTCATGGCCTCAAGCCACTTCTCAGATTCTGGGCCAGTGATGGCCTCTTGGTAAGTCATAGGCTCATCTTGATCCATGAGCAATACATCACCTTGTGGAGTCATGAGAAATCCATATCTCTCAGGCTGGTGACGTATCCTGTTAGACTTACGCTGGTCTTGTGCTACTGGAGCAGGTTGTTCCTCCACAACATTTTGTGAAGGTTGCTCATGTTCCACCAATGGTAGGTCACTACTCTGTGATTCTTGAATTTCTTCAAGTTCTATCTTCCTCCCACTGGTTCCTATGGAGATAAACTCCTTTTCTAGGAATACACCAGTCCGTGCGACAAACACCTTGCCTTCGGAAGGATTATAGAAATAGTACCCCTTGGTTTCTTTGGGATACCCCACAAAGAAACATTTATCAGATTTGGAATCAAGCTTATTAAAAACTTGACGTTTTACGTATGCTTCACAACCCCAAATCTTCATAAAAGACATGCTGGGTCGTCTACCAGTCCATATCTCATATGGTGTCTTTTCTACCGCTTTGGATGGAACACGGTTAAGTGTAAAAGCTGCTGTTAATAGAGCATGTCCCCAGAAAGAGTTTGGAAGGTTTGCATGACTCATCATAGACTGAACCATGTCCAACAAGGTTCGATTTCTCCTCTCAGAAACACCATTCCATTGTGGTGTTCCAGGTGAAGTGAGTTGAGATAAAATTCCACACTCTCTCAGATGATCATCAAACTCTAGGCTCAAATATTCACCACCTCGATCTGATCGAAGAGTTTTAATATTTTTACCAAGTTGGTTTTGTACCTCATTTTTGAATTCCTTGAACTTTTCAAAGGATTCCGATTTATGTTTCATAAGATACACAAATCCATATCTACTGAAATCATCAGTGAATGTGATGAAGTACTGAAAACCACCTCTAGCTAATGTGTTTAGGGGTCCGCATACATCGCTATGTATAAGACCCAAAAGATCGTTAGCTCTTTCACTTTTCCGGTGAATGGATCTTTAGTCAACTTTCCCAATAAACAAGACTCACATATCTCATATGATTCATAATCAAATGAGTCCAAGAGTCCATCTTTATGGAGCTTCGAAATGCGCTTCTCATTTATATGGCCTAAACGACAATGCCAAAGATAAGACGGGTTCAACTCATTTGGTTTGAACCTCTTAGTATTTATGTTATAGATGGGCATTTCAAGATCAAGGACATAAAGCCCATTACTCATGTGTGCACTAGCATAGAAAATATCATCCAAATAAATAGAACAACTTTTGTTCTTTATTATAAAAGAAAAACCAATCTTGTCCAAACAAGAAACGGAAATGATATTCCTGCTAATTGCAGGCACAAAATAACAGTTCTCTAACTGAATAGTAAGCCCAGTGGGCAAAGTCAACACATAAGTCCCTACAGCTAAAGCAGCAACCTTTGCTCCATTTCCAACTCGTAGGTCGACTTCGCCCTTTGCCAATGGTCTACTCCTGTTTAGATCCTGCACATTTGTACAAATGTGAGAACCACATCCAGTATCTAATACCCGTGATGCAAAAGTAGATAAATTGACTTCTATAACAAACACACCTGAAGTGGAAGTCTCACTTCCCTTCTTCTTCTTGATTTCTTCCAGGTATTTTGGGCAGTTCCTCTTCCAATGTCCGGTCCGACCACAATGGAAGCAATTGCCTTCCTTAGCCACACCACCCACAGGCTTCAAGCCAGAAGCACTGGGCTTGATCTTGTTGATGGCCTTGCCATTGCCCTTGCCCGTTTGTTTGTGCGTGGGCTTCTTGGGCTGCTTCTTGCTATTTCCAGCCTGGACCATCAAAATGGCCTTCCCCTTTCCTTTGTTAATATTTTTTTCAGCAGTTCTCAACATGCACAACAATTCTGGCAAAGGTTTGTCAAGATCATTCATATTATAGTTCATGACAAACTGACTATAGCTCTCAGGAAACGATTGCAGAACTAAGTCGGTGGCCAACTCTTGGCCTAAAGGAAATCCCAGTCTCTCGAGATTCTCAATGTACCCGATCATCTGGAGTACATGAGGACTCACAGGGCTTCCTTATGCCAATTTACACTGGAAAAGGGCTCTGGAAACTTCGAACCGCTCATGCCTTGCTTGCTCTTGGTAGAGCAGCTTGAGGTGCACGATCATATCGTACGCCTCCATGGTCTCATGTTGGTTTTGCAGCTCAGAGGTCATGGTAGCAAGCATAAGACAGCCAACGTCTAAGACGTCATCCTGATGCTTCTTATAAGCATCCCTGTCAGCCCTAGGACCACTTGAAGCCGGTGGCTCCTCAGGAATAGGCTCCTCAAGAACATATAACTTTTTCTCATGTTTGAGGACAATCCTCAAGTTTCTGTACCAGTCCAGAAAATTTGATCCGGATAGTTTGTCCTTCTCATGGACGGATCGCAATGACAGGTTACTTGATGTGTTTGATGCCATGGTAATCTACAGAGATAAATATGCAAAATATAAGTATCATGCCATGAAGTTATTTAATAAGGTCTTTAATTAAATACGCCTCCCACTATTTTACTCAAAACAATGACCCTCATCATTGATTCGGAAAATCCTGTTGGAAGATTTTCTAGTGGGCCAAGTTCCATATTTCACCTAGCTTTAAGTCAGCTTTGGCTGATCACTCAAAATTCGGTTATATAGGTAGGAAACACTTTCCGATTGCATCTCATGCAACTCTTGGACAGTTGGGTGAATAACTCTTATTCTAATCCATCACATGGACTAAAGCCCAACTTTTAAGCCTCTAAGCCTTTCAATCCTATTGAAGTTGGCTTAGTTAAGTCAGATCCAATGGATAGCAGTTGAATATTACATTTGCCCCATCGCGTCTTACTAGTATAGATAAAGGTACCCCGCTTTGGCGGATCCACACTTAATCGATCATAGTCTTGACGAGTGCCATGCATTGGAAGGCCTTTAAATGTGACTTAATATTTCCTTTTGAGGGATTTGATTAAAATTTGATCTCATCATTTGTTAAACTCTTTAACTTACTATTTACATACATGCATCTCATACATATATTAATTAAACCCCTTTTAACATACTATATACATACATGCATCTCATACATATATAAGGCAAATAAATGTGATATGGTTATGGCCCCTAACGCATTGATTCTCCCAAGTCAATGAGAGAATCTAAACTGAAACCTAGGAGCGTCCAGGCTTCTCCAAGCATGATCTCCCACAGGATAACGTCTTCTTGTCTCCATCATTACATTACATAAACGGAAACCTCATTTTACATATGAGGGGAGTGAGATGAGAAAAGAATATACATATGGAATATAAGAGAAAGGCACGGCACGCAGGTCGTATTTCAAAATATAAACCAAAAGATTAAAGGACTAAGGCCATAACCATTCACCATACATTACCAAATAAATAGTAACAACCAATAATAATACACAATTATTATTATTATTATTATTATTATTTTATTAATTAGAGATTTCAAAATTTGAATTTTGAAAACATAACATATATATAATAAATCACATTTATTGTAATTGATGTTACTATAAATCACATTTATTGTAATTGATGTTACTATAAATCACATTTATTATAATTGATGTTGTTATTAAATGGTGACATAAAGATTTCAAAAATTGAATTTCGAAATAACACACTACGCAGAGGTAGCACGGGGTTCCCGCTTCCTTAGCGGCTAGGGCTTCAACCTCTCAACCCTAAAACCGCAAGGCTCGTGAACACTTCACGCTGCAAGGAACGGCGGCTAGGGTTTCAACCCTTGGAACCTCAGCCACAAGAACATGAACTTTTCATGTCTGACACCCTTTAACGCCGCCAACAGAGAACTGAAACCGATCATGTTTAACATCAACACTTGACGCCATCGCAGAACATAATAAGGATTCCAGAACCAATGTACATATCACATATATACACATAAATGTGCTATAGACGCATATATCATATACATACGAAAATTACAGAAACAAGGTTTTGCAAAAACGGATGCAAACGATTTTCAGAAAACAATTTTCAGAAAAACGATTCACATTATTAACATGTTATCATACATAACAGGTAAACCACGTAACAGAATCATGGTTTCGCAAGCGGCTCTGATACCACTGTTTGGAATTTGCGTATAAAACAAAATAACGCAGCGGAAAAAAAATTCCCATCGAAGGATCCTTGCGAATGGTCATGATTCATGGTTATAAGATTTACCTCTTGAAGCGATGAGAATTGATTGAAATCGTCTATCACAAACACCGCACGAACGATGTCTCTAAGGTATCCACACGAGCAGATCCCGTGAACGTCCAACGTCACAAACACGAAGCGCCTCTGCCTCACAGTGCTAGCTTCGAAAACCGAGACCTGCTGCTCACTGTCACTCTTTATGTGCGGCTAGGGTACAAACCGTGTAGGCACAATAGCTTAAGTGGTCTACTTATAGTAGCACCTCCTTAAGTGAGTTAGTGAGCCACGTTTGACCTAGGCCCCATGTACTATGCACTAGGCCCAATAGAAGAGTCCAACTCTCCTTTTAATGCTTCTTTTGATCCGCTCTTATGTGTGTGACTCTATAGGTTCCCAAAACGTTAGTAGTAATATTAAATCCCATTTAATATTACAAGCAGTGAGCGGTATCTAGCAATACATCACTGCCACCTAAGTAGTGAGAAAGTCAGTGATTTGACGAAACCTTTCTATGACAAATATTCATGTGCATTATTATCCCTTTGTCCATATATCTATATTGAACACAAGACATAGAATGTGTCACCCTTGTATGGTTCAATATCATGTTCCCTGATACCCGAGTAGACTTAACAACAAATGAGATCAATATCTCATATTGACTCATTTCAACACGGCCATGCATTTTACAGTCTCACTCTATCAGGGGGACCCACAGATATTACTCCTGTTATGTAAGAGGGACAAATTCCATCTAGGTGACTCACATCCCTCTGCATGGCTCGTGGTATGCCCAATGACCGTCTTTATAATCATCCTATTACAGATGACGTTTGACGATATTAAAGCACACGACTCCTCATGTAGGGATCGTAGCGATTTCAGGTCGAAGGATTGCATACACCATTGTCACTATGAGAACTACTTATGACACTCACATAACGCTCCATGCAGTGTTCTCATGGTGGGTCAATCCAGTACATCATTATTCTAATGTGTACCTATGTGGCGACTCGATATCTCATATCCATTACCCGTGAGATATGGTCATCAGTCTGCACACATAATAGTCTCAATGTATTATTATTGTCCTTATTAATAAAATACTTGACTACGGATATTTAAGAACAGGATTTCATTGTTCAATAGTGTCTCACGATCAAGTCATGTACTTGATATTCTATTAAACTGAAATTTCTATTCTAAGGACTTTATTATGTTTAAACAAGTAACACAATAAACTGGAATGCCTCATATCATATATATATATATATATATATATATATATATATATATATATATATATATATATATATATATATTTAATGGAAAGATACAAATGTAAGTCTAAGAAATACACTGGCCTCTAGGGCTTACACCAACATGATCAAGCCAAGAAAAGCATTAAGCATAGAATCCAATACTCATAATAAACTAGGAACTTGCATTAGAACCAAATCAACATTCAACCAAGTTTAGAGAAATAAACATCTAACCCCAACAAGAGGGAAAGTACCAGTTATTTCATTATAACTATATATGACTTAGTCACTAATTGTTCCACAAATACAGTAAGCATTGGCAACTGTTGATCTTGTACCCTAGGATGAATGTCGTGGTCTTCTTCTACTCAATGGGAAATAAGCCGGAAAATGAACTGAAAATGATCATGGAAACGTAAGCATTAAAATACTTTATAATTTGTAATGCAGTTGTTTTAATTATCTGAAATCTATTAGATATACTTTAATTAATGTTTATTTTGTCATGATAGTTCTATTAATGCAAACCACATGTTGCATGGTGAAAGGCGTCGGGCTATTAGATGGATTATTCCTAACGTAAGATATTTATTAGTTCAAACGCTTCAAATGCAGTGGGTATAATTATTGATTTCTATTTAATTCCTCATATTCTAATTGGGTTTCATTTGTACGTAGTCCCGTATACAACATGGATCATGGGAATGTGGATACTATGTGATGAAGTGGATGGTCGAAATTATCTCCTCCAGGATCACTGAAAGATGGCATGAGGTAAATGTTAATTGGTAATAATTAGAAGTAATAGTTATAGATTCGATATATGTTTTATGTTAGTTTATTAATTAAAAGATATAATCTTTTGTCCACTTAAACTTGCAAATATTCAACAATCCGACTCATTATCTAATGCCGACATCAATAACATAATGAGGCGTTGGGCAACTTTATTTCTTGAAGAGTACCAACCATAGTTTGTGTGTAGTTAGTTTAAAAACTTATCATGTACTAGCTATGTACTTTTGGCTTATATATATTTTGATATGAAATCTATAATATATCATGTAGCTTTTTGGTTTCTAATTATCTTTGTTGTCTGAATGTAATTGAACATATGTATTGTTCGTAATAAATTCAGTATATATTAATTTAGTGTGTTTTTGTTGTACACAAGTGATTGTGTGGAGAATATTTAGAATATGTTATACTAGTATTGATCTGGATTACTGAAACAGGGGAAAGGAATGATAGAAATGTAAAAAGAGTTTTTTTAAAAAAATGAGAGTTTTCACATCGGTTATACAAAAACCGATGTGGAAAGTTCACTTTTCACATCGGTTATATTTAAAACCGACGTGTAAAGTGAATTTCCACATCGGTTTTGTGATAACCCATGTGAAAAATGAACTTTCCACATCGGTTATTTAGAAAACCGTTGTTAAAAGTGTACTTTAGACATCGGTTTTAAAACCGATGTGAAAAGTAACAATAAACAACATCGGTCGTTTCAACATCAGTTTGAAAACCGATGTGAAAAGCCAAAAATAACCAATGTGGAATCCCTTTTCTGCACTACTGAATGGAACAAACTCCATTGGAATTGGTGTTCTAGCTGAAAGAGAGCCTCCTTGTATCCTCCTAGGTTAGAAAAACGTGCAGCTGCCCCTTCCCTTTCTCAAATTGGAAAATAAGGGTTTAAATACCCTGTCAGGATTCGCGTCCACGCTGAGCGTGGGGTTGCTCACACTGAGCCGTGAGACAGACAGAAAGTAGGTTTTCTCAGTCGAATCCATGCTGAGCGTGTAAATTCCATGCTGAGCGTGTGATGAGTGTGATTTCACCTCATTTTCCATGTACATTTCTGCATGCATTTGCATATAGTTAGGCCATTTTAGTTTGATTTTGGTTAGTTTCCCCTTTGGAACGGATAAGGTGGTTTATGTGTTGTTTTGTAGGAATTTATGATTAATTGCCCAAGAATTTGGCCATGATGAAGCTTGGATGAAGATAGAGCCTGAAAAGAGAAGAAATTGAGCCAAGCAGAATTCTGGAGGCTTCGCCTCGCGAGACTGGATCTCGCCTCGCGAGACCGAAGACTAGCCTGAACAGCAATAGTCAGGCCCTTCTGTCTTGCCTCGCGAATCAACATCTCGCCTCGCGAGCCTGAAGGCCTGACTGTGCCAGAAACTTCACCCTTTCTGCCTCGCCTCGCGAGCTACCTTCTCGCATCGCGAGAGAACCAATATCTGAAGATCAGATTTTTAACATTCGCCTCGCGAGCCAAGTCTCGCCCCGCGAGCGCGCGAAACTCAGAACCCCTGTTTATAAGCTGTTTTAGGGCAGAATTGTTAGTGTTAGACTAGGCTATCATCATACAACAACAAATATATTCTTGTTGCGGTGGACTATGTGAGCAAATAGGTAGAAGCTGTCCCAACTGTGAAGGATGATGCAAAAGCGATGATTAATTTTGTGAGGAAGAACATCTTCATCCAATTTGGAACCCCTAGAGCTATTATTAGTGATGGGGGTACTCATTTTTGCAACAAAGAGTTCAATGCAGTGCTTGCCAAGTTTGGGGTGAATCATAAAGTTGTCACACCATACCACCCACAAACCAGTGGGCAAGTGGAGTTGTCCAATCGGGAATTGAAGAGGATTTTGGAGAAAACTGTGAACAATGCTAGGAAGGATTGGGCAAAGAAACTGGATGATGCACTTTGGGCCTATCGGACTGCATATAAAACACCTATTGGTATGTCACCTTACCAATTAGTGTTTGGAAAATCATGCCACCTTCCGGTAGAGCTCCAACATCGTGCTTTTTGGGCAGTGAAGGCCCTAAACTTTGATACAAGGCTGGCCATGGATAAGAGACTGTTGCAGTTGAATGAGTTGGATGAATTCCGACTCTTGGCTTATGAGAGTGCAAGGATCTACAAGGAAAGAACAAAATTTTGGCATGATAAATACATTCTTCCAAAGCATTTTGAAGAAGGCCAATCAGTTTTGCTCTTTAATTCACGTCTCAAGCTGTTTCCAGGCAAGTTGAGATCAAGATGACCGGGTCCATTCTATGTCAAGTCAGTTTCTCCATTTGGTGCAGTTGAATTGGAAGATCCATCATCCGGAGATACTTTCACTGTTAATGGGCAAAGGCTCAAGCACTACCTTGGAGGAGACTTTGATCGTCAAGCAGTCTTTGTCCCTCTTAAGGCATCATCTTAGAAATCACCCGTCAAGCTAGTGACGTTAAAGAAGCGCTTATTGGGAGGCAACCCAAGTTTTCTCTTCCCTTTCTCATTTGTTTTTGATTTTCATCTCTTGAATAATTTGAGAAGATCAAGAGATTTGTTAATAGGTTTGCTAAGTATTTTCAGGGCAAGAAGGAAGGAAAAACAAAAAGGGGCAAGGAGAAACAAAGCCAGAAAGCATGTGAACAAGCCCGCTACCACCTCGGTGAGTCGTTCCAATTTTTTTTCTCCCCTCTCTGACTTAATTATTTACATTGGGGACAATGTAAGTTTTTAAGCTTGGGGTAGGGGTATTTTTGTAAATTTTTGAATTTTTTGCATTGTTCATATTGCATTCATTTAGGCATAGTTATGCATGATCACATGATTCGGTTCCCCCTGCTTAGATTGAGCATCTGATTGTGAGAACTGAGTGCCAATTTATTTGTGATAGTGAATTTTTGAATGTGAATTGTTGAACCCTAATTTTTTTATTCTTGTGATAAGGCTTCAAATAAAAATTCTTGAGATGATCTTGGATAGTTGATAATTAGCATGTGTTTCTATAGATTTGTGTTTGCACTGATTTCTGAACTGCTAAATGTGAACTTTTGAGCTATTAAGGGGTACTCACTAAATCTACCCCATTCTTTGTGTTAGAGTGTTATTCCTCTTGGATTGTATTTCTCTAGAACTTGACTTGAAACCTTTTTGAAGCTTAAAAATTTTTGAAAACATTTTTGAAAATGATTGAGGCACTAGGTATTTTTCTGGCCTTCTGAGCTTTGATTGATCAAATGCTACCCTTTAGTTGCCCAATTTTGAGCTTGAAGGAATAAAATACTTTTCTTGGCACCTTGAATTATATTGATGAATGATGCTTGTTAGGGCACCTTTTAAAGTATTACAACAAAAGGGTAAAAAGGTAGTGGAAAAATTATGGGATGAGAAAATCAGAAAAATATTTCTCTTGAGCTGAAAAATCTCCCATTCTCCAAATAAAAGAAAAATAAAAGAAATAGAAATAAAAATAGAGAAGGGGATGACAAAAGAAATGAGAAATAAAACAAAAAGAAAGAAAGAAAGGTGGCAAAAGTAAATCGAAACCCAAAAGGGTATTTTAGAAGGTGCCATGATTTGTAATGTTTGATGTTTTATGTAGCCTTTTGAAATGTCCTTTTCTTGATTTCCCCACCAAACGATAAATCCCATGGCCCCGTTACAACCAAAGCAAAAGACCTTTTAATTCTTAATTGTTTTCATTGATAGAGTAGAGATTTGGTTGATAGTCAAGCCTATGGTAGAATTCATTCCTTGAGGAAAATGGAGCGAATTGTCATATATCCTTAAACATTTGAGTGAGGTGAGAAAGAGAGCCAAGCAAATGAACAAGCTTGGGGTGATCTTCAGGTGAGCAAGAGTGCCCGAATCTGTGAGAATATGAGTCTAGGGAACTTAAGCTTCTAATTGGACTTGAATTGATTGTCTCTTGCTGAATTATTTGAAATGCCTATTACTTGGATCATTTACTCGGGTTCTTAGTTCACTATCATTGCTCTGTTTGTTTTCATCTTCTGGCCTTGGTTTTTGGTTGAGGACAAGCAAAGTCTTAAGCTTGGGGTGATTTGATGATTGTGATTTCACCTCATTTTCCATGTACGTTTCTGCATGCATTTGCATATAGTTAGGCTATTTTAGTTTGATTTTGGTTAGTTTCTCCTTTGGAATGGATAAGGTGATTTGTGTGTTGTTTTGTAGGAATTTATGATTAATTGCCCAAGAATTTGGCCATGATGAAGCTTGGATGAAGATGGAGCCTGAAAAGAGAAGAAATTGAGCCAAGCAGAATTCTGGAGGCTTCGCCTCGCGAGACTGGATCTCGCCTCGCGAGCCCGAAGACCAGCCTGAACAGCAACAGTCAGGCCCTTCTGTCTCGCCTCGCGAATCAACATCTCGCCTCGCGAGCCTGAAGGCCTGACTGTGCCAGAAACTTCACCCTTTCTGCCTCGCCTCGCGAGCTACCTTCTCGCCTCGCGAGAGAACCAATCTCTGGAGATCAGATTTTTAACATTCGCCTTGCGAGCCAAGTCTCGCCCCACGAGCGCGCGAAACTCAGAACCCCTGTTTATAAGCTGTTTTAGGGCAGAATTGAGAGGGGAGAAAAAGGAGGTGGCTAAAACCCTAAAAATAGGGACTCTCTGCAGCTGCTGTGGCTGTGTGCATCCATGGAGTTCATTCCTTCCTTCATCTTTGTATCTTTTCTTGTGCCCTTCTCTTTGATTATGTGTAGCTAAACCCCCCTTGTTGGGGTTAGATGATTGCTTCTTTGAACTTGGTTGTAATATGATATGGTAGTAATATAATTTCCTATTTCTTTATGAGTGTTTGATTCCATGCTTAATGCTTTCCTTGATTTGATCATCCTAGGAATGATATGTTGCTTTAATAGACAATTGAAAGGTTGATGTTAAGGCATGCTCATGAATCAAATGCCAAGTAGTTCATGAACCTAGACATAGGTCTTGGGGTGCTTGCAATCTATGAATCTTGACTCTTAATGCAAATTCTCATGTTAATCCACCTAAGACATTAGGGTTTAATTTGGGATTTTAGGCTCATTCCACCTAAGACATTAGGGTTTGAGTAATTGAGAAGATTTGATTGTCATAACTGAATTAGGAATTGTGTTATTTACCATTTCATAGAAACCAAGTGAGGATTAGCCTAGTCTAACCCTAACAATTTTGTCCATTTGTTGTTCACATTTCTGTTTGCCTTTTAAGTGTTTGATAAAATACCTAAAAGAACAAAAACATTTTATTCTTGTTTGTTTCATTAGTTGTTAGAGCTACCTTCATTCCAAACTTGATCGCCTAGATAGTAGTTCAATTTGCGAAGTGGTACTTGTCCACGATCCCTGAGGACGATATCCGGTTCTTACCGTTTTATTACTTAAAACGACCCGGTACACTTGCCGAGTTCGTGTTAGCGTGGATATGGCAGAAACAAGTCCTCCTAACAGGTGCAATTGGCTCATTTCTTCATGCTTCTTTGCTTACTTCTTCACCAATTCCACTTTAGGTCTTCATGGTTTACTTCCTTATTGAATCCTAAAATTGACAAAAGATGAACCTAAATTAGATTGCACATAAGGAAAACAAATTAAGCTAAAATTAACATCAAATGCATGAAATTAACAAAAACACTTAAAAAACTAATTATGACTCGATTAACTAAAAATGGGGACAAAACAAGGATAAAAACATGCAATTGGGAGTAAAATCCACTTAAGAAAGGCACAATTACTTGATAATTTAGTGAATTATCACTCCCCCAAACCTAGCATTTTGCTTGTCCCCAAGCAAAAATAGCTAAAACTAACACACAAAACAAAAGACACAAAAGACTAACAAACCAAACTCTAACATGATTAAGGAAAACTGAATGAGAGCACCATTAGACAAACTTACCAAATGGCAAAATTGCAACAAGACTAATTCCTAAAATAGAAGCATCAACTAGTAGCAAGCTTAACTCCAAAAAAATGCCAGGAAGCAAAAAGCATAACAACTTTGCAACCCCATATACTTTAAAATTAAAGATCATGGCAATTTGGCAAGAGAATAACCATAGAACCTTAGTCCTCACAGGGTGCACACTCATTAAGTAATCACTCAAGTATATGGTGGTGAGGTGTTTATCTCAAAGCACACATTAGAGTTATGAAACCATAGATTTGCTTTTCATCTAATTCCAAAAAATCGCAAACTACAAGCATGCACAAATCAACGAGACTTTATTTTGGGTTGTAACTTGGCTAAAGTGGTAAAACAAGTGAGGTGAGAAACAAACAAAAGATGTTCAAGAGAATAGGAGAGCAATTACAATAACTCAAATGTTTCAATGTAAAGCACAAATTCCCAATTGCTATAATTGAATATATTTTTTAATTTTTTTTTTCATTTCTCCTCTTTGGAGTTTCACACAACTTTATTCACAATTTGATTCTCAATAAAAAAAATTTCCAACCTCAAATTTTTCTCTTGTGGGTATTTTGGGTTGTAACTTGGCTAAAGTGGGAAAACAAGTGAGGTGAGAAACAAACAAAAGATGTTCAAGAGAATAGGAGAGTAATTACAATAACTCAAATGTTTCAATGTAAAGCACAAATTCCCAATTGCTATAGTTGAATATATATATTTTTTAATTTTTTTTTCATTTCTCCTCTTTGGAGTTTCACACAACTTTACTCACAATTTGATTCTCAATAATTTTTTTTTTCAACTTCAAATTTTTCTCTTGTGGGTATCAATATTTTTTCACTTTTTCATGCCCTCTCTTTTTTTTTTCTTCAAACCTTTCAAAATTTCTTGCATTATTCCATTACCTTCTCCCCCAAACCAAAATTTTTGCTTGTCCACAAGCAATTCACCAATGCTCTCCTATTCTCAAGTTGAAATAAACATTGTAATCATCGTTCAAGAAGCAAGGGTGAGAACAAAAAGTAACAATAAGCTCAAAGGGGTTAGCAAGGGATTTTTTCATGCAAGGTTGGCTTTTTGGCTCAAGTAGCTTATGAAAAACGGCCCAAATCATTTTTATGCAAAACATGCAATTCATGACTCCTAGACAAAAGAATCAAGCAAATCTCAGCACATCAACTCAATGGTGCACACTCGGAAAAAAAATTAACATTCAAGCCCAATATCTCACTAAGGTTAGACTAAGATTCCATACTTTCATTCCAAACCTCATTGCCATGAATTTAATGAAAAAGAAACGAAAATATGCAAAGAGGTTATGAAAAATGCTATGAACACATTTGGAAAGTTAAGACTAAACTACAAGAAGAACTTCAAAAGAAAGGAAAATAGCCTGGCAACATGCACAAATTGGTGAGAATGCCAAAAGTGACAACTCAAACAACATCTAGAATCAGAAAGTGATCGGCTTGCTCTCTTTTGTTTCTTAAAGACAAAATAAAAACAACACACAACTGACTAAGGCAACACATCACAAAAACAACAACCAGGAAACAACTACTAACATTATAAAGGAAAATCCAACATCCTAAAGTTCAACCAGTTAAGCATAAAACGAACACAAAAGAAACACAGTGCAAAAGATCCGAGAGTTATAACCGAAAAAAAAAACTAAAACTGCAGTAAAATAAAAAGGAACTAGGAGTCATCCTCCTCCTCCTCATCTGGTCCATAATCTCCATCATCCACAGGAATGTCAGCTTCACCATCCTCCAAGTCAGAAAGGTCCTGCCAATCAACATGCTCTCAGACCTCCTCCTCCGTCAAGAAATGTACCGGAGTCGAAGGTCAAACTATATGTGCTCTACCCAACTCCCTCATCATAGCCATCATTATTTGCCTCTCGTGATGCCCAGCCTCCAAGTTATGCTTAAATTTATCTAAGGTATGCTCTATTCGGGACAAGCGTTGAGGCATGGATAGATTGCGAGTGGAAGGAGCCGATCTACCTGGCCTTACTGAGGCTTCATCATTCACCAAACAGTGCGCACGAATGTAAGCTATATCAATGGTCTGCAACTGCTGAACTAGGGGTAACTCTCAATCTGTGGGGACTCCGACTGCCATGCAAAGTTGAGTGATCAGATAAGGATGAGCAAGAGCCATCTTCTTTATGCTATTTGCAACTTTCTGAATAGATTGGGAGATGATCTTGCCAATGTTCACCGTCCCTCCAGTCATGATAGTATGGATCAATTTATCCCGAAGGACGGCTACATCTGAGAAATTACAGCACGGGAAAATGTTGGAATAGACAAATGTAGCCCAGATCTTGGGGACCATCTTCAAATAGGTGCGATTCAACTTCTGCAATTGGGCCTTTATATCCAAGTTCCAACAAGCTCCAGGTCTACATAGGGATCTGAACATCTCCTGCCCATCGCTCCGAACTTTCAAAAATCTGGTGTAATGATCATCTCCCTGCCAGCTGGGTACGGTGCCAAAGAATCTGTTAATAGCATCATCAGAGAAATCCACCTCTACACCCCGCACCAAAATTTTATACTACTATTCTGTGCCTTCAGGAGCATAAGCATTAGCATAAAACTCTCGAACAATCTCCTGGTAGGCAACCTGCGGAAATGTGGCTAAGTGCTCCCACCCACGTGCCAATAGTTGCTCTCGGATCATAGGGTACTTAAAAATATTCATTGGGAGCACCCTCTCCGGAACAAACCTCATCTGCCTGATATTCTCAAAGTGCTTCTCATGCTCAGCTGATTGGAATTTAGCATAATCTTGGGAGGACGAAGCAACAGACTTCTTCCTTTTTCCACCTTTAGTTTACATTTTGGGTGGCATGTGTACCTGAAAATCATAAAATCCCAGTAATACCAAAGAATGGACATTTTAAGCATATGGGCAAGCAGTAGATAGAGCAAGACAAAGTACAGAAAAGTGTAGAGCAAACTCAGGTCAATATGATATTTAAAAACAGCACAGTGAGGCTCCACAGTCAAGATATGAGTGCATCAATTAAAGTCCCACAACATTTTTGATTTCCCTCCCCATTTAAACAATGAAAGCACGAAATCCTTGACTGAACATGCTCAAAATATTCCAAACTTGTCAAAACTTAGCCAATTGAAAGTCGTTATAGCAACAACTCATGATCAAAAACCGATATTGGCAATTAGCTGTAATGTATGTGAGTCATAAACTATGACAATAACTAGAATTGGCTTTTGAAATTTTTAAACCAAAGTGATTACATGACATCACACATTCAGTCACAGTGTTTCAACAAGAGTGTGCTTCAACAAATTCTCAACAATGTAGCACATGGTAAATCAAGATTACAAAAAAAAAATTCTTAAAGTGAGCCCCCTTTCTATTCCATGAATTCTAACCTCATAATTTCAAAACATTAACCCCTAAACTAGATTAGAACCCTAACATCACAAATTCAAAATCCACCCCCAAATCAGAGAAATCCACATACACAACTTTATTTACAAACAATTTAATTTCTGTCTTTTTTTCTTTATATATAAAATAAAATAAAAAATAAAAAAAATAAAAAAAAAATGAAAAGGTACCAGATGAGGAACTTGACATAGAAGAGAATGAATCACAAAGGGATGATGGTCGGTGCTGACAGTGGCAAGAGAACCAGGACGCGGCGGATAGAGGCGGTGCGTGAAGGCTTGCTTGCTTTGAGGGTGCAAAGTGAGGCGTACTGAGAGAGGAAGAGAGGAATTTGGTGGTGTGGTGGTGTTTGGGGCTGAGCAGGCTTGGTGGTGTGCGATGTACAAGGAAGCGGCGCGCAAGGAGAAGAAAGGAGAAGAGAGGAAGGGAAGAAGCAGTGGTAAGGGAGAGGAAGAAGAAGTGTGTGTGTGTGAGGGAGAAGAAAAGAAAAAGAAAATTGATGTTATGGTGAAAAGAAGAGGAGCAGAGGAAAAAACAACACAAATTAGTGTTTTATGTTTTTAGTTTTCTCTTCTTCTTCTTTTTTTAAAAAAATTCACCCACGCTGAGCGTGGACCTGTCCACACTGAGCGCAGACGAGACAAAGAGCACCCTGATGTAGTTCTGTTCTACGCTGAGGGTGAACAGACCAGTTCCTGCATAATTATGCAGCAAAAACTGCAACTTCTTGATGTGCACAAAGTAACAATATTAGCCCAGAGTGCTTCAAAAAAAAATGTACATCTCACCTCTAATAACTAGTCAACCAATCCAAACACTTAGAGATGATTCAAGGATGACACCAATTGTTCACAATTCCAATTCAACAACCAAGCAACAAGGGCAATTGACCTTAAAAACAAACACAGCTGCATAATTCAAACTAAACACACTTTGCACTTGACAATCAACCTAAACTCAAACCAAACTACCTTATGAACACAAAATGCATGTCCAACTCACATTGACAAGATAAAACACAAAGCAACAAAAAAAATGTGATATCATGCAATCTAACTTAGCAAAACAGCAAGCTAATATAATGAACTAGAAAAGAAGAGGAGAAAGCATGGGTTGCCTCCCAACAAGCGCTTGTTTAACGTCCCTAGCTTGACGTCCTGTTTTCTATGATGGTGTTTTAAGGGGGATGGAGATTGTTTGACGATCAAAGTCTCCTCCAAGGTAGTGCTTAAGCCTTTTCCCATTAACAGTGAAAGTTCTTTCGGATAATGGATCCTCCAATTCCACCGTACCAAATGGAGAAACTGACTTGACATGGAATGGTCCCGACCATCTTGATCTCAACTTGCCCGGAAATAACCTTAAGCGCGAATTAAAGAGCAAAACTGATTTGCCTTCTTCAAAATGCTTGGGAAGAATATACTTATCATGCCAAAACTTTGTTCTCTCCTTGTAAATCCTTGCACTCTCATAAGCCAAGAGCCGGAATTCATCCAAATCATTCAATTGCAATAGTCTCCTATCCATGGCCGGCTTCATATCAAAGATCAACGCTTTCACCGCCCAAAAAACACGATGTTGGAGCTCTACCGGAAGGTGACATGATTTTCCAAACACTAATTGGTAAAGTGACATACCAATAGGTGTCTTATATGCAGTCCGGTAGGCCCAAAGTGCATCATCCAACTTCTTTGCCCAATCTTTTCTTGCATTATTCACTGTTTTTTCCAAGATCCTCTTCAATTCCCGGTTAGACAACTCCACTTGCCTACTAGTTTGTGGGTGGTATGGTGTGGCAACTTTATGAGTGACTCCAAACTTGGCAAGCACCGTATTGAACTCTTTGTTGCAAAAATGAGTACCCCCATCACTAATAATGGATCTAGGGGTTCCAAACCGGGTAAAAATGTTCTTCCTCACAAAACCAACCACCACTTTTGCATCATCTTTCACAGTTGGGACAAATTTTACCCATTTACTCACATAGTCAACCGCAACCAAAATGTACTTGTTGTTATAGGATGATGGAAAGGGACCCAAGAAATCGATCCCCCACACATCAAAGAGCTCCACCTCTAAAATACCCTTCAGAGGCATCTCATTTCTCTTGGACATATTTCCGATTCTTTGACACTTGTCACATTTCATTACCCAAGCCCTTGAGTCTTTGAAAATGGTGGGCCAAAAGAAACCACTTTGCAAGAATTTCATGGCGGTCCATTCACCACCAAAGTGTCCTCCATAAGGTGAATTGTGGCAATGGGTCAAGATCTCATTAATTTCCTCTTCCGGAACACCTCTTCTAAGAATTTCATCCTAACCTCTTTTGAAAAGGTAAGGCTCATCCCATATGTAGTGTTTAGCATCATGGATGAGCTTCTTCCTTTGTTGTGCATTGAAGTCCTTCAGAATCTTGTTGGCGGCTTTGTAATTTGCAATATCCGCAAACTAAGGTGCCACTTGCACCATCAACAACCTCTCATCCGTAAACTCCTCTTGAATTGGAAACTCATCTTTTGCTTGAACATTCGCTTGTGGAAGCCTAGACAAATGGCCAGCTACCACATTCTCCACTCATTTCTTGTCCTTGATATCAAAATCAAATTCTTGGAGCAATAGTATTCATCTAATGAGCCTTGGCTTGGCATCCTGTTTAGTCATGAGATACTTCAAAGGGGAATGGTCAGTGCACACAATAGTTTTAGAGCCAATCAAGTAAGACCTAAACTTGTCAAATGCAAAAACTACAGCAAGCAATTCTTTTTCAGTCGTGGTATAGTTCAATTGAGCATCATTCAACACACGACTAGCATAGTAAATGACATGCATCATTTTATTTTTCCATTGACCCAAAATGGCTCCCACCGCATAGTCACTTGCATCACACATCAAATCAAATGGCAAGTTCCAATCCGAAGGTGCAATGACCGGTGCAGTGGTGAGTTTTTCCTTCAAAAATTGGAAAGCATGCATGCAATCCTTATCAAACACAAAAAGAGTGTCAACTACCAAAAGTTTGCACAAAGGTTTCACAATCTTTGAAAAGTCTTTTATAAATCTCCTATAGAAACCCGCATGACCTAAGAAGCTTCTAACACCTTTCACGTTCATGGGAGGGGGAAGTTTTTCAATTACATCAATTTTAGCTTTATCAACTTCAATCCCCTTAGATGAAACCTTATGACCAAGAACTATACCTTCCCTAACCATGAAATGACATTTTTCCCAATTTAGAACAAGGTTAGTTTCTTGGCATCTTTTCAAAACACATGCAAGATTTTTCAAACAATTATCAAAGGGATTACCAAATACGGAAAAATAATCCATAAATACCTCAATGAATTTTTCAGTCATATCAGAGAATATGGAAAGCATGCACCTTTGAAAAGTAGCGGGTGCATTACACAACCCGAATGGCATCCTCCGATATGCATAGACTCCATAGGGACAAGTGAAGGCGGTCTTCTCTTGGTCATTCTGGTCAACCACAATTTGGTTATACATGGAGTATCCATCAAGGAAGCAGTAAAAGGCATGGCCCACCAACCTCTCTAGCATTTGATCAATGAAAGGTAAGGGAAAATGATCTTTTCTTGTAGCCTCATTCAACCTTCTATAGTCAATACACACCCTCCATCCAGAAACGGTCCTTGAGGGAATGAGTTCATTCTTATCATTTGCAACAACCGTCATCCCCCATTTCTTAGGAACAAATTGAACCGGACTCACCCACGGACTATCAGAGATTGGATAAATGATACCCGCATCCAAAAGCTTTAAAACCTCCTTCCTCACCACTTCTTTCATGTTTGGGTTAAGTCTTCTTTGGGGTTGTCTAACCGGCTTGAAGTTTTCCTCCAAAAGGATTTTGTGCATACACAAGAGGGACTTATTCCCTTCAAGTCGGATATAGACCACCCAATTGCAGGTTTGTGCTCTCTAAGCACTCTCAACAACTTTTCTTCCTCCAAAGAATTCAATCCACTACTAATAGTCACCGGGAATGAAGAATTCACTCCAAGGAAAGCATAACGGAGATGGGATGGAAGTTCTTTCAACTCTAGCTTAGGTGTTTCACCCTTGTCTTCAATCCGCACATCCTCCACCACCTTGTCTTCATCATTATTCAAAACTGGACATGCTTCAAGGGATTTGACCATCTTCTCAACTTCTTCTTCCTCACTCATATCTTCTTCTAAATTCTCAACCACCAGAGCCGCTTCCAATGAATCTTCAAAAGTTTGTAGAATACTCTCATCGGCCAATGATTCAATTAGGTCCACCCTCATACATGTATCTTTATCGCTTGGATGTCCCATTACTTCAAAAACATTGAATGTCACCTTCTCATCTTGGACTCTAAGCACCAACTTTCCTTGATGCAAATCAATCAAAGCTCTACCCGTGGCTAGAAATGGCCTTCCAAGAATCAATGGATTTTCACTATCTTCGGCAATATCCAACACCACAAAGTCTACCGGAAAGATAAACTTGTCTACCTTTACCAACAAATCCTCCACTACACCATAAGGATAAGTAATGGAACGATCCGCTAATTGGAGAGAAATACCGGTTGGCTTGACTTCACCAATTCCCAACTTCTTGAAGATGGAGAGAGGCATAAGATTGATACTTGCACCAAGATCACACAAGGCTCTCCCAATGTTCAAATGACCAATAACACATGGAATGGTAAAGCTACCCGGATCCTTCATTTTCACTGGTAACTTCCTTTGGAGTATAGCACTACATTCTTCCATGAGCATAACCGTCTCCTCCTTCCACTTCCTCTTGTTAGAAAGAATCTCCTTCATGACCTTGGCATAGGAAGGCATTTGTTGAAGAGCTTCGGCAAAGGGGATGTTAATTTGCAACTTTTTGAACACATCCAAGAACTTGGAGAATTGTTGATCTTTCACCTCCTTTTTCAACCTTCGAGGATATGGTATCTTGAAATATGGGGCAACTCCTTAGGATTGTTAACTTCTTCAAGAATTTGCTTTTTAGTCTTCTTTCTTGTAAACTCTTCATCCACCAATTTTTCTCTCTTTGGTTCTTCAACTTCAACAATAATACGACTAGAGGTAGTGCCTTGGGGAGTCTCTAGTTCTTCATCGGTCACATCTTCAATGATCACCTCATCAATTCCCTCACCAACTCTATTTTATTTTCTCTCTTCATTTTTTTCTTCCTCACTTTTTCTATTTTTATTTTCTCTCTCTTTTTCTTGTGGAACTACCACCTTCCCACTTCTTGTAGTAATTTCCTTGCAATCCTCCTTTGGATTCTTCTCGGTATCTCCAGGCAATTTTCCTTGAGCTCTCTCCGTCATTTGCTTTGCCAATTGGCCTATTTGGTGCTCTAGGTTCTTAATTGAGGCATCTTGATTCTTCATCATTGCTTCTTGACTTTTCAAATTAGCTTGAGTAGCTTGCATGAATTGGGCTAGAATATTCTCCAAATTGCTTGAATTCTCTTGAGGCGGCTTTGCTTGAGAATTTGAGCTTTGCCCTTGTCTCCAACCAAAGTTAGGATGGCTACGCCATCCCGGATTGTAGGTGTTAGAGAAGGGGTCATACTTGGGCCCTTAGTTTCCCATGTAGTTCATTTCTTCTTGCCCCGTTCCTCCAACCACATTAATTTCACAATTGCCATTGACGTGATTACCTCCACAAAAGTCACACACCGAGGCAGCTTGAACTTGGACCGCTTGTAATTGAGAATTTTGTAGTTGAATAGACCCCAATTGCTTGGTAAGAGCGACCATTTGTGCCTTAAGATCACTATAATCATCAAGTTCCAAAACACCTCTCTTGACCAATGATCGAGAACTAGGCATTTGATAATCATTATTGGCCATAGTTTCAATCAAGGCTTTTGCTTCATCGGGTGTCTTTTGACTTAATGTTCCACCCGCCACCACTTCTATCATACTTCAGGAATTCCGGTTAAGACCATTGACAAAGGTTGCAACTTGTTGCCATGTTTTTAACTCATGATTTGGACAAGTCGTTAGCAAAGACTTGAACCTTTCCCGTGCTTCATAGAGTGATTCACCATCCTTTTGTGCAAAAGCATTGATCTCCGACCTCAACTTGATCATTTTTGATGGAGGGAAGAAACGAGACAAGAACTTGATCACCAAATCATTCCAAGTAGTAATACTCCCATGAGGATGAGATTGAAGCCATGACTTAGCTCTATCCCTCAAAGAGGAAGGAAAGAGCCTCAAACGAATAGCCTCATCCGAAGCTCCATTCACCTAGATAGTATCACACAACTCAATGAATGTGCCTAAGTGAGAATGCGGGTCTTCACTATCTAGCCCACCAAATTTATTTTGTTGCACAAGATTGAGAAGTGATGCCCTTATCTCAAAATTGTTACAAGCTACTGCAGGTCTAACAATTGGAGTTACATATCTATCTGCCTCAGGGGAAGTATAGTCCCCCATTGTCCTCCTTTGCTCATTGTTTTCGGTCATGGTGACAATTGATACTTCAACTTGTGGATCTTGTACACTAGAAGATGCTCCTCCTCTATTCTTTCTTGCTTTGGCTTCTTTTCTGTTCTTTCTACAAAGCTTCTCGATTTCCGGATTGTATTGAAGTTCAGTGGGGTCGATTGTACCTCGCATACAAGGAAACAAACAACGTAGAACAATACCAAATAGAGCAAGTACAAGTTAAGTTTCAAGTAAACAATTATGCAACTTCTAAGAGAAACACAAAGAAAACAAAAAATAGCAAAGAAATAAAAAGTGTCTAAATTAGGAGTTCCCTTTGGTACTCGTGATATTGGCACACCGATCCCCGGCAACGGCTCCAAAAAATTGATACGATTTCGGCAAGTATACCTAGTCGCAAACAAGTAATACGGTGGTGAGACCGGATATCGTTCTCAAGGATCGCGGACAAGTACCACCTCTCAAATTGAACTACTATTTAGACGATCGTTTGGAAGGAATGGAGCTCAATATTAAATATCAAGCTCAACAAGAGTTAAAAGAAACAAATTAATAGGAACAAGTTCTTTTTGGAATTTTATCGAACACTTAACAAGCACAAAGAGATGTGATTAACAAATTGATAAAAATGTTGGGGTTAGACTACACTAATCTTCCCTCAATTGCAATGAGATGGTTGCTAACACCAATCCTAATTCAATTATGACAATCAAGCCTTTAAAAAAAAAACTCAAACCCTAATTCCTTAGGTGGAATGAGCCTAAAACCCCAAATTAAACCCTAATTCCTTAGGTGGAATAACATGAGATTTTGCATAAAGAGCCAAGACTTAAAAGATTGCAAGCACTTCAAGACCCATTCCTAGATTCATGAACTACTTGGTATTTGATTCATGAGCATGCAAAAGCACCAACTTTCCAATTATCTACCAAAGCAACAAATCATTTCATGGGTGATCAAGCCAAGAAAAGCATTAAGCATAGAATCAAATACTCATAATAAACTAGAAACTTGCATTAGAACCAAATCAAAATACAACCAAGTTTAGAGAAGTAAACATCTAACCCCAACAAGAGAGGATTTAGCTAAGCATAGTAGAGAAAGCAACAAAGAAAGATGAAATAAACAAGAAAAATGGAACAAACTCCATTGGAATTGGTGTTCGAGCTGAAAGAGAGCCACCTTGTATCCTCCTAGGTCAGAAAAACGTGCAGCTGCCCTTTCCCTCCTCTCAAAATGGAAAATAAGGGTTTAAATCCCTTGTCAAGATTCGCGCCCACGCTGAGCGTGGGGTTGCTCATGCTGAGCGTGAGACAGACAGAAAGTAGGTTTTCTCAGTCGAATCCACGCTGAGCGTGGATATGGTAGAAACAAGTCCTCCTAACAGGTGCAATTGGCTCCTTTCTTCATGCTTCTTTGCTTACTTCTTCACCAATTCCACTTTAAGTCTTCATGATTTACTTCCTTATTGAATCCTAAAATTGACAAAAGATGAACCTAAATTAGATTGCACATAAGGAAAATAAATTAAGCTAAAATTAACATCAAATGCATGAAATTAACAAAAACACTTAAAAAACTAATTATGACTCAATTAACTAAAAAATAGGACAAAACAAGGATAAAAACATGCAATTGGGAGTAAAATCCACTCAAGAAAGGCACAATTACTTGATAATTTAGTGAATTATCAGAACTTGACCGTTATCCTCGTTTATGTTGATGATGTAATACTAATCGGAAATGATAAGCAGGAAATTAATTTCATCAAGTAGGCTCTTGATTGCACCTTCAAGATTAAAGACTAAGGGGATCTCAAATTCTTCCTAGGCCTCGAAGTAGCTCGAAATTCTACTGGAATTGCAATAAACCAGAGGAAATATGCATTGGAATTAGTTGTGGATTGTAACACCCCCTTGGGCATTACTTCTTAATACGTGCAGAAATGAAATAAATTAAAAATGTATTTGCTAGTTGCTTTCGAAAAATAATTTATATAAATACATAAGCGTCTTCGTAAATAGCCGGTTAGCCTAACAACTGCTAATTTTAGTCACCGTCTGCGATCACTTTCACAAAAGTGGTGCTTCATCCTTATGAGCAACACTGATACTCCCCACGAGACACACTTTGTACCACAAACTATTCTGACATCAGATCCCCCTTTTAGTTGAGTCATCTAACTCGACTAACTTTGGAGGCGATATCCTACACAAAGCAATGGAGATCCGATTGCATCTAGGAACTAGATCAATCGAAAACTCAATGTCCTTCGCAGGAACAAACCTGGAACATTCTCTGTGAATACTCCCGGACAATATTCCACAACGGTTACTTCATTCAAATGTCTGACACCATTTCGAAAGGATGAACAAATGTGTCAACATGATTCAACGTACTACTTACTAATCATGAGTTCTCATAAGGTCTCGACCAACTCAGAACCCATCAAAACACACCTACTGGTGCGTCAACACTCATTGTTTCGACAAGGAAACAATTCAAACAATAATTAAACAGAGATCACACAACAAAAAGATAATGGACTATTCCCCAAGTTCCTGAAAGACTCGACCAGCTCTGATACCACTAATGTAACACCCCCCTCCCTTAGGCATTACTTCTTAATACGTGCAGAAATAAATTAAAAATGTATTTGCTAGTTGCTTTCGAAAAATAATTTATATAAATACATAAGTGTAAGAAACTGGGCATAAATTTGTCACGATTCAAAACCTAAGCCGTGACCGGCACACAGACTTACAATCCTGACCTGGCAAGCCTATTTATTTTAGAAATGAACTTGAATGAAAAGCTAGAATTTTTTTACAAAAATTTCAACAAAGTCTCTTCTGTAATTCCAATATCCCAGAATGAAAACACCTACTGAAATATTTATATTTTCATCCCAGAAATTCCAGTTATACAAAATACATCAAGATATTATTATTCTGAAAATATTTACATCAACGAGATATACATGACCAAAAGGAAAATCTTAGATTTCCATCCAAAAGAAATGCTCTCCGAGCCATAAACATTCCATTTAAAATAAAGGCTCTCCGAGCAGTACCCATACATACTATCAGAAATCTACATCTCAAAAACCTAAGCTGGTCGTTCTAAAAGACAACTACTGGAAAGAACTCAGTAGTTCTCACCATTAGAATAATCACCCACCTCTTCAAGGATTGGGATTAATATCCCCGAGTGAGGTCGGGAGCTTCTCGGCACCGACCGTCCTAGAGTACCAAAGTACAACAACAAAAGATCGGGAAAACCTGATATGTTGTAAGGGTGAGATACCGATATATAGATTAATTACGATAACTACATGCACACGCACACAACACAACTTGCACATATAATATTCATATTCAACTGAAGTTTTTCACAAATAAGCATAACATTAAATAATCATCGTCGTTTTTGAAAAATGCACGGCACTTCTATAATTCAACATTTTATTCTAATCTCCGGAGATCCCATTTTCGTTTAAAAATGAGCTGATCGGGCTCGATTGCCAAAAAGGCACGTGTTTTTCCACAACACTGCCCAAAACTCCTGGCGCAGTGATCAACGTGTGTGGATATCCATAGCATATTGTCCAACACAAGGCATGGTAATCAAGGCATATGGATTTTCATTGTCCATCAAGGCACAATGATACTACGTAGCTTGAAATACCTTTCCCTTCAAGTCATTCATACGAAACAACGTGGGCACGTCTGCCAAATGCATGTAAAAACATCTTCGTTTTTGCAGCTTTTCTTTGTGTTTCATCCTTTCCTTCGTCGAGGCTCAAGGCTCACGACCACCCATGAATTTTCGACGTTTTAAAACTTTCATTGTCAACACAGGACGTTTTAGTCCGAGTGTCCAATCACAACAGTCCTAGACCTGTGCACTGGTCTTGGACTTTATGGTCGTAGAAAACAACTTTCACCTTTTAACTACTTTCACCTCATTTTATCACAGCGTATGTAGGACACACAGTCCACAACAACGTAAATAGGACACACAGTCCACAACAGCGTGTATAGGATACACAGTCCACAACGTATATAGGACACACAGTCCATAACTTTATATATAGGATACACAGTCCACAGTGTTTTGATACGGATCATGGATTCACGTGCTTTAACTCTAGTATCCCGACGTCTAGATTACTAGGTTCACTTTTCAACGTTATTTTTCGTTCAGTGAAAAACAAATACAAAACCAAAA
Organism: Sophora flavescens; assembly: GCA_030762895.1. Lineage (NCBI taxonomy): Eukaryota > Viridiplantae > Streptophyta > Magnoliopsida > Fabales > Fabaceae > Sophora > Sophora flavescens. The sequence continues at coordinate 141,290,238 of CM061070.1, read as the reverse complement.
CTTTCGTAACTTATCCAAGTTACCGGATATTTTTACTTGAATAAATTCTTTTGAACAACATTTTCTTTTGAAATTCATTTTTAAAACTTTAAACTTTAGGAACTCCATTTCTTTTTCTAAATATCTCCTTTATTTTGGAGAAGTTTATTTCCTTTCAAAAATATAGTAAATATTTTTGAAGGAAAACTCTTTCTAAGAACATTGGAAACAAATCCCATTTTCTATGGTACTTCACCATAAGTGTTCTCAAAATTATGTTTTTCTTCAAAATAAGATCTTTCAGTTTAAATAATTTTCCTTTATAAAATTGTTTTGATTCTAAAATTTTTATCTTTCATTAAAACGTCACTAAAAGAAATATTTTCAAAACTCCAAAATAAATTTGTTTTTATTCATGGTTTCTTACCATGAAACCTTTTCAAAGTTTGATTTTTCTTAGTGTAAAATCACTTAATTTTTCAATTAAATTTCCTTCATAAAAGTTTTATTTTATTTCAATTATTCAGATAAAGTTTTGAAAGTATAACTCATTTTTACTTCTTCCAAAATATTTCTTCAAAATAAATATTTATTTACATTGTTCTTCATATAGTTTTTCTTAAGACTTTTATCTTAAGGATTTAATTGAGTTCTGAGCAAAGGTTAGGCTTCCCATACAACAACCACATCATATATACAACAATTTCAATTTATATATAAACAACATTCATATAATCATAAGTCATCAAATATACCCTCAACACATCAAGAACTCAAAGTTTAATTAAAACAGCTACAACAACAACAACATCAAACAACATGTGGTTATCAAATCAAGCAATAACTTAAGCCACCAATCAACATCAACAAAACACTTAGAATTAATCACAAAACAACACATAGCTATCGTAAAGAGTATCCCTTAGACAGTCTCCCCTTACCTGAAACGATGGGTAGACAAAGTCTTTGTTTCCGTATTGCCCAGAGCGAACTTCCATTGCCCACAGCGTGCCGCAAGTCTAAAAATTAAGCGAACGACTTAAATTAAAACAATAAGGTCGTATTATCTTTCTAAGTATAGGTTTTGGTCATGGCTGGAAAAATGATGCTACAGATGTTCGATAAATTCTTGGATTACATTTTGTCCAAGACTTACTTAAATATATAAATATATATACTTTAAACCCATATTTATATCTTTATATTAATCACCAGTTTATAGCCCATTTAATGCCAAAAATATTTACTTGATCATGTTAAAATACATTATTTTTAAAATCATATTTTTCATTCCAAAAATTTGGGTGAACTCTTTTATAAAATCATTTTCAGAACAATAGTGAGTTTAAATTGTGAATGATCATTCAAATGACCTTCAAAATCCTTGAAAATTTAATTTAAGGTACCAACTCACATATAAACATATTGTAGTTAGTCCCATGTCAAAATTCGAAGGCATTAATTTATTAAAAATCTCACACTGCCTCTGTTTGTACAGGATTTTCTAGAAATCCAAGTTCACCAACATATAACTTTATGAAATTGTTTCTCTTTATATACACATGTAAAAATCTGAAATTCTCAACCAAACTTTAGATATTCTTCAAAATTAACCTAGAAAATTTTATAAAAGTTTTTACCCTTCAAAATCATATTTAAAATCACCATGCAACCAACTATGTACATATTTTCGCAGACATAATTTGGTTTTACTTTGACAGGTGTTTTGAACTAGTAAATCTTATCCAAATACTTACATATTAAATATCAAATTAAAGCTCCAGAAGTCTTATTTCCAAACATGTATTTAGTTTTCAGAAATATGTTTTCTATAAAAATTATTGGGCTCACGAATAAGTGTATGTTATGTTGCCAGATTTATATTTCACATATGTTCATCCACACCAAGTTATCATCTTCACTCTAGCATCATTCACAAGCCATAAAACCAACATGCTAGGGCCCTAGACCCTCTAAAACATAAATGCAAACACCCAATATTAGGAAAATCATAAAATCACTCTATTTCTCTCAAGCATGTGAAATTTTTAACAAAACATTCATTTTTCTATATATAGGGTTTCGGCCACCCTATTAAAAATGTGGTTGGAGAAGTTTTTCACCACATGCAAACCAATAAGATGAGAGTAGAGGTGGGTAGGAGTTTATAAAAATTGATTTCTTGCTAAAAAGATATTTATAAGAATTTTTTTTTAATTTTTTTTAATTAGACCTTAAACATGCAAAACAAAGGTCAACATGCATGTTGATGAATGAGCAAATATTAGAGGAGATCAAGAGTAGAGGAGTAGGAATATACCCTTGATGATGAGAGGAAGGTGAGCAAGCTTCAAGATTTCTTCTTTATCCGAAAAGGTTGCTAATTTGAGCTTCAAGGTAGCTCTTTTATGGTATATCTAAGATTTTGAAGAAGATATTAAAGACATGCAAGGAAAATAAACATGGAAAGTGGTCTTGAATGTGAAGATTTTACCTTTACCCACCTTTAAATAAATTCTACCAATAGAGAAATGAAAGAACTAGATGCTTCCTTCAAGCCTAACGCATGAGCAAGAGAGGAACGGGATGGAGATGACCCCTCTCCTTATGATAGCTCTCGACCAAGAGGGAAGAAGAGAGGTTAGAGGTTGCTTGGTGAAGTTTGATCTTGATTTAGTATTGTGTTAGTGTCACTACTGCAAAATATGCTTTAAACACCGGGATTTAACATCGGTTCAAATTGAACCGATGTTAAAAAGGAGGCGGTGACAGTTTTGAAATTAATGCAATAGTTTTAACATCGGTTATAATTTGAACTGATGTGAAAATGTTGTTAATATCAGTTAATTTCGAAACTGATGTTCAAAATTCAAATTAAAAATAAAAATAAAAATTGCAGACTTACTTAACACATCGGTTCGGGTTTCAAACGATGTGTAATATTTTAAAACAACATCGGTTTATTAATGAACCGATGTTAAAACCCTTTATTTTCTATTCCCTTTCCCTCATTTCTTCTGTGCGGTACACTACTCACTTTTCGAATTCGAATCCTCACCTCCTTTCTTCTGAGACGAACCGAACCCTCACTGTCGTCCAAAACTTCTCTGCTGCTACTTGCCATCCGCCGCCTGCATCTTCCTCTTCACCACCACCTCTGTCCTCCCTCTTCACCGCCGGCGCCCACTTTCTTTCTTTCATTTCACTCACGCAAGTTCTGTTTCCCTCTTTACCCCTTTCTGTTTCTTCTTCTTATTTCCACTTTCTATCTTTCATTTCACTCACGCCCTCCGTCTTCTCATGTAGAGCAGAAGCTTTATCAGCTACTTCGCTGCTATTTCACCGCCGCTGTCATTTTCTTCAAAACCTCACCTCACTAAATGAAACCATTTCAAGCCCTTCCCAGATACATGATGGATCCGTGCACAACCTGTGTTTTTATCAATTGTATAACTAAATTTTCGTGTTGATTTTTGTTTTCTGGAGAAAATTTGAATTGGGTTTTCATTGAGATGAGTTTTTGAATTGTGGGTATTGGGAATTTGTATCTCAATTCTAGTGCTAAAAAAAGAGTGTGTTTGTTAAGGTTGACGATGGAAGTTTAAAAATGGAAGAATGAAAATGAGGCATGTGTCAATTTTCATCTTCCATCTTCCATCTCCCATCTTGTTTTAGATAAACTACAAAAATTTGTTCACGACTCTTCCTTGTTTTCATTCCTCTGTGATACATCTTAGGGATTTCTTTGCATCTTAATTTTAATTTCTCCTATCTCACAAATTTAAACCAAGAATTTTGTTCCTCTGTTCCGTCTTGGAAAAAACCATGTCTGTTACTTCAAAGATTTAAAGTTCCATAAAATTGTATGTGCTCCCCACAGGAAACATAGAGTGAAGGGATCAATTGAGGTGCAGATATCCCGCACCCTAGGTATGTTGAAGCTCTGGTTATAGTTATTTATTTGACTGATTCAAGTGGCATATGAGTATAATTGTGCTGTAATAGCTTTGTTAGATTTCCGAACTAGTTGATTTTTTCTGGCTATTAAGCTGTTTGGCAAAAGTAAGTACACTTGATGTACTTGCCTTTAGTTTTCTTTTTGGGGTGTGAATATGTGGTGGTGGTGCTTTAATTGGAGTTGCCAATGTATTCATCGAATCCTCTGTGTTTGTAACTTGTTTTTAGGAGTTATTCAGGTTGGTGAGAACATTATATGGAATTTTCTTATGTACTGTCCACCAGCATCTCTTCATCTTTATTACAAATTTTGTATTCGCTATGTAGTTCCTTGTTTTAGATAAACTACAAAACTTTGTTCACGGCTCTTCCTTGTCATGAAAATCTGATTGATAAATTAATCTAGCATTTTAGTAGTGCCAGCATAAACTCCTTCATGTAGATAACTGTGGGATTCATTCTCTATTATTTCAGAAATAGCATAATTAGTCTTTGTCTTTGTGTGTAATTCTGTTCTTGGTTTTCTGCCTTATGTGGACAATTTTTCAAGCATTAGGGGTTTTGTATAAGTGTTAAGAGTATAGAATTCTGAGTATAGAAAGAGAAAAAGTAGAAATAGAAAGAAAGAGAGAAAGAACAAGAGTGTTAAGGAATGGGGTGGTTACTGTGTTAAGAAATTAAGGTGGCTATTTGGCTTGGTAGAAGTTTGTATGAGTGTTGAGGCTTGGGGTGGTTACTGTGGCAAGCTTATGGGTTCATGGAAAAGAAGCAAGGTGTGGTTAACCAAAGAAGAGGGGTATTTCCGATGCATGCATGCTGATTTTCTTAATGCATGCTACCTTTTCTGATTACTAATTACTGTGTGCTTTGCAGATTATTAAGTGTCTCTAGGGCCTTAAATGAGTAAAAACAAAAAATGAGTCAGGTGGTTAGTGAGGAGGTTATCCAAGGGGCTTGTCCCCTCCAATGAGTACTAAACACTCTTCAATTGTCAAAATTGACTTAGTACAATTATTCCCTCCAATTTATATTTCTCACTAATATTTGTAGTGGCCTAATTATATTATTGGGATGGAACCTAACACATCTTCACTCCTACCAAACATACCTCAATGTTTTGGCTTCATAACATTGATCACATGATTAGTCTGTTAGGAGTCTGACATTGATAAACACTGGTCACTGGTGCTTGTATAACCAGATTGCTCCCATATAGATTTCTCACATTCTGTCTATTTCTTCTCACTCACGACATTTACTTGACAAGTGCTTATATATGTTTTACACTATTTGAATTCGATGGTGTGTTCATCTTTTGAGTAATTCTAAAGTTGTTGGATTGATTTTGCAACCTATAATATTAAGTCTGTGGCATGCCAAGTGCCAAATCTTCATTATAATTGATGTTCACAGAATCTGTTCACCTTCGATTTTGACTTCAATTATGCATATGGAATGTAATCTGTAATGACATCCTGATCATTTTCATATTATATGGATCTCATACATGCATGCATGCTTGTGCCATACTCATTGTTCCTGAAATTAGATGAGATCATCATGGGTAGAATTATTGTGTTTCTTATTGTATTTCTTACATCAAATATATAACAATGTGAATTAATCGCCATTATTTTAAATTGGACAACTAGTTAATGCTTGGAAATTTGTTTGTGAATTGTAATTTGTGATTTGCTTGTGTATTTCAGCTATTTGCACTCCACGCTCTCCCCTCCTATTGCACACGATCGGTTACACTTTCTACATTTTGGTGAGCTCTTCATCCTCAGCATGTACTTCCTATTTCCCCTTATTATTTTATTTTCTTCTTTTGGATTATCTGTTAGTGTTAATTAATTAGCAATGGGACCGGGCCATACCCAGTCATAAGAAGTAGTTTATGAAGATCTTGGCCTAAGTACGAAGTTATTGTTGTAATTATGGATCGCGGTTGGATGAATGCTAGACGGACAAGTGATGAGTATGAGAATGGAGTGGAAGCTTTTCTACAATTTACTAAAAGAAATCTTCCTGATAGTAGTAACGAAAAGTTTTATTGTCCTTGTGTTAATTGTTTGAATGGGAGACGACTAGAAGCTGAGGAGATACGGGAGCATCTTATTTGTGAGGGGATTTACAACAGTTATACAATATGGATATGGCATGGTGAATTGTTAGACATTCCAAGGGTGTCTCAAAGAGAGGAAGTTGATGACGTAGATATGGACGATCGAGTAGAGGACATGATCTGTGATATTGGGCAAGAGTCTTTTTAGCGAACACATGTGTACGGCACTTTGTGCAGTGATGCAGAAGTGCCTCTGTATCCGGTGTGCACTAATTCCACATGGTTGACAGCGGTGTTAAGATTGATCAACGTGAAGGCGAGAAATGGGTGTAGTGATAAAAGCTTCACCGAATTGCTTGAGTTGTTGAAAGACATGCTTCCAGAAGGTAACACATTACCATCCCGTAACCATGAGGCGAAGAAGATATTGTGTCCGATGGGTATGGAGTATAAGAAAATACATGCATGCCCCAATGATTGCATATTGTATAGGAAAGAGTTTGAAGAGATGCACGAATGTCCCAGGTGTGGCGTATCACGCTACAAAGTGAAGGATGGTCATTCTAGTTGTGATGTGGGCACAAAGGGTCCTCCTGCGAAGGTGTTATGATATCTTCCAATAATTCCGAGGTTCAAGCGATTGTTAGCTAATGTAAATGATGCAAAGAACATTAGATGTCATGTAGATGAGAGGAAATATGATGGATAGCTTCGCCATTTGGCTGATTCTTTGCAATGGAAGAGAATTGATAGTTTGTTTCCAGATTTTAGCAATGAGCCCCGAAACCTTAGGCTTGGACTTGCTATGGATGGAATGAATCCGTATGGTAACTTAAGTAGTATTCATAGTTCATGGCCTGTTCTCTTGGTAATCTACAACTACCTCCTTGGTTGTGCATGAAACGCAATATCTATAAAGATTTCGGGCCCAAAACAGCCAGGAAATGACATAGATGTTTATCTAAGTCCCTTGATTGAAGACTTAAGAATGTTGTGGGATGAAGGTGTTGATGTGATTGACTGGTACTGCCATGAGACTTTCAAGATGCGTGCCATGTTATTTTGCACCATCAATGACTTTCCAGCATATGGGAACCTGTGCGGGTATAGTGTTAAGGAGCGTAAAGCTTGCCCTATATGTGAAGAAGGCACATGCTACCATCAACTGCAACATGGAAGGAAGACAATTTACCTTGGGCATCGGAGATTTCTCGGACTAATCACCCTTATCGTAGATTGAGAAAAGCTTTCAATGGACTTCCGAATTATGAAATTACTCCGGCGGCCTTAACTAGAGAGCAAGTTTATCAACAGGTGAAGGACATCAATGTTATCTACGGGAAGACCCAAAAGAAGGCTACCGAGAAAAACATATGGAAGAAAAGGTCGATCTTCTTTGATCTTCCATATTGGTGCAAGCTTAATGTAAGACATTGTATTGATGTGATGCATGTGGAGAAAAATGTGTGTGATAGTGTAATTGGAACGCTTCTCAACATTCAGGGCAAGACAAAAGATGGTGTGAATGCTCGTCTGGATCTAGTTGCGATGGGTATACGAGAGCAGTTAGCTCCACAATCAGTAGGTGGTAAGAAGACTTATTTACCCCCATCATGTGATACTTTATCAAAAAAAAGAGAAAAGAAGTTTCTGTGAGTGTCTACGGGGCGTTAAAGTGCCACAAGGTTACTCTTCAAATGTCAAGAGGCTTATCTCAATGAAAGATCTCAAATTAGTTGGCTTAAAGTCTCATGATTGCTACGTCTTGATGCAACAACTACTGCCAGTGGCTATTCGGGACATCTTGCCTAAAAAAGTTAGACACACCATAACTAGGTTATGCTTATTCTTCAATGCTATATGTATCAAATTCATTGACACTCAAGTTGGGTGAGTTGGAAAATGACACAGTTATTATCTTGTGCCAATTGGAGATGTATTTTCCCCCTTCATTTTTTGACATCATGGTTCATTTGATTGTTCATCTAGTAAGGGAGATTAGATTGTGTGGACCCGTTTATTTAAGGTGGATGTACCCAGTTGAGCGATACATGAAGATCTTGAAAGGGTATGTGAATAATCCACACTGTCCTGAAGCATCTATTGTTGAAAGGTACATTGCAGAAGAAGCTATTGAGTTTTGTACAGACTACGTGTCAGAAGCGGAACCTGTAGGGCTTCCTAAGTCTCGTCATGAGGGAAGATGTGATGGTAAGGGTACACGAGGTATTACTGTTAAGAGCATGGGTCGAGAGGAAGTGCTTCAAGCACATTTGTATATATTGAATAACACAGATGAGGTTGAACCTTACTTACGTGATCACAAAAGCATTGTCAAGGAAAATCATCCTCGAATGAATGAAAATCGGTTGTTGAACAAGCATAACAAAACTTTCTTAAACTGGTTTAAAGAAAAAATTGCAATTGACGGTACCGCTTCTGATACATTAAAATGGCTAGCACAATGGCCTAACTTTGATGTCATATGTTGGAGTGGATACGATATCAATAAGTTTTCGTTCTCTACAAAGTCCCAGGATGACAAGAGTACCGTGCAAAACAGTAGGGTTATGGTCGTGGCTGAGTCCATGCACTTCTCTAGTTCAAAAGATACAAACCTTGTTATGGCATCCGTATCTTACTTTGGAGTCATTGAAGAGATTTGGGAGGTCGATTACAGTAAATTTAGAGTGCCCGTTTTTAAATGTAAGTGGGTCGACAGTAACAATGGTGTACAAACTGATGAGTTATGATTTACATTGGTGGACCTTGACAAGGTAGGTTATAAGGAAGAGCCTTTCATCATGGCATTCTAAACAAAACAAGTGTTTTATATCAGTGATCCTTCTAACAAAAGGTGGTCAGTGGTTCTCCAAGGAAAAAGCATGCATAATGGTAGTGAGGAAAATCAAGATTCAACTCTTGATATTTCTGATACTCCTTCTTTCTCAACACGGGTACCTACTTTAAATGAGGAAAATGAAGTGGATGATATACATGCCACTCATGATGATCATCAGGAAGGGTTATGGGAGAACATTACTACTTGACCATCGTGTAAGTTATGTTTACAGTTATATTTATAAGTTATACTTATAAGTTATGTTTATAAGTAATATTTATGAGTTATATTTATAAGTTATGTTTATAAGTCTTGTTTAAAGTCACATTTACAAGTTTTATTTTTCTTGATATTTATAAGTTAATTTAAGTTATGTTTGATATTTATCCATTCTTACTGACTTTACGTTTTTTTTTGTGTCTAAATAGGCATACATGACTGATAACGAGGACATCCCTCCTTCTCGCAGCGGGTCAGATACCCCGCCTAAACGTAAAAAGGGTAGAGGTGCTGTAACGCACCGATTTTCTGTTTCTTGTTAATCTGTGCTTAAGTGTGTGCTTGCCAGTAACTTATTTTAAATTTTTAGAGATTATTTTGAAAAAAAAAAATCAATTTCATAACTTAGTCTGCCTTAGGAAGTTCTAGTAAAAATTTCAGCTGAAAATTCAGACGAAACACAGTCTGCATTTTCTCTATCGGTACAAGTTTACTGATCAGAAAATGAAATTTTTACTCGTGAATGAAACGGTTAGGCTTCTAATTACGATTGCTAATGTTTCCACTATTTTAAAATTTTTAGTTAAAAGATTTTATTTTATTGATTTTTCGGGTGCGATTTTCACTAGAAATACGATCGATTCGATATAGATATTTAATCGGAACGAAACAAAAATCAAGGGAAATAACTTGTATTAGATTTTGGAGTGTTGGGTGAGGAAAATCTGACTTTTTGTAAGATGAATAGTAATTTTATGACACAAAATCATAATTATCATAATAAATTATTATATTTCAAAATTTATATTAAAATACTTTTTTTCTCTCTCCCTTTTCTGATGAAACCAGTGCCTCTCCCCCTCTATATATATACATGTTCCCTTATCACTTCATCACTTTTTCCTCTCATTTCCACAAAGCCATTTCTACTACACTTACTTTCATTTTCTCTTGTTTTTGAGAAAACTCAAGTCTTGCTTTCAAGCTCTCAATTTCTGCAGCACCTAGGTATAATATGTAGCTATTATACTTCAAGTTCTTGCTATTTTCATCTTCTTGTACATGCATGATGAGTTGGTTTTGGCAAAGCTTGTTCATTTTTTTTTGTTTTAAAGTTCTTTTATTTCAAAGTTCTACTCATCTTCACCACCATTTTCAACCTTTGCATGTTGGAATGAACCCTCCTATGACCATTTTAATGGGGTTGGCTGAAACCCTAAGGAGGAGACGTTGTGATTTTTCAACATAGTTTTCACATGCATGTTAGTTTTACAATGATTTATGCTTGTAGTTTTAACTTGTAATCAATAAGAAATCATCTTCCTTTACATGCAAGAGATTTTATCACTTCTTGCTCATCTTTATTCTCATTTTAAATGGCTTGCATGTGAAGAGAAAATCATCCTCCCTATGATCATGGTGTAGCCGAAACACCAAGAAGGAGAAAGGATGAGTTTTTGCTAAAATCTCACATGCATGGCTTTAGATCTTTGATTCATGAATTTTTTTTTAACTAAAGCATTTTTTTGAGACTATGTATACCTTCTTGTGATGGTTCTATGGCCAAAAATCTAAATTTTTTAAGTTAGTGTGGCCTAATTTTTAATCACTTGGAAGGTTGCATGGTTAATACACTAAGTTCTTTACATTAGTAGCTTAACAATGGTGCTTGAAAAATTTTAGTGTTCCTAGCCTTGTTGGCTTGTGATAGCCGAAACTCACTTGATGAGTTGATGAGGCTTGTTCAAATTTTTTAAGCTAAATGATGCTTAGAACACTATAAAGTTTACATGCATAAAATTATATTGATGAAAAATAGTATTTTTCCACCATTTCTTGATAAGACCGAAACCCATGGTTCATGAGGCCAAGATTATAAAATTTTATTTTCAAGTTTTAAACTTTTATTTTACCTCCTTGATGCTTCAGGATCATAGATCCAAAAGTTTGTGAAAATTTAAAATTTCCAGCATGATTATCTAAGCATGGTCGAATGCATGCATCAAATTAGGGTGATTTTATAAAAAAAAATTTACATATGTTAATCACTTGTTTTTGTATAGATTTGTAATCGTAACGCGAACCGAGTCGTTCCTCTTTAAAAACCACAACCGAGTTTCATTACCATTTTACTCTGAGGTAAGGGAAGAAAGCCCGAGGGATATTAAAAATTATGATGACCATGTGTTACTTGTATTTGCTTGATGTGTTGGTTGAATGCTTGTTATAATGCTTGGTTTGATGAGTGTTTTGATTTAGTTGATATGCTTATTTTATTTGATTTACATGATTTAAGTGTTTATGTTGATTATAAAATGTTTATTATGATATGGATATGTCGATTTATTTATGTAATTGTTTGGTTGATGCATATAAGCCTAACCTTGAGTTAGAGCTCAAAATAATAAGTTAAGATAAAAATCTTAACAAGATCATGAAAGAAGCTTACAAATAAATAATGTTTTTAAAAAGAAGTTTTGTTTGAAAAAGAGAAGAAAGTTAAGGTTATATTTCTAAATTTTGTAACATTAGAAATTTTATGAAAATGAATATTTTGATTTATTGAATTAAAAGAATTTTTTTAAAAGGAAGATTAATTTGATTTTATTGAAAAAGAGTAAAATTTTAAAATCAAGGTGATTTCTGAAAAATGAATTTCAAATAAAATATATATATTTTTAATAAAAACTTTGCTCAAAACAACATTTTAATAACTTGGATAAGTTATGGAAAATTAATTTGGTTTTGTTTTTCACTGAACGAAAAATAACATTGAAAAGGTGGACCTAGTAACCGAGACGTCGAGCTGCTAGTGTAATTAAACACGTTGATCTATGATCCGTGTCACATTGTTGCGGACTCTGTCCTTATATGTTGTTGTGGACTGCGTGTCCTACATACGTTATACAAACGTGATAAACGCAGTAAAGGTGTGAAGTTGTTTTCTACTACCACAAACTCTTAGACTGGTGCATCAGTTTAAGACTCTTGAGATTGGACACTCAGACTCAAATGTCCTGTGTTTACAAATTTTAATACACTGAAAAATTATGGAGGTCGTGAGCCTTTGAGCTTCGACAAAGAAAGAATTACACACAAAGAGAAGCTACAAAAAAATTTCATGCATTTGGCAGACACGCCCAAAGTTGTTTTGTGAGTACCTTGAAGGGCAGGCATATCATGCTACGTTGTATCGTTGTGCCTTGACGGACAATGAAATCCATATGCCTTGATTACTATGCCTTGAGTTGGATAGTATGCTATGGATATCCACGCACGTTGCACACCGTGCCAAGAGTTTGGGGCAGTGTAGTGGACTAACACGTTATGCCTTTTATGGCAAATATTTCGGGCCTAATCAACTCATTTTAAACAAAGTGAAGTTGGGGTCTCCGAAGATTCGGATATAAGTTGAATTATAGAAGTGTCATGGTTTTCAAAAAGTGATGAATATCTCTTGCTACGTATTGCTTAAAATGATATCTTATTACTTGTATATTGTTTCTGTGTGTGTTTTGGGTGCATATTGTTGTCATAATTATCCATATATTGGTATCTTACCCTTGAATTTTCCATCATGTATATATGTATATATCCTGTTATGTTGAGACTAGATGGACCCAGCTCTGCCTCTCGTGTACTCCCGGGTGCGGACAATCATGTTTGAGGATGCCGACAACCCTGGGGCTTGGGTGATTCATTCGAGGGATCACATGACCGAGTACATTGTCCCGGTTTTCACTATAGAAGGAACATAGGAGGGAGGTCTAGAGAGGAGGATTCATACCGTGGAGACCATCCAGATATCACTTCCGCCAGCTTGGTTGTATGTACAACACCAAGCAGACTTAGGACAGCTAGTGTTGAATCCACCACCTCTGAATGTGGTGCCAGCTTCACCCATATAGGAGGATCCGGAGGAATTCATGGATGAGGATCCTCAGTATCATCCTACGAGCAGGGATGATGATGATTATGCACCTGGCGAGGGAGCCAGGGTGGAAGTATCCTCTTCTGATACTTCTTCTAGAAATCAGAGACTTTTGTGGTCTCCCGAATGGGTATCACTAGTTTGTCTTGACCAGCTTAGGAAGTCTAGTTTTATTTTGGAGTAGTAATGTTGGATGGATCCTTTCAAGAACATGTTTAAGTAACTTGGATGTACACTCAAGGAAACTTCTGTTAATGCACCTGTCACTAAGAAGGTGTTTGTTATCAATGTGAATATTTATGTATGTTTTTCTGTGAATGTAAGTTGATCTTTTAATTCCATGTCTTAAGTTGAGTTTTATTTAATAATGAATTACTAATTAAATTTTGACATTCCGAAAGAAATCGACATGTCTTCTAATAACGTTAATATTAGTAAAAATGATTAATTAATGTAATGCCCGGGTAAGGGTGTCACATTAAGGGTGGTATCAGAGCTAGTCGAGTCTTTCGAGAATCTTTTGGGAACTAGGCCTATTGTGTTTGTGTTGTGTAATCTCTGAATAGGCTTGTTTGAATTACTTCTTAGAAGTAATAGATGTTGTAGAAATAATTGAATATTCCTCATCTAGTTGCCATTTAACTGATTTTATCTTGTTGGTCAGTTATGGACCTAGAGGCAGGACGAGGACGTGGCCGTAGAGGAGGCTGTAGAGGTGGTTTTGTTGGTGGGAGCGGACCGGTTGGTGGGGGAATGGATTTTGCAGCACAGGCTATGGCAGACGTTTCAGCTGCCATTGCTCAACAGGCCGCTACTATGGCTGCACAACACCAACAGGAGCAAGCTCGTGCTGAACAAGTTGTTGAAAGTCGTGCTCTGACCGCTTTTCGACGCCATAACCCACCACAGTTTCATGGGGATGTTGATACCGTGAAAGCCGACTTGTGGATTCAAGAGATAGCGAAGATTTTCGAACTGATCAACAGCCCTGAGCCAGTTAGAGTGCCTTATGCCACTTTCCTGTTGATGGTAGATGCGGAGTACTAGTGGAGAGGCACCCGGCAACTACTCAAGGTGAACCAACAAGAGATTACTTTGGATGTTTTCCGTACAACGTTTCTAGACAAATACATTCCCCAGAGTGTTCAAGTTGAGAAAGAGCTGGAGTTCTTGCGTTTGCGACAAGGAGAAATGACCATCGGAGAATATGCAGCCAAGTTCGAGTCATTGGCCAAATATTTTCGATTTTTCCAAGACAACCCAGATGAAGACTGGAAGTGCGAAAGATTTGAAGGAGGATTGTCGTACGAAATCAGAGACTCGGTACTGCCCCTGGAGATCAGGAATTTTCAAGCTCTGGTGGAGAAATGTAGAAAAGTGGAACAAATGCGGAAAGGAAGGGACAATCGAGGGAATGTTGGGGGACCCTCACAAACAAGGAACCAAGGCCAGAAAGGAAGACAAACCAAGAAGAAGCCATACTATAGACCAACTGGGAACATTTGGAGCCACCCACAGTACCGTCCAGTTGCTTCAGCCACCGGAAGTATTAACTAGAGGAGTCAAGGCAATAGTCAAGGGAGGAGGTGTTTTAAATGTGGAGATTAGACCCACTTAGCTGATGTATGTCCCGTGAGAGGGATGAAATGCCGCAACTGTGATCGGATGGGACACTTAGCAAAGGACTGTAAGGTGAAGAAGCAGGAACCCACAGTCAACAGTGCCAGAGTTTCAAAACCCACAGCTAAAGGAAGAGTTTTTACTATGAGTGGTGCAGATGCCTCGAACTTCAAAGACCTTATGAAAGGTACTTGTGAACTAGTTGGTAACCTTTTAACAGTGCTTTTCGATTCGGGTGCAACTCATTCCTTCATCTCAAATTATTGTGTGAGACGTTTTGCCTTACCTGTTACTTCATTACCATATGATTTGATCGTCTCAACACCTATTGCTGAACCTGTTACGGTAAATTCTGTGTGCTTGAATTGTCCGATTGTCATACAAGATCGACACTTTCTTGTTGATCTGATCTTCCTGCCCTTAATACAACTAGATGTGATTTTGGGCATGGGTTGGTTGTTTTCCAATCATGTACTTTTAGACCGTGCTTAGAAGAATCTGGTATTTCCGGATTCCGAAATTTCTGGATTTCTATCTACCTATTTGATGAGGTCTTTCTCGAAGGAAAAAGATCATAAATGCTTGCTTTTAACAAGCTTAGATGTCGAGGAAGAAGTTAGTTTGAATGCTATACCTGTTGTAAGAGACTTTCCAGAAGTGTTTCCTCCTGATGTACCAGGATTACCATCGGCAAGAGAAATTGAATTCTCTATCGATCTAGTTCCAGGAACTGGACCAATATCGATTGCTCCTTATCGGATGTCACCCTCAGAGCTTGGTGAATTGAAGGCTCAACTAGAAGATTTATTGTCAAAGCAGTTCATAAGACCCAATGTTTCTCCTTGGGGAGCACCTGTTCTTTTAGTACGAAAGAAAGATAGAGGCTCAAGTCTCTACGTGGATTTTAGGCAACTCAATAAGGTGACGGTCAAGAATAAGTACCCGCTGCCACTCATAGATGATCTGATGGACCAATTACAAGGAGCTGTTGTTTTCTCGAAAATTGACTTGAGGACGGGCTATCACCAGATTAGAGTCAAGACTGAGGACATACCAAAGACGGCGTTCCGAACCCGCTATGGGAATTATGAGTATCTTGTGATTCCTTTCGGAGTGGCCAATGCACCAGCTATTTTCATGGATTATATGAATCAAATCTTTCGGCCATTTTTGGACAAGTCAGTAGTCGTGTTCATTGATGACATCCTCATTTACTCAAGGAGTTATGAAGAGCATGAGATACATCTACGACAGGTTCTACAGATTCTACGCGAGAAGGAATTATATACAAAACTCTCTAAGTGTGAGTTTTGGCTCGAAGAAGTGAAGTTCTTGGGACATATAATTTCTAAAGATGGAATTGTTGTAGACCCCGCCAAAGTGGAGGCAGTGCTTTCTTGAGAAAGACCGAAGACCGTAACGAAAATATGAAGTTTCGTCGTGTTAGCTGGATATTACCGGAGATTCATCGAAGGATTCTCCAAGATAGTCGCACCGCTAACTCAACTTACAAGAAAGGATCAGCCCTTTGAGTGGACTGCGGAATGCGAGGAACGCTTCCAAAGGACAAAAGAACGATTGACAACTTCACAGGTGTTGATACTTCCAGAACCCAATGTGCCTTATGAAGTGTAACGTGATGCTTCGTATCAAGGCTTAGGATGCGTATTGATGCAAAATCAGAAAGTTGTAGCATATGCATCACGACAACTAAAGACTCATGAGAAGAATTATCCGACGCACGATCTATAGTTAGATGCTGTGGTTTTTGTGCTGAAAATATGGAGACATCATTTGTACGGAGCCAAGTTCGATGTTTTCAGCGATCACAAAAGTTTAAAATATATGTTCGATCATAAGGAACTCAACATGAGGCAAAGGAGATGGATGTAATTCTTGAAGGACTATGACTTTGCATTACAATATCATCCTGGGAAGGCGAACGTTGTAGCAGATGCTCTGAGCCAGAAGGCCATTCATGTCTCTGCAATGATGGTGAAGGAACTAGAGTTGATCGAGAAGTTCCGTGACCTTGATTTAATAATGGAAATGAGTCCGAAAAAGATCAGCATGGGGATGATCACAATATCAAGTAGATTGATGGAAGAGATCAGAGAGCAACAAGTCACTGTTGCATTCCTCCAAGAAAAGAAAGAGCTCATGGAGCAAGGAAAAGCCACCGAGTTTAGTTTGGGATCAGATAACATCTTGAGATATAATAGTCGAATCTGTATTCCCAACAACCTTGAGATGAAGAAGATGATTCTCGCTGAATCAGTATCCATCCAAGATCAACTAAAATGTATCAAGACTTGAAGCAAAGATTTTGGTGGCCAGGGATGAAGAAACAAGTAGCAGAGAATGTGGCATCTTGCCTAACTTGTCAAAAGGCAAAGATAGAACATCAGAGACCCGATGGAATGTTACAGTCTCTAGATATACCCCAATGGAAGTGGGACAGTATATCCATGGATTTCGTGGTAGGATTATCGAGGACTTCAAAGGGGTTTGACTCAATTTGGGTGATCATAGACAGGTTGACGAAGTCGGCACACTTCTTACCTGTCAAGGCAAACTACACAGTGGAGAGACTAACCGAAGTATACATTAGGGAAATAATTAGACTTCATGGAGTACCTTCCAGTATTGTCTCTGATCGAGACCCAAAGTTTACTTCGTGATTTTGGGGAAGCTTACAAAAAGCATTAAGAACTAAGATAAGGCTAAGCTCGGCTTACCATCCCCAAACATATGGACAGACTGAAAGGACAATACAGACCTTGGAAGACTTGCTTAGAGATTGCGTTCTAGACAACCGTGGAAGTTGGGACGATTTGTTACCACTCGTCGAGTTCACGTACAACAACAGTTTCCACTCGAGTATAGGGATGACACCCTACGAAGCTTTGTAAGGAAGGAAATGTCAGACGCCATTGGGCTGGTATCAGGACTGAGAAAGCGCCATTTTAGGACCTGAGATTGTGCAACAGACAACAGAGAAAGTGAGGCAAATCCGCGAAAAGATGAATGCCTCTCAAAGCAGACAAAAGAACTATGCCGACCGTAGGAGGAGACCTCTCGAATTCCAGGAAGGTGAGCATGTATTCCTAAGAGTCACCCCTACCATGGGGATAGGCAGAGTCATAAAATCCAGAAAACTGACCCCAAAATTCATTGGACCTTATCAAATCCTCCGTCGTATTGGTCCAGTAGCCTATCAGATTGCCTTGCCGCCTTTTCTTTCAAATATCCATGATGTGTTCCACATTTATCAATTGAGAAAATATGTTTTCGATCCATCACGTGTAATTGAACCTGATGAAGTACAGTTAAAAGAGAACCTATCCTATGAAACTACACCGGTACGGTTCGAAGACAGAAGGATTAAGCAACTTCGGGGAAAACAAATTCCCCTGATCAAAGTTATCTGGGATGAAGCAACAGGAGAAACAACTTGGGAGACTGAAGAGAAGATGAGATTACAGTACCCTGATCTTTTTCCCGGTACGTAATTTCGAGGACGAAATTTATTTTTAGTGGGGTAGTAATGTAACGCCCCGATTTTCTGTTTCTTGTTAATATGTGCTTAAGTGTGTACTTGCCAGCAATTGATTTTAAATTTTTAGAGATTATTTTGAAAAACTAAAATAATTTTCATAACTTAGTCTATCTTAGGAAGATCCGGTAAAAATTTCAGCTGAAAATGCAGACGAAACCCGGTCTACGTTTTCTCTATCGGTACAAGTTTACTGATCAGAAAATGAAATTTTTTCTCGTGAACGAAACGATTAGGCTTCTAATTACGAATTCTAATTTTTCAACTATTTTAAAAATTTTTGTTAAAATTTTTTATTTTATTGATTTTTCGGGTGCCATTTTCACTAGAAATACCATCGATTTGGTATAGATATTTAACCGGAACGAAACAAAAATCAAGGGAAATAACTTGTATCAAATTTTGGAGTGTTGGGTGAGAAAAATCTGATTTTTTGTAATATGAATAATAATTTTATGAAACAAAATCATAATTATTATAATAAATTATTATATTTCAAAATTTATATTAAAAATACTTTTTTTTCTCTCTCCCTTTTCTGCTGAAGCCAGCGCCTCTCCCCCTATATATATATACATGATCCCTTCTCACTTCATCACTTTTTCCTCTCATTTCCACAAAGCCATTTCTACAACACTCACTTTCATTTTCTCTTGTTTTTTAGAAAACTCAAGTCTTGCTTCCAAGCTCTCAATTTCTGCAGCACCTAGGTATAACAAGTAGCTATTATACTCAAGTTCTTGCTATTTTCATCTTGTACATGCATGATGAGTTGGTTCTTGCAAAGCTTGTTCATTTTTTTTTTGTTTTAAAGTTCTTTTATTTCAAAGTTCTACTCATCTTCACCACCATTTTCAACCTTTGTATGTTGGAATGAACCCTCCTATGACCATTTTAATGGGGTTGACTAAAACCCTAAGGAGGAGAGGTTGTGAATTTTCAACATATTTTTCACATGCATGTTAGTTTTACTATGATTTATGCTTATAGTTTTAACTTGTAATAATCAATAAGAAATCATCTTCCTTTACATGCAAGAGATTTTACCACTTCTTGCTCATCTTTATTCTCATTTTAAATGGCTTTCATGTGAAGAGAAAATCATCCTCCCTATGATCATGGTGTAGCCGAAACACCAAGAGGGAGAAATGATGAGTTTTTCCTAATTAAAATCTCACATGCATGGCTTTAGATCTTTGATTCATGAATTTTTTTTTTTAACTAAAGCATTTTTTGAGACTATGTATACCTTCTTGTGATGGTTCTATGGCTAAAAATCTAAATTTTTTAAGTTAGTGTGGCCTAATTTTTAATCACTTGGAAGGTTGCATGGTTAATACACTAAGTTCTTTACATTAGTAGCTTAATAATGGTGCTTGAAAAATTTTAGTGTTCCTAGCCTTGTTGGCTTGTGATAGCCGAAACTCACTTGATGAGTTGATGAGGCTTGTTCAAATTTTTTTAAGCTAAATGATGCTTAGAACACTATAAAGTTTACATGCATAAAATTAGATTGATGAAAAATAGTATTTTTCCACCATTTCTTGATAAGACCGAAACCCATGGTTCATGAGGCCAAGATTATAAAATTTTATTTCAAGTTTTAAACTTTTATTTTACCTCCTTGATGCTTAAGGATCATAGATCCAAAAGTTTGTGAAAATTTAAAATTTCCAGCATGATTTTCTAAGCATGGTCGAATGCATGCATCAAATTAGGGTGATTTTATAAAAAAAAAATTACTTATGTTAATCACTTGTTTTTGTATAGATTTTCAATCGTAACGCAAATCGAGCCATTCCTCTTTTAAAACCACAACCGAGTTTCATTACCATTTTACTCTGAGGTAAGAGAAGAAAGTCATAGGGATATTAAAAATTATGATAACCATGTGTTACTTGTATTTGCTTGATGTATTGGTTGAATGCTTGTTATAATGCTTGGTTTGATGAGTGATTTGATTTAGTTGATATGCTTATTTTATTTGATTTACATGATTTAAGTGTTTATGTTGATTATAAAATGTTTATTATGATATGGATATGTCGATTTATTTATGTAATTGTTTGGTTGATGCTTATAAGCCTAACCTTGAGTTAGAGCTCAAAATAATAAGTTAAGATAAAAATCTTAACAAGATCATGAAAGAAGCTTACAAATAAATAATGTTTTTAAAAAGAAGTTTTGTTTGAAAAAGAGAAGAAAGTTAAGGTTATATTTCTAAATTTTGTAACATTAGAAATTTTATGAAAAAACATATTTTGATTTATTGAATTAAAAGAAATTTTTTTAAAGGAAGATTAATTTGATTTTATTGAAAAGAGTGAATTATTAAAATCAAGATGATTTCTGAAAAATGAATTTCAAATAAATTTTTTTTTTGATAAAAACTTTCCTCAAAACAACATTCCAATAACTTGGATAAGTTAGGGAAAATTAATTTGGTTTTGTTTTTCACTGAACGAAAAATAACGTTGAAAAGGTGGACCTAGTAACCGAGACGTCGGGCTACTAGTGTAATTAAACACGTTGATCTATGATCCGTGTCACGTTGTTGCGGACTCTGTGTCCTTATACATTGTTGTGGACTGCGTGTCCTAAATATGTTATACAAACGTGATAAATGCAGTAAAGGTGTGAAGTTGTTTTCTACTACCATAAAGTCTTAGACTGGTGCATCGGTTTAAGACTCTTGTGATTGGACACTCAAACTCAAATGTCCTGTGTTTACAAATTTTAATACACTGAAAAATTATGGAGGTCATGAGCCTTTGAGCTTCGACAAAGAAAGAATTACACACAAAGAGAAGCTACGAAAATAAAATGTTTTTCATGCATTTGGCATACGTGCCCAAAGTTGTTTTGTGTGAGTACCTTGAAGGGTAGGGTATATTATGCTACGTTGTATCATTGTGCCTTGATGGACAATGAAATCCATATGCCTTGATTACTATGACTTGAGTTGGATAGTATGCTATGGATATCCACGCACGTTGCACACTGTGCCAAGAGTTTTGAGCAGTGTAGTGGACTAACACGTTGTGCCTTTTATGGAAAATATTTCAGGCCTGATCAGCTCATTTTAAACAAAGTGAAGTTAGGGTCTCCGGAGATTAGGATATAAGTTGAATTATAGAAGTGTCATGGTTTTCAAAAAGCGATGATTATCTCTTGCTATGTATTGCTTAAAATGATATCTTATTACTTGTATATGTTTTTGTGTTTGTTTTGGGTGCATATAGTTGTCATAATTATCCATATATTGGTATCTTACCCTTGCATTTTCCTTCATGTATATATGTATGTATCCTGTTATGTTGAGACTAGATGGACCCAGCTCTGCCTCTCGTGCACTCCCAGGTGCGGACGATCATGTTTGAGGATGTCGACAACCCTGGGGCTTGGGTGATTCATCCGGGGAATCACATGGCTGAGTAGACTGGCCCGGTTTGCACTATAGAAGGAACACATGAGAGAGGTCCAAAGAGGAGGATTCATACCGTGGAGACCATGCAAATATCACTTCCGCCAGCTTGGTTGTATGTACAACACCTAGCAGACTTAGGACAACTACTGTTGAATCCACCATCTCTGAATGTGGTGCTAGCTTCACCCATAGAGGAGGATCTGGAGGAATTCATGGATGAGGACCCTCAGTATCATCCTATGAGCAATGATGATGATGATGATGATGATGATGATGCACCTGGTGAGGGAGCCGAGGTGGAATTATCCTCTTCTGATACTTCTTCTGGAAATGAGGGAGACTTTCGTGGTCTCCCGAATGGGTTTCACTAGTTTGTCTTGACCAGCTTAGGAAGTCTAGTTTTATTTTGGAGTAGTAATGTTGGATGGATCCTTTCAAGAACATGTTTAAATTGTCTCCTTAATCTCTAGTATGACTTTAGTATTTTGTTTAAGTAACTTGGATGTACACTCAAGGAAACTTCTGTCAATGCACCTGTCACTAAGAAGGTGTTTGTTATCAATGTGAATATTTATATATGTTTTTCTATGAATGTAAGTTGATCTTTTAATTCCATGTCTTAAGTTGAGTTTTATTTAATAATGAATTACTAATTAAATTTTGACATTCCGAAAGAAATCGACATGTCTTCTAATAACGTTAATATTAGTAAAAAGGATTAATTAATGTAATTCCCGGGTGAGGGTGTCACTGGTGCCACACGGTTAAGGAATTTGACCGTCATTCGTGGTGCTAATAAAAGGATATAGATCCATTTTGATGAACGTTGCAATCCTGTAGGGCCAATGGCTGATCAGTTTCACAGTTTTGTGGGATTCCTTGCTCGAAGGAAGACTAGTATTCTTATTGAGGATTGGGACCATGTACCGGAGAGTGTGAAGGATCAGATATGGGATAGCATCATGGTATCTATACTTTTATTGTCTTTGTTTGTATTTATTTTATTTAACCATATTAATATCATACACTAATTTCTCCATTTTGTTGTGTAATATAGCTCACCTTTGAAGTGCCCAATACCCAGCGTATGAGGAAGACATGGATAAAGTATGTGGATGAGCGTTGGAGGCAATTTAAGGCGGACCTGGGTAGATACTACATATTTGGGCAGCATGACAAGTCCCCACTTGAAACATACTCGTTTCTTGACCAGGAGACTTGGGATAGTTTTGTTCAGTCCCGACATGAGCCCTCCCACTAGGTTAAATTAATTGAGTCATCTGTTAATTTAATTAATTTAATTAATTTACGTAATACGGTTGCCTGTCATTTATAACAGGTGAAAGGAAAAAGGCGCAAGACATCCAGAAAAATAATGTCTACCCCCATGTCATGGCTCGTGCAGATGAGATTACTGCGAACATGCGGCACATGCTTGGTCAAGGCAACAAACAGTGCTACCTAGCACCTTGCCTCAAGAGGTAAGAACAATTATAAAAGTGATTTATAATTAGCTGTGACTTGTCACTAACTGTTCCCAACTGTAGTGAACATTATCAATTATTAGTCTTATGTCTTAGTTCGAATGTTGTGGTGCTCTTCTGTTGGTTGGGAAGAAAAGCGACGAAGGAAGTCAAGGCCATTGTTGAAACTTAAGCTTTTAATTCTCTTAATTAGTACTACATTTTCTTTATTAATTACTCTGAAATCTATAACATACTTTAAGTGTATATTTTCTTATGATTGATCAATGGACGCACGATGCATGTTAGATGGTACTAGGCCTAGGCCTATTAAGTGAATTTTCCCTAACGTAAGTTTATTAGTACCCGAGATTCAATTGCAATTTACAATAAAGTTAATGTTAAGTGTTGACTCATTATATTCAAATTGGGTTCATTTGTAGTCTCATAGGCAACATGGCTCATGGGAGTGCAGATACTATGTTATGAAGTGGATGCTCGACATTGTATCCGGTGAAATTACTGAAGGATGGATGACGGTAAGTAATAGAATTTGTAGTAATTTATATATTAATTATGTTTTGTTTTAGTCTGATTATCTATACGGTTTAATTTATCTTATGTTAAATACAGATATTTGACACTCGGGCTCCACTATTTAATGAGGACATTATGAACATAAAGAAGCGTTGGGAAACCTTCTTTCTAGAGTTAACTAGGGATTAGGGTGATCATATACTCATTTATGTGTAATTTCTTCGGTATCATATACTCATTATATGTATTTAGTTAAGATTTTTAAATGTAAACTTTTGCGTTGACTTTCTTTGCGCGCGTAATCAATATTACACTTTTGCATAATCGATCAATATAGTACTTTGAATGAAATTCTGGTTATAAGGGATTCTGTTGAGAATATTTAGTTTCTGTTTGTTGGGATTTTGGCTGCAAAAATGAAACAGGGAAAGAATTGAAAATGCTGTAAGCCAGATTTAGAAAAAATAAAGAACTTTCAACATCGGTTATAAGTTAAAACCGATGTCTAAAGTGCACTTTCAACATCGGTTTTGACTAATAGCCGATGTTGCAAGTGCACTATAGACATATGTTTAAAAAGGAACCGATGTGTAAAGTGATTTTCAACAGAGTTAGAAAACTTTGAAAGTACACTTTAGACATCGATTAAAATTTTAACCGATGTTTAAATTGTACTTTCAACATCGGTTCAAAATCGATGTCTAAAACCACCACATACAACATCACCTGCATACACATCGGTTGAATAACCGATGTTAAAACCCAAATTTAACCGATGTTAAAAGTGTTTTATGTACTAGTGTGTAGAGGATCTTAGATTGAAATGGTTGGGGTGATTCTATTTGTGGGAGGATCATGTGGGTGAGTAAGAAATGATGAACTTAAAGTGTTTGAGAGAAAAATGAGAGAGTGAGAGGGAAAGAGAGGGGCGTGAGGTTGGAGAGGAGGAGAGGGGAGAAAGGTGAAAAGTGAAGAAGAAGGGTGGCATTTATAGAGGGTGAGGAGGAGAAAAGAGAGAAATTTTAAATTTTTTTGTTAAATTAAAATTTGATTTAATTTAAATAATAGTTGTGAAAGAGAAGAAAATTGTGGTTTATAATAAATAAAAACACTATTCACATCAAATCAAGTCTCTACAAATCTTCATTAAATCCATTTTAAATAGATTTTGTTCCTTTCCGGTTTCATCGATTTCCCGACTGTGAAAACCGATCGTATTTTCTTTGGTAACTTTCTACTGGAAAAATTAATTTGTTTTTGTAATATTTATAAATGATTTTTTTAAATCATGAAAATTATTAAAATTGAGTTAGGAAAAATGAAAATTTTATTTTACGAATCAAAGTTCATTTTCTGGGTCAGGAAAGTTATACTAACAGTGAAAACGCAAATTGTTTTCGTTTGAAATTTCAACCAAAATTTTGAATAGTAGCTTCCTACTATAAAATAAATTATGAAAGTAATTTAGGTTTATTAAAGTAATTTCTCAAATTTAAAGGATTAGTCTTGCACACACATACATAAGTACGGATTATAGGAAAACAGAAAAATCGAGGTGTTACACAGATGCTGGCTTACTTGCCTGCAAACAGTTGGAACCAAAGTGATTTGGATTTAATTAATCTCTAAGTTTTGATCTTAACAAAAGGATTAAATTTGCTTGGCAAAGTGTTAGTTGAGATCTAACAAGGTTATTCAGTTTTTGCAGGATTACTTGAATCATATAAGTCATGAGAAATGTTGTATAAAGTACTTTAATCTGCTTGGACTGAGAAAGAGAATTCACGTCTAATCGTGTAGACGAGATGATAAAAAACGTTTGGTAAAATTACTTTCTATTTATTTGAGTAGACAAGAGTTTAAGTAGACGAGACTTAAAATTTTCTAAGTAGACATGCTCAGTTTGCCACGTCAGCAGATGGAAGTTTTTAATAGAATGAAACTGACGGAAAAATAAAATAATAAGTAGACGAGCTCTAATTGCCACATCACTAGACGAAGATCAAAATTACTCACTGAGATAGAGCAAGTCCAAAAACTTGATAGACGAGAGGATATGCTACGTTAGTAGACGACCAATATGAAGGAGTAAACAGACTTAATATGACAAATAACTGAGTAGACGGAGATTTTGAGTAGACGAGTTTCTATCTCCTATACGTTCTTCTAAGGTGAATAAATGCAATCCAGTTCTCTTGAATTTATTCCAAATGATTGATATTTATTTCAATAGAATATTTGTTCTTCTCATTGATTTTATCTAATGCCTTGCCTTCTTGCAGAAAAACATAGTACCATTAAGGAAATACAAAAAGCAGAATAGTGCAATGAGAAATTGCAACACGATCTGTACGATGACAACTTTATGGCTGGAAAAAGATGGATTGTACACAAAGGAAGAAAAACAGTTTTCAAGCTGCAATGCTCAGAGCAGTGAGCCTCCATTTTGTACTACCCTGATAACCAAGAGTGCATTTCAGCATTGCCACGATCAAGCCTTCAGTCACAACGGATATTATGCTATCTCTAAGCGGGAAATTCAAAATGACCGTTGAAGCTTTTCAAGGGAAGGAGAAGGTCACTATAAGTAGAAGAGCTCAGATACTGAAGAACAACTTTTGCTAGCCAACAACTTTTGCCAATCCAATATTTGCAAGAACAAGCTCTTATTTCTTTCATTCTTTCAAAAGCAAAAGTCTGTATTCTTTAGTTTGAATATTGTGAAAATATTCAACAGATCTTAAACTTTCATATCCTCACACATAGTGAGTTAAGAAGATCAAAAACAAAAAAATCTCTTTGTTAGAGTTAGAGCCTGAAGAGGCTTGGTAAGAAAGGATTACTTGTAGCCTGGAGAGGTGTTGAATACTTGGTTGTAATCTATTTGGAGAAATAGTGGATAAAACCTTCAAGTCGAAGGGACTGGACGTAGTTCTTGGTTGGAAGAGAGTGAACCGTGATAAAATCATCTGCGTGAATCTTCTATCCTTAAACTCTTACAGCTTTATTTATTTATACTGACTGTGGGGTTTTGATATTGCTTTTGTTAAATCTCAAAAGTTCTTTTTTCAGTGTGTGCATCTGTTTTATATATCCTCGTGTGAGAAAAACAGTTTTAAAAGGTTGTTTTAGAAAAATTATTAACAAGTACAATTCAACCCCCCTTCTTGTGTTTGCCTGTGTTAACTTCAGTTGGTATCAGAGCTCAGCCTCGAAAGGGTTGAGCATCTAACAAGTGCTGAGGGAGTACGATCCAACAACCATGGATGCAGAAGGACAAGCTATCAACAGACCTCCTCTCTTATATGGAACTGACTATGACTACGGGAAGAAGAGGATGATGGCGTTTTTGGATGCACAAAGTCTAGATATCTGGGAGCTCATAGAAACTGGTTATACTGAGCCCAGAAATGAAGACGGAGATGCTGTTGCGAGAGCAGATCTGACTACAAATCAAAAGGCAAAACATCAACTTGATCTAAAAGCTAAGCACTATCTCATGTGTGCTATTACTTGATTTGAAGATGACAAAGTTCACAGCTGCAATACTTCTAAAGATTCAGGGATACTCTTGCCCTAGCTCATGAGGGTTCATCACAAGTGAAGGAATAAAAAATAAGCATGCCGGTTCACCAGTATGAACTGTTTAAGATGACTGATCATGAAACTATAGATCAGATGTTTGGGAGATTTCAGACTATCACCAGCAGTATCAGATCACTTGGAAAATCTTATGAAAAATAGAGACCATGTAAGAAAGACTCTGAGAAGTCTCTCAAAGTAATGGAGACCCAAAGTGACAGCTATTCAAGAAGCCAAAAATCTGAACACTCTTTTTCTAGAAGAGCTTCTGGGATCACTCAAGGTGCATGAACTTGAACTAAATGAAGAAGAAAATTCCAGAAAAGTAAAATCTATTACCCTAAAGGCAAAGAAGGCAAGTTCATCAAAGTACTCAAAGCCGCTGAGTCATCAGATGAATCAGGATCTTCTGATAATGATGAAGGGACAGATGAGGATGAACTATCTTTCATCTCTAGGAAGATTCAAATATGTGGAGAAAGAAAGGTGGTTTCAGAAGGAAGCAGTTCAACAAGAAATTTTCCAAGGAAAAGTCATATTCCAAGGAAAAAGGTCCACCCCTGTGCTTTGAATGCAAGAAACCTGGACATTTAGAAGCTGATTGCCCTGAGCTGAAGGATAAAAAGAAATTCTTCAAAAATAAGAAAGGCTGAATGGCTACATGGGAGGATCTTGATCTGTCTTCATCAGATGAGGAAGATAATGCTGAGGAAGAGATAAATATCTGTCTCATGGCAGACACGCATCAGAAAGTGAGTACACTAAAGCTGAGGTAATGAACTCTGACCCGTCCACTCTTCAAAATGTTTTTGATGAATTGTTACATGAGTCGTCTATACTGTCTCGAGAGTATAGGAGTCTCAAAAAGAAAATTTCTAAATTGTCTAGAGAATTTGATAGGGTTTGCATTGAGAAACAAAACCTTAAACATGAAAATGACATACTATAATCGGTGAATGTCAGTCTAGCTGACAAAATGGAGTGTGAGCTTGATGTTTCTTGTGAAGTTGTAAAACTGAAACAAGATGAAACATATCTGACAGACTCTCTGTCAAAGCTTGTAGGTGACTCATATAAACTTGGTATCATTTTAAGGTACTCTAGGTCACCACATGATAAATCTGGCATTGGTTATGACAAAGAGAAGCAAGAAGCATCTCACCAAAAGGCAACACCACCTACACAGCATAGAGCTTCAAAAGCTCAAGTTAAATGTGCTAAAATCAAGTCTGGCCCGTCCAACACCTTTTGAAAAGTGTGTGGAAAGAATGGGCATACTACAACTAGGTTCATACATAATAAACATGCTAAGAATACTCGTCCAGTGACCACTAACAAGAAAGGATCCAAGTCAGTTTGGGTACTTAAAGACAAGATAATACCTGTTGCAGATTTGCTTAACAACAGGAAATAAACAAACATCTTAGTACTTGGACAGTGGGTGCTCACGACACATGACAGGAGAAAGGTGTATGTTCCAAGACCTTATAGTCAAAGATGGTGGCTGGGTCACATTTGGAGGAAACCAGAAAGGGAAGATCACTGGTATAGGTAAAATTGGTAAACATCATTTTCCCTCCATTGACAATGTTCTCTTGGTTAATGATCTTAAACATAATCTGGTAAGTATAAGTCAATTATGTGATAGTGGATATGTTGTTTCTTTTGATAAGAACATGTGTAATGTCAAGAAAAATGATAGTTCACTTCTGTTCACTGCTTCTGGCAAAACAATATGTATAAGATTGACTTGGAGGACCTCTCACATCAGAGTGTCTCAAGTCTAGTGTCCATTGAAGATGAGCGATAGATTTGGCACAAAAGGCTAGGTCATGCAAGCTTGAAATTAATTTCAAAGCTAAATAAGCATAACCTCGTGAGAGGGCTACCAAACCTCAAGTACAAATCTGATGCTCTCTGTGATGCATGTCAAAAGGGAAAACAAGTCAAGGGTTCTTTTGAATCTAAACTGTTGTTAGTACCAATAGACCACTAGAGTTGCTACACCTTGATCTTTTTGGTCCAACAAGGACTGCTTCTGTCAGTGGTAAGAAATATGGTCTAGTCATTGTAGACGACTACACTAGATGGACATGGGTCATGTTCCTAGATCACAAGGATGAGTCTTTCAAGGTTTTCTCTATATTCCGCAAACCTGTACAGAATGAAAAAGGCATGTGTATCAGTTCAATCAGAAGTGACCATGGGGGAGAGTTTGAGAATGAGCTATTTCATAAGTTCTATGAAGAAAGTGGTGTTCTTCACAAATTCTCAATACCAAGAACACCACGGCAAAATGGTGTGGTAGAGAGAAAGAACAGATCTCTTCAAGAGATGGCTAGGACTATGCTCAATGATAACTCTGTCTCTAGACACTTATGGGCTGAAGCTGTTAATACTGCCTGCTACATTCAGAACATAATATACATTAGACCTATCCTGAACAAGACTCCTTATGAATTGTGGAAAGGACGAAAACCCAACGTATCTTACTTTCACCCTCTTGGATGTAAATTCTATATACTAAACACTAAAGATCAACTTGGTAAGTTTGATGCAAAAGGAGATAACATAATTCTGTTATAGTATTCTGAAACTACAAAAGGATATAGAGTTTACAATTCTAGAACTCTGGTAGTAGAGGAAAATATTCATGTCAAGTTTGATGACAAAAAATCTTATAAGAAATTATCAAAGCTAGATGAATCTTTTGAAGATCTTGATCTAAACATCTCAGGAGATAACTCTGTCTCTAGACACTTATGGGCTGAAGCTGTTAATACTGTCTGCTACATTCAGAACATAATATACATTAGACCTATCCTGAACAAGACTCCTTATGAATTGTGGAAAGGACGAAAACCCAACGTATCTTACTTTCACCCTCTTGGTTGTAAATTCTATATACTAAACACTAAAGATCAACTTGGTAAGTTTGATTCAAAAGGAGATTACGTAATTTTGTTATAGTATTCTGAAACTACAAAAGGATATAGAGTTTACAATTCTAGAACTCTGGTAGTAGAGGAAAATATTCATGTCAAGTTTGATGACAAACAACCTGATAAGAAATTATCAAAGCTAGATGAAGCTTTTGAAGATCTTGATCTAAACATCTCAGGAGATACAACAAAGATAAAAGCTAATGATCAAGTAGACGACCCCACTCAACAACCAGAAACCTCCACTTCTCAACATGATACAGTTCAGAAATCATGGTACTTCAGAAACTATCATCCACAAGATCAGATCATTGGAAACCCCAATGATAGGCTAAGAACCATATCAACTTTCAGAGAACAAGTAGACTCTGCATTAGTCTCTGAGTTGGAACCAAAAAACAGTAGACGAGGCTCTGTTGGATGATGGTTGGATTCTAGCTATGCAAGAAGAACTGAATCAATTTTAAAGAAGCAATGTTTGGACTCTGGTTGTAACACCCCGACTTTTCGCTGTTTTCTAATATCAGAAATTTATATAATTATGTTTATATTTTTATCTGAGACTTAGAAAATTATTTTAAATAAACGGAGTTTAGTACTCAATTCTACTTAAATGTAGGAAGCTACGATTAAAATTTAGGTTGGAAAGTCAGGCGAAACCCGGCCCGTGAATTCCATTGACAGTATAATTATACTGCTCAAAAGACCTAATTTTAATTCGTGAACGAAAGACTTAATATTTTTATTTTATTTCCTACAATTCTGTATTTTTTGAATTATTTCAGAAAAAAATAAAATAATTTACGTTTTACGGACGGAATACGTAATCGGGTAAACGACGAAGTGGATTTCGGAGCTTCCAAGAGCAGATAAAGAGTTTATATTAGGATTTTGAGATGATTCATGGGGATGAATCATACTTTTAAGTCTATAAGGTTCTACAAGGTTAGAGTAACAATTTAGGAATTTTACGCTTAAGTCCCTGAACTTTCTGTTAATTACACTTTTGTCCCTAAGTTAGTTTCTAAGTTTTTTTTCAAGTGAATTGGGCTAGAATCCTTGTTCCTAATCTCTTATTGGACCGTGGCTATGAATCCCAAATTTCTTGTCCATGGATTAATTCCATAAAGCCTATTTGAAACTATACAAGTTTCCTATGTCATGATTAAGCTGAAATTTTTAAGCGGGCCCCACAAAAATGATTCCAAGCCCAAATTTAGTAGGCCATACGCAAGCCCATGAGGGATAAGGGGCTGCCCTCATAATTTTTGGATGAGTCAAGAATGTTCTAGAATGTTCTACATTCTTCTACATTATTCTACCATCTTCTAAAATGTTCTAAACTCTTCTTGATTCTTCCTAAAATATCTTATGGAGAAAAAAATCAGTCAAAGTTAGTCAAGATAAGACCACATTTATTGTGGCAAATAGTCATCATTACAATTTATTGGCAATTTGCAAAATAGTCCCTATACTTTTGGAATCTTTGCAAAATGGTCCCTAGGAAGTATTTGCATTTCAATCCCTAGAACAAGACAACTCATCCTTATTAGATCCTTCCAAGATGACGCCACCCATCTCTATAAATACCTTCTCTCACATTTCATTTAGTTTTTATTGCCATTTGTTCAAAAACCCTAAAGTTCATAAGTCTTTTAGTGTCAAATTGTGAAGCAAGTTCTTGGATTTCTTTTGTCATTGATCTTCAAGAGGTAAATCCTAATCTTCTTCCTTAATCATGCCTATGTTCTTCAATAAGTTTCTTGATTCAAAGTCTATTTCATCTATGTTCATCACTTTTAAGTTTCTAGATCTAGAACTTTGAAAATTCATAACTAATTCTAGAAAAATCCTTTTGACATGAAACCAATTGCTATGATCCTATAATAATCTCTATTTTCATCATCTAGAAGTATATGATCTTGAGAAATTTCTTTCCTTGATTTATGGACTGGGCCGAATCTAGGACAAAATAGTGTTTATAGGTTTTGTTTCATTTTCATGTCTTGATTCATGATTCAATCTTCTAGTACCTTGATAATTCTTGTATAGAAGATCAAAAATCAAATTCTAACCTATTTGTTTCATAAAGGCTGAACCCTAGGTAGATGAGATTTGATGAGTTTTGTTCAAAGTTTTCATTAATGACCTTAGTAATCAAGCTATTAGTATGTACTCTTAATAAATCCAAGTTGGTTTATCAAACTAAAAACCTTAGCCCTATGATCATGTCAAGGCCGAATCTAAGTATATGAGGGTTAGGAAGTTTTGAGTTTAAGATTTAGTTGTTTAGCCACTAATCCATGATCTTGGTTGATTAGGACCATTAATCCATGATTTAATCATGATTAGGAATTTTTAGTCACCCAAAACCCTAAGAGACCGTGACCTATTAGAGAGGATTAGGTGTTTGTTTATCTTGTTTTGATTGGTTGTTTGGATGTGTTGTTGAAGGTTAATTGTTTTACGACGTACGAGGGTTTCCGACAACCGACGAAGTTCTGTTAATTTCACCGAGAAGCTTCAAGAGGTAAGGGGGGCTTACCTAAGGATTTTCTCAATAACTATTTGCTTTTAGTGTGGTTTATATGATTTATATGTGGTTGTGGTTATTTGTTTTTGTTGTTTACGTTGTGTTGTTTATCTGTGTATCGGTATTTGATCTTCTTTTAATTTATTTAATTATCTGCAGTTGTATATTATATTGCTATGATGCATGATCTGCCTGGGGATATAATTTTGATAATTTTTGTTGAATTTTATTTGTGAGTGTTGTTTGAGAAGCCTGACAGTGGTCAGTGCACAACCGATTAATCAGATAAAAGCTTTAATAACTGTAAAAATTATATTCAATGTTTTATGGGAAATGTTGGGAGATAATAGTGGTGGAAAATATTATTTTGACAAAAATAATGAGTTTTGAGAAATATTATTATTTTAATGATTTGTTAGTGTAAAAGTAATTTGTGAGTCACAATGAGAGCGAAACCGTGAAAATATTTTTGCACTGCTAATTTTTACGTAAGAAATTCTGGAATATTACAAAATATTATTTTATGAAATTAATTGGTGAAAATAAGTTAATTAGGATTTTAGAAAATTATTTAAGTGGAAAAAGCTAAATTTTGGCTTAAAAAGCCTTAAAAATAAGATTTGACGGCAAAATTGGAATAGTGTAGATGGCAAGTATTTTGAAATGGCAGTGCATATTTTGAAGAAGTTAAAACCTCAAGTGACTCATTGGTTTGTGAAAAAAACTAAGTTTTATTATTTAAGGATTTTATTAATGAATTTCCAATTTGAAAAGAATTTCTGAAAAACCAAAAATTAATTCAACCGTGTTGAAAGTGCAGTTGAACTTATTAACCGAGACGTCGGGGTACTAAGGTTCTGTGTTGTTATGAACTTGGGGTCATTTGGACCTTGAGGTTCTGTACTGTATACGTGGTGTATACCGTATTTAAACATTTAAGATGTTTTCTATTACCACGAACCTATGACTGGTGCATCGGTCGAGAGGTGTCGTGATTGAGCACTCGGACTGTGAGGTCCTGTGTTTTAATGAAAGTTTTAAAGATGGTTAAAACTGTGTGAGTCGTAATCCATTTTGAGCTTCGGCAAGGAAAGATCGAACACAAAGAAAAGCATCAAGAGTAGAGTGTTTTCCATGCATTTGGCAGACGTGCCTGTGTTCTGGCTGCGTGTCTGGTGTTCTGGCTGCGTGCCTGGTATTCTGGCTGCGTGCCTAGTGTTCTGGCTGCGTGCCTGGTATTCTGGCTACGTGCCTGGATTCTGATCAACTCATTTCTGGTTGGGATATCTCATGAGATTAAGTGTGAATGTTAGATGATGTATTGAAGTGTTCATGCATAGTTTTCCAATGTTGATGTTTGGGGTGTGAAACCCACTGATAAACTGTGTGCTATAATTGAGATGTTTATGTATATGTGTATGTGTCTTATTTTGTGCGAGCATTTAGTTATCGTGTTAAATCCATATATTGGCGTCTCACCCTTACAAAAATATCAGAGTAGCACAAGGGGTATGACCTCTACAAGAAGAAGGAGGTTGTCTAGTTTGGGGCATGCTGTTGTTGCTTCTATGGGTTGCAGTGTCCGTTAGTTACGACCAGCTTAGGTCCTATTATGTTATATTATGTTTTAAGAATAAATTAACTGGTAAGGATCTAGGTGTGAAAACATATGAGGCAGTATAGTTGTATAACTTATATATAGTATGTATTTAAGTGTGGTTTGACTTTGTTGTTGTTGTTTTGAGGTTAAAAAGAAAAAAAAAATTATCACCATATTTTGAAAAGATAAACGTTGAGAAAACATTATTTTTCGAAAGTAACCAGCAAATTAAGTTTTATTTCCGTAAACGGGTAACCATGTGATGACCCGAGTTAGCGTGTCACACTGGTACCCTTGCCCAAAGACAAGTCAGTAATTGGAACAAAGTGGGTTTACAGAAACAAACTTGATGAAAATGGTAAGGTGGTAAGAAACAAGGAAAGACTTGTTGCTCAAGGTTATTCTCAGGAAGAAGGTATAGATTACACTGAAACCTTTGCACATGTTGCTAGATTAGAAGCAATTAGAATTTTACTTTCATTTGCTGCACATCATAGTATTATTCTTTTTCAAATGGATGTTAAACGTGATTTTCTTAATGGCTTTATTAATGAAGTAGTTTATGTTATGCAACCTTCGGGTTTTGAGAGTGAAACCCATCCTGAACATGTATATAAGCTTAAGAATGTTTTATACGGTCTTAAACAAGCTCCTAGATCTTGGTATGATAGGCTAAGTTCTTTTCTTATGGAAAATGGATTTAATAGAGGAAAGATTGACACAACCTTGTTTAGAAAGTCCTTTAAGTCTAATTTCATAATTGTGCAAATATATATTGATGATATTATATTTGGTGCTACTAATGAATCTCTATGCAAGGAATTTTCTAAGCTAATGCAGAAAGAATTTGAAATAAGCATGATGGGAGAACTCAAATTCTTCCTTGGACTTCAAGCTAAACAAACTATGGACGAGGTGCTCATCCATCAAACCAAGTATACAAAGGAACTCCTGAAGAAGTTCAAAATGGATGATTGCAAAACAATGAATACTCCTATGTACCCCACGTCCATACTGAACAAAGATGATAAAGAGAAAAAGGTAGACCAAAAGGTATATAGCGGTATGATAGGATCTCTCTTAAATCTTACTACGTCTTGGCCTGACATTATGTTCAGTGTATGCTTATGTGCTCGATTTCAATCTGATCCTAGAGAATCTCACTTATCAGTAGTTAAAAAAATATTTAGATATTTGAAAGGTACTACTAATCTGGGTTTGTTTTTTAAGAAATGTAAAGATTACGGATTAGTTGGTTTCGGTGATGCTGACTATGCTAGAGATAGAATTGAAAGAAAAAGTACCAGTGGAGGACGTCACTTCATTGGAGCTAATCTTGTCTTATGGTCAAGCAAAAGACAAAGTACCATTGCTTTATCAACTGCTGAAGCTGAGTATATTTCAGCTGCTAGTTGCTGATCACAACTTCTACGGATCAAACATCAATTGGAGGACTACAATGTGTTTGTAAGTAGTATTCCACATATGTAGTGTGATAATACTGCTGCAATAAATCTTTCTAAGAATCCAATATTGCATTCTAGAGCTAAGCATATAGAAATTAAACATCATTTCATTAGGGATTATGTGCAAAAAGGTGTTTTTGATATACAATTTGTGGATACTGACCATCAATGGACATATATCTTTACTAAACCTCTTGTCGAGGGCAGATTTATTTTTATTAGGAAGCATCTCAAATGCTATGTGTGGATTGATTAAGGCGTTCAGCCTAGAGAATTCTTGCTGATGTATGTGTGTCCAAAGCATTTAAAGACTATTGTATGATTAAAATATGCGTCCATTGCATATCACGTCCAATGAATTTGTGTGCCGCATCCACGACATGTCGTGTCTATGTTTGATTGCATTTTACTTGGACCCGTCCATACTCTTATTTATTAACTGCATTTATTTTGTCCCAAAAATAAATTTATCCTTTATTCTCTTTGCTGAGTCAGTAACTTCCATCAATCCCATTAAGACCTTTTTATACTTTCAAAATACCAACGCCGTTTTATCCTTAATGACATGTCTTGTCAAATATTTTCTTTTTGATTTATTTCTAAAAGAAAAACTTTTGATTTTCAAAACCTTTTTAAAAGCAATTGCTTCCCTCTGAGAAAATTTACACTTCCTTGAACTCTCGAGCTCTCTATCTCTTTGCTTTCAAACCCTAGCTCTCAGATCACCAAAAATGGCTTGTTCTTCAACCTTCAACATGGACAAACTCAACATGGCTATCGAGCATCACTTCAACTTTGGAGTTTTGCAAAACTACAATTTGGATATTAACAAGTACATTAAAGCTGCTGGATGGGGAGGACTCTTCACTGAGAAAGTCTTTGTTTATCCCAACTTGATAAGATATTTCTGGAGGAGACTTCAAGTTAGTGATACTGACTCCTCCTCTGATGTGCTGGGAAAGAGGATAGTAGTATCTGAGAAGACTATTGCTGATGCCATCTTCTGCGCTTAGGAAGGAGTGGTATTTACTGAGTCATGGGAGACTGAATTGGGAGGCACTAAAGTGATTGAAGTCTTCTTGATGAGAGAGGACACAGTTAGGAATCACTCATGGAAAGCTGTTGAAATGAAGGACATCATTCGCATCCTTCATCAACTACTGAACAAGGTGGTTCTCCACAAGGTTGGATCCAATGACAACCTATCTGCTCTGTATAAGTTATGCCCATGCCATCTTTTCACTGAGACGAAGATCAATCTTCCCATAATCTTATATGGACGATTCAGGGATGGTGTGATTAAAAAAAAAGAAACCTTCGGCATTTCCCTATTGCCATCTCCTTTCCAAAATATTCAAAGCTCAAGGAATCCATGAATTTATTGCTGCAAGGACTCCTTGATAAGCCTCTGGCTTATCTAGTTTTATAACTAGATGGACTGTGGTTTTTGTGCAAATTATTCGAGTTCAATCTCGTTTTCGCCCAAATTTGGCCTTATTTTGTTCCTAAGTAAACTTTGACTCCTTCTAGGAATTTTTAGTAGTTTTTAGTCTATTTTGGATAGAATTACGCCTTTTGTTTCTTTTTTATTATTTCAGGTTAGTAGTGAAGCTCCAAGAGTCAAGGAAGCACTTCGAGTCAAGGAAACAGTGGAAATTTCCATTCTGAAGATACTCGCCCCGCGAGTAGATGCTCGCCTCGCGAGCCTGAAGATCAACAAAACAGTAACAGTCATCAATTCTGGCTCGCCACGCAAGGGGCTTCTCGCCTCGCGAGAGTATGAAGACCCTGGAAGACAGAGACCATCACGGCCTAGCCGTGATGAAGGTCACGGCTGTGACAGATTAAGGTTTGAAGAATCGCCCCGCGAACACATTATCGCCTCGCGAGAATCCAAATTGGAAGCGCGCCAAAACTAATGTTCGCCTCGCGAAATATTGTTCGCCCCGCGAGCGACCGAGAACCAGAATCCCTATTTATAGGCTGTTTCATATCAGAATTGGGGAGCTTCTGGGCAGATCCGAATCCTAGTAGTTTTTCCACTGTAGAGTAGCGTTTAGGAAGATTTCTTTTCTCTTTGGAGCTGCGTCTCCTCTTTTTCTTTCCTTATTTCACTATGGAGGTTATGTCCGATTGTTTGTCTATGAGCATGAGGAACTAATCCCCTCGTCTGAGGGAACAATGAAGCCACCCATGGCGGTGTAGATTCGATGTGATGTATGTCTTTCTCCCTTGTCTCAATTTATGTTTTCCAATTCTGATTTGATTGCGTTGATCATATGCTAGTGTGATTGACTAGTTAAACGTGTTGAGGCTGAGAGGCGATTCGCGTTTTAGAACTTGAATTGGGATCATCGATCGAATATTGCACGAAAGTGAGTAGGAGATCGGTGCAACCTTATAGGGAACAAGAATTAACAGAGTTTGATGATTAGGATTATGAGACCTAGTAAGTAATTAATCCAATCTTCGAATATGTCCTAATGAGCACGACAGTGGATTTAGGAGAATTTGGGGGTCCCGATTGACATTGTAATTCAACTTAGGGAGGAATTCATCATCACTTGGGTATGCATATTGGGTAGGTGGATTTGTGACCTTGGGCATTTTAATTTCAGATTTTTAGTTAATTACTTTATTAGATTTGTTAATTGAATTTTGATCCTATTTTCTCTACATTCTCAACCACTTTCTGTTACTTGACCAAACGTATCTAGCTTCTAGCGAATTAGTTGAATTGGTAGCCCAATCCCTGAGTTCGACCTCGGTAAATTCTTACTGTGTTTATTTTATTACTTGCGACGACCCGGTACACTTGCCGGTGACCCAACAAGTTTTTGGCGCCGTTGCCGGGGATTGGCACAACCAATTTTCCTAATTTTAGGGAAGTTTGATTATTTGGTTAAGTTATTATTTTTTTTTTTTTATTATTATCTCTCTCTACTTCTTTGATTCCACTTGGTCTTGCCTTGTTTTGTATGCGAGGTACACGAGGGAATGCTTCCGGGTTGCGAATATTGTAATGGAGACCATGACACTTGGAGCTGTCCTTTCTACTTCTCTCAGGAATATGTGGACTCATGCCATAATTTCTATGACAGCGTGCCCCAGGACAACTATCAGAGTCAGAATCAGTATTGGGGTTATATGAGGGGAGACCATCCGAGTTTCGCTTGGAGTAATGCTGGCGATGGTCTAGCTTGGCAACCACAACCTCAACAGAATTGGCAACAACAACCTCAACAGGATGGTGGAAGACGACCTTGGGAGTTGGCTCTTGAGAGGACAATTGCGGCAATTGATAAGATGGCCCAACAACAACAACCTTGGGAGTTGGCTCTTGAGAGAACAAATGCGGCAATTGATAAGATGGCCACATCATTTGAGAAGGCGAATGCGGCAGTA
Source organism: Sophora flavescens (assembly GCA_030762895.1). Taxonomy (NCBI): domain Eukaryota; kingdom Viridiplantae; phylum Streptophyta; class Magnoliopsida; order Fabales; family Fabaceae; genus Sophora; species Sophora flavescens. The sequence goes on along the minus strand of CM061070.1, from coordinate 141,251,111 downwards.
GAGAAGTTGGGACAGCTCGCAAAGCGACTAGAAGAGCGTCTCCCAGGCACTTTCCCAGGTGATACCGAGAACCACCCTAAGAACCAATGCGAATCCATAACAACTAGAAGCGGTAGGGCGTTGGGATCTAACTGGGATGCAACTAGTTCTCAGGAAGTTGAGGAAGAACTACCACATGTTGAGGAAGAGCAACCTGAGGAAGAGGAGTTGAAAAGTGACATGGCCCCGGAACAACCACATGTTGAGGAAGATCAACCTGGGGAAGAGGAGTTGACAAGTGACAAGGAACCGGAGCAAGGAGGTAGAGTTCAATTTGAAGATAAAGTGGTAGTTGACTCCACCATGCTTGCCGAGCAATCTGATTTTGCTGCATTGGATAACTATGTTGGCTTGCATGCATGTGTGGACACTGGTAAGTTAGTCCCTCCCACTTGTCTGACACACTTCCTCGTGAAAACACCATTTGACCCGAGAGGAAGTGAGTTCATAATTGCGGAGGTCAAAGAAGTTTTCACACTCAGGCCAGGTGAAATCATGAATAGAGTCATATTGCTTCTGCAAGGGCCACTTCACAAACCATGGGATCCGGGTGGAAGGTCTCATATGATGAGCATCTCTTGGCCCTTGTACCACAGGCTATGGGATCCAGGTGGATGCTTCTTAATAAGTCAAGCTCGGGACGTTAAACAAGCGCTACTTGGGAGGCAACCCAAGATAGGTATCCTTTATTTTTAGTTTCTATCATTTTCATATATATATATATATATATATATATATATATATATATATATATAAAGACTTGATTCGCCACGCGAATCCACAGTGGCCGTGCGAGACAGAAGCCCTGAATCTCAGAGGCTTGCTCACGTTTCTGTCTCGCATCGCGAGGTATACTTTCGCTTCATGAATCTGGGCATCATCATCTGTTGGAATTCCAGATTCGCCTCGCGAGATACTAATCGCCTCGCTATTCTGGAAAGTGTGATAACAATTTTCCAGATTCGCCTCGTTAGTGGTCTCTCGCCACGCGAATCTGCACTTAAGGTTTTGATTTGCAGGAGTTCTTCCAGGATGCTATGCAACAGAAGGGAGCCCGTGAGACCAATTGGATGAGGAGGCAACCATGGAAACTTGATCAGGGAGCACCCTCTCCTCTCCTCATTTTTGTTTCTGTTTTTGTTTTTGTTTTTGTTTTTGTTAGTCGCTCTTGAATAATTTGAGAAGATCAAGAGTTTGTGTATGAATGTTGTGTCGGCAAGCTTGTTGGATTTTAATTAAAATTGAGCATAGATTGATTGCATGAATTATTTTGACCATTGATGATTTCCCCCTAGGTTCTGAAATTAGAAAAGTTGATCCCCTTGTGAAAAATTGAAAACTGAACTTTGAGAATTTTATTGTGATTACTTGATTTATGATAAGTTTGGGGTGAGGGGGTGCACACACTAGGAATTGTATCTCTGTCAAACAATTTGCAAAATGTCCAGGTGAGGATTTGAGCCTCCAACTTTGTTTTTGATTGTGTGAATCACTATTAAGTTGCACTTTCCCGAATTTGCTTGAATCTCTTCATGGTTTGCATGTTTATATGTTGCTTCAAATGATTTAGGCAATTTTCTTTGAATAACTACTTGGCCTAAAAAGAACCATCCCTAATGCATGTTCCCTAGTTAGCCACATTGAGCCTAATTGACCTATTGTTTCTTGATGACCCTATATTACAAGCCAAAATCTGAAAAACCATGTTAACCCAATCTTAGGATTAGGAGAGCATGGAAGCGTAGCAAGAGAATGGTTGTGAGGAACTAAGTTTGGGGTGGCTACAAGGTGATGTGTCATATTAGGGGTGAGAAAAAGAAAAATAAAGGTTGATCTGGAAAAAAAAATTGCCAAAAGAAAAGGGGCAAAACAGAAAAAAAATAGCAAGGAAAAGGCTGTAGTCACTCGAGGCAAAAAGAAAAATGGAAAAAGGAATTTGAGTGGAAAATGTGTCTAATGCTCATGCTCTCTTAGTTCCTAGGGACTTAAGCCTAGTATCCTTGAATATCCTACCCTCAGCCAGGCCCCATTACAACCTTTATAAGACCTTCTGAGGTTGCATGCATGTTTTCGTGGGAACCATTTTTGAGATGAAAATCAAATTCATGGGAAGTGCTCTTGATATGTGAAATTGAGTGAAAAGTTGATAGCCTATACGAATTTGAGCGACTGAGTGAAATTTTACATACCCTTGTGAGGAAGGCGGTTGTTTGAAATTGGTGATCTTCCTTTTTTGTGTAACTCTGATCCTCAACTTAGATTAATGCTTGCATGAATGATAAGTTCTCAATTGTTTAAAGTAAATGAATGTGGGGATTACGTTGATGTAGGGGGGAAATCATTGGAGAAAAACTGTTTTGATTGCATGAAATTTGTGCGAAATTGATTGATTCCTTTAGGCTTGCCAAGTCTTGAGTCCTTTTTGAGTTTTAGCTTGCTTGGGGACAAGCAAGGTTTAAGTTTGGGGTGTTTTGATAAGCCTTTGGCTTATCTAGTTTTATAACTAGATGGACTGTGGTTTTTGTGCAAATTATTCGAGTTCAATCTCGTTTTCGCCCAAATTTGGCCTTGTTTTGTTCCTAAGTAAACTTTGACTCCTTCTAGGAATTTTTAGTAGTTTTTAGTCTATTTTGGATAGAATTACGCCTTTTGTTTCTTTTTTATTATTTCAGGTTAGAAGTGAAGCTCCAAGAGTCAAGGAAGCACTTCGAGTCAAGGAAACAGTGGAAATTTCCATTCTGAAGATACTCGCCCCGCGAGTAGATGCTCGCCTCGCGAGCCTGAAGATCAACAAAACAGCAACAGTCATCAATTCTGGCTCGCCACGCGAGGGGCTTCTTGCCTCGCGAGAGTCTGAAGACCCTGGAAGACAGAGACCATCACGGACTAGCCGTGATGAAGGTCACGGCTGTGACAGATTAAGGTTTGAAGAATCGCCCCGCGAACACATTATCGCCTCGCGATAATCCAAATTGGAAGCGCGCCAAAACTAATATTCGCCTCGCAAAATATTGTTCGCCCCGCGAGCGACCGAGAACCAGAATCCCTATTTATAGGATGTTTCAGATAAGAATTGGGGAGCTTCTGGGCAGATCCGAATCCTAGTAGTTTTTCCACTGTAGAGTAGCGTTTAGGAAGATTTCTTTTCTCTTTGGAGCTGCGTCTCCTCTTTTTCTTTTCTTATTTCACTATGGAGGTTATGTCCGATTGTTTGTCTATGAGCATGAGGAACTAATCCCCTCGTCTGAGGGAACAATGAAGCCACCCATGGCGGTGTAGATTCGATGTGATGTATGTCTTTCTCCCTTGTCTCAATTTATGTTTTCCAATTCTGATTTGATTGCGTTGATCATATGCTAGCGTGATTGACTAGTTAAACGTGTTGAGGCTGAGAGGCGATTCGCGTTTTAGAACTTGAATTGGGATCATCGATCGAATATTGCACGAAAGTGAGTAGGAGATCGGTGCAACCTTATAGGGAACAAGAATTAACAGAGTTTGATGATTAGGATTTGAGACCTAGTAAGTAATTAATCCAATCTTCGAATATGTCCTAATGAGCACGACAATGGATTTAGGAGAATTTGGGGATCCCGGTTGACATTGTAATTGAACTTAGGGAGGAATTCATCATCACTTGGGTATGCATATTGGGTAGGTGGATTTGTGACCTTGGACATTTTAATTTCAGATTTTTAGTTAATTACTTTATTAGATTTGTTAATCGAATTTTGATCCTATTTTCTCTCCATTCTCAACCACTTTCTGTTACTTGACCAAACGTATCTAGCTTCTCGCGAATTAGTTGAATTGGTAGCCCAATCCCTGAGTTCGACCTCGGTAAATTCTTACCGTGTTTATTTTATTACTTGCGACGACCCGGTACACTTGCCGGTGACCCAACACTCCTAAAGAGCAAGCCAGGATCTTAATTGAAAAACCAATGTCTGCTGCTGACTTTGGTAAAATGAACATTGCTAATAAGAATCTTAGCACCTATGCTGCTGCTACCATAGCCAAGACTGAGGAATTAATGAAGGTCAAGGAAGAAATGGTAGAACAGAACAATGCTGAGGTTCTGGTGCTGAAAAGGAATGTCAAGAAGAAAACCATTGAAACAAGGAAGCCTATGCCAAAGAGGCCTACTGGTAGAATTGTCATCAGAGAGCCCATGGCTGCTCCTTAACCTACCCCCTCACAAATGGATAAGAAATTTGATCTTGTCACATAATGAGGATGAAGATGATGAGGACAGGGTTCCCATCAGCTTAGTGTTGAAGAAATAGAGGATTGCTACCTCTGTTGATGCTGCTGCTACTTCTGCCATTCCAACTAGGAGAAGGCAACCACCAAGAAAAGCCAAAGTTGTCATAGAAACTGAGGTAACCCTACCTGCTAATGATCCTATCAAGTTAGCAGTAGATGCCCCAGTTTCAAGTTTTGAGCATCTTCTTAAATAAAAATCAAAACATTGATGATGCATACATTCCCACACCCCTTTCACCACAAACAATTTCCATCCTAGACCAACCACAAACATCATCACCTTTTAGACCAACTTTTCAACCAATTATCCCTACTAATGACCCCTGGTTCAATCAACCTGATCATGGTATTAGCCCTGGTGCCCCTTTTCCAGAGATCAAAAGAATCAGATTTCCCTATACTGATCCATCTGTTCTGTATGAGGGAAAAGCTGAAAATTGGGCAAAGGTTAAGAGGGACTGGAAGATTCTATTCCATGAACATGAACCTGAACCTGTCTCAACCAGACCCTTCTATCCACTTCCAGAAAAAGACTATGAACCAGAGACCATACCCCTACCGGACTATGTACCAATACTATATGTCCCAACCATTACACAACCACTCCCATCCACTCTCCATAACCATCTTGGTCCTGCCCTAACTCACCTTCCCCAAAAGAAATCCCCACAAAGAAAAATTTACCCCAACTTAAATCAAATATCCACCTGATAAGCCTCTGGCTTATCTAGTTTTATAACTAGTAAGACTATGGTTTATGTGCTAATTATTCGAGTTCAATCTCGTTTTCGCCCAAATTTGGCCTTGTTTTGTTCCTAAGTTAGACTTTGACTCGGTTTATGTATTTTTAGTAGTTTTTAGTCTATTTGGAGTAGAATTATGCTTTTTGTTTCTTTTTATGTTTCAGGTTAGAAGTGATGCTCCTAGAGTCAAGGAAAATGAAGAAAACAGTGGAAATTGTCATTCTGGAGATACTCGCCCCGCGAGAGTCTGCTCGCCTCGCGAGCCTGAAGACCAACTGAGCAGCAACAGTCATCCTTTCTGTCTCGCCTCGCGATAGGCTACTCTCCTCGCGAATCCTAAAGACCTTGGAGGACAGAGACCATCACGGCCTAGCCATGATGAAGGTAACGACTGTGACAGACTAGGATTTGAAGCCTCGCCACGCGAAACATACTCTCGCCGGCGAGAGTCCAATTTGAAAGCGCGCCATTTTTAATATTCGCCTCGTGAGAGGCTACTCGCCTCGCGAGCGCGCGCATATCCTGAACTCTATATATTGCTATTTTAGGGCAGAAACGGGAGCTTTTGTTTTCTCCACTGTTTAATAGCGTTTTGTGCCGAAATCCTTGTTTTCTGGAGCTGCGTCTCCCCTTTTCTTTTTCTTATTTTACTATGGTGATTATGGCCGATTGTTTGTGTGTTGTCACGGGCATGAGGAACTAATCCCCTCGTCTAAGGGATCAATTAAACCACCCATGGCGGTGTAGGATTCGATGTGATGTATGTTTCTCTCCCTTTTCTCAATTAATGTTTTCCAATTCTGAATTTGTTGTGTTGATCATATGCATGCGTGATTAACTAGTTAAACGCGTTGAGGCTTAGGAGGCAATTCGCGTTTTAGAACTTGAATTAGGATCATCGATCGATTATTGCACGAGAGTGAATAGGAGATCGGTGCAACCTTATAGGAACCGAATTGAATAGAGTTTGATGATTAGGGTTATGAGACCTAGTAAGTAATTAACTCAATCATCGAATACGTCCTATTGAGCACGACAGTGGATTTAGGAGAATTTGGGGGTCATGGTTGACATTGTAATTGAACTTAGGGAGGAATTCATCATCACTTGGGTACTATGCATGATTGGGTAGGTGGATTTGAGACCTTAGATATTTTAATATTAGATTTTAATACTTATTCTTTAATTAGATTCGTTAATTTGAATTGTGATCCTATACTTTTTCTCTCTCAACCATTTGCTGTCACTTAACCAAACTTATCGAATTTCTCGCGAATTAGTCAAATTGGTAGCCCAATCCTTGTGTTCGACCTCGGTAATTACTTACCGTGTTTATTTTATTACTTGCGACGACCCGGTACACTTGCCGGTGACTCAACAAGTTTTTGTCAAACACCCCAAACTTAAACCTTGCTTGTCCCCAAGCAAGTTAAAACTAAAAAAGACTCAAGACTTGGCAAGCTTAAAGATTCAATCAATTTCGCACAAATTTCATGTAATCAAAACAGTTTTTTCTTCAATGAATTCCCCCCTTGCATCAATGTAATCCCCACATTCATTTACTTTAAACAATTGAGAACTTCATCATTCATGCAATCATTAATCTAAGTTGAGGATCAAAGTCACACACAAAAGGAAGATCACCAATTTCAAACAATTACCTTCCTCACAAGGGTATGTAAAATTTCACTCATTCGCTCAAATTCGTCTAGGTTATCAACTTTTCACTCAATTTCACATATCAAGAGCACTTCCCATGAATTTGATTTTCATCTCAAAAATAGTTCCCACGAAAACATGCATGCAACATCAAAAGGTCTTTTAAAGGTTGAAATGGGGCCTGGCTAAGGGTAGGATATTCAAGGATACTAGGCTTAAGTCCCTAGGAACTAAGAGAGCATGAGCATTTGACACATTGAATCTCCACTCAATTCCTTTTTTCATTTTTCTTTTTGCCTTGGGTGACTACAACCCTTTCCTTGCTAAGCTTTTTGTTTTGCCCCTTTTCTTTTGGCAATTTTTTTTTCTTTTTTTCTTTTTGCCTCGGGTTTCAACCTTTAATTTTTTCTTTTTCTCAACCCATAACGACATATCAAACCTTGTAGCCACCCCAAACTTAGTTTCTTACAACCCTTCTCTTGCTAAGCTTCCATGCTCTCCTAATCCTAAGATTGGGTTAACATGGTTTTTTTTTTCTTTTTTCAGATTTTGGCTTATAATATAGGGTCATCAAGAAACAATAGGCCAATTAGGCTCAATGTGGCTAACTAGGGAACATGCATCAGGGATGGTTCTTTTTAGGCCAAGTAGTTATTCAAAGAAAATTGCCTAAATCATTTGATGCAACACATAGACATGCAAACCATGAAGAGATTCAAGCAAATTCGGGAAAGTGCAACTTAAAAGTGATTCTCACAATCAAAAACAAAGTTGGAGGCTCAAATCCTCACCTGGACATTTTGCAAATTGTTTGATCAAGATACAATTCCTAGTGTGTGCACCCCCTCACCCCAAACTTGTCATAAATCAAGCAATCACAATAAAATTCTCAAAGCTCCATTTTCAATTTTTCACATGGGGATCAACTTTTCTATTTTCAGAACCTAGGGGGAAATCATCAATGGTCAAAATAATTCATGCAATCAATCTATGCTAAATTTAATTAAAATCCAACAAGCTTGCCGACACAACGTTCATACACAAACTCTTGATCTTCTCAAATTATTCAAGAGCGACAAACAAAAACAAAAACACAAACACAAACAAAAGCAAAGAATAAGGCAATTGGTTCCCTCCCCCACACTTAAAGCATACATTGTCCTCAATGAAAGAACACAGATATAAAATAAGGGTAAGGAAGAGAGAGGGTGCTCCCTGATTAAGTTGTAGTGGCCGCTTCCACGCAAAGCTCTTCTACGGTTGCATCCTCATCCAATTGGTCCCTCGGGCACCCCTCTGCTGGGCCAAAGGCCTCTCCTGGAAGAAATCCTGCAAATCAAAAACTTAATTGCATATTCGCGAGGCGAGAGATCACTAGCGAGGCGAATCTGGAAAATTGTTCTTCACACTTTCCAGAATCGCGAGGCGAGTAGAATCTCATGAGCCGAATCTGGAATTCCAACAGATGATGATGCCCAGAATCGCGAGGCGAAAGTATCCCTCGCGCCGCGAGACGCGAGACAGAAGCGTGAGCAAGCCTCTGAGATTCAGGGCTTCTGTCTCGCGTGGCCACTGTGGATTCACGTGGCGAATCAAGCTTCTTTTCTTTTCTTTTTTTTATAAAGGAAAATGACAGAAAAATAAAGGATACCTAGCTTGGGTTGCCTCCCAAGTAGCGCTTGTTTAATGTCCCGAGCCTGACTCAATTCACCCCTAAGGGCTATTCCGGAGGAAGAAACTGCTTGTAATTTGGGACTGATTCCCCATGGTAATGCTTTATCCCTTGCCCATTCACCTTGAAGTTACCAGAGGCCCCTTTTAACTCTACTGTTCCGAGTGGACAAACTTGGAGGACCTTGAATGGTCCCGACCACCTTGATCTTAGCTTTCCAGGAAAGAGTTTCAACCTTGAATTGTCAAGAAGTACCGCTTGTCCGGGCTCAAACTTCCTAGGTAAGATGTGCTTGTCATGCCTTTCCTTAGTCCGCTTTTTGTAGATTGCTTGCTTACGGATCCCGGAAAACTCATTTAAATCCAAAAGCCCTCTATAATCGGCACATACTCTCCACTCCGTGATGGTCCTTTTTGGGATCAACTCATTGTTTTCATTGACCACCACGGTTGTGCCACCTTTCAACTCCGGTGCTTTATCATCTTTTTCCATGCCTTTGTTGTTGAGATCTTCCTTTGCACATTCATCCCTTGGGAGACTCGGTAAGGCTTCCATGTCTCTTAACCACTCAAGATAGACCTCATCCCCCAAAGGGTCTTTTTCCTCACTATCATCATCATGGAATTTTACCAACACTTGTGCAAGTGAAGAACCATGGGCTTCTCTTGTTACCTTTGCCTTGACAGTTGAGTCCGCCACATCCACTCGATACACATCCAACCTCTCAGCAGGGTGCTTCATTGCTTCAAAGACATTGAATACTACCTCATCATCTTGCACCCTTAGAGTGAGTTTCCCTTGTTTTACATCTATCAAAGCACCCCCAGTGGCCAAGAAGGGCCTACCCAATATGAGAGGGATCTCGGCGTCTTCATCCATATCAAGCACCACAAAGTCCGCTGGAAATATGAGCTTGTCTACCTTCACTAACAAGTCTTCGACCACTCTATAAGGATATTTTATAGAACGATCGGCGAGTTGGAGTGACATCCGTGTATCCTTGACTTCTTTGATCCCCAACCTCTTCATCATAGAGAGGGGCATCAAGTTGATGCTTGCCCCTAGATCACACAATGCCTTCCCTAGAGTCATCCCCCCAATGGTGCATGGTATCGAAAAAGAACCGGGGTCCTTCAACTTTGGAGGCAGTTTTCTTTGAAGAATGGCACTACACTCCTCGGTCAAAGCAACTGTTTCCTCATCCACTATTCTCCGCTTCTTGGATAGAAGCTCCTTCATAAACCGGGCATAAGATGGCATTTGTTCCAAGGCTTCCGCAAATGGAATGTTAATTTGAAGTTTGCGGAAGACATCAAGGAACTTATTGAATTGCTTATCTTGTTGAGGCTGCTTCAATCTTTTAGGATATGGTACCTTCATGTAGGGTGGGAGGTCTTGGGGTTCAACCCACTTCTTTTTTCGGAACTCTTCATCTACAAGCTTCAGCCTTCCCCCTTGCTCCGGTGCCTTGTCACTTGACGACAACTCTTTCTTAGGTTGATCTTCCTCAACCTATGGTTGTTCTTCCTCAACTTGCTGAGAACTAGTTGCACCCTTGTTAGATCCCAACACCCTTCCGCTTCTAGTTGTTATAGCATTGCATTGGTTCCTAGGGTTGTTCTCGGTATCACCTGGGAAAGTGCCTGGGAGATGCTCATTTAGTTGCTTTACGAGCTGGGCAATCTGTGTCTCTAGATTCTGAATTGCCGCCCCTGTATGAGTTGCCAACTTATCAATGGCTGTGCCTGTATTGGTTGCTGGTCGCGCTGTCGCGCACGCGCCAAAAAGGTAGAGCGGGTTTAAAAGTATAGTATAGTGCGACAACTCGGATGTCGTCTCTAAGGACTCTGAGAATATTACTTTTCACAAAAATAAGTTTTGGGGGGGTTTGGATTGGAATGCAATTAAGAACAAACAAAACAGAGCAATCAAAAACAAAGCAGTTGAAAAGGGTTTATCAGTTATCAAACAACGATTAATCTACTGTCAAGAATTCTCAACTATCCTTGGTTAATGTAAACCCAAGCCCTAAGCAGATTCTAATCCCCTTTCAGTTACAGTAACAACTAACAACGTAATTGCTACTATGGATGCAAGTTCCTATTCCCGAAATAACAAACGGGGTTAAGCGCTCATGAACGAACGAACATGAATGAACACACGCGAAATAACAAACGCGATTATGTATAGGAAAATAACATCACTGAAACAAATCAATACACTACTACACACTCCCGAAATAACAAACAGAAATGTGTAATATGGTATTGAAAAGGGAAAAGCAATTACAATAGGGTTTTACAAAACCTCAAGTATAGAGAATTCCCAAACAAGAGACTACTCCTAGAACTTAGTTCTCCATAACAAACGAAATTACACAGAAAAAACGTAAAACTAAACAATGGAGAAGCAAGAGTCCCTACAAAATATTCAGAACAGCCTTTTATACAATTTCAGAATTCAGAAGGCTCGCGAGGCGAACAACCATTCGCGAGGCGAATTTCATGAATCTGTCAGGCAACCCTTGGCATTCTCGCGAGGCGAATTTCTGCTCGCGAGGCGAGGATATGAAGAGTTTTCTTCTTACGCCCGTTATGGCCATCAGGCTCCAACCGTGATGCCTCTCGACTTCCGGACTCGCGAGGCGAATTGATGCTCGCGAGGCGAGACTCTTCAACTTCAAAACTGCCACGGCCATGACCTTCTTCACGGGCAAGCCGTGATCGTCTCCCGACTTTTTCAGGTTTGGAAGACTCGCGGGCGAGACCTTCTTCGCGAGGCGACCCAGAGACTTAGCAATTTCTTGGAACAATCAAGCCGGGTCGCGAGGCGAGCATGGCTTTTCATGGGCGAATCCCCTGTTCTTTATTTTCTCAACTTCTACTTAACCCGAAAACAAGGAAATAAGCATAAGTGTATTATTTTGACTTAAAACTTGCTAAATTAACTTAAAACTACTCTAGAGACTCAATACCTTGCTTGAGGACAATCTAATCTAATTTGGGTGAAAATACGATATAATTTGCACAAAACCCTGGTCATACTAGCTATAAAACTAGATGAGCCAGAGGCTTATCAAAATACCCCAAACTTAAACTTTGCTTGTCCCCAAGCAAACTAAGACTCAAAAATCAAAAAGACTCAGGACCTGGCAAGCTTAAAAGATTCAACCAACATTGCACAAATTCAAGCAACTTCAAAGACAATTTTTCTTCATTGTTTCCCCCTTTTCAAACAGAGCAATCCCCACATTCATTTATTCCAAACAATTGAGAGTTTCATCATGAAAACAATCAGAAATCTAAGCAGGGAATCTAAGTCACACACAAGAGGGGGATCACCAAATCCAAACAACTGCCTTCCTCACAAGGGCATTATTTGTTCACTCAGTTTATGTCAGGCTAACAACTTGCACTCAGTTTCACTTTTCAAGTACACTTCCCACAAATTTGCTTTTCATCTCAAAATGGTTCCCACAGAGAACATGCAAGCAACATCAGAAGGTCTTTATTGGGTTGTAATGGGGCCTGGCTAAGGGTAGGATATACAAAAGGAACTAAGCTGAAGACCCTAGGAACTAAGAGAGCATGAACTATATTTACACATAGAAATTCACTTAAGCTCCGTTCTTTATTTTTTTCTTTACACTTCTGGGTGGCTAAATCTCTTTTTATTTATTTTTTGATTTTTTGTCTTTTTATTTTTCTTTTTTTTTTTTTTTTTCATTTTTTCATTTTTTTTTTTTTTTTTTTTTTTTTTTTCAATCCCAACAACATTTTACACCACGCAGCCACCCCAAACTTTAGTTTCTTGCACCCATTCTAAGATTACATGCTCTCCTAATCCTAAGATCGGGTTAACATGGTTTTCCAGATTTTAGGGCTTATAACATTAGGTTATCAAGAATTAACAGGCTAATAGGCTCAAAAGGGCTAACTAGGGAACATGCATTAGGAATTGGTTTATTCAGGCCAAGTAGCTATTTACAAAGAAACTGCCTAAATCATTTGCTACACACATATAATCATGCAACCCAAAAAAAGATTCAATCAAATCCAGGGAAGTGCAACTTGAAAGTGATTTTCACACATTTTAAAACATGTTGGAGGCTCAAAACCTCACCTGGACATTATTTGCAAATTATTTGAACAGAGATACTATCCCTAGTGTGTGTTCCCTATCACCCCAAACTTATCATTCATCATGCTATCATAATGTAATCCCAAGGTTCAGTTTTCAATTTCACATGGGAATCACAAAAAATTTTCAAATTTTTCAGCCTATGGGGAATCATCACATGTCAATCATGCAAGCAATCTGTGCAACATCAATCAAAATCTAACAAACTTGCCAATCAAAAGACTCAACACACAAATGCTCCCGAGCTTCTCAAATTATTCAGAGCTTTTATTCAAAGGAAAGAAAACTTTATTCTAATTCCCTCCCCCACACTTAAAACATGCATTGTCCCCAATGAACAGCAGAATTATAAGATCATAGTGAGGGAAAGGAAAAGAGTACTCCCTGATCAAGTGCAGTGTAAGCGGGAGCTGTCACCTGGATCCCATTCCTTGCAGTCTAAGTCCAAAGAGGTAGAGAAGGCCTCCAGTGCTCCTTCATCTTCTTCATGTTTCTCATCCACTGCACTGACAATCTTATCACCGCTAAACATGCAGCAATCTCAAGACAAACCACAAAATGGTTAGCGTTAGTACAATCAAGAAAAGAAAGAATATCATCACAGCCAGAATTAAGTGGAGAATTAGAAAACAAGTTCTCATGGTTATCCTCAATAGTCTCAGATACCAGCTCAATGTGGAATACAGAGTGCTCTTCCGCTGGATGTTTCATAGCATCAAATATGTTGAACTTTGCAACTATATCCCCAAACTTCATAGACATGGTTCCATCACCCACATCAATGTTAGTCTTGGCTGTCTTCATGAATGGCCGGCCCAGGATGATTGGTGATTTACTGGAATGTGTCTCGCCCTTTGCCATGTCCAAGATGTAGAAATCAGTGGGAAGATCGGATCATCAACTTGCACTAGTACATCTTCCACCATTCCCATGGGGCGGGCACACAGTCCTGTTGGCCAACTGAATGGTGATACCTGTGTACTTCAAATGACCAAGATCCAGTTTGTTAAAGATGGAGGTAGGCATGACATTGATAGATGCTCCCAAGTACAACATGCAGTTTTCAAACTTCGTGTCTCCAATAGTGCATGGGATAGTGAAGGTGCCGGATCCTTGCACTTCGGTGGCGTGCTCGAGTGAAAGCAACAACTTCTTCCTCGGCTTAGACTGGATAAGCGCCGAGACATTTCTTCCCAAGTCAACCCTCTCATTAGACTTCATCTTCCTCTTGTTGGTGCATAGGTCCTTGAGAAATTTTGCATATCCGGGCACTTGCTTGATCATATCCAACAGAGGGATATTAACACCAACCTTTCTTAACACATCAAGAATTGCCTTCTCTTTATCTTCACCACCACTCTTCAAATTTTTCCTGGATTCTGTGGGAATGGAATGGGTGGTTTATACACTCTCTCGTTTCAACTTCAACCACCGGCTCAGGAGTAACTTCAACAAGAGGCTCGGGAGTAGCCTTCATAGTTTCTTCATTCTTTCCAGTGGCCTCAACAACCTTTCCGGACCTCGGAGATATAGAACTCACATTGGGATTGGAGGCATTAGGATTGATCAATTGGTCGTGGCTTGGCAGCTGGGTTGTTCCTTGACCTTGCTTTATATTATTTATGTCTGTAGCCATCTGTCCAATCTGTGTATGCAATGCCTGAATACTCGCTTCGTTCTCTGCTGAAATTGTGCTGTGAGGCCTGGAACGTGCCTGGAATCGTAGATTTTGTGCAGCCATTTGTGCAGCCATTTTATTGAGCATGTCATCTATCAAGGTCCGGAGGGTGCTGAAGTAGTCACCGGAGGAGAATTCCGAGGTGCCATCGGCTGTTGGGATGAGTTCCCATACCGCAGATTAGGGTGATTACTCAACTGGGATGGTACCTATTTGTTGAAAGATCTGGAATGCTTGTATCTGCTCTGGTTATTGCCCCGATTATACTGATGGACTGCAAAGGCTTGAGGTGATTCAAGATTTGATCCTCCTTGCAAAATAGGACAAGCTTCATATGGGTGCTCGGGAGAAGCGCACATGCCACATAACACCGCAGCTGAACCCTATCCATCACCAATTTCTCTACCAAGGAAGTGAGCCCGTCAATTCTATCATCACCTGTCATGGCTGGAAGAGGAAGTGCGGACCTCATGTACACCTCTAGTCTCAACAGAATTTCTTCTTGTAGTGAATTGCTGGGAATTCAACGACATGTTCTCAATAAGTTGCTTAGCAGCGGTGGGGTCTTGTCAACCAATGCTCCCCACTAGCAAAGATCCAAAATATTCCTATCCATAGGCTGCAATCCTTCATAAAAATATTGGATGAGGAGCTGTTCGGAAATTTGGTCTTTGGGGCAACTAGATGTCAAACTGCTTGAACCTCTCCCAATACTCAGCTAGCGACTCATTCCCTTGCCGTAGTCCACAGATTTCTGGCCTAATGGCAGCGGCTCGGGAGGCAGGAAAAGATGGCTCTCGGACGAGCTTCTTCACGGCGTTCCATGTGGTCCTGGAATTCGGCGCCAGGGATAATAGCCAATCTTGTGCCGCTCCCCTGGAGTGAGAATGGAAAAGCCTTCAACTTGATATGATCCTCGTTACTCCTTCCGGCCTCAAAGTTGTGGGAGCAGACAACTTGGAACTCCTTCAAGTGCTTGTGTGGATCTTTCGCTGCAAGACCATTAAATCTTGGCAACAAATGGATTAGCCTGATTTTAACTCAAAAGGTGTGTCAAGCACCAGGATAAGCAATGCACAAACCATTATAATTCACATCAGGGCAGCAAGCAGCCTCAAAGTCCTTTGGTCTCCCATGTATTCAAAAGCAGTTTTAAAATTGGTATCACTACTAGTGCTAGCCCGAAATTCCCTACGGAGTGTGTGCAAAGTTCTTTCAATTTCAGGGTCAAAATCACACAGTTCAGGGCAATTAGACCTAGTAGCTCAGACCAATTCAAAACAAAACAAAATAAAAGAAAGGAAGAAAAATAAAAAAAAACAAGTTGCGAAAAATAACAACTCGTAGTCCCCAGAACAGCGGCGCCAATTTTTTGGTCGCATTTGTCGCGACGCGCAAAAAAGGTCGAGCGGGTTTAAAAGTATTGTATAGTGCGACAACTCGGATGTCGTCTCTATGGACTCTGAGAATATTACTTTTCACAAAAATAAGTTTTGGGTGGGTTTTGATTGGAATGCAATTAAGAACAAACAAAACAGAGCAATCAAAAACAAAGCAATTTGAAAAGGGTTTATCGGTTATCAAACAACGATTAATCCATCGTCAAGAATTCTCAACTATCCTTGGTTAATGTAAACCCAAGCCCTAAGCAGATTCTAATCCCCTTTCGATTCAGAGAACAACTAACAACGTAATTGCTACTATGGATGCAAGTTCCTATTCCCGAAATAACAAACGGGGTTAAGCGCTCATGAACGAACGAACATGAATGAACACACGCGAAATAACAAACGCGATTATGTATAGGAAAATAACATCATCTGAAACAAATCAATACAATACTACACACTCCTGAAATAACAAACAGAAATGTGTAATATGGTATTGAAAAGGGAAAAGCAATTACAATAGGGTTTTACAAAACCTCAAGTATAGAGAATTCCCAAACAAGAGACTAATCCTAGAACTTAGTTCTCCATAACAAACGAAATTACACAGAAAAAACGTAAAACTAAACAATGGAGAAGCAAGAGTCCCTACAAAATATTCAGAACAGCCTTTTATACAATTTCGAATTGGAAGGCTCGCGAGGCGAACAACCATTCGCGAGGCGAATTTCATGAACTGTCGGCAACCCCTTGGCATTCTCGCGAGGCGAATTTCTGCTCGCGAGGCGAGGATATGAAGAGTTTTCTTCTTACGCCCGTTATGGCCATCAGGCTCCAACCGTGATGCTCTCTGACTTTCCAGACTCGCGAGGCGAATTGATGCTCGCGAGGCGAGACTCTTCAACTTCAAACTCGCCACGGCCATGACCTTCTTCACGGGCAAGCCGTGATCGTCTCCCGACTTTTTCAGGTTTGGAAGACTCTCGGGGCGAGACCTTCTTAGCCAGAAGACCCAGATACTTAGCAATTTCTTGGAACAGTCAAAGCTCGGGTCGCGAGGCGAGCATGGCTTTCGCGGGGCGAATCCCCTGTTCTTTATTTTCTCAACTTCTACTTAACCTGAAAACAAGGAAATAAGCATAAGTGTATTATTTTGACTTAAAACTTGCTAAATTAACTTAAAACTACTCTAGAGACTCAATACCTTGCTTGAGGACAATCTAATCTAATTTGGGTGAAAATACGATATAATTTGCACAAAACCCTGGTCATACTAGCTATAAAACTAGATGAGCCAGAGGCTTATCAGTTGCCAACTTCTCAACTGTTGCACTCATCTTCTCAAGAGCCAACTCCCAAGGTTGCCTTCCACCATCAGTTATTTGCAATTGATTAGGCCCCGGGAGAGCCTGCTGAGTATTCTGCTGATGGATTCCATAGTTTGGCCTCTGACCCTATTGAGGTTGTTGTTGCCAATTATGTTGAGGTTGTTGTTGTTGGGCTAGACCACCACTAGCATTACTCCAAGTTAAACCCGGATGGTCTCTCCTCATATAACCCCTATTCTGATTCTGGCTGTACCTCTTATAGTTGTTCTAGGGCACACTGTCATAGAAATTGTGGCATGAGTCCACATGTTCTCGAGAGAAGTTGAACGGACAGTTCTGAATGTCATGATCTCCATTACAGTTTTCACAACCCGGAGGCATTCCCTCGTGTATCACATTAACATTCTTGTTCCCAGACAAGGTTGCAACTTGCATCTTCAACGATTTGATTTACTCTAGAATGGCTTCCATTGTTGCAGGACTGACTCCACTTGAGGTTTCCCTACCACGGTTGTAATCATTGTATGACATCTTCTCCAATAACGCCCGTCCATCCTCAGCTGATAAATAGGAAAAAGAGCAGCCAGTTGCGGCATCATAATTCATCTGATAGCGTCCCCTCAACCCGTTAAAGAAATGTTGGACTTTGGAGACCGGGTCAAAGAACGCCGAAGGACATCTTCTCAAGAGCACATTGTACCTCTCCCAAGCTTCATTATAGGATTCATCTTCTGTCTGCCTGAAAGAAGTGACGGCTACTCTTGCTTGTGCCGCTTTCTGAGGAGGAAAATACTTGGTTAGGAACTTTTGTGCCATTTGCTCCCAAGTTCTGATACTGTTCTGATCCAAGCTGTCAAACCAATCGCGAGCGACATCCCTAAGAGAGAGAGGGAAAAGCCGCAAGCGAAACTCGTCTTGAGAGACTCCTCTTGTCTTCTGCAAGTCACAAGCTTCAAGGAAGCGAGTGATGTGTCTATCATGGTCTTGTTTGCCACTCCCATCAAACTGATTCTCACGGATCTGGGCTGTGACACATCCTTCCACTCTGAAGGAATCAGTATTAAGGTTGCCCCTCACGATAGAAGAATCACAATCACCCAAGTTGGGTAGACTTTACTCGAAGAGAGGCTTGTAACGAGGAGGAGGAGGAGGGTTTTCTTCGGCCATCCTCTCAAGATTAATCGCTTCAAGCCTCTTTCATTCTCTGGCTTCTTTCCTTAAGCGCTTCTCGGTCTTGGTGATCTCCGAATCAAATAGCAAGTCCTCTTGTGAAAGGGTACCTCGCATACACAAAAACAGGGCAAGACCAAGTGGAATCAAAGAAGTAGAGAGAAATAAAAATAAATAAATAACAGAAAAATAAAAATAAAAACAGCTTAACCAAATAACCAAATTCCCTAAAAATTAGGAAAATTGGTTGTGCCAATCCCCGGCAACGGCGCCAAAAACTTGTTGAGTCACCGGCAAGTGTACCGGGTCGTCGCAAGTAATAAAATAAACACGGTAAGAATTTACCGAGGTCGAACACAAGGATTGGGCTACCAATTTGACTAATTCGCGAGAAATTCGATAAGTTTGGTTAAGTGACAGCAAATGGTTGAGAGAGAAAAAGTATAGGATCACAATTCAAATTAATGAATCTAATTAAAGAATAAGTATTACCACCCTTCAAGCCTTTCACTGAAGGAGTTGAGAGACACATCATCTCTGATTAGCAACCAGACCCTACCAAGAAAGACCTCACCGGTGACACTTATAAAAGATCCAAATCATACAGACATGTCCCTTTTATTATGGACAAAAACACTAGTTGGTAGACATTTCAGCACCCTAGTGCGTATGGCAAGCCAGCTGACTTTGTTGATCATCTAATGTATCAAATGCTGAAATGGGAATTTGAGCATTTCAGAGTTGTGAGGGATGCAAATTTTGTCCCTCCAACATGGTTAAGGCACTCATTGGAGAATACCAAGATTGGAATGGATCCATACATGATATGCCCAAGACTGCCAATGATTGACCACAACAAAGACAAGAAGAAGAGAAGATTCAAAGGTAAGAAGCCAGAGAATGAGCCAATCATGCTGGACCTTAATTCAAAACCTTTTGATTACACTTTACTGGAGTTTTGGAAATCTCTTCCGATTGAGCAAGTTTCTAAAACTGAACCTGCAGTTGAGTTCTGGAGATCTCATATCATACACTGCACAAGAGAAGCTTCCACTTAAGGACCGACTCAAGAAGAGAAAAGAGTCATTCCCACAGTCAGGAAAATGTGACATTTCAAATTGTAGATTTGTTATAATCAAGGATATCTTTGGCCTTCCTGTTACTATTCTACACCTTGAGAATGAAGATACAATTCACTGGGCTAAGGAATTACCTAAACCAGTGCTGCAGTATGCTACTTCACCTCCTCCATCACCTCCATCGGAGCATACTGAAGAGGAAATCCTTGTTGAGGATCCTGCTGTAGAGCCTGAATCTGTTCAGATGGTAAACGAGCATGAGGAAGTTACTGAGTCTACTCCTAGACCTAGCACTTATGAGAAGCATTCATCTCAACTATTAGCTCTCACATCATTTATCCTCAGGATCAACCTCAACAGTCAAGAGCATTGGATACCTTGCCAAGTCATGCACATGCTCAGGACAGTGCTGAAAGCTCTAGACCATCACTCTCTTTGTCACCAAACCTTGAAGAGATGATTGGCAGAATTATTGAAGAAAGAGTCAAGGCTGAAGTGAAGGAGCAAGTAAGAGAACAGGTTGCAGAAGCTCTGGTCCCAACAAATATAATGATGAACCAGATGATGAGCATCATGCTCAATTTTCAACGAAGCCAGAATCCGCCTACTCAAATCCCCGCTCCTCCACTAAATCCCGATCAGAACCAAAACCCTCCTCCTTCACCTCCACCTTCCTCTTAATTTATCTTGTTTTTCTTTTACTGACAATGATGGTCCACTCCTTTACCTTTTTGTCCGATGACAAAAAAGGGGGAGAAATGAAAGAGAATTAAATTTAATAAGAAAAGTCAGTTTTTGAAAAGCACATATCGGTTTGTACATGCATGAATACAATCCTGATCTGATAAGTAATATACATGAGTTGTTAGAAGTTTGAATGCTTTGTCTTAGGTGGATCTTTGTAAGCTCTCTTAGATTTTGCTACTCAAATTTAATTAGTTTTTGTCGTCATCAAAAAGGGGGAGATTGTTGGAACTAAAGTAATTTGGATTTAATTAATCTCTAAGTTTTGATGTTAACAAAAGGATTCAATTTTCTTGGCAAAGTGTTAGTTGATATCTAACAAGGTTATTCAGTTTTTGCAGGATTACTTGAATCATATAAGTCATGAGAAATCTTGTATAAAGTTCATTATATCTACTTGCACTGAGAAAGAGAATTCACGTCCAATCGTGTAGACGAGCTGATCAAAAACGTTTGGTAAAATTACTTTCTGTTTATTTGAGTAGACAAGAGTTTAAGTAGACGAGACTTAAAATTTTCTAAGTAGACGTGCTTAGTTTGCCACGTCAGCAGACGGAAGTTTTTAATAGAATGAAATAGAAGGAAAAATAAAATAATAAGTAGACGAGCTCTAATTGCCACGTCACTAGACGAAGATCAAAATTACTCACCGAGATATAGCAAGTCCAAAGACTTGATAGACGAGAGGATATGCCACGTCAGTAGACGAGCAATATGAAGGAGTAAACAAACTTAGTATCACAAATAACTGAGTAGACGGAGATTTTGAGTAGACGAATTTCTATCTCCTATACATTCTTCTAAGGTGAATAAATGCAATCCGGTTCTCTTGAATTTATTCCAAATGATTGATATTTATTTCAATAGAATATTTGTTCTTCTCATTGGTTTTATCTAATGCCATGCCTTCTTGAAAAAGAAACATAACACCATTGAGGAAATACAAAAAGCAGAATAGTACAATGAGAAATTGCAACACGAACTGTACGATGACAACTTTATGATTGGAAAAAGCTGGATTGTACACAAAGGAGGAAAAACAGTTTTCAAACTGCAATGCTCAGAGCAGTGAGCCTCCATTTTATACTACCCTGATAACCAAGAGTGAATTTCAGCATTGCCACGATCAAGCCTTCAGTCACAATGGATATTATGCTATCTCTAAACGGGAAATTCAAAATGACCGTTAAAGCTTTTCAAGGGACGAAGAAGGTCACTATAAGTAGAAGACCTCAGATACTGAAGAACAACTTTTGCTAATCCAATATTTGCGAGAACAAGCTCTTATTTCTTTCATTCTTTCAAATATCTTTGTTAGAGTTAGAGCCTGAAGAGGCTTGGAGTGACACACTTCTACCCCGCATGTTATAAGCACTTTAAGATAAACAATTAATAAAATTTATTCATGAAAGTACTGGATAAAATAAAGCGTCCGTCTATGGGTAGAAAAGTCTCAGATGAACTAGTTCACAACGCGGAAATAAAACATGTTTAAGCAAAATAATTTAAACACAACAAATAAACAACCCAACCCCGATGTCACAACTCAGCTGGTATAACCGTTCCGGAAAATATATCCTCGGAATACAACTGTAATAGACTAACTAAAACAAGAACAAGCCCTAACTATGAGTGGCGGTTCCTCAGAGTCACTCCTCTCTGGGCTGCTCGTCATCCTCTACAAGGTGCCGATCGGGCCAAACAAACAAACATAGAATGAGGAGTAAGAATCATGTAAACATATACGGCATGGAGATAGGAAGCAAGGTAAAACAAACAGTATGGCATCATCATAGGCATACATCAACATATACATATATCAACATACAACAACATCATGTCAACCAAGTATGTTATGTTGTGCAATGCAATACTACTCCGCTACTCCATTATGTATGTGGGTCCAAACTAACTCAGGATGAACGACTTCGGAGTTACATATCCGTACTGGCCATAGAAGCACCAACACCGAAAGTTCACCAAACCTTGGGTGAACCCCATGGATAGCCAAGGCATCAAACCGTGGGTAGAAAAGTCTCAGATGAACTAGTTCACAACGCGGAAATAAAACATGTTTAAACAAAATAATTTAAACACAACAAATAAACAACCCAACCCCGATGTCACAACTCAGCTGGTATAACCGTTCCGGAAAATATATCTTCGGAATACAACTGTAATAGACTAACTAAAACAAGAACAAGCCCTAACTATGAGTGGCGGTTCCTCAGAGTCACTCCTCTCTGGGCTGCTCGTCATCCTCTACAAGGTGCCGATCGGGCCAAACAAACAAACATAGAATGAGGAGTAAGAATCATGTAAACATATACGGCATGGAGATAGGAAGCAAGGTAAAACAAACAGTATGGCATCATCATAGGCATACATCAACATATACATATATCAACATACAACAACATCATGTCAACCAAGTATGTTATGTTGTGCAATGCAATACTACTCCGCTACTCCATTATGTATGTGGGTCCAAACTAACTCAGGATGAACGACTTCGGAGTTACATATCCGTACTGGCCATAGAAGCACCAACACCGAAAGTTCACCAAACCTTGGGTGAACCCCATGGATAGCCAAGGCATCAAACCGTGGATGCCTCGTCACTGGGTCGCGGTCACCAAACCATCGGGTGACCTACCGTGGATGGCCAGATCACCGTACTATCGGGCGATCTCCCCTATGTCGAACCTCCCCCATCAACAACTCAAATGCTCTGTGCAAATGGCACAAAAACAAACAATCTCAACCACCTCCTTGCTCGGGCCATGAAGCTCCCAAGACGTTCAACATCAACGTCAACGTAACCTTAGACCCAAACCGCGGGGTCAAGGCTCCCTTGGCTAATAACCACCAAGGTTCAACTCAACATGCTTGGGTCAATAAGCACCCAAGACTTCAACATCAACAACACCTTAGACCCAAACCGTGGGGTCAAGGCCCCCTTGGATACCGACTTAACATGTTATTATCTTAATCATCTTAGATAATTATTAACCAGGTTGTCTAATCTTCATCTTTGATTAGCTATGTCAACTCATCATCATTGGGGAATTGGGGTTGGAAACCCCTTAAAAGCCTTTAATTCCATCTCTGTCTGCCAGGGGAACACGGGCGTGCTTGTCCCCTGAACGGCCGTGCTGGTCACATAAGTGAAGCACGGTCGTGCTCAGCAGCACGGTCGTGCTCCTCTATTGTACGACCATGCTTAATGCGCAACCAATTTCCAGAGTTCAAACTGGGAGCACGGTCGTGCTCCTTGTTTAGTACAACCGTTCTCAATGCACGACAGTACTGTTCTGGGCAGAGTTCTAACTTAGGTTTTAACCAATTAATTCAATGATTAAGTTCATTAATCCTAATCCGTTTTAGCAACATAATTTCCCAGATTTAACATCATCAACTCAGTCATAACATCATCATCCAACCAACAGTTATGGCAACAATCATTCAACCAACATATCATCATCATATTCATATCAATAATAACCACCATACTATCATATTCATGTCAAGATAACAACATAACATCGAAAACACATAGGAATATATGACCATGAATATGAAGCATACAACATAAACAAAACATTTCATCATATAAACAACATACATCACATAGACATGTAAAACTAACAATAACTGAGGTTATGGGAACCCCTTACCTTACACTACCCCCATAGCCTATGTAAACACTACCCTTCTCCCCATACCTGGATTAAAGGTCGCTCCAACGTAAGCTCTTAAGCAAACTGGTTGCGGTTCCCCAAGATGCTTAGTTAAACCTCCAAGCCTTGACCAACAGAAACATAACAGATTAGTTTCCCAACCAAAAACGAAAAGGGAAACCAAAAGGGAAGAGGAACTATTACCTATAGACTGCCACAGACCAACTACCTTCCCAAACTGCTTCCAAAACTCCACTATAGCAAGGAATGAAGAGGAAATAGGGAAGAAGGCACTCTACGCCGCAACAGTGGCTGCTACAACTAGCAAAATAGGGTTTCACGTTAACCCTCGGGTTCTGTGCCAAATTATATAGGCTACACCTGAGCACGGTCGTGCTGACTTAGTATCAACGAGACGCGGTCCGCACAGTGAGCACGGGTGTGGTCAACTTAAAACTTGAAACACGCTTCAGTCTTTGAGCACGGACGTGTTGGCTAATGAACATGGGCGTGCTCAACCACCAAAAAGGGACTTTTGAGCCAAAAATCCCACTAAGCCCTTAACCAACCAAACAACTTATAAAAAGCACTTAACGAAAAAGCAGGGTGTTACAATTGGTAAGAAAGAAATACTTGTAGCCTGGAGAGGTGTTGAATACTTAGTTGTAATCTATTTGGAGAAATAGTGGATAAAACCCTCAAGTCGAAGGGACTGGACGTAGCTCTTGGTTGGAAGAGAGTGAACTACGATAAAATCATCTGCGTGAATCTTCTATCCTTAAACTCTTACAGCTTTATTTATTTATACTGACTGTGGGGTTTTGATATTGCTTTTGTTAAATCTCAAAAGTTCTTTTTTCAGTGTGTGCATCTGTTTTATATATCCTCGTGTGAGAAAAACAATTTTAAAAGGTTGTTTTAGAAAAAATATTAACAAACACAATTCAACCCCCTTTCTTGTATTTGACTGTGTCAACTTCACAAACCTGCTTCTTAACCTATGGACAGCAACACACATCTACATCAGGATAATGCAGAGCCTTTTGATGATGTTCAGGCCTACAGAAGACTCATAGGCAGATTACTTTACTTGACAACCACTCGTCCAGACATTGCCTTTGCTATACAACAACTTTCACAATTTATGACCAAGCCCACAGTGCTCCATCATGCTGCCGCCTTGCGAGTCTTGAGATATATATTAAAGGTTCTCCTGGTTTAGGATTGCACTTTCCTACTTCCTCTACTGTCCTGTTAAAAGCCTACTGTGATAGTGACTGGGCTACTTGTCCTGACACTAGGAGATCTATCACGGGTTATTGTATATTTCTTGATTCTTCTCTCATCTCTTGGAAGCCATAGAAACAAAGTACTGTATCCAGAAGTTCCCGTGAGACCGAGTACAGCGCAATGGCAGCAACCATATGCGAATTACAATGGCTGGCATACCTTCTCAAGACCTACAGATCACTTTCACTACCCCTGCTCTGCTCTACTGTGATAACCAATCTACCATGCACATAGCTGCCAATCCTGTGTTCCACGAAAGGACGAAACACATCGAGCTGGATTGTCACATTGTGAGGGAAAAATGTTCTTCAGGTCTTCTCAAGCTTCTTCCTGTCCCATCTGCTCTACAACTCACAGACATTCTAACAAAGCCGCTCAACTCTCAGGCTTATAGAGACATCCAATCCAAGCTGGGCTTTCTCAACATTTGTGCTCTAGCTTGCGGGGGGGTCTTACCCGACTCAAATAAACCCAAATGAACCTCAAATGTAACTTAATTTGTCATTAATTAAGTTAGTTACAGGAGCAGTTTGTTAGTTGTAGAGTTAGTTATTTTCTGTTTCAACCATAGCTTGTATAAATAGTGAACCCTTAGTTCATTTTCAGTTGAATGAGAAATTCCACTCATTTTCATTTTACTTCTCTCTGTTCATTGCAAGTTTTGTGCTGTGAGATTGCTCTGGTTCAACAGGAACATCTTGTTCCTTTCTTCTTCATATCTCAGATTTCTACAAAGTCGCCACAAAGAAGTTTCCATATGAAAACAAAAACAGGCCAGGGGGATTTGGAGAGGTTTACAAGGTAATAAAGCCTAATAAAAAGTATTTCTATGCTTTTTTTCCCTCAATCAACTGATTAATTATAATTTCATAATAATAATAATAAATTCATTTGAGTTTATAAGATTTTTCAGAGAGAATTTATCTCCGAGAAGAAAATGAAACAAAGCTTGAGCATCTATCCCTCTCCCATCCATCCCATGTTATGATGGAAAAAATGTTGTTTACGTTCTCTCTCTGATCATTCAAAAAAGCCCAAAAGGCAAAAGTCTTTTCAAATTCTTTATTATTTTTTTGCATTTTATAAATATACGTTTTTGAATTCTTTTTTTTTTTATGGATTTTTTTGACTTTTTGGTAACCTTTTTTTACCTGTCAAATAATTCTTCGGGTCGCGGGCTGGCCCGGCCCGCAATGGGCCAGCCCATAGTGGGCCAATACATTTTTGGGTCGGGTCGGGTCAAATTTTGTCTGGCCTACTATTTTACCAACCCAGTCAATCGTTTTTGTCGGGCGGGCCAGCCCATCAAGCCGGCTCCATTTTGACACCTCTACTAGGGATGACAATTTTATCCGTACCCGCGGATAAAATCCGCAACGGGCATGGGGCGGGTAGTTAAACGGGTGTCCGTGGGTAAAATAAACGGGCAATTCCAATACCCGTCTATAAACGGGGCGAGGGCGGGTGTCACACTATCCGTATCCGCGGATACCCGCACCCGTTACTTAATTACTATAATACCCTTTATTATATATCTACTCTCAAAGTCCTTATATCATTTCCTAGATAATTTTCATCTATTGTGTTGTTTCATGGATATTTTAAGTGTGATGTATTAATTTGTAGGTGCTATTTTGTTCAAATACCGTAAGATATTAATGTGGTGGTTTGTTTAAGTTTTTTGTGTATTTTTTTTAATTAAAAAACAGATTTGTTTGTTTTTCATAACTACCCATGAATATCCGCGGATACCCGTGAAAACCCGCGAATCCGTTAAGAACCCGTTAAGCGGGTATCCGTACGGGTACGGGGCGGGTACGGGTGAATTTTTTATCCAACGGGGCGGGTAGCGGGTAACCAGTATCCGTGCCCGCCCCGCCCCGTTGACATCCCTAACCTCTACTCATTGCTGATAAGGCATGGGCAATATTGGAATAAAAACTTATAATTCATTCCATTCAATTCACTTCCCAAACGGTGGAAGGGTAACTTTGTTCCATTCCGTCGTAAAATATCCAAACAATGGAATGAAATTTTTGTTTCATTCCATTCTGTTCCATTATGTTTCACTCCATTCCATTCCATTATCTTCCATCAATCCAAACATAGCCTAAAATTAAATCAGGACATAGAGTGAACTAAACTGCAAGTGCATAGATATCCAGACTCAACTAATTTAGCTCACCAAAACTTCCATCTTTTGATTATTTGGCAAGCCAGCTAGTAATTTCTCGGTTTATAATTTAATGGCTTCAGGAATCAGGAATTCAGCCACCATTTCAACTCTAAATAAAACAGTTCTCTTAACCAAACTCAAAAAGAGACCAAAATAAGGAACAAAAAGTTCTATGCATATATTGTATATGGTGACCGAGAAATCCTCTTCATCCACTGCTTGATTGAGAATCAATCAAATCATTGGGGCATGCAGAAATGTAAAATGTTGGTACACTTAGTACACTTAGGGCTTGTTTAGTTTATTTTTATTTTTCTGTTTTTATTTTTTGATTTTAAAGGTAATTATAACTAAAATAATTATAAAAGTATCATCTTGTTTTCATTTTATTTCTTGTTTTCAAATATTTGTACAGGAAACACTGAAAACAATTTTTATTTTTTTTCACAGTTTCATGTACAAATCTTTGAAAATAAGAAACATGATATAAATAAGGTGACAGTTTTGTAATTATTTTAGTTGTAATTATCTTTAAAATTAGAAAATAAAAACATGAAATAAAAAACAAACCAAACTGACCCTTAACCAACTTCCCATTGGCTTTCTATATAAAGAAAGAGAAAGATAATGGAAGAAAAAGGATTTTTAACTCCAAGATATATATATATATATATATATATATATATATATATATATATATATATATATATATATATTACAGTTTAATATTTCCAACCGTATATTCACAATAAATAGATAAGTATTATTTGCTAATTGCTATATATTTGTTTTCTTTTTCATTTTATTTTTTGTTTAAGGGAGATTCATAGGAGACCTTACAAGGGAAGGGAAAAACCGGAGAAGTAAATGGGAAACAGGTGAAATGCATTACATGAGTTTGAACCCACACACTCACAATCTAAGTCTCGCGAATTAATCAACTGAGTTGACTCAGGAGGACAATATATATTTATTTTAACTCCCCCTTCTAAGAGTCTATAGTTCACTTCAAAAAGAGTGAATTGGGTCCCTCGAGTATCACGATTGTGCGATTTTGGTCCATCGAGTTTCCATTGTGACAATTGGGTCCCTCATGTATCGCGATTGTGCAATTTTAGTCCCTCGGGTTTCAATTGCACCAATTGGATCCCCAGGAATTACGATTGTGCAATTTTGGTCCCCCAGATATCACAATTATGCAATTTTAAATGTCAGTAGCCTACGTGGCACATGTGGGACTGATTTTATATTTAGTGAGGCCAACTTGATAGTTTACATGACATCCTACGTGTCAATTAAAGTATGTGAGGTATCAACAATACTATATAGGAATGTCATATAAGTTGCCAAACCGACCTCACTAAGTGTCAAATCAGTCTCACATGTGCCACGTAGGCTACAGACATTTTAAATTGCATAATTGTGATATCTGGGGGACCAAAATTGCACAATCGTAATATCTGAGGGACCCAATTGGCACAATTGGAACCCGAGAGACTAAAATTGCACAATCGCGATACTTGGAGGACCCAATTGAAACCCGATGGACCAAAATCGCACAATCGTGATACTTGGGGGATCAAAAATACAATTAAGCCTAGTTTTTAAGATGCATTGTGTGAAATCATAAATATTCACTGCTATTATAATTTTAAAAGATCTCACTAATGACTAATCATTCTTCCAAAAAAAAAAAAAAAAGATTTCATTAAACAGTAAGGAAATTTAAGTTTCATGTAAATGAGAATGATACATAAATTAGACCGTGAAAAAGATGAGCTTTTGGGTTGAGTTTTGAGTTTTTTTGGTTGAAACTTGAAAGACCACTTTTAATTTAAAAGTTAAAATACACTTTAAGTCCATCTATTTTATTATTTTGGTAAAAATAATCCCTGAACTTTTTTTTTTGTGAAATTGATCCTCAAACTTTCTAGATGTTGCAAAAAAGTCCCTCTTTTAAGCTTTCGTCTCAACTTCAATGGAAGTTACTATTGTGGCACACTCCAGCCAAGGGCAACCAATTATGCATGCCACGTGTTTGACATGTAATTAGAGAAATATTTTAAAAAATAAAATTATTATTCATTAGTGAAATAATAAAACAAATTTCTAAATCGAAATTAAACATAAATATGGCAACTTCTATGATTCATAAGGGAGATGGGTATCCCCACCTTACACAAGTTACTTCAACGGTTGGATTCCGCATGTCTACCATTGTTAATCTAAACCATCCGCACCAAATCATTTTCATCATTTCTCTCTCCTCCTTCCTTCCCCCAACCTCCTCCAGTCTCCATCACGCCGTCTCCTTCTCTCCTCCTCCGCCACTCTTCCATGCACAGCCGCGTCGACCTCCGGTTATCCTCTCTGGTCAACACCTCCTCTTCCTCCCAGAGTTGGCTCCCAGCTCCGCCGTCTCCACCTTCACTTCCGCTCGCGCTGCCCTCGTCCCTCCTCTCCTATCCACGAGCTCCGCTGCGATTCAGACCAAACAATCACGCCAGATCCGCACCGTCTCAGAGCTCCACATTCTTCTCCGGTCAGCACCGTCCAACCACGAGCCGTCTCCGCTGTTGCAGAACTTGCAAGTGGCGTGAGGGCATCAGAGGGGAGGGACGCTTGCGTTGCCGTCGACCTACGGGGCTGGCGGAGGAGGAGGGTGCTGGACCCAGAGCACAAGATGTCAGATGTGTGAACTTGAGTGGTGAAGACCCGAGTGCGTCGACCTTCAGATCTGTACGATTTCTAGAAAGCCTCGGTGCGGCGGTGATCGGAACGGTGCTGAGAGGAGGTGGTGTTGGTGGCTGGTGCACTGGAGGGCAAGACACAGCGAAACACCTGGTCGCTCACGGCTGGTCCTGCATGGTGGGGTTATAGGGGAGGCAGCATCTGTCCATCTGATGTGGGAAGTGTAAAATTAGATTTGTGTACTTTTTTAATCCAATGGTTCTAACTACTTGTGCATGGTGGGGGTGTGCACCCTGGAATTTGCCTTGACTTCTTCGTGCATTCTGGAACCCTAGACTCAGTGGAGCTTCGTCTTCTTCCTGAATTCGAACAACAATCTCGTGATCGAAATTGGAACCATGGATGGAGGAGTAAGTGAAATTTCGAGTTTCAGTGCCTTACACAGTCGAGGGCAAATCACGAAGAAAACGACGATGCCATTGCTGAGTTGAAGCTCCTCTGAAAATTTTTGGGACGAATGCAAACCCATGAATACGATTCTATGGGTGTGGTTTCTATCAGGTTAGATGATTTAAACTTTGGTTGTTGTTTCCTCTGTTTCTAACAATTTGCTGTAACAGCTAACAGATGCTTGTCTGTTTCTAGGCCAAAAAATGGGGCTGCAATTACTTTGAATGGCTTGACCTAGAACCTAATGGAAGAGATATGAAGATAATTAGAGCTTTGCTAAGGAAGGTGGATGAGTTGAAGATGAAGGGGAAATTTTTATTTTGGTCTTTAGTCATGTCGTTGGTCATCAATGTAGTTGTGGTTCTCAAAATTTAGAGAATGGGGCCAAGTATTGTTCTTGATGTGTAGGTGCTGTGTTTTGTATGGGTAAGTCGTAAGTGATTATTGTTGTGTGTTTTTTTTTTTTTTTTGGTTAAAGTAATTTTTTGATCTCATGCGTGACACTGATTTTCAATTTGGTCCCTATACTTAAAAAGTTATCAATTTGGTCCCTACACGTGACACTGATTTTCAATTTGGTCATCACTGCTAATTGGTCCCTATATAAGAGGACCAAATTGTAAATTATTGTCACATGTAGGGACCAATTCAACAAAAAAATTTGAAATCGATCCCCGTGACAATTATTTTCAATTTGGTCCCTATATGTGATAATAATTTGCAATTTGGTCCCTCTTATATAGTGACCAATTAGCGGCGAGGACCAAATTGAAAATCAGTGTCACGTATAGGGACCAAATTGATAACTTTTTACGTATAGGGACCAAATTAAAAATCAATGTTACGAATAGGGACCAAAAGATTACTTTAACTTTTTTTTTTTTTTTTTTTAAATCTGTAACATGAACCCATTTAATGTAATGAAGAAGTATTTGCTAATTTGTTAATTGCAATTTTTGTGCTTCATCCTTCATGTGACCTTGCAAATTTGTAATTTGCTTTCTCCTTTGTGATTCTCCACTGATCAAAGGCCGGACGAAGATGGACGACAGACGACCATAGCACCCAGGCGACGAGATGAACTCTCGAAGGTGAAGATTAGCAGTGTTCATCAACCGATCCAAGCCGATTCAAACTGTCAAAACCGAATCGAAAAATGAAAAACCGAAAAAACCATTTTTTTTTCATTGGATTGGATCGGATTTTGGATCCCCAAGTAAAATCCAATCCAAACCGAACTACTATATACATATACTATTATTTTTTAAAATTATAGTATTACTCATATTTTTTTTTTTGACAAGATAGTATTACTCATACTTAATCATCATTTTTCATACTTTTATGTCCCTCATACTTTATAATATTTTTGTTGGAATGATATATATGAGACTATTTAGAATAAATATTAATGTCTTGAAGTTATATTTTGTTAAAAGTTTTGACGCATAACATACATATACTTGATTGAGTAAACATGAAAAATGGGAAACCAATTAAGTAAATTTGAAAAATATTTAGCTACATTTTTTGTAGCCGATTCAAGGAAAAAATAGGATAAGTAAGAGTAGATATAGATATTAACATAAAAGAATATTTAACTTAAAAGAACGTGTTAAAAATATCATTTTTTTTATTGAAACTCACAAATTAAAATTTTGTTAGGAATTCTCTAGAATTTTCCTCACTCGTCGTGAAATCAAATAACGGTTAATAAGGAATAAATAGTTAATGCCTTTCATAAAGATTCTACTGTTGTAACATATAGAGAGATTAAAATAAGTATTGACACCCTAAACTAGCTCCCTTGAATGAAGATTATCTTTTGTTCATTATTAAATAGTAGAAAGGACACTTGACATAAAAAAAAGCATGACAAAAACCGAATTATCCAATCCAATCCAAACTGCATTTGATTGGACTGGATCGGATCGGATCAGATTTTTTTAAGTAAGCAAACCGATCCAATCATAACCGCATGTTTTCATCATTTGATTGGATGACTTTTTAACTCAAAATCAATCC
Organism: Sophora flavescens; assembly: GCA_030762895.1. Taxonomy (NCBI): domain Eukaryota; kingdom Viridiplantae; phylum Streptophyta; class Magnoliopsida; order Fabales; family Fabaceae; genus Sophora; species Sophora flavescens. The sequence continues at coordinate 141,218,893 of CM061070.1, read as the reverse complement.
AATCCAATCCGCGAACACCCTCGATGAAGACGGCATCAAACGTGAAAATCAAATGCAATTTCTACTTTTTTTTCCTTTTTTTATCAATAATTTTATTTACACAAAAGTGACTTTTGGATTACTTATTTTATTAAAAAAATTATGATATTTTAAAATGATTAATATAATTTTATTGTTATTTTAATATTTTTTAAAATATCCACATCAGGAACTTCTATTAAAGTTTGGATGGAAGTTTGATGGAACGATGTTTTTTGCAACATTTAGAAAGTTTAAGGATCAATTTTGCCAGAAAAAAAAAATTCAGGGACTATTTTCACCAAAAATAATAAAATAGAGGCACCAAAATATATTGTTGCCTAATTTGAACAAGGAGGACAAATGAAATACGCTACGGAAGTAATTTTAAAAGAAGAAAAAACGGGTGTCAATTCCTTCTTTTTTTGTTTTTTTTTTGAACTAAAAAAAAAAAGCCGAATATAGCACAGTAGTCCAAAATCCAAATGGCATGCCTATGCAATTTTCTTCCATTTCACATTTTTCGCAGTATCTACTATCTTCTTCTCCAAGCATATATAATCTCTATATATTATGCATTTAAAAAAAGATATAAATTATTGGTGACGGCGTTTGATTATTATTTAATATTTAATTTAATTTGGCGTACTTGTTTTGGTATCCGGCGTGGCGTGGATGGCAAATGAGTCGAGGTTGGGCGGTGGTAGTGGAGTTCGAGTGGTGGTTGCCGGTGACCGAGGCACCGGAAAATCAAGCCTCATAGCTGCCATCGCCTCCGAGTTATTCCCGGAGGCCGTTCCTCCCGTGCTTCCTCCCACTCTCTTGCCCCGTGATTTGTTTCCTGATAATGTTCCTCTTACAATCATTGACACCTCTTCCAGGTACAACTTTACTTTCCATAATTAATTCCTTCAATCCATTTTCCTTTTCTCAAACCACTTCTATTCATCATTTATAATTATATAGATAAATTAAATCAACTATGGCCAGTAATATTTTTATGTATATATATATTATATATATATTCTATTGATAATCATGATGCTTCTTGATCGCCACAATTGAAATTTCTGATTATGTTCATTTATCAGTCTAGTTTCATGGAATGTTTACTCACATCTGTTCACATATTGTTGTTGTTTTGTTTAGCTTGGAAAAACAAGGGAAGCGGAATGAAGAATTGAAGCGAGCTGATGTGGTGGTTTTAACATATGCCTGCAATGACCCAATGACCTTTTCTCGGTTGAGTTCTTATTGGTTTCGGGAACTCGAGAAGTTGGAGGTTGGCAATTTTAAGTATTTTTTATTTTTTTTTACTTGTATTTTCAATGAGGGATGAATTATGAATGGTAAAAAAGTAGTGATTCTCGTGATGCAGGTGAAGGCACCTGTAGTTGTAGTTGGTTGCAAGCTAGACCTACGGGATGAAAACGAGCAAGTGAGCTTAGAGAGTCTCATGACTCAGCTCCTACAACAGTTCAGGGATGTTGTCACCTGTATTGAATGCTCTGCAGCTACGCTATACCAGGTATATTGCTTTGCTGCATTATTCTTACTTGCTGATGCTCCTTGTCTACCCTTAGGAAGGATAGTAGCATATTATATTATTAGAATGTAAGAAAAAAACAGGACGAAATTGTATCTGTGCATCTTTTTTTCTTGTTTAAAGATCGGTGAATCCTATAGATTTTTTCAATGCCATTCATGATTCATCACAGTAATATCTTACAAGTAAATCAAGTGTCTAATGCATTTCCCACCTATTGCCAAAATACAAACCTAGGCTTATCAAAAAACTGCTAAATGTGTTCCCATTTCTCGTTTACTAGTAAGTTAAGTGTAAAGTAATAAATTAATGCATCTCTTTGATACTGCAATTGTTTTCTTCACATATATAAGGACATCATCTTCATGATACTGTTATTCGAGTTATATTTAATTCCGAACTTGCAAAATGTAACAATTCTACACTTTCAGGTCCCTGAAGTTTTTTATTTTGCTCAAAAAGCGGTGCTGCATCCGGTTGATCCATTGTTTGATCATGAAAGTCAAGCTTTAACTGATCGATGTGTTAGGGCATTGAGAAGAATATTTGTTCTTTGCGATCGTGACATGGATGATGCCCTCAATGATACAGAACTAAATGAGTTTCAGGTTTTTGATAAACTTGGATTTTTTTATTTATTAATTTCACTTTTATTTCATATACTTCGAATATTTAGTTTAGCCCCTTTATATCAACAGGTTAAATGTTTCGGTGCACCATTGCAGTCATCTGAAATAGATGGGGTCAAAACAGTTGTACAGCAGAAAGTACCCGAAGGAATCAACTCACATGGTCTTACTTTTCCAGGATTTATTTATGTCCATAATATGTTCTTAAGGAAAGGGCATCCAGAGACATTATGGGCTGTCCTAAGAAACTTCGGATATGATAATGATTTAAAACTCCGGGATGATTTCCTTCCAGTTCCATCTAAGATTGCTCCTGATCAGGTCATAATTTAGTTTCTTCATTCTATTATTGCGGATGTTCCACCTTTTTGTCTTGCTGTTCGGTTTAAATGGAAGAGTTTGGAGTGGTGGTACAACCATTTAACTGTACAATTTTCAATGTTGGTACTAATAATAATAGAAAATGTGTTTGATTGTTAATTTAGGAAGACTGAAATGTCACCTTCGGGTTTCTTAAGCCCCAGATACTTGTAAATTGTAATATTAGCTATTCACTCTGGGTTTTCTAAGTTTGATGATTGCCTAAAACCAGGTGTATCTGGGGCATTGCAAATATTAGCTGTGAATCCTTCAGCCTTTGGATTGTTGATTTAGAGAAATCTAGTATAGATTTTACACTCGCTTTAAACTGCTGGAAATACACCAATGCATTTAATGGTGCAGTGGGAATAATAGGGTCCTAGGAAATAGTTTAGTACTTCTAAGTTCATTTTTTTTCTAGTAAATGCAACTTGTATTTATTCCTTCATATGAATAGCAGTATGTAGAGTGCAAATGACTTAAGCAATTCACCACTCTTGAGTTTTATTCTCTCCTTTTCTCTACTCTCTCTTCCTCTTTCCCTACCTAAAACCTCATCAATGCAATATTAACAAGGACTCTTATGTGTTGCCTGGTTATTTTCAAGATCTTTCCTTATCTGATGGCATTCCTTTTGTACAATGTAGGGATTACAGTCAGTATATTGTTGTAGTTGATATTATACTTTTTTCCCTTGTTGCTCATGGTTGACCTAGAGAGAGGGATCAGGGATGTGAATATTTGGTGTTAATGGTTTTCTGATGCATGCTTGCTCAGTCAAGTGATGTTTTTGAGAGAATCACAAGACACTATGCACTTTTTACCAAATACTACATTTTCCTTCATTTTAGGTTCATCAAAGTCTTTACAAAGAGTTGTAATGTTGTTTTACACTTACTTAGAAATGATATGTATTTAATTTCGTTGACATCATCTTACAGAGTGTGGAGCTGACCGGTGAAGCTGTTGAGTTTCTAAATGGTATCTTCCGACTGTTAGATATGGATAAAGTATGTACTAATGTTTTTTTATTATCACTTGCATAATCTCTGCTATGTTTTTAGGTGCTATTCCATATCTAATATACTTTTTCGGATTTGCTTCTTGAAACCTTCTACTCCATAGGATCGAGCCCTACGACCTGCTGAAGTTGATAAGTTATTTTGTGCTGCTCCAGAAAGGTGAACTCACAACCTCCCTTCCTCACAAACTTTATGTATAAAAGAAGAGAATGGTGATCTTGCCTTGTGATTGTCCTTTTTTTAACCAGGTTCCCACTATTTTCATATTTAGTCTGCATAAGTAATTTTCTTTTTCTTACTATGGATGAAATACTCTAGAATTGGTTGACTGCCTCTAACAGCTTTAGCTATTGCTTCAGTCGTAAGAGAAACCTTTAAGATAAGTTATAGGTTAAAAACTGAGTGATATATTTCAAAGAGAAGAGAACATCATACTCTGTATAAGATACTGCTTATTCTCACTGTCAATTAGGAGGCTTTTGTTCCCTATAAAGCATTCAGGTTAAGTCATAAATCACTTGCCTCTTGAACTAGCTAGGCCTAGCCCTTTGTATGTGTTGTTTTGAGATTTTGTGCAAATCTACAATGAAGTTGTTGAGAGAGAAACATAAGGTTAGAGCCATATACTGAACCATTGTGTTTCAATTACACCACGGAGAACTGAATATATATAGCAATATGATAATGAATACATTTAATCCTAATTGTTGGAAAGCAGCCTTAATTGCAGTTCGCCCCTAGCCGCCTTAGCACCTTCATTGTGCTGAGTGTGAGGGGTGTGCTTAGTCCCACATCGCCTAGAGATATGGCCAAAGTAGTGCTTATAAAGCTTGGGCAATCCTCACCTTACAAGCTATCTTTTGGGGTTGAGTTAGGCCCAAGCCCAAATTTTAAGACTAATTATCCTAATTACATGATATGGTTTAACTACTATATGTATGTTGAAATTATGGGTTTAGATAGAGAAAGAGAAGAAAAAGAATGAACACTCAAAATATGATTATAATTGATTATGATCTTGCTGTACAAAAAACTTAAGCACTAACCCCTATTTATAGGGATACAAGACTCCTAATCTTAATTGAAAAGGGAAACCAATTATGACAATAACTAACTGATAACAACCTAATCCTATGAGATAACTCAAGATACTCTTATAAGATATGATGTATTCTAATATAAGATAAGATAAGATAATCGATTCTAACACTCCCCCTCAAGCTAAAGCTTATTAAGCTTTAAGCTTGTTACAAATATACCCTTTAAAAGAGAAAATTTAACAACCAGAGATAACCTAACCCATAAAGATATCTTGAATAAACCGAGAAATAGTAGAGCCATCAACCAATAATGTTTGTGCCCAAGAACAAACCACCAATCAACTAATTGAAGTAATCATTCCTGATTTTCACGAACATCAATCAAACCAAACTGAAATGAAAAATGGCAATTTTTTTTTTTGTATGGCTAAGAAGATGATTAGAGTTCCTTCATACTTAATGAAACTCCGCATCGGAATAATGACGGGACATGTCACGGAGGATGGTACCTCTCTGATACCATGTTGAAATTATGGGTTTAGATAGAGAAAGAGAAGAAAAAGAATGAACACTCAAAATATGATTATAATTGATTATGATATTGCTGTACAAAAAACTTAAGCACTAACCCCTATTTATAGGGATACAAGACTCCTAATCTTAATTGAAAAGGGAAACTAATTATGACAATAACTAACTGATAACAACCTAATCCTATGAGATAACTCAAGATACTCTTATAAGATATGATGTATTCTAATATAAGATAAGATAAGATAATCGATTCTAACAATGTACAATGAACCTGGACACTAATAAGTTACAATGTAATAATACACGACTCCAACAGAAATTTTGTAATTGATGCTGTTTTGATACTTGCATCATAATTTGTAAGAGAAACTGATTGGAATTGACTCTAGTGTACAGGAGGAACAAGAAGCGCCAATTTATAGAGTTTAAACTGTAATCATGGTTTGATGGGTTAATGATGAATCATGTTCTGATAGGACCATAGGCCCAATCCAAATAGAGATGAATCCAATAGAGATCTGTTAGTGGGCCTCAATCATGATTTGGACTAGAGATTAATGAGAGAAATTCATGAGAAGGAAAAATGAAAAACAGAGAATTTGTGTATACTGATTCTCATTGATTGAAAAATTCTGTGTACACCTTTGGCTATATATATACTAGCCAGCAGAGCAGTTATTCAGTTAGGATAGTAACTGTCCTAACTGTAGAGAGTAACTAACCTACCTAATTGCTAACAGCAGAGGATAACTGTACTAACTATCATACAGTTATTTATTACATAGCCTTACTCTATTAGAGATTCTGTGCATCTGTAGAAACTGGATTTATCTTTTATTTTCTGCATTTTTCTGTTTTGACAGAGATTTTCTCTGCCTGTGTGGAGCTAGTCTCCATTGCTTCTTATCAGTAAAAATCAGTTCCTATGATGTGCATATCAAGTTCTTCCTCGAAATCTGCTACATTACTTTCTGAGCTAATTTTTGCATTTCTGTTTTTGAGAAAAGGATGAGGGAGATTTTTATTTTGTATAAATTTATAGCACTTGCTGTACTATTTTGTTCTACCAGATCTATATGTGATTAGGAAGAAATCAAAATTTTGTTTTATCAAGAAGTTTAGAAGCCTAATTAAGACAGATTGGTGCAAGAAGCAATATATTGGAGACATCACTAACAATTTGGGATAGCGATGCACTCAGGAGATTTTGTGATTGTCAAGAATTATGTGTTTAAAACATTGATACAGAATGTTACCTTAGAACATTGACATTTTAGAATTGTTCTGGTGAAGCCTATCTGATAGTATTGATTTTTAATTTTATCAATTGTTCAAAAGTGATATGCTCTTTGCAAAAAAAAAAAAAATCACTTTTTTCCTTTTTCCATTTTTTATACATATCTTGAAATGATCTATAGCGGTCGATTAGTTTTTTCACTTGATGTCATCCATCTTAGATTTGGTACTTGATTTTGAATCGCAGTCCGTGGAATGATGCTCCATATGAGGATGCTGCTGAGAGAACTGATATGGGTTACATATCTCTTAATGGATTTCTGTCCCTGGTGCGGATTACTTATGCTGTCTTTTATTCTTCAAAATGATTTAGTTATTGATACATCTCTTAAAATTGTGTGGTGCAGTGGGCCCTTATGACATTACTGGATCCACCACGTAGCCTGGCTAATTTGATTTACATTGGATATAGTGGTAATCCTGCTGGAGCACTCCGTGTTACTCGTAGAAGGTCAGTAGATCGCAAGAAGCAAGCAACAGAAAGGAATGTGTTCCAGTGCTATGTTTTTGGTTGTAAAAATGCCGGGAAATCTGCTCTGTTGGATTCATTGTTGGGAAGGTGTGCTTTTGAACCAATCACCATAGTCAATGTGTTTTAAGCATATCTTGATTTATCTGCAAGTGAAATTTAATCCACCCACACTGTTTATGTCCCCTTTTCTTCAAAGCAACAATTAACTCCTTCATTTTCCTAGGCCTTTCTCAAATAATTATACTCCGACAACAGTTGAGCAGTTTGCAGCAAATACCATTGACTTAATAGGGGTGAGTATTGTGATAGGAAAACATGATTGTTTTTTACATTATTTTGAAAAATGATATTGTCTTCCTCTTGCTTTGCCTCTAAGTAATATACTCTATTACTAGTAACTATAGGGTTCACAATTACAAATAGATTTTGTGGAGGAAGTTAAGTGGGTGGAATATGTGGCCTATATATACTCATGATCCTGGCGTTTACTACTTCATAGGGAACTAGGAAAACTCTTGTATTGCGGGAGATACCGGAGGGTGCAGTATCAAATGTTTTGTCAAATAAGGATTATTTGGCAACATGTGATGTAGCTGTTTTTGTGTATGACAGGTATGGTGCAAAATGAAATGATTTTGTGAAAAAGATTTTCTGCATTTAAGTTATAGGAGTGGTGTTTTGCATCTTGGTTTGCTTTAACCAGCACTTTTATGGGCATTGAGGAAAAATACTGTATTGAGTAGATGTTTATATCCCATGTATGTATATGTGTGTGTCTTTATCTGTGTGTATATATATAAACTAATTGGCTGAATAAATTATTTGCATCATATTGCTTGACACTGACTTAAGATCTGAAGCAGTTTAAGATCTTTTAATACGTCTGCCTTGCACGGTGTACATCTCTGAGCTATGAGCTGGTTAGTTATCAATATGGAATATGGATGTTACTTGCTGAATTAGAAACCAACACTTTGCTCGAAGTCTAATCTTTGGCATCTTAAATTTTTTAATTATATTAAAATTTAATTTGAAGTTTAACTCAGCTTGCACTTTTTTTATGGTTCTTGACTTTCTGGAAAAGTCTGCTACAATTGAATTTCATCACACACACACAGAAACATACATGTATACAGTTTCTTTGTTTCTCCATTAAATCTAGCTTGTATATTGCTGACTTTGGCTTTGGCATAAAGCCCTGTGTGCTTCCCAATTGTGTGTGTAAATATATAGAGATATACAGTTGGGAAGCACACAGGGACTTATTCCAAAGCCAAAGTCAGTAATATACAAGCTAGATTTAAAGGAGGAACGAAAAAGTCAATGCATCATTCTATGCACTTCTTGACTTAAGCCTGTTGGCATGAGTCATTAGAATCACCAGAAAATAGGAACATTAATTGTAAATAGCTGTCAAATCCCTTAGATCAAGGGTCAAACTTATATTTAGCCATGAGTATCGTGTATAGGCTAGGACAGCTCCTAAACTCTCTCCTCCCTGTATCTATTTATACTCTGTAAATGACTCAGAGAAATAATAAGGTGAATGAAATATCTTCTGTTTTGACATGGTATCAAGAGCATAATCTTGGGACCCAAACAGTTCTGAATAGATGGTTGATTCCTCAGTGATGGGTGATTCCTCAGCGATTGGCGATTCCACGAAGCAGCCATCAAACGCTTCCGCCGCTGATTCCATTTTGGAAAATCTTACGGCCAAAATGACGGAGGTTTTGTCAAAAGCCCTGCCAACATCCCAACCGCCGATCTCTGATTCCTCAACGGTACCGATCAACATCAAGTTGGATGGTTCCAACTATCCCCTATGGTCCCAGGTGGCTGAGATGTACATCTCAGGCAAAGACAAACTGGGATATATTGACGGATCCTTCCCTCCACCGCCGGAAACTGATTCGACGTTTCGTAAATGGCGAACTGAGAACGCCATAGTGAAAGGATGGTTGATCAACTCAATGGATCCCTCGCTGGTGGGGAATTTCATCCGCTTCCCAACAGCCAAAGGGGTTTGGGACGCCATTGGTACGACATACTTTGACGGATCTGATACTTCGCAGGTTTATGACCTTCGACGTAAGGTAACCCGGATGCGGCAGAAAGGAGGATCGATTGAAAAATATTACAATGATCTACAAGGGCTGTGGCGTGAGATAGACTTCCGACGCCCTAATCCCATGGAGTGCCCAAGAGATATACAGAAATATAATTCTCTGCTACAGGAGGAAAAGGTTTATATCTTTCTCGATGGATCGGATGACCGACACGATAACATTCGGAGTGACATACTCCAACTGAAGCCATTCCCCACAATCGAGCAGGCTTATGCACACGTTCAAAGGGAGGACACTCGTCAGACTGTGATGGCATCTGGGGCAGAGAATATAACAAGTGGTGCTGTTATGGCCACTAAAAGCTCAAAATTTGGCCAATTGCCAACACTGGTGGCTGGGAAACATAACTCAGTCTTGAAGTCGAAGGGTCCATCCGATGGAGGAAAGTGCACACATTGTGGAAATGCCAGACACACTCGTGATACCTGTTTCAAGTTACATGGATATCCAGAGTGGTGACATGAGTTGCAAGCTAAGAAGAAAAAAGACACCACTACACTTGAGGAAGGCACTAGTAAAGCTGCTGTAGTCACTGTCGAGCCTCAACTCTCGCTTTTTCCTATGACCAGTTCCTCCACCTCAATGAAACCAGGTAACTGCGGTCAAGTTTTCTGTAGTTCTAATTCTAAGGATGCAAGTGCATGGATTATTGACTCTGGGGCGACATACCATATGACCTTTGATCCCATGGACTTCTCCCATTTAACTCCACCACGTAGGACTTGCATTGCGAATGCAAATGGAGTTGCATACCCAGTCACACTCGTTGGAACTATGGCATTATCACCCTCACTCTCCTTATCTCACACTCTCCTTGTTCCTACACTATCTAATAAATTAAAGTCAAATAACTGAATAACTCAATTGTGTGGTATTGATGTACTCTACTTTTTGTCTTCTTCAGGATGTTCTCAGCAAGAAGATTATTGGGCGTGGTACTAAGAGAGGGGGGCTATACTACCTAGATGATTTTAGCAAAGGAGAAGCACATCACGTGCACCACCAGTTCAGTAGCAAAGAACGAGAAATATGGTTGTGGCATCGTCGTTTGGGACATCCATCATTCAGTTATTTAAGACACTTATTTCCAGATTTATTTTTAAATTTGAAAAATGTTAAGTTACATGTGATACTTGTATTTTGGCTAAAAGCCATAGAACCTCCTATTAGATGAGTTTGAATAAAAGCAGTGTTCCTTTTGCTCTAATACATTCTGATGTGTGGGGACCTTCCCCTAGGACTACCGTATCTGGTCATCGCTGGTTCGTAATATTTGTCGATGATTACACACAAATGACATGGCTTTACTTGATGAAGACTAATGATGAGGTGTTTCAAATATTTCAGAATTTTCATGTCATGATTCAAAACCAGTTTTCAGCCAAGATTCAAGTTCTTTGGTCAGACAATGGAGGGGAGTTTGTTAACCATCATTTCAAAGCACACTTCCAGCAACATGGTCTTCTTCACAAGACCTCATGCTCACAAACTCCACAATAGAATGGCGTCGCCGAACGGAAAAATCGTCATATCTTGGAGACAGCACGTGCTCTTCTTCTTGGCACCCATGTTCTAACTCGCCATTGGGATGATGCTGTAACTGTAGCTGATACCTCCTCAACCGCATGCCCTCCAAGGTCTTGCATTTTAAAACACCTCTGCAAGTACTCTCCTCTCATGTACAGTTACCTACTGTGTTGATGCTTCAGCCTAGGATTTTTGGGTGTGTGGTTTTTGTTCATCTTCACAAAAACCAACGTACCAAACTTGATCCATGTGCTGTTAGGTGCTTGTTCTTGGGCTATGGACTACACAAAAAAGGCTACAAATGCTTTGACCCTACCACCAACAAAACTTATATCACTATGGATGTAACTTTCCTAGAATCTGAACCTTTCTTCTCTCCTATGGTATCCAATTCAGCTCTTCAGGGGGAGTCCATGAATAAAGAGCTAAATTGGTACTTGGCGGCTCCATCATCAACTGTTGAAAAGAAACAAATTGGAGAGCATGAATCCGAAGTTGAAGGAGTAATCCATGATGAACCTACAGAAATGCAGCATTTAAACATAACTGAAGTTGAGAGTGAAGAGGATTTTCCCTACTTGATGAAGAAATTGCTAGTGAAGAGGTTCCCCGTCAATGAAGAGTATATCGATCAAGGAAGTGAAGAGCCCCCTCTCTCCACAGTACCCGACCCTCTCACTGAGAACAATCCTGAGGTAAGCTCTCCTATTATCTCCTCATCTACTAATGCTCCTGTAAGATATGTATTACCTATCAGGAACAACCGAGGAAAGCCACCCAATAGATACTCTCCTGATGTAGAAGAAAGGCGATCCAAATACCCCATTGCAAATTATGTGTCTACTCAACGGTTATCACAGCCTATTCAAGCCTTCACAGAGACATTATTCTCCTGTCATATTCCAAAGAATGTGGAAGAAGCCTTAGCTAATCCTAAGTGGGCACAAGCCATACAAGAGGAAATGGAGCCTTTACAAAAGAATAATACCTGGAGGTTGATACCACTTCCTAAGGGGAAGAAGACAGTGGGGTGCAAATGGGTGTTCTAAATCAAATACAAAGCCGACGGATCCATTGATCGACACAAGGCAAGGCTAGTGGCGAAAGGGTTCACACAGACTTACGGTATAGATTATACAGAGACTTTTTCACCGGTGACCAAACTAAATACTGTTAGAGTCCTATTATCTCTTGCAGTAGTTAGTTTGGCCACCGGTGAAAAAGTCTCTGTATAATCTATACCGAGCTATATGGATATCTCACCGGGCTATATGTCCTCTTCCAGAACCAAGGTGGTATGCAAGTTAGAGCGAGCATTATAGGGATTGAAACAATCACCTCGAGCATGGTTTGGAAGGTTTAGCTCAGCTATGAGAAGGTATGGTTTTAACCAAAGTAATGCAGATCACACCCTATTCTTAAAGCATCGGCAAGGAAAGGTGCTAGCTCTAATTGTTTATGTAGATGACATGATTATTACTGGAGATGATACCGAAGAAATTTCAAGACTACGTGAGCAATTGGCAGCTGAGTTTGAGATGAAGAATTTGGGTGGACTCAAGTATTTTTTGGGAATAGAGGTGGCAAGGTCACAAAGAGGCATTTTCTTGTCTCAAAGAAAGTATGTGTTGGACCTATTGGCTGAGGTGGGGCCCGGAACCAGGAGATACTCCAATAGTTCAAAATCACAAACTTTCACAATACACAAACCAAGTGCCTGCGGATAAAGGAAGATACCAAAAATTGGTGGGGAAACTTATCTATTTGTCGCATACTCGCCCTGATATTGCCTATGCCGTAAGTGTGGTGAGCCAATTTATGCATAATCCAATTGAAGAACATATGGATGCAATAAACCGAATACTTAGCTATTTAAAATCCTCACCAGGAAAGGGGTTGATGTTCTCTAAGAATAATCACTTGAGTGTTGAAGGGCACACCGATGCAGATTGGGCAGGGAATGTTCTAGACAGAAAGTCCACATCAGGATACTTCACATTTGTGGGAGGGAATTTAGTTACATGGAGAAGTAAAAAGCAAAAGGTAGTGGCCTTGTCTAGTGCTGAAGCTGAGTTTAGGGGCATGGCAAAAGGACTTTGTGAACTATTATGGCTCAGAAGGTTACTAATGGAGATCGGCTTTGGTCCTAGCATGGAGATGAACCTGTTCTGTGACAATAAAGCTGCATTGATATCTCACAAAATCCTGTCCAACATGATCGAACAAAGCACGTGGAGGTAGATAGACATTTCATCAAGCAGAATCTTGAGGAGAAGATTATTCGATTTCCTTTTGTCAAGTCGGAAGACCAGTTGGCAGATATTCTTACAAAGGCAGTGTCTGGTAAGAACTTCCATGACTCCCTTGACAAGTTGGGCATTAAAGACATTTATGCACCAACTTGAGGGGGAGTGTTGGCGTGAGTCATTAGAATCACCAGAAAATAGGAACATTAATTGTAAATAGTTGTCAAATCCCTTAGATCAAGGGTCAAACTTATATTTAGCCATGAGTATCGTGTATAGGCTAGGACAGCTCCTAAACTCTCTCCTCCCTGTATCTATTTATACTCTGTGAATGACTCAAAGGAATAATAAGGTGAATGAAATACCTTCTGTTTTGACAAAGCCGAGGCTATCCTCTGAAGTCAAATTCATATTAAACTATAATAGTAATTCTTATACACTTGTATTAGTACCACCGTACCAGATTTTGAGGCTCTACTGTATGCCCATTCTATTGGGGGCCTTAGGTGGAATAAGTTTCCCTTAATTGAACTTAATCTGTCTTAATTCTTTGTTGCGTATTTGTTGTTTATTTTTGGCATTTTGTTCCCGTGTCATTGTTTTTGCTCTTCTCTCCCTGTTTTACAGCTCAGATGAACATTCGTGGAAGAAATCCAGAAATTTGCTTGAGAAGGTTGCTAGACAAGGAGAACTAACTGGTTATCGAGTTCCTTGCCTCCTTATTGCCGCTAAGGACGATTTAACTCCATACCCGAGGGCAGTACAAGATTCAGTTAAGGTATTGCAGCTCAGGGTTTATCATATCATTGACTATATGTTAATGGTTATGCATAATTTCATAGCTAAACGTGTGAGGTCAGGATGTTATCATCTATTTATTTTTGGTATAGGTTACTCAGGAATTGGGAATAGAGGCACCTATTCACGTAAGTATGAAATTGGGTGATTCAAGTAACGTGTACAATAAGATTGTAAGTGCTGTAGAACACCCTCATGTAAGCATTCCAGAAACTGAGGTTGGGAGGAAAAGAAAGCAATACCAACGGCTTCTTCAGCACACTCTAATTTTTGCCTCAGGTGTGTTTTCTCTTTTTCTTTAGCTAGTAGCTACCTCCCACCAGAAGTTGACGCGTATACAACAGATTTGCAAGATATCCATTTTTCTTTTGTTCAAGTGTTGATTATTGAATGGCTTTCTGTCTTGAATTTTCAGTTGGGACTGCTGTGGCAGTTGTTGGTTTGGCAGCATTGCGTGCATATGCAATAAAGAAAAATTCTTCTGCTTAGTCATCAAACAACTGTTATGTTATGCGAACTATACTCGCAACAGTGTGGTTGAAGTGGTAAGCTAAGCCAAAGTCTCAATTAAACAAGCATTATCTACGATGTCAGGATTGTGGGGAGGGAGGGGCTGTCTCTGCGAAGATACCTCGCAAGATTTGGGGAGAAAATTGCCTGTTAACCTTGCTTCCCTGCTGTGCAACTTTAAGTTAGAATATTTGATGTACAGTAAGTAATTAGTAATTTAATTTAGTTTCCAGGACAGCTTGTTAAATGGCTTCCTAAGCGTTCAATTTTTTTTTTTGAAAAAAAAAATATTTTCACCGTGGATATTTTATATTTTAAGGGTAAATTACATTGATGATCTCAAGATTTGATCAAATTGCAATTATTTCATTTAGAGAATGATTAGAAATGAATATTTTTAAAATTATTTTAATTTATAAATTAAAATATTTGTTTGGCTTAATTGTGCTTTTGGTCTTGATTTTGGTCCCTATAGTTTGTTTTTTAGCATATTTGGTCTTGTTATTTCTTCAATATTGCAAATTTGGTCTTTCTATTCAATGTCCGCCAATTTTTTGAATGTTCAAGAGAGAAAATTATTGTTCTAAGCATATAGAACCTTTGATTGAGTTTCTTCCTTTGCCTCTTCACTTTAACACAACTCTATGGTTCCTCTTTGCAATTTATCAATTTCGTTCCTCTCTTATGGGATCGTTTTTCTGTTCTACCACATGATCTTTTATCACAAAAGTTTGATCAGAGATTCTATGCGCTTAAAATAACAGTTTCTCTATGTTGATCGTTGAAAATTTGATGGATATTGAATGGAATGATTGTATTCGCAATATTAAATAAGAGGACAGAATGTGTTAAAAAAATTATAGAGACCAAAATCGGACATAACCAATAGTAAGAGATCAAACATGCAATTAAGCCTATTTATTTATGGCAGCAGTAGCCTCTTGTGGCATAGTCATGGACTTTTGCAATTAACTTATACATATGCATAACATATTATCTAATCTCTTATATTTTCTTTTTGGAATTTTGAAGTAACTCTTGGAATGTGTATTCCTTTCATTTTAATGAGATAATCTATATTCTGGTAAAAGGAAAAAAAAAATTAATTCATAATTTAAAAATTGATGTACTTATTGTATTGAATAATGTTGCACTTAGTTTATCATACATATTTTCTTTTATTGATTTCTTGATGTGCTCCGCTTTGGCTCTTTGGTTAGCAAGACCTTAATCATTATACCAATAGTTATAATAATTGAAAGTCATAGTTTTTTTTTTGGGGCTTAAGTTGATCAGCA
Source organism: Sophora flavescens (assembly GCA_030762895.1). Lineage (NCBI taxonomy): Eukaryota > Viridiplantae > Streptophyta > Magnoliopsida > Fabales > Fabaceae > Sophora > Sophora flavescens. The sequence goes on along the minus strand of CM061070.1, from coordinate 141,203,468 downwards.
AATTAAATATCCTAGTTAGATCTGGCTCATGCCATACTTAAACCTTATTAATGATAATGCAGGATGTTACTAACCAACTAACACGATATATTACCAAAAGTGAATTCCTAAATGATCAATGGGAAGAAAATTGTGAAAGATGAAAAGTAGACAATGGATGATGTTGAATTTCCTGGTTTCAGAGTAGAGGAAAAGAGAAAGCTAAGAGAAATGAGAAATTGTATATTAGTAAAATGATAAAAGTGAAGAATACAATGAGTAACCTTGGCTTATATAGTCAACTAATCCAAGTAAATTAACTAACCATTAAAAACTAATTCTAACTAACTCTAACCAATTATAACTATCTTAACAGCCCCCCGCAAGCTGGAAGGTGTACATAACACTTCCAGCTTGGAATGATCAATACAAATTCATATCCCAAAAAAATACAATGAAAATGCCAAGAACATTGGCAAATACAAAAGGAACGCAGGCCAACAAAACCAACCAATGCTTAACCACCGTAAAAGGCAGAAGCTCCAAGTGCTTAACCACCATACAAGGCAGAAGCTGAAATCATCAAAGCCAACAAGGGCAAAAGCTTAACCATTAAGCAGAAGCCACTACTCAAGGCTTAACCACTTAACAGAAGCAAGAACATCATCAATGCTTAACCACCACCATGGGCAGAAGCTTGCAACAAAAATATCAATGCTTAACCATCCATGGCAGAAGCTCATGCAATGCTTAACCACCATGGACAAAAGCTTACATCAATAAAGCCAATAGGCTAATCAAAAATCAGAACTAGAACACTGAACAATCATCTTCAACAATCTTGAACCGAAAATCAGTGAAGCAAGAATTGGAATGTGTCTTAACAGAGGACATAACACAAACATCTTTTGAGCATCCAAATTGAGCTCAACCAGCAACAACAGCCAAACACCATAAAACAGAACTGATGTATCAAATCAGTGAATCAAGAACGAACACCGAAGAACACCAACAAAGGAAAGAAACCATCACCATGCAATCACAAAATGAAGGCTGTGTTGATTTCAATTATCTGAGTCTGACAATGGAAGAACATCGAACCACATACCAGATCTGTCATACCAGAAACAAAAGAAAGGACCACGAAGTGCCAAGAAACCAAATCGGAACCAGCTTTCATTGCCAATGGCGTCTCCAACCTGACCAAGAGAATGATGCGAACCAGTAAACATGGAAAAACCAGATCCGAATAAGAACAGATCGCAATCACAGAGAGGGAAAGATCAGCGGCGAAATCGGATTTGAGAGGCTGAAGAACTTTTGACACGGTCAAGTCTCCGGCAAGAAAAACTCCACCATAAAATGCCATTCCTATGGCACAAAGGATCAAAATGCAGAAACCAGATCTGCATCATTTTCGTCCACAAAGAACTGAGCCGACACCGAATCGAGAAGGAAGAAATCGATCGAGTGCGAAGCTGAAGAAAAACGAACCGTGTAGCGAATCTGAGATCCGGTGATGCGAAAAACAGTAACCTGTGTGGTGGCACCGTTAATGGAGACGAGGCGACAAACCAGATCTGAGAGCAGATAAAAAAAAAATTTCTCTGTCGATCTTCAACTTGGGAGAAGGATGAAGTGGCACAGATTGTGCAAGAAATTTTCTAGGGTTTCGAAATGAATAATGAAAGGGGGAAAAACGCAGAAAAGTAAGCAAGAAGAACAGAGGAACATGAGTAAAAAAATGAAGTTAAGGAACGAGGATTTTCTCAGGAAAGTGTAAGAAGAAAAGAAAATAAACTAAGAAAGAGAAAAAGAAAAGAAAATGCAGCAGAAGAGTGTTCAAGGTGGATGGTATGTCTCTGATACCATGTTGAATTTCATGGTTTCAGAGTAGAGGAAAAGAGAAAGCTAAGAGAAATGAGAAATTGTATATTAGTAAAATGATAAAAGTGAAGAATACAATGAGTAACCTTGGCTTATATAGCCAACTAATCCAAATAAACTAACTAACCATTAAAAACTAATTCTAACTAACTCTAACCAATTATAACTATCAGCATGTGGAGATCCAAAATGGTCTGGAAGAGTTAAACTATAAGATCTCACACATTGTTGACGTCTCTCAACTTGAAAGATGACTCTGGGCAGGGTTCAAAATTCTTCTACCCCTCTGTGACTGTATACCCTGCAGTGTGTACTACCTGCACGGATTTCACGCTTGGCCTGATGGCCTCACTACTTGCTATTCCTACACAAGTTTTTTTCTTGTGGCCAGTTCATTCATTTTCCAAATCTTGCTGGATAGCTATTGGTTCCTGATCAAAACAAATGCCCTGCTGCCCATCAATTATTTAACAAAAATGTTCCAAGTAGTGCTTTGAATCATATATATTCCTAACCAAAAAGGATATGAATCGATGGCAGCAGAACTCGATCCCTTGCCTGTTTTGTTAAGCTGCTAGACAAAGATTGCCAAATCATAATCTAATGACCAGATGACAAGAGAATCTCCGCAAGCCATGCAGGGTTTCGACACGTAACAAATCATTGTAGTACTACTTTGTGCTAGCAGTTACCTGAATCCTGATCAATTTGAATGAGGTTTTTGGGCACTGTGTCCACTGTCAAGTTTTGCGTTTGTACATCCTTTTTTAAAAGTGTATGGTCTCCATATATATTCTTTGTGGATTATTCAATGTTCATGAGTACTCTTCCCATGAATCTAGCGCCGAAGGAGCACGAATCAGAAAATTGAGGTCCGTATATTCAAAGAGGAGGCCGTCCTATATTGGCTAGAGCATGTGAGCTTTTTTGGTACGAGCTGCTTTATTCTATCTTTTTTCTGCTTGTTAAACTCCCTGTTTTTTTTTCCCCAACAACTTTGAATGGAACTTATAAGTATCCAAATGCTTGTTAACATCAATTCCTTGTGCTCAGCCCATTACAGTTCAGCTGGAATCCGAGAAAAAAAAAAAGGACTCATGACATCTCAGTCATTGGATGCAAATTCCATACATGTCCAAGCACTGTGTGTAGATGGTGGGAGACAATAAAGACTGGGCTTTCTTTTATGGTTCTCTTACCTTAAATTGATAGTATTTGGCAAATCTAATTTCTACATTTACATGGACAAGTGGGCCATAGTGGAATAGTGATAAGAGTGAAGAAGCCGCATCATATTACATTGGTTTGATATTTTGAGAAAAACACACACACACATTGACGTCAAATTCTACGCGGAATTGATATACTCCCTCCGGCCAATAATAATAAGCAAAAAATTTCAATTTTTTTTAAAATATAAGCAAATTTTAATTACTTTCATCTTATTTAATGAAGTTATTCTCAAAATATCCTTCATTTAATACAAATTTTATTTTCTAATGACTCCTTTTATTCTCAACAACACAAACTTAATAAATAAGAGGAATGGTAATTTAGGTAACAAACTTAATTTTTTATTCTCAATGACTCTTTTAAATGAGATCAACTAACTACCTTAATATTTGTGTTTTATTCAATTTTTCTTATAATAGTGATCGGAGGGAGTATATATATATATATATATATATATATATATATATATATATATATATATATATATAACCCCTTAGATCATTTTTTTAGTGATATATATATATATAGTTTAAGGAACCAATAATAGAAAATTTGTATGAGAAATGATGTAGTTAGCATTTCGAAAAGTGTAGCACTTATTTTTTCAATACAATTTCTTTCAGTGTGTTCCTTAATCAATGCCCGCCCTTAGGGACATTCGTCAGCAAGACCCATATATATATATATATATATATATAGAGAGAGAGAGAGAGAGTGTGTGTGAGAGAATCATCCTGTTTATTATTCTTCCATCTCCATGCATGGGATTGTGCTTTGAAGTCCACATTGGTACTCAATAACATCAACTTGCACCCATGTTAAATGGTCATAAAAAATCCCTTCAAAACCCAATTTTTGTCTTTGGGAAGGAAAAACTCAACCACCAACTACTTTTGTCATGTATGATCGAGCACCTTGGAGTAGTCTGATGGTGGTGGCCTTCGTTGGCAGCTACCTTGTGTCATGGGCCCTGTCCTTGCTTTATATATATGGCTCTTGTGTTCTTTAAAGAGTATGAGATACATTACTTCTCTCAAATTATTATCCCACCATCCTTTAAGGCTTTCAGTGAAACCTTGGATTAATAATTTAACTGTACTTAAGGCATTATTTCTTTTAGCCCTATAGGCAGTAGCTGTCATGGACATTTCTTCTAGTTTTCTCATTATTTGGTGTTCGGAGAAACCATCTATATTCCATTCAACAATACCTTCTCCAGTGTATTGTGATGCATTATCTAACATATTATCTTCAAACTGTATGTCAGGCAGAGTGGGCCTGTGATAATAATTTCTTGAAGTGGGGAATGTCCTTGAAGTATTTTTTATTTTATTAACTGTGTCAATTTCAGTGTCAACGAACTGTTTTTCTAGTTCAATTATATCTTCATTTTTTATTACATTCAATTTTGATGAGGATAACTTTAATGAAGATAATATTTTATTAATTTCATCCAGGAGTTCACTACTGGATTCTTTTCCTATTTTAATATCTTTTTATTTCAGAGTCAGATAATTTGTAAGGATTTATTAATGATTTTTCTAATTTTCTAGAAGAAGTTTCATTTTTTGGAAGTAACTCAACTTCTTCATAGGTAGATGCAACTTGATATAAGAGTTGGTTTGTGTAGTTTAACTGTTGTTGAATATTTTTTATATCATTTCGATTTGGTTGTTGAACAGTTAAAGTTTTATTATCTTCTTTCATAACTTTGAAAGGAGATGCCGTTATTTCAATGTTTTCAATATTTGGAAAAGTTATTTCTTCCAAAGGAGGAATTACATAAATAACCTCTTTTCCTTTTGTCGTTCTCCATATTTTCTTTGCAGAATTCAGAGTTTGAATTTCTAAATTTTTAAAACAATGATTTTCAAACCATGTGAAGTAGGGAATAGTATCACCCTCTACCTCCTCTAAATAAGCAAAATAGGATTCCCTATATTGCCTTATTTCAAATTGAGAAAATGTTGAGAAAAACCATTTTCTTTTTAATTCAAATTCAGGTTTTAAAAATTCTTTCTGTAGTTTCTGTCGATCAATGTAAAATTTTGTTATTACAAAACATTGATTTGGGGTTTCAAAACTCTGATTTATTTCAGATAGAGTTGGAGACTCTCTCTGAGCTACAGGTTGAATAGTTTGTGGTGTTTCAACCCTGTATTCTGGTTGGGGAGTAACAGGATGATCTCTTACTCCTACTAATTTTAATGAATGAAATGAATCAACAGATTTTCTTGAATTATTATTTTGTCTAGAACCTTCAGGGGTTCTAAACGATCTAGTAGAATTACTTCTACTAAATGGTGCAAAACTTATTGAAACATTTCCAGATGCATTTTCAACTGGAATTGTCATTTGAGAAGGTTCTGGCTCCTCAGGAGGCAGAATCTCATGTAAATTCCATTCCAAATTCCTAGAGACTTCATTGTGGTTAAGCCTCCTAGGTGTTACAGCATTAGATTTTTCAAAATTTACTTGTAAAAGTAAAGTGTCTTCTTTTGAAGAAATATTTAAAGCTTTTGGTGAAATATTTGTTTTCATGGCCTTGTAATATATTTTGTATATTACTGCCATTGGATAGGTTGGGATTCCAAATTCCTTCTTTTATTTTAATATCCAATTTAATATTATGCTTATTTTTTCCCAGACTTTCTAGGGACATAGTATAATTTGGAAAATTATTGAAGAAAGTTGGACCATCATGAAGATTGGTCTCAATTATTGAAAGTATTTGATCCTCGAACCTTGCAGGTCGAGTATCTCTTAAGCATACACACACAGGTGTGTCTATGCCTAATCTATGCAATGGTTTAATTGCAACTTGTATTAAACCGATATGCAAAAATCTATATTTTTGTTTATGTTCTTTAAGCATAGATAAATTCAAGAGATTTAAACTCTCTTGAGTCTTATCTACCTTAATAGTGTATTCTGTTGTTTTAATTATGAAATCAGATTTAAATTTATCCATTAACTTTGTTTTATAAATTTCAGATACATTAATTGAAGGTATACTCCAATTATGTAACTTCTGTTCAATATCTGGTAAAATTATTTGTTGTTCATTAATTAAAGATGAATTTGAACTTTCGCTCGTACTAGGTTTATCTAATTCATCAATTTTTTCCTTACCTTTTCTTGAAACCATTTTAAGAAGGCTAGACATGATAACCTAACCCTAATGATCTAGTACCTATAATGGAGACTGAATTACCTTACTGACACCGGGACCGCCAGGCTTACCAACGGATTTACTACCCTGTACGTCGAGTTTTACGACCGGGAACACCCTTCAGGCTGACCAACGCTGCAAGAAAGGACAACTCAAAACCGATATAGGTACCAAAGCACTAAGGCTCTGATACCAGAATGCCGCTGTGGATCATCTCAAGAATTAGTAATAGAAAGAATAGTTGAATTAAATAAATTCAGAGTAAAAATGAAAGTATCAATATCAAAATATTTGATTTCATTTCAAAATATTTAAGGAAATTACATCAGAATAACTTGAAATTAATTGGAGCAACTTACAAACAAAGAACTTTAATGTAAACTTGCTTTTTCAAAAGCTTCAACGCTACAAGATTACAAAGAAAACTTAATTAGTAACTTAGAACGAGGATGAAAGTCTGCCTTTTTGAGTCTTCAAGCCTTCTATTTATAAGAGGGAGAAGCCTTCGAAGAGAAGCGGACTTGAAATATTTGGAATCTGAAAAGCAGGTACTGTTGACTTTTTGACTTCGGGTCATGCTTTTCACTGTTGATGATTTAATTTTTGTCTGCCAATAAACACCGTCGGCATAAACTGACAAACGACTTTACTTTCACTTTAATTGAATTGATATTTGAGTGGGCATTGTTGGCCATCTTTTTGACTCCGAAGGAGAGATGCGACAAATTTCAATTATAATTGTGAATTATTGATCAAAAAATCCTAAATCTGGGTCATTATTTTACAGATAAGGATTATATTCAAATTCTTCAATTGCTGGTTCTTCTTCTTCTTCATTATCGGACCCTACTGATGAAAGTGCTTCCAATAACAATTTTTTGTATTCCGCTGGAGAGGAAGCATTAACATTTATTGAATAGGGTGTTAATGGCTGAGATGAACCAATTACTTCTTTTCCCTTGATTTGAGGAGAGGGAGATTTTGGAGGATCAATGGACGAAGGAAGCCTTCTTTTTTGCTGTGCAAATTTCTTCCAAGCTTCAAACTTGTTTTCAACAATTGTCTCATTGAATTTTCTCCACCAAGAGACCGTATTAACTGAACAAATGAATTTTGAAAATGGTTCGGGCAAATGAAGATGATACTAATAGTTGAATTTTAACAACCATGCAATCCCGAACTGTGCACAAAAATGCAACAATTTTGCAAAGATTGGTATTTTTGGAGTTAATGATTTGAATTCATTGTAAATTTGGTAGATGGAATTTGGGAGGATTTCAGCGGACAGACCATACTCCCAAAGCCATTCCATGAACCAGTTGGGAAATCTGGTTTGGTTACTAACAATATTAAAATACCAAGAGTGACGGGGATTTGGCTGGAATAAAACATAATCCCAAGCCTTTTGATAATCCCAATAATTATAAACTGGTGGGTCAAATACCCGTGAGAATCTTTTTGGCTTTATTGGGCTTTGGCCCCAGTCAGAGAGAGTGAGGACCTTTAAAATTTTGCATTGGGAATATGCAATTATTTCTGGGGCATTATCATTGGTATTTTGAGTTATTTCAATTGATTTGGTATCAATTAAAACATATTGATAAAAGGAAAGGGGTTTATCCGTGTCATAAACAGGGATCCAACCAAAATCTTTTGGAATTAAATGTTTTAATAAATCCCACGGTTCTTGAGAAGTGGGGTCACCCATTTCCTGTTCCAAAAGCGCATGTCGAGTGCAACATGACTTGGTTTTGAAACTGAGGGGCTCTCTTTTAACAATTTGTTTACTTGGCTGCTCATCATTTAAAGGGGCAAATTTATTTGGAGTTTGAATAGGATTATTTGTAGGGCTTAATTTAGAAAGGCTTTTCTGGGCTATTTACGAGGCCGAAGCGGCAAACGAATCAACAGTTAATTGTCTTGATTTACCCGAATAGGGGGAGGCCCCACCTCGGACAGACCCACCTCGGGCCTTGGATGCCATTAAGAAACCTTTTCCTGCAGAAATTCTCTGGTTAGATAATCAGGGATAAAATTATTTTCTCCTTTCAAATATTCTATTTCAAAATCAAAACAGCTTAACAAACTTTGCCATCTGGCAAAAATATGTTTGGAAACCAAATTTTTAACATCTTTTTCCAAAACATCTTTTGCTGCTTTACAATCAATTCGGAGTAAAAAACTTTTGTAAAATAAATCATCTTGAAATTTAGTAATATATAGTACTATAGATAGAATTTCCTTTTTAATAGTACTATATTTTTCCTGAGAAGAGATCCAAAGACCAGAGTGATATCTAACAACTTGTTCAACTTTTGACTCTGGGAGGATCTGGAGTAGGATACCACCATATCCTTTATCTGAAGCATCTGTTTGAACTATTAGACTTGCTTCGGGATGTGGAATACCTAGACAAGGAAGAGACTTAACATCTTTCTTTATGTCAAAGACTAAATTAGATAGCTCATAAGACCAAGGTTTAGGATTTTTAGATTTTCTAAGCCTAGAATAAAGGGCTTACACTTTATCCTAATATTTGGAATAAACTCAGAAACATAATTAAGACATCCTAGAAACCTTTGTAATTACTTTTTATCTGTTAATTCATTTGGAAAATTATCAGTAAAAACAATGCTTCTACTTATTGGGGTTATTGTTCCTTGATGAATTTCATGACCTAAAAATCTTATTTTTGTTTGAAATAATTTTGTTTTCTTGGAGGATAAAGCCATACCATTTCTTTTTATGGTTTCTTTAAAAATATTTAAATGCTTGAAGTGTTGTTCTAATGATTGAGAAAATATTAGAACATCATCAATATAAACAAGAGTAAATTCAGAATGAGGATTTAAAATGCCATTCATTGTATGTTGAAATTCTGAAGGGGCATTTTTTAATCCCAAAGGCATCACATTCCATTCATAATGACCAAGAGGGACAGTAAAAGCGGTTTTGTATTTATCTTCTTCTTTTAATTTTATTTGATAATATCTTGATTTTAAATCAAATTTTAAAAAGATAATCCCATCATGCAATCTTCTTATAAGATCTTTTTTGTTAGGGACAGGATAACGAATCCATCTTAAAACTTTATTTAAAGGTTTGTAATTTATTACCATTCTTGGTTCACCTCTTTCAATTTCAGATTGATTATTGACATAAAAAGCTGTGCAACTCCAAGGGGACTTGCTTGGCCTAATTAATTTTTTATCTAAAAGTTCCTTTATGTCTTTTTTACAAAATTCTAAAGTCTCACTATTCATTTGAATAGGTCGAGCTTTAGTGGGTATTTTACTTTCATTAAAATCTTCTTCATACGGTAAAGATACCGTATGTATTTTTCTTTCCCAAAAGGCATTGGGAATATTTGAGCAAACTTCATTTTCAAATTCTTTTTGAAGATTAATTCTTTATTTTTTCCTAACCCTAAACCATAGCAGCGCCGCCCACACCGCCTGGAAGCTCGCCGGCCGCCGCTCAATGTAGGGAGGAGAAGACGCGATGGCGCCACCGCCTGCACGTGTTGCTGCCGCGTGAAAACGCGTCCGACGTCGTGCGATCGTCGCTCCATCGCGGTAAGCACCGCGCGCCGCCGTCTCCATGGTGGTTCCCACAATGTGAGTCATCTTAATCTCTTCCTTCTTCCTTGGTCTTACTCTATCTCTCTTGTTGGAACAGAACCACCACGAACCGCCACTGGCCGTCGCGTCGCTGCCGTCCGCCGCCACGTCGCCGCATCACAGCACCACCACAACTTCTTCTTATTCCTTGGGTGAGTCAAAACCCTCTCTTGTGTCTCAGATTCAAAACCCCCAAATTGATTTTGAAACCATAACCCTAACCCTTTGATTTCAGATTTTAATCTTAAAGAATAAACCTTGTTTTATGAAATTGGGACTGTGAATTAGTGTTTCCCTAAACCAATTTCATTATTCTTTAGTTAAAATGAGTTTTCCCCAAATTGTATTTAGGAGCCCTAAACCCCAATTTGATTTTATTTGAAGTTGGTTATGTTTTTGTGAAATTAATTATGATTTAGTGCAATTAGGACTCTTAATTGATGACTCCCAAGTTCTCTTTCATGATCCTTTAATCAAAACAAAGTTTCCTCAAAGGGTATTGTGAAGCGTAAGCTCCAAACATGATTTTCTTTGAAAATAACCTTGTTTGGTAATAAGATTAAGTGTTTAGATCAAATTAGAATGTGTGTTTGGTCATGCGTAATTGATTTCTTGATTTCTGATTGTTGGGCGTTGTTTGATTCCCTCTCTGAGACGTTTGACACAGCTATGCTTGCTTGATGGAGTAGATAATTACACTCTTGGAGCTAACGTGAGCATTAAGATGAGGATCCTTTACTTGTTTGTTTATTTTCAATTACATGTAATGAGTATTGCAATTACTCATGGACTGATGCAAGATCTAGGAAAACATATGTCCTGTTTGATGGGTGGATGGGTGGAGTTTCCAAGTTTCTTCTTTCATTTTGTTTGCTAATTGCTATTCTATGCAGAGAGAGAAAGTGAGAATGAGTTAGAGAGAGAGATAGGAATAAGAAAAACAAACCAGTGTTATTGAAGTTTGAAGATAGGTGCTGCAAAAAAATAAAATAAAACAAAAGGAAAGGGATATAAATGAAATGAAAATGGGATGATGTTGTTTCTCTGCTAATTGTAACACCCTAGTTTTTACACATATGATTAATTATTTTATTTGGATTTTTATGTTAATTTTGTTATGTGGTTTAGTTTGAGTAATTAAATTACTCTCTTCAAATTATTTTATTGGGTGCGTTAGCACTGACTTATTTCAGTGAATGCACGCTTACTAGACAATAAGTTACATTATTGTCATTATTATTACCGGTACAGAAAAATATTTTAAATAATAAGATTAAGAGAAAAGCATTTTCATATTTTCATTCTATTTAATTTTAGAGTTCAAAATAAACTGGTTTTACATTTATCGGAGATTAAATTTTGGATTGAGTATTTTCTTAGTTGATAAGTTCAACTATTAATCTTTACTCTAATTTAAATTTTGAAATCATATATTTATCAATCTTTATTTTTAGATTTCAAAAAAAGTAAAAACATGATTATTTTAGGCTTAATATTTATCACTCATTTTGTACCTATTACTAAATAATTAACTTAAAAACCTAACTTTCTCATTTTTCTCTCTCTCTCTCGACGCCTCTCCCTCACTTTCTCTTTTCTTTCTCTGCTTCTCCTTCTTTCTCCCCACTTCTTCTTCCCCACTTCTTCTCCCCCCAAACTCAGCTCCTCCCTCTTCCTTCCTGTCTGGTTCGCGCCGCCACTAGGGAGGCCAACGTCCGGCCACCGCTCAGAGAAAGGGGTAGCTGTGTGCTTCTGTTCTCCTCCTACGCGTTCTGTTCAAGCGCGCCTCAGTTCGCTGCTGTCACTGCCACTGTGAGCTCTTCTGGTCGTCGTTTATGGTGTTTCCACCATAGTTTGGGTTGTTGATCCTTCTTTTCTCTTCCTTTGAAGCTTAACTCTTGTTTCTTTTGGATTTTGGTGGCTGTACAGAAAACATGTTGCCGTTCTCCGCCCCTACTGCCGCGCCGTCCACCGTCACCACCACCTTGGGCCGTCGTCGCAGTGCCTTTTCCTTCATCTTGGGTAAGTGTTTACCCCTAATCTCTTCTAGATTCAAAACCTCCAAATTTATTTTGAAACCCTAACCCAAATTTACTTTAATTTAAGTTGTTAAACATGAAATTAATTATGTTTTAATCAATTGAATTGTTGAATTAGTGATTTCTTGAACTAATTTCATGATTCTTTAGTTAAAATGAGTTTTCCCCAAATTGTATTTAGGAGCCCTAAACCCCAATTTGATTTTATTTGAATTTGATTCTGTTTTTGTGAAATTAATTATGATTTAGTGCAATTAGGACTCTTAATTGATGATTCCTAAATTCATTTTCTTGATCCTTTAATCAAAACAAAGTTTCCTCAAAGGGTGTTGTGAAGATGATTCCTAAATTCATTTTCATGATCCTTTAATCAAAACAAAGTTTCCTCAAAGGGTATTGTGAAGCGGAAGCTCCAAACATGATTTTCTTTGAAAATAACCTTGTTTGGTAATAAGATAAAGTGTTTAGATCAAATTAGAATGTGTATTTGATCATATGTAATTGATTTCTTGATTTCTGGTTGTTGCGCGTTGTGGGATTCCCTCTCTGAGACGTTTGACACGGCTATGCTTGCTTGATGGAGTAGATAGTTACACTCTTGGAGCTAACGTGAGCATTAAGACGAGGATCCTTTACTTGTCTTCAAAGGTAAGGGGAGACTGCCTGAGGGATTTTCGGTAACTGCATGCTATTTGTGCTTTGTATTTGAGTTTATCTGTTGTGATGTGTGGTGTTAAATTAAGTTGTTATATGACTGTTATGTGGTTTTTAATGTTTTCTGTGAAAGCATGATTATACTATGATGTATGGAGTCGTGCCAAATTTTTATACCCGATTTCAGACATTTATGTATTTATATAAATTATTTTCCGAAAGCAACCAACAAACTATCCTTTTAATTTTATTTCCGCACGTGGTTACAAAGTAATGCCCAAGGGGGGTGTTACACTAATGCTGTACATGTAGCAGTTTTTGGCTGGTTGCAACCTCCTTATTTTTAGGCTTTGCTGTTTCACTTTATTTTGCTTTTAGTTTTTGGCATCTAGCTTTTAGTTCTTTATTTTGCTTTTAGCTTTTAGTTCTTGATATCTGATTTCTGTTGAATGTTCATTTGCGCAGATTGAAAAGCCCTTGCAAAGACATGGAGGCAGGCTTAAGCACAATGAGACTTATTGTGGTTCCTGTTTGCACCTGAAAAGTTAAAGGACCATATAGATGTTTAAATACAGTTTTTGAAATTTCATCATTCTTTGATCAATTGTGTTTCTAAAACCCAATTTTTGACTTCCATTAAGTGTTTAAATACAGTTTTTGAGATGTTGTTCCTGATCCTCTTTTATATATAGGTCCGCATTAGGCAATACTTAAATGGGATTTATATACTATTGTTTGTACTTGTTAGCCGTCCATTGTCTGTAGCTTGTTCTAAGGCTAAGTTGATGTTTGATGCTAAAGCATAATAGTAGTATGTTTTTCAAAAATGTTTGATGTTTGATGATTTTTATCCCCTTTGGACATAGGGCTTTTCAAAAATCATCCATAGAATGCGCGTCACGACCGTGATGGGCATCACGGCCTGGCCGTGACAGATTCTGCCTAGAAGGGGTCTGGCTCAGTTGACATGTCACGGTCGTGATGGGCATCACGGCCTGGCCGTGACAGATTCTGACTTTTCATTCTTCCTTGGGAAATCCATCCCAAATCCGTTGGAAAACAAAAATAAATCTATCCGAAATCCGTCCGAAAAATAACCAACAAAATCATAACATCCGTTGGAAAACAAAAATAAATCTGTCCGAAATTCGTCCGAACAATAACCAAAATCCGGATTTCCACGTTGTCCATATTCCGTCCGCAATCCGTCTGTAAATATTTTCGGACAGAATTTGGGACGGATTTTATAATTTCCCACGAGTCTTTTTCAGACGGGTGCCAATCTGGTAGATAAGACTCAAGAGAGTTTGAATCTCTTGAATTTATCTATGCTTAAAGAACATAAACAAAAATGTAGATTTTTGCATATCGGTTTAATACAAGTTGCAATTAAACCATTGCATAGATTAGGCATAGACACACCTGTGTGTGTATGCTTAAGAGATACGCGACCTGCAAGGTTCGAGGATCAAATACTTTCAATAATTGAGACCAATCTTCATGATGGTCCAACTTTCTTCAATAATTTTCCAAATTATACTATGTCCCTGGAAAGTCTGGGAAAAAATAAGCATAATATTAAATTGGATATTAAAATAAAAGAAGGAATTTGGAATCCCAATTCCTATCCAATGGCAGTAATATACAAAATATATTACAAGGCCATGAAAACAAATATTTCGCCAAAAGCTTTAAATATTTCTTCAAAAGAAGACACTTTACTTTTACAAGTAAATTTTGAAAAATCTAATGCTGTAACACCTAGGAGACTTAACCACAATGAAGTCTCTAGGAATTTGGAATGAAATTTACATGAGATTCTGCCTCCTGAGGAGCCAGAACCTTCTCAAATGACAATTCCAGTTGAATATGCATCTGGAAATGTTTCAATAAGTTTTGCACCATTTAGTAGAAGTAATTCTACTAGATCGTTTAGAACCCCTAAAGGTTCTAGACAAACTAATAATTCAAGAAAATCTGTTGATTCATTTCATTCATTAAAATTAGTAGGAGTAAGAGATCATCCTGTTACTCCCCAACCAGAATACAGGGTTGAAACACCACAAACTGTTCAACCTGTAGCTCAGAGAGAGTCTCCAACTCTATCTGAAATAAATTAGAGTTTTGAAACCCCAAATCAATGTTTTGTAACAACAAAATTTTACATTGATCGACATAAACTACAGAAAGAATTTTTAAAAACTGAATTTGAATTAAAAAGAAAATGGTTTTTGTCAACATTTTCTAAATCTGAAATAAGGCAATATAGGGAATCCTATTTTGCTTATTTAGAGGAGGTAGAGGATGATACTATTCCCTACTTCGCATGGTTTGAAAATCATTGTTTTAAAAATTTAGAAATTCAAACTCTGAATTCTGCAAAGAAAATATGGAGAACGACAAAAGGAAAAGAGGTTATTTATGTAATTCCTCCTTTGGAAGAAATAACTTTTCCAAATATTGAAAACATTGAAATAACGGCATCTCCTTTCAAAGTTATGAAAGAAGATAATAAAACTTTAACTGTTCAACAACCAAATCGAAATGATATAAAAAATATTCAGCAACAGTTAAACTACACAAACCAACTCTTATATCAAGTTGCATCTACCTCTGAAGAAGTTGAGTTACTTCCAAAAAATGAAACTTCTTCTAGAAAATTAGAAAAATCATTAATAAATCCTTACAAATTATCTGACTCTGAAATAAAAGATATTAAAATAGGAAAAGAATCCAGTAGTGAACTCCTGGATGAAATTAATAAAATATTATCTTCATTAAAGTTATCCTCATCAAAATTGAATGTAATAAAAAATGAAGATATAATTGAACTAGAAAAACAGTTCATTGACACTGAAATTGACACAGTTAATAAAATAAAAAATACTCCAAGGACATTCCCCACTTCAAGAAATTATTATCACAGGCCCACTCTGCCTGACATACAGTTTGAAGATAATATGTTAGATAATGCATCACAATACACTGGAGAAGGTATTGTTGAATGGAATATAGATGGTTTCTCCGAACACCAAATAATGAGAAAACTAGAAGAAATGTCCATGGCAGCTACTGCCTATAGGGCTAAAAGAAATAATGCCTTAAGTACAGTTAAATTATTAATTCAAGGTTTCACTGGAAGCCTTAAAGGATGGTGGGATAATAATTTGAGAGAAGTAGACAGGCAAACTGTCCTCTCTTTCACAAAAACCGAAATAAGGAATGATGGACAAGGTCAACCTTTTGAATACTCAGTAGATCAACAGGTAGAAGCTTTAATATTTGCAATATCTCAAGCATTTATTGGCGATGCTGATGTTTTTGCTGATAGATCCCTTGAGATTCTAAATAATCTATACTGTCCAACACTTGGAGAGTTTAGATGGTATAAAGATTATTTTTTAACAAAAATATATACAGGAACAGATTGCAGAGAAGCATATTGGAAAGACAGATTTATTTCAGGTCTTCCCAAGAATTTTGCTCAAAAAGTAAGATCACAAATTAAACTTGAGTACCCTGGTACTCCTTTAGAAGAATTAACTTATGAAAGAATAATTTCGATAATAAACAAAACAGGTTTACAATTATGTACCGATATCAAAATGCATAGGCAAGCCAAGTTCGAAAGTAAAACCAATAATAGAGAATAAGGAAATTTTTGTGAACAATTTGGTTATGAAAAGTTAACTCCTCCTTCGAAGCAAAAAAGGGCAAAACCTCAAAAATTTAGAAGTTATAAGAAATTTAATAAAAGAACACCTGTTGAAAAATCTGTTAAAACTTATAAAAAAACTCAAAATAAATCTTATAACAAACCATATAATAATAAAGGATTTAAGAAAAATATAATTTGTTATAAATGTGGTCGTGCTGGGCACATGGCAATAGATTGTAGAGTAAAACAAAAAATTAAAGAACTTAAAATGGAAGATGAAATTAAAGAACAAATAGCTAAAATACTTTTATATGAAACAGAATCCTCTATTGACTCATCTTCAGAAGATGAGCAAGAAATAATATATCAGAATCAAGAGACATCCTGTGATTCTGATGTTGGATGTTTAAGTTGTGGTTGTCTGGGAGATAATTGTGATTGTAAATTTACAATCAATGTTATTTCCAAAGAAGCAAGAGTCCTTCTTGACCTAGTTGGACAAATTGAAGACCCACAAGTTAAACTTGCAATGCTTGAAAAATATAAAGAATTAGAAACTCAGGAAGTAACAACTAATGAATTTACAGGCTATAATTTAAAGGATATTCTGAATCCTCAGGAAAATCCCGATTCTTCATTCAATCAAGAACCAATAAGCCTTTCATTTCTTTATAAAGAAGTTAAAACTTTTAAAAATGAAATTGCCGATTTAAAAAACAAATATAAAATTTTGCAACAAAAGTTTTCAAAATCCTTGGGGAAAGGAAAGGGAAAAACTATTTCCAATTCTTCATCCACACAACAACTTGATGAAGACAATGAATCTGATACTCTTTACAATGAAGAGGCAAATTTCTTTTTAAGAATAAAAACGATGCAACAAAAATGGCATGTAAAAGTAAATTTGAGAATTAATAAATCTTTTCATCAACCTTTCATTGCTTTAATTGATTCAGGAGCAGACCTTAATTGTATACAAGAAGGTCTTATTCCTACACAATATTATCAAAAAACCATTCAAAAATTATATACTGGTAATAATAAAAAAATTACAAGTAAATTATAAATTAGAAGAAGCAAGTATTTGTAACAAAGAAGTCTGTTTTAAAAACTCTTTCCTCCTTGTTAAAGATACTTCAGAGCAAATAATTTTAGGAATACCTTTTATAACTCAACTTTATCCTCTTAAAATCT
The DNA here is from genome assembly GCA_030762895.1 of Sophora flavescens. Classification (NCBI taxonomy): domain Eukaryota; kingdom Viridiplantae; phylum Streptophyta; class Magnoliopsida; order Fabales; family Fabaceae; genus Sophora; species Sophora flavescens. Next base: position 141,186,032 of record CM061070.1, on the reverse strand, counting down.
CAGAAGAAGGAATAATAACTATAAAAGATAATCAAGAAATACTTTTTGAATTTATTAACCCAATAAAAACAAAGGAACTAAATAATATCAAAGATAATTTGGAATAAAAGAATTTTCTATCCGTTATTCAAAGAAAAGAAAATCAAATAGGATTTCTCCAAAAAGAAATTCTTTATGCTAAAATTGAAAAACAATTGCAAGATCCTCTGATAAAAGAAAAAAGAATTTGAAAATGAAGTTTACTCAAATATTCTCAATGCCTTTTGGGAAAGAAAAATACATACGGTATCTTTACCGTATGAAGAAGATTTTAATGAAAGTAAAATACCCACTAAAGCTCGACCTATTCAAATGAATAGTGAGACTTTAGAATTTTGTAAAAAAGACATAAAGGAACTTTTAGATAAAAAATTAATTAGGCCAAGCAAGTCCCCTTGGAGTTGCACAACTTTTTATGTCAATAATCAATCTGAAATTGAAAGAGGTGAACCAAGAATGGTAATAAATTACAAACCTTTAAATAAAGCTTTAAGATGGATTCGTTATCCTGTCCCTAATAAAAAAGATCTTATAAGAAGATTGCATGATGGGATTATCTTTTCAAAATTTGATTTAAAATCAGGATATTATCAAATAAAATTAAAAGAAGAAGATAAATACAAAACCGCTTTTACTGTCCCTCTTGGTCATTATGAATGGAATGTGATGCCTTTGGGATTAAAAAATGCCCCTTCAGAATTTCAACATATAATGAATGACATTTTAAATCCTCATTCTGAATTTACTCTTGTTTATATTGATGATGTTCTAATATTTTCTCAATCATTAGAACAGCACTTCAAGCATTTAAATATTTTTAAAGAAACCATAAAAAGAAATGGTATGGCTTTATCCGCCAAGAAAACAAAATTATTTCAAACAAAAATAAGATTTTTAGGTCATGAAATTTATCAAGGAACAATAACCCCAATAAGTAGAAGCATTGTTTTTGCTGATAATTTTCCAAATGAATTAACAGATAAAAAGTAATTACAAAGGTTTCTAGGATGTCTTAATTATGTTTATGAGTTTATTCCAAATATTAGGATAAAGTGTAAGCCCCTTTATTCTAGGCTTAGAAAATCTAAAAATCCTAAACCTTGGTCTTCTGAGCTATCTAATTTAGTATTAGACATAAAGAAAGATGTTAAGTCTCTTCCTTGTCTAGGTATTCCACATCCCGAAGCAAGTCTAATAGTTCAGACAGATGCTTCAGAAAAATGATATGGTGGTATCCTACTCCAGATCCTCCCAGAGTCAAAAGTTGAACAAGTTGTTAGATATCACTCTGGTCTTTGGATCTCTTCTCAGGAAAAATATAGTACTATTAAAAAGGAAATTCTATCTATAGTACTATATATTACTAAATTTCAAGATGATTTATTTAACAAATTATTTTTACTCCGAATTGATTGTAAAGCAGCAAAAGATGTTTTGGAAAAAGATGTTAAAAATTTGGTTTCCAAACATATTTTTGCCAGATGGCAAAGTTTGTTAAGCTGTTTTGATTTTGAAATAGAATATTTGAAAGGAGAAAATAATTTTATCCCTGATTATCTAACCAGGGAATTTTTGCAGGAAAAGGTTTCTTAATTGCATCCAAGGCCCGAGGTGGGGCCTCCCCCTCTTCGGGCAAATCAAGACAATTAACTGTTGATTCTTTTGCCCATTCGGCCTCGCAAATAGCCCAGAAAAGCCTTTCTAAATCAAGCCCTACAAATAATCGTATTCAAACTCCAAATAAATTTGCCCCTTTAAATGATGAGCAGCCAAGTAAACAAATTGTTCAAAGAGAGCCTCTCAGTTTCAAAACCAAGTCATGTTGCACTCGACATGCGCTTTTGGAACAGGAAATGGGTGACCCCACTTCTCAAGAACCGTGGGATTTATTAAAACAATTAATTCCAAAAGATTTTGGTTGGATCCCTGTTTATGGCACGGATAAACCCCTTTCCTTTTATCAATATGTTTTAATTGATACCAAATCAATTGAAATAACTCAAAATACCAATGATAATGCCCCAGAAATAATTGCATATTCCCAATGCAAAATTTTAAAGGTCCTCACTCTCTCTGACTGGGGCCAAAGCCCAATAAAGCCAAAAAGATTCTCACGGGTATTTGACCCACCAGTTTATAACTATTGGGATTATCAAAAGGCTTGGGATTATGTTTTATTCCATCCAAATCCCCGTCACTCTTGGTATTTTAATATTGTTAGTAACCAAACCAGATTTCCCAACTGGTTGATGGAATGATTTTGGGAGTATGGTCTGTCCGCTGAAATCCTCCCAAATTCCATCTACCAAATTTATAATGAATTCAAATCATTAACTCCAAAAATACCAATCTTTGCAAAATTGTTGCATTTTTGTGCACAGTTCGGGATTGCATGGTTGTTAAAATTCAACTATGAGTATCATCTTCATTTGCCCGAACCATTTCCAAAATTCATTTGTTCATTCGTCCATTGATCCTCCAAAATCTCCCTCTCCTCAAATCAAGGGAAAAGAAGTAATTGGTTCATCTCAGCCATTAACACCCTATTCAATAAATGTTAATGCTTCCTCTCCAGCGGAATACAAAAATTGTTATTGGAAGCACTTTCATCAGTAGGGTCTGATAATGAAGAAGAAGAAGAACCAGCAATTGAAGAATTTGAATATAATCCTTATCTGGAAAATAATGACCCATGTGACACCCTAACTCGAGTCATCACATGGCTACCCGTTTGCGGAAATAAACACTTAATTTGCTGGTTGCTTTCGGAAAATAACGTTTTCTGAACGTTTGTCTTAGACAAAATTGGTGATAAAATTTTTTCCTTTTCAACATCGTCACAACAGCATTCGCATAATCGCACTTAGATATATCTATATACATAACTCATACATATATATATCATACAGCTATACTGCCTCATAAGTTTCACACTTAAACATTTATAATAGAAAGATTATTCCCAAAACATAACTGAACTTAAACCTAAGCTGGTCAAAACACTACAACAAAAGAAGCAGCATCAACATTTCCCGAACAACACATTCTTCTTCTTCTAGACTCCATAGTCCTTAAGAGGTTCATCTGAATTCCACCAAGTAGAACCCAAAAGAGAAACCACAAATCAAACATGCAAGAGTGAGAAACCGAGAATTTGATCATAACGCGAGAACCATATGTACGACACAACAAAACATGTACAAACCCAAATCAGTTAACTTCTCATAATTAAATTAGCATACAACACAATATATCAAGGGGTCTCACACCCGAACATCGTCGTTTTTAAAATCTGAATGCATGAACACTTCATATTCGTCGTCTAAAACTTCGTACTTAATCTCATGAGATATCCCAACCTCGTGATGAGTTGATCAGACTCGATTGCCACAGGCACACCCATCGCACACTATCCAACATCGTGGCACAGTGATAACATCGTAGATGGGGTCTCATTGTCCAAACCCCGGGCACAATGAGGAACATCGTAGCATGATATACTTGACGCCGCAAGATAATCACTCGTAGAATCACAGCACGTCTGCCATATGCATGCAAGAAAACATTTTGTTCTCGACACTTTTCTTTGTGTTATATCTTTCTTTGTCAAAGATCTCAAAAGCTTTAGACCAACCATAATTTAAACGTCTTTAAAACCTTCGTTAAAACACAGGACCTCTAAGTCCGAGTGCTCAATCACGAACCCTAGACTGATGCCTCAGGCTTAGGTTCATGGTAGTAGAAAACATTTAAAAATGTTTTAACCTCTTTAAGTAGATACCCAGTCTACACACAACAACCTTAATACCCCGACGTCTCGGTTATTAAGTTCCATATCATCCTTTATGTTATTAAATAAAAACCATTCACCGAAATTTCTTTCTACTTGTAATTCGTTTATAAATCATAAAATCTTCTAGAACTCTTTTACTGAAACTTCAACTCTTTAAATCAATTCAGATTAAATTTCTTCTCAAACTAAGTACTGCTGTTTTTCAACTTTTACTGTAAATAATTTCAAAACTTGTCGTCGTTTGTCATTTTCCAAGAAAATGTTTTTAAAGTCAAACTTTCACTTTTATAATATTTTATTATATTAATAATATTATTATAATTTTATTTTATTTTTTATAAATTATTTTTGAATATTAATTTCACAAAATAACTTTTTATAATATTACATAATTTCTTGCGTAAAAATCAGCAGCACTAAAAAAATTTCACGGTTACGCTCTCACCGTGACTCATAATTTACTTTTACACTAATAAATCATTAAAATCATAATATTTCTCAAAACTCATTATTTTTCTTAAATAATATTTTCTACCACTATTATATTTCAACATTTCTCATAAAACATTGAATATAATTCTTCATAGCTTATTAAATTTTTTATCTGATTAATCGATTGTGCATTGACCACTGTCAGGCCTCACAAACAACATCCAACATCATCAAAATTATATCACCAGGCAGATCATGCATCATAACAATATACGATACTACTGCAGATAATTAAATAAATTATAAGCAGAGAAACAACCGAAACACAGATAAACAGCTAGAAACACATAGCCAAATAAAACAAACCAGACACCACAACCACATAAACAAATGTATACAAACCACAAACATGGACATATGGTCATCCGAATAACCCGCCAGGTAACCCCTCTTACCTCTCGAAGATCCACAGCAAGTTGAATTAAATTCGTCGGAAGCCGGAAACTCACGTATACCGCTTTATACTTAACCTTCAACCATTACAATCAAAGAATTACAAATCATGAAACTAAAAACATACAAAACCCTACTACATGGTCACGGCCTCTAGGGTTTTTGACTAACTAAAATTCCTAATCATGATTAAGTCATGGATTAATGATCATTGATTAACCTAAATCATAGATTAGTGACTAAACAACTAAGTTTCAAACTCAAAACTTCCTAACTCTTTTATACAAGGATTCGGCCTCAACATGTTCATAGGGCTAGGGTTCTTAGTTTAATAAACCAACTTGGATTTATAAGGCATACATACTAAGAGTTTGATTAACAAGATCATTAAGGAAAACTATGAACAAAAACTCATCAAATCTCACTCACTTAGGGTTCTGCCAACATAGAGGTTTTTGAGTAAAGATTTTCATTTTAAGAAACTAACATGGATTAGAATGTGTAGACATACATGTCATATAGAATACATGATCATACATGACAACACATGAACAAAACTCTACCAAACCTACTTTACTAGATTCGGCCAAGGCTAGGTTTTTAAGAAAGAAATTTTTGATTACATCATGCTCTTGGATTTAGATAATATACATGATATCAAGAAGATAGAAAGTGGTTTCATCATCATGTGATTTTTCTAGAATTTATTATGACTTTTCAAAGTTCTAGGGTTAGAAACTTGAAAATGATGAACAACTATGAAACAAACTTTAAATCAAGAAACTTTCTTAAGAACATGGGCATGATTAAGAATGAAGATTAGGATTTACCTCTTGAAGATCAATGATAAAGGAAATCCAAGAAACTTGCTTCACAAATCTATCACTAAGGAACTTATGAACTTAGGGTTTTGAACAAAAAGGCATTAGAAACTAAGTGAAAAGTGAGAGTATGGTATTTATAGAGATAGTGGCGCCATCTTGGGAAGGATCTAGATGATGATGAGTTGTCTTGCTAAAAGGATTAAAATGCAAATACTTCCTAGGGACCATTTTGCAAAGATTCCAAAAGTTCAAGGACTATTTTTCAAATTGTCAATAAAGTGTCATAATGATGATTTGCCACAATAAATGTGGTCTTATCTTGATGACTTTTGGGCTGATTTTTGTCATAGATATTTTAAGACAAATCAAGAAGGTTTGAGAAGATTAAAGAATGATGTAGAACAAAGTGGAAGAATGTAGAATAATGTGGAAGATTGTTGAACATTCTAGAAATCTTGGTTCATCCAACAACAAATGAGGGCAGACTTCAATCCCTCATGGGCTTGCGCATGGGCTTGGTAAATTTGGGCTTGGATTCATTTTTGTGGGGCCCACTTAAAGATTTAAGCATTAAGCTTAAGATAGGAAACTTATATAGTTTCAAATAGGCTTTATGGAATCAATCCATGAACTAGAAAATTTTGGGCTTCAAAGCCACGTCCATTTGAGATTGGAAACAAGAATTCTAGCCCAATCCACTTGAAAAAACTTAAAAACTAATTTATGGACAAAAGGGTAATTTACAGAAAGTTCAGGGGCTTAAACGTAAAAATTCAGGAATTGTCACTATAACCCTATAGAACCTTCTAGACTTAAAAGTATGATTCATCCTCATGAATCATCTCAAAATCCTAAGATAAACACTTTATCGGCTCTTAGAAACTCCAAAATCCCCTCCGTCGTCTATCCGATTACGTGTTTCGCCCGAAAAACGTAAATTATTTTATTTTTTTCTGAAATAAATCTAAAATTACAGAATGGTAGGGAATAAAATAAAAATATTAAGTCTTTCATTCATGAATTAAAATTAGGTCTTTTGAGTAGTATTTTTATGTCAATGGAATTGTTAGGGTTCTTTCCAACCTAAATTTTAATCTCTCCCCATTCCAGTAGGATTGAGTGTAATAATTTTCTAAACTCAAATAAATTTATCAACATATTTATATTTATTTAAATAAAAACAAACAAATACCACCTACCTCTAAAAATCATCCTATTTTGACATGAAGTAAAAGTTGAAAGATCCTGAAGCCTTACTTTCACAAGAAAGTATATAAAATAATTTCATCTTGAGTTCAAAGCAATGACATCATGAAAATCAAAGAAACAGATAATTACATATCCACACACAATCCATTGAAACAAGTATGAATTGTACTCGAGCTTGAAAATTATGGCTAAGAGATTACCGTCGTAGTTTGGAGTCTCAGTGCTGATCATAGTATAAACTCTCCCTGTAGTCTTTGGTCTAACAACATTGGTGTTATTGACAGTCGATCCACGCCTCGGCGCATTGCAATCTTTCGCCAAATGTCCTATTTGATTACAATTGAAGCACTTAGTCCCCTTTTCAGGGCAAGTATTCCTCATGTGACTTGGATCTCCACATATGTAGCACCTTCTAACTTGGCCTTGACTTTGTCTTGTTTGGCCACCACTCTTCGATGCAACAAAATTCGAATGAGGTTGTTGTCGATTCTGGTTATTCCCCGGTGGACGGGAATAAGGTTCATTCTGTGCTTGTCTTCCCTTTTGGTTCTGGAATTGACCCTTTGACCTATCCGGTCCTCCTACAGTCCCTTTGTTGTCCTTTTCCTTCCTCATTAGTTCTATTTTTCTACTCTTCTCGACTAGGGCTTGGAAATTCCGAATTTCTAACGGTAGTACTGATTCCTTAATCTCAAAACGCAATCCGCTTTCAAAACGCTAACACTTCCAATCTTCGTTTGGGTTGTTCTGGAAAAAGAGAAAATACTTGGAAAGTGATTCAAACCTCGCCGCGTACTCTCCAACAGTTAAATTCCTCTGCTGAAGTTGCATAAATTCTTGCTCCTTCTCAACTCGTGCACTTTGAGGAAAGTACTTGTTTAAAAAACTGGTTTGGAATACCTCCCAAGTAATCTACTGGTTCTCTGCTTCCAGCAGCTGTTCGGTGCCCTTCCACCAATACTCAGCATCGCCTACCAACAGAAAAGTGGCATAAGATACCTTTACTCCTTCAGGACTGTGAATCAACCTAAAAATTTTCTCTAGCTCCTGAATCCATAAGTCAGATTTCACAGGATCTACTCCTCCATGAAACTGTGATGGATCTTGACGTCGAAAAGCGGTTAGGTTTTTGCCTTCAGTTACCTGCTCGGCTCGAGCCTGCTCCTGCTGATTCTGGGCAGTCATTGTAGCAGTTTGATTAGCAATCGCAGCTGCCACGTTCTCCATAGCCTGAGCGGCATAGTCCACTCCATCTTCACAGTCCTCATTCATGTTACCACGACCAGCAACACGACCGCCTCTACAACCTCTTCCACGACCGCATCCACGTCCACGTCTCCATCTACGTCCAGCTTCTGGTTCAACAACTGGTTCCATAACTGACCTACAAGCCACAATCAGTTAAACCAAAACCAGAAACTGAAACGTAAACGTACTTGTTACCGCACATTACTTCTAACAAGTAATTCAAACAAGTCTCACCTTAGAGAAAACACAATGTCAACACAATATACCTATTTCCCAACATTCCCGAAAGACTCGACCAGTTCTGATACCACTAATGTGACACCCTAACTCGGGTCATCACATGGCTACCCGTTTGCAGAAATAAAAACTTAATTTGCTAATTGCTTTCGGAAAATAATGTTTTCTGAACGTTTGTCTTAGACAAAATGGGTGATAAAGTTTTTTCCTTTTCAACATCATCACAATAGCGTTCGCATAATCGCACTTAGATATATCTATATACATAAGTCATACATATATATATATATATATATCATACAACTATACTGCCTCATAAGTTTCACACTTAAACATTTATAATAGAAAGATTATTCCCAAAACATAACTGAACTTAAACCTAAGCTGGTCAAAACACTACAACAAAAGAAGTAGCATCAACATTTCCCGAACTACACATTCTTCTTCTTCTAGACGCCATAGTCCTTAAGAGGTTCATCTGAATTCCATCACGTAGAACCCAGAAGAGAAACCACAAATGAAACATGCAAGAGTGAGAAACCGACAATTTGATCATAACGCGAGAACCATATGTACGACACAACAAAACATGTACAAACCCAAATCAGTTAACTTCTCATAATTAAATTAGCATACAACACAATATATCAAGGGGTCTCACACCCGAACATCGTCGTTTTTAAAATCTAAATGCATGAATGATGAGTGTGATTTCACCTCATCTTTGTTTATCATTTTGCATGCATTTTCATGTAGTTTAGGTATATTTAATTTGATTTTTGTTAATTTTCCCTTGGAACGGGTAAGGCGGTTTGTGTGGTGTTGTTTTGCAGAAATCAAGGATAAAATGCTCAAGATCAACCATGATGGAGTTTGGATGAAGATGGAGCTTGAAAAGTGAAGAAAATGAGCCAAATAGAGCCCATCACGGCCTAGCCGTGATGCCCATCACGGCCATGATCGATCAAAACTGAAAAGGAAGAAAGACTGAAGTCAGAACTGGTCACGGCCTAGCCGTGATGACCATCACGGCCGTGACCTTTCACCCCCACAAGTCAGAATCTGTCACGGCCTAGCCGTGATTCCTATTACAGGCTAGAACTTGAAGTCTCGCGACGTGAAAGTCCACTCGCCTCGCGAGAATCTGAAATCTATAGAAGTGCCCAAGGCAGAAGCCGTCACGGCCTGGCCGTGATGGCCATCATGGTCGTGACGAGCATTACTTGGACCTGAAGCAACTGAATTGGATCAGAATTTGAGTTAGATTGGGATTCAAACTTCCCAAATCTATAAATAAGGACCCAGGAAGAGGCAGAGAAAGACTTGGGGGCTGCTACTTAGGCTATAATTTAGGATCTTTCTTCTTCTTCTCCTCCTTCTCTTAGTTTTATTTTCATGTTATTTGTAATCAAGCCTGTCATCTCCATGGCAAGGCTTGAGTAGTAGCTTAGTTTCTAGGGATTGGGGCCATGCCCGAGATCTGATTTATGTTGTTAATTTGATGTAATATCTTTGTTAATTTAGATTTTGTTTTAGATCTGATTTCTAGTGTTTGAATCACTCGTAAATTCGGTGGCCACTTGTTTGCGTGTCATAGGCATTCTAAGGAGGAACCTAGCGGTGAACTTAGGTGTCGGATCTATAGAGTCAGACTTAGGACTGAAATCACGAGAGTTAGAAGCCGTCCTTCGAGGATCAACGAGTTGTCACGAAACGCAAAAGGTCCAATCTGAATTCGACTACCACGAGAGTATGGGTTGGTTCAATTGGGCATGGTTTTTGTAACCCGAGAGGGAGCTTAAACTATTAGAGGATAAACTCGTCTTCAAGGCAATTTCGATAATTAACAAGGGTAAATCAGATTAGTAACATAAACAGCCTCGTAGGTAACCCAAATCCCTAGGAATCCATTTAGATCCAAAAACCACAAATAGATTTGTTTTCTGTTTTATTTATCTCTTAATTCAAATTCAAAACCTTTTCAAAATATCAAATCCTTTTTCAAATCTTTTTTATACAGTTCAGATTTACCAAATTGAAAATTAGTTGTGATTCGAGATCACGGTCTCTGTGGGATCGATATCTTTTATTACTTGGCGACAATCCGGTACACTTGCCGGATCGCACGTGCGCTCGCACGAGACACCAAGTTTTTGGCGCCGTTGCCGGGGACTATGTTTTCTCAAATCTCAATTTAATTTTTAAATTGATTTTTCTGGACTTTTTCTTTAATTTTCGTATTTAAAACAAATATATTCTTCATTTCCTTCTAGAGTATCTATCTCTCCGTGTTTTATATGCAAAGATCCCTAAGTCTTGGGAGCCTTAGTGAGGTCGATCCAGAAATCGAGAGGACCTTTCACAGACGTAGGAGACTACAAAGAGAGGGAGAAAGGTTGATTCCCATTCCACTCATGGCGAATCTTCCGGATACGAAACCTTTGAAGGACTACGCAGCCCCAAATGCTAGGGGTTTGCGAATTGGGATTGCTAGGCCAAAGATCGAGGCAGAGAATTACACCATACCTCCTATGCTCATTAACATGATTAGGCAACATCAATTCGGAGGATTGCCCTCGGAGGACCCGACTGACCACGTAGAGACATTTTTGGAGTTCACCGACGCAGTTAGAATTCATGGCGCCCCGGTTGATGCTATTCGCTTGAGGTTGTTCCCCTCATCTCTTACTGGAAAAGCGAAGGCATGGCTGAAGCAAATACCCGCTAATACCTTGTCAACTTGGGACCAACTGGAGCGGGCGTTCTTGGAGAAATTATTTCCTCCATCCAAGACGGCCTACATACGAACCCAGATCACCGGCTTCTTCCAAAAAGACGGAGAATCCTTATTGGAAGCTTGGGATCGCTACAAGGGACTACTGGAGTCTTGCCCACACCATGGACTCAGGAGGTGGTTATTAGTGCACACTTTCTGCAACGGATTGGATTACTCTTCGAAGGTGCCACTTGATTCTACAGCTGGTGGAGCATTTATGAATAGGCCTCTGACTGAGGCATTCAACATCATTGAAAACGTGGCCACCAACTACCACCAATGGGGTTCAGAAAGAGGTAATAACCCGAACAAGATTTCGGGGGGTAAGTTTGAAATAAATAGCACTGATCTTATAATGTCAAAAATAGACTCACTGAATAAACGTTTTGATAAGCTTGAATGGGCTAATGTGAGTGCAATAGGTGCTACTAACATTGTTTGTGAGATTTGTGGAATGCAGGGACACGACATCATGGAGTGCCCACGAGGTATTGCTCATGGATCCGGTGCTTCGGGGGAACAAGTGAACACTTGTCACAACTTCTACAACACAAACCCGAAGTTGCCCAATTATGCTCCCCCAAATCCCTACAACCAAAGGAAGAACAACCCTTACCTCTCCTACGGCAACTACAGCAACACGCTGAACCACGAGTTCCAAGAGGGCCAAGGTAATAGGAAACCCACAGCGGGGTATCCTCAGGTACAACAGTCTAAACTCGAGTCTTTATTGGAAAGTTTTGTTGAAACTCAAGCAAAACAAAATGAGGAGTTTAGACAACAAGGCAGGGCAGTGAACGAGGCAATAAAAGAGCTAGCATCTAAGGTAGACAACTTAGCAATCCATAACAAGATGCTAGAAACCCAGATTGCCCAACAAGCCAGCACATACACTAGACCTAAGGGTACGTTCCCGGGTCAACCCGAAGCTAATCCCATTGAGCATTGTAATGCCATACACTTGAGGGATGATAAGCTTGGGGTGGTGGAAAAGGACGTGGAACCGGAGGAGGACACGAGCGAAGATGAAGAGCCAGAACCAAAGTATGTCCCTCCACCATCGTACCAACCCCCGGTACCTTTCCCACAAAGGTTGGTCAAGAGAAAGCAAGTAGACATAGAAGCTAAAATGCCTCCTAAACTGAAAGACTCGGGTAGCTTCTCTATCGCTTGCTCAATTAAACAAGTGCAAATCGACCAAGCCTTATGTGACTTAGGGGCTAGTGCAAGCTTGATGCCGCTCACTATCTTGGAAAGGTTGGGAACGAAAGAGTTGAGACCATTCAAATTCTCCTTACAATTTGCGGATGGCTTAACTAGGACTCCTTTAGGCATACTAGAGAACGTTCCTGTAAAGGTAGGGAAATTCTTCATCCCTACCGATTTCCTGGTATTGGATATGAAAGGGAATTATGAATTCCCCATCATTTTAGGAAGGCCATTCTTGGCCACCGCTGGAGCAGTAATAGATGTAAGGAATGGCAAACTCTCTCTAAATGTAGAGGAAGGTAGGGTCGATTTTGAATTTACTAACTCATATAACAACCCTCCTTTTGAGAGCCATGTGTGCAGGATCGATATCACGTCTCCAATGGTAAAGGAAGAGCTCAACATGGAAGCAACTCCGAAGATATGCATGGCTGATGATGCACCCAGTAGTGATGAAGTTGGAGTGGCTCACCATGTGGAAACAAAACTTCCGCTGGGAGGGAGTAAGGCCAGGAAGGTCCGAATGAAAAGAGCAAAGCGGAAGCGTAATTGGCCATATGAGCAGAATCGGCTCTTTGAAGGACTCCCATAGAAGAGAAGTGTTCCTACACTTCTACGCCCAGCCGACCCCGGTTGATTGAAGGAAGTTTGGTTAAGCTTAGGACCGTAAACAAACGCTTCTTGGTAGGCAACCCAAGCTTTCTTTCCCTTTTACTTTTGTTTTTGAATTTAGCTCTTGAATAATTTGAGAAGATCAAGAGACAAAAAATCATAAATTAATAGATTTGTCTAGTGTTTTCAGGTTAAAGAGGAAGGAAGAACAAAAAGAGCAAGGACTAATAAAGTCAGAAGCCATCACGCCCAGGCCGTGACAGTGGTCACGGCCGTGATGAGCTAATAAAGGAGACCAGAAAGGATCACGGCCTCCCGTGATGAGCCTCACGGCCGTGATGCAGTTTCCAACAAGTTTTTAACTGGAATGTGAGCCAACACCTGCTACCACCTCGGTGAGTTGTTCCAATTTTTCTCCTCTCTCCGACTTGATTATTTACATTGGGACAATGTGAGTTTTTAAGCTTGGGGTAGGGGTATTTTTGCAAATTTTTGCATTTTTCATGTTGCATTCATATAGGCATAGTTTTGCATGATCACATTCTTTAGATTGCCCCTCACTTAGAATATGCATCCAATTGTGAGCACTTGGTGCCAAATGAATTGAGATAGTGAATTTTTGAACCCAATTTTTTTTATTCTTGTGATAAGGCTAAAAATAAAAATTCTTGAGATGATCTTTTGATAGTTGATAATTAGCATGTGGTTCTCTAGATTTGTGTTTCTCGCTGATTTTTGAACTACTAAATGTAAGATTTTGAGCCAAAAAGGGGTACTCACTAAATCTACACCATTCCTTGTGATAGAGTGTTTTAATTCCTCTTGGATTGTATTCTCTAGAACTTGACTTGAAACCGTTTTGAAACTTCAAAAATTTTTGAAAACATTTTTGAAAATGATTGAGGCACTAGGTATTTTTTTCCGGCCTTCTGAGCTTTGATTGATTAAATGTTACCCATTAGTTGCCCAATTTTGAGCCTAAAAGAATAAAATACTTTTCTTGGTACCTTGAATTACTTTGATAAATAATGCTTGGTATGACACCTTTTAAAGTATTACAAAAAGGGTAAAAAGGTAGTTTGAAAAAGTATGGGATGAGAAAGTTAGAAAATATTTCTCTTGAGCTAAAAATCTCCCCTTCTCCAAATAAATAAAATGAAATAAACACAAAAAAAATGGAGAAGGGGATGACAAAAGAAAGTGAGAAATAAAAATAAAAAGAAAGAAAGAAAGGTGGAAATGTGAATCAAAGCCCAAAAAGGTATTTTAGAAGGTGTCATGCTTTGCAATGTTTGATAATTTGTTTAGCCTTCTTGAAATTTCCTTTTCTTGATCTCCCCACCTAAAAATTAATCCCATGGCCACATTACAACCAAAGTAAAAGACCTCTTGATTCTTATGTGTTTTCATTAATAAAGTAGAGATTTGGTTAATAGTCAAGCTTATGGTAGAATACCTTCCTTGAGGAAATTGTGCGAATTGTCATATATCCTGGAACACTTGAGTGAGGTGAGACGAGTGCCTGAATCAGTGAGAATATGAATTTGATGAACCTAAGCTTCTAATTGGACTTGAAATCGATTGTCTCTTGGGGATTTATTCGAATGTGCTTGTCACTTGGATTAGTTTCTCGGGTTCTTGATTCACTATCTATGCTCTGATTATTTATATCTTCTGGCCTTAGTGATTGCTTGAGGACAAGCAAAATCTTAAGCTTGGGGTGATTTGATGAGTGTGATTTCACCTCATCTTTGTTTATCATTTTGCATGCATTTTCATGTAGTTTAGGCATATTTAATTTGATTTTTGTTAATTTTCCCTTGGAACGGGTAAGGCGGTTTGTGTGGTGTTGTTTTGCAGAAATCAAGGATAAAATGCTCAAGATCAACCATGATGGAGTTTGGATGAAGATGGAGCTTGAAAAGTGAAGAAAATGAGCCAAACAGATCCCATCACGGCCTAGCCGTGATGCCCATCACGACCATGATCGAGCAAAACTGAAAAGGAAGAAAGACTGAAGTCAGAACTGGTCACGGCCTAGCCGTGATGACCATCACGGCCGTGACGTGCATTACTTGGACCTGAAGCAACTGAATTGGATCATAATTTGAGTTAGATTGGGATTCAAACTTCCCAAATCTATAAATAATGACCTAGGCAGAGGCAGAGAAAGACTTAGGGGCTGCTACTTAGGCTATAATTTAGGATCTTTCTTCTTCTTCTCCTCCTTCTCTTAGTTTTATTTTCATGTTATTTGTAATCAAGCCTGTCATCTCCATGGCAAGGCTTGAGTAGTAGCTTAGTTTCTAGGGATTGGGGCCATGCCCGAGATCTGATTTATGTTGTTAATTTGATGTAATATCTTTGTTAATTTCGATTTTGTTTTAGATCTAATTTCTAGTGTTTGAATCACTCGTAAATTCGGTGGCCACTTGTTTGCGTGTCATAGGCATTCTAAGGAGGAACCTAGCGGTGAACTTAGGTGTCGGATCTATAGAGTCAGACTTAGGATTAAAATCACGAGAGTTAGAAGTCGTCCTTCGAGGATCAATGAGTTGTCACGAAACGCAAAGGGTCCAATCTGAATTCGACTACCACGAGAGTAGGGGTTGGTTCAATTGGGCACGGCTTTTGTAACCCGAGAGGGAGCTTAAACTATAAGAGGATAAACTCGCCTTCAAGGCAATTTCGATAATTAACAAGGGTAAATCAGATTAGTAACATAAACAGCCTCGTAGGTAACCCAAATCCCTAGGAATCCATTTAGATCCAAAAACCACAAATAGATTTGTTTTCTGTTTTATTTATCTCTTAATTCAAATTCAAAACCTTTTCAAAATATCAAATCCTTTTTCAAATCTTTTTTATACAGTCCAGATTTACCAAATTGAAAATTAGTTGTGATTCGAGATCACGGTCTCTGTGGGATCGATATCTTTTATTACTTGGTGACAATCCGGTACACTTGCCGGATCGCACGTGCGCTCGCACGACTACCAATGAACACTTCATATTCGTCGTCTAAAACTTCGTACTTAATCTCATGAGATATCCCAACCTCGTGATGAGTTGATCAGACTCGATTGCCACAGGCACACCGCCACAGGCACACCCATCGCACATTGTCCAACATCGTGGCACAGTGATAACATCGTAGATGGGGTCTCATTGTCCAAACCCCGGGAACAATGAGGAACATCGTAGCATGATATACTTGACGCCGCAAGATAATCACTCGTAGAATCACAACACGTCTGCCATATGCATGCAAGAAAACATTTTGTTCTCGACACTTTTCTTTGTGTTATATATTTCTTTGTCAAAGCTCTCAAAAGATTTAGACCAACCATAATTTAAACGTCTTTAAAACCTTCGTTAAAACACAGGACCTCTAAGTCCGAGTGCTCAATCACGAACCCTAGACTGATGCCTCAGGCTTAGGTTCGTGGTAGTAGAAAACATTTAAAAATGTTTTAACCTCTTTAAGTAGATACCCACTCTACACACAACAACCTTAATACCCCGACGTCTCGGTTATTAAGTTCCATATCATCCTTTACGTCATTAAAAAAAAACCATTCACCGAAATTTCTTTCTACTTGTAATTCGTTTATAAATCATAAAATCTTCTAGAACTCTTTTACTGAAACTTCAACTCTTTAAATCAATTCAGATTAAATTTCTTCTCAAACTAAGTACTGTTGTTTTTCAACTTTTACTGTAAATAATTTCAAAACTTGTCGTCGTTTGTCATTTTCCAAGAAAATGTTTTTAAAGTCAAACTTTGACTTTTATAATATTTTATTATATTAATATTATTATTATTATTTTATTTTTATTTTTATTTTTATAAATTATTTTCGAATATTAATTTCACAAAATAACTTTTTATAATATTACATAATTTCTTGCGTAAAAATCAGCAGTACTAAAAAAATTTCACGGTTACGCTCTCACCGTGACTCATAATTTACTTTTACACTAATAAATCATTAAAATCATAATATTTCTCAAAACTCATTATTTTTCCAAAATAATATTTTCCACCACTATTATATTCCAACATTTCCCATAAAACATTGAATATAATTCTTCATAGCTTATTAAATCTTTTATCTGATTAATCGATTGTGCACTGACCACTGTCAGGCCTTACAAACAACATCCAACATCATCAAAATTATATCACCAGGCAGATCATGCATCATAACAATATACGATACTACTGCAGATAATTAAATAAATTATAAGCAGAGAAACAACCAAAACACAGATAAACAGCTAGAAACACATAGCCAAATAAAACAAACCAGACACCACAACCACATAAACAAATGTATACAAACCACAAACATGGACATATTGTCATCCGAATAATCCGTCAGGTAACCCCTCTTACCTCTCGAAGATCCACAGCAAGTTGAATTAAATTCGTCGGAAGCCGGAAACTTGCGTACACCGCTTTATACTTAACCTTCAACCATTACAATCAAAGAATTACAAATCATGAAACTAAAAACATCCGAAACCCTACTACATGGTCACGGCCTCTAGGTTTTTTGACTAACTAAAATTCCTAATCATGATTAAGTCATGGATTAATGATCCTTGATTAACCTAAATCATAGATTAGTGACTAAACAACTAAGTTTCAAACTCAAAACTTCCTAACTCTTTTATACAAGGATTCAGCCTCAACATGTTCATAGGGCTAGGGTTCTTAGTTTAATAAACCAACTTGGATTTATAAGGCATACATACTAAGAGTTTGATTAACAAGATCATTAAGGAAAACTATGAACAAAAACTCATCAAATCTCACTCACTTAGGGTTCGGCCAACATAGAGGTTTTTGAGTAAAGATTTTCATTTTAAGAAACTAACATGGATTAGAATGTGTAGACATACATGTCATATAGAATACATGATCATACATGACAACACATGAACAAAACTCTACCAAACCTACTTTACTAGATTCGGCCAAGGCTAGGTTTTTAAGAAAGAAATTTTTGATTACATCATGCTCTTGGATTTAGATAATATACATGATATCAAGAAGATAGAAAGTGGTTTCATCATCATGTGATGTTTCTAGAATTTATTATGACTTTTCAAAGTTCTAGGGTTAGAAACTTGAAAATGATGAACAACTATGAAACAAACTTTAAATCAAGAAACTTTCTTAAGAACATGGGCATGATTAAGAATGAAGATTAGGATTTACCTCTTGAAGATCAATGACAAAGGAAATCCAAGAAACTTGCTTCACAAATCTATCACTAAGGAACTTATGAACTTAGGGTTTTGAACAAAAAGGCATTAGAAACTAAGTGAAAAGTGAGAGTATGGTATTTATAGAGATAGTGGCGCCATCTTGGGAAGGATCTAGATGATGATGAGTTGTCTTGCTAAAAGGATTAAAATGCAAATACTTCCTAGGGACCATTTTGCAAAGATTCCAAAAGTTCAAGGACTATTTTGCAAATTGTCAATAAAGTGTCATGATGATGATTTGCCACAATAAATGTGGTCTTATCTTGATGAATTTTGGGCTGATTTTTGTCATAGATATTTTAAGACAAATCAAGAAGGTTTGAGAAGATTAAAGAATGATGTAGAACAAAGTGGAAGAATGTAGAATAATGTGGAAGATTGTTGAACATTCTAGAAATCTTGGTTCATCCAACAACAAATGAGGGCAGCCTTCAATCCCTCATGGGCTTGCACATGGGCTTGGTAAATTTGGGCTTGGATTCATTTTTTTGGGGCCCACTTAAAGATTTAAGCATTAAGCTTAAGATAGGAAACTTATATAGTTTCAAATAGGCTTTATGGAATCAATCCATGAACTAGAAAATTTTGGGCTTCAAAGCCACGTCCATTTGATATTGGAAACAATAATTCTAGCCCAATCCAATTGAAAAAACTTAAAAACTAATTTAGGGACAAAAGGGTAATTTACAGAAAGTTCAGGGGCTTAAACGTAAAAATTCAGGAATTGTCACTATAACCCTATAGAACCTTCTAGACTTAAAAGTTTGATTCATCCTCATGAATCATCTCAAAATCCTAAGATAAACACTTTATCGGCTCTTAGAAACTCCAAAATCCCCTCCGTCGTCTACCCGATTACACGTTTCGCCCGAAAAACGTAAATTATTTTATTTTTTTCTGAAATAAATCTAAAAATACAGAATGGTAGGGAATAAAATAAAAATATTAAGTCTTTCGTTCACGAATTAAAATTAGGTCTTTTGAGCAGTATTATTATACTGTCAATGGAATTCGTGGGCCGGGTTTCGCCTGACTTTCCAACCTAAATTTTAATCGTAGCTTCCTACATTCAAGTAGGATTGAGTGGTAAAATCCGTTTATTTAAAATAATTTTCTAAAACTCAAATAAATTTATAAACATATTTATATGTATTACTGTTATTTAAAACAGTGAAATACAGGGTGTTACAACCCAGATTTAGGATTTTTTGATCAATAATTCACAAGTATAATTGAAATTTGTCGCATCTCTCCTTCGGAGTCAAAAAGATGGTTAACAATGCCCACTCAAATATCAATTCAATTAAAGTGAAAGTAAAGTCGTTTGCCAGTTTATGCCGACGGTGTTTATTGGCAGACAAAAATTAAATCAGCAACAGTGAAAAGCATGGCCCGAAGTCAAAAAGTCAACAATACCTACTTTTCGGATTCCAAATATTTCAAGTCCGCTTCGAAGGCTTCTTCCTCTTATAAATAGAAGGCTTGAAGACTCAAAAAGGCAAACTTTGATCATCGTTCTAAGTTACTAATTAAGTTTTTTTTGTAATCTTGTAGCGTTGAAGCTTTTGAAAAAGTAAGTTTACATTGAAGTTCTTTGTTTGTAAGTTGCTCCAATTAATTTCAAGTTATTCTGATGTAATTTCCTTAAATATTTTGAAATGAAATCAAATATTTTGATATTGATACTTTCATTTTTACTCTGAATTTATTTAATTCAACTATTCTTTCTATTACTAATTCTTGAGATGATCCTCAGTAAGTGTGTGTGTGTGTGTATATATATATATATATATATATATATATATATATATATATATATATATATATATATATATATATATATATATATATATATATATATATATATCCTATCAACTTATCTGAAGATATTGGCCCTGCATTTGCGCATAATCAACTAGCCAGCTATTTTGGGATATGTCCCAAAGATGTTTGGTCTAATATATGGATTTGATCTACTTCGTTTGGGAACTCAAACGAATTCAATCCTGACCTCTAGGGCACTTGAAGCTTCTGAAGACATTACACAACAAAATGGGATGTGGATATTAGGACTATATGACATGGATCCAACAATTAAAATTGATATAAAGGAAGTGAAAAAGGACTAGCTGGTATTCAAAGTTCAGAATATGTGGCAAACAACTATGTAGAACAATGACACGATGTTAGAGCTATAAAATTGTGTTACGAGTGGAAGACCACAATTGTGTTGGTGGGGAATACAACTTTTGGCGTTTGGAATTAAGGAGAGACTTGAAGGCCTCTAAATTTCTCAACGTTTGGAGTTAGCTGTATGTGGAGAAATTTAGGTGTGAACTTATTATTACAGGCACATAAATCAACTTTTTTGACATTTATAAAGTTGTGTGACCCATATTAAAAATACATGTATCTTCTTTTTCTTTTTTCTTTTTCCAATGGGAGGTTGATGTAGGACTTGAGGCTTGAGGGGAGGGGAGGGGACGGGAGAAGGAAATGGAAAAAAAAGAAGAAAGAAGATGAAACACATTATGAACTCACTTACTCACAAGTCACAACTTAATTAACTAAAGTAACTCAAGGAGACACACGTATGTATATGAATATAATTTTGCACACCCCAAATTTTGATTTACATGCTTAAGTAGAAAGTTTCCACAATTCCACCCAAAAATCTATCTTTTTGCTTGTTCAAGCGATGCTCCTTACAACGTTAACACGTCATAATTGTGTGTGTTTTGTCTCGGGTATATTGCTTTTCATCCACACATGGACAACAAAGAAAATCCACCTGATATAGTTGTCATTGGTAGATGGAGATTTTGGATATGATAGACATTTTCATCATACTTTTTAGGTTAAAGTAATATTTTGGTCCCTATATGTGACACGAATTCTCGATTTGGTCATTATACATAAAAAATTATTAAAATGGTCCTTGTACGTACAAAAAGTCCCCATTTGGTCCCTGCCGTACAAAATTTTAGGGACTGATTTGATAATTTTTTGCTCATACAGGGGCCAAACGGGTAACGTATAAGGACCAAATGGAGACTTTCTGTATGTATAGGGACCATTTTAATAATTTTTTACGTATAGTGACCAAATCTAGAATTCGTATCATGTATAGGAACCAAAATATTATTTTAACCTACTTTCTAATATAGTTTTGTTATTTGATAAATTTCATGTAAGGCCCTAAATTTTATTAAGGGTCACTCTGTTTAGTGAATCTCATATAAGATTTATTTAATAATCAAGAGTGTATTGAAAATAGTACGTTACTAACGTTTTTATATATTTTAGTACCTCAGGTGGAACTAAAAATCTCTCATGGTTTGAATGGGAAGAATGAGACGTTTTTAAATTTAGATAATTATATATTTATTTTTTTGGTGAATAAAGAGGCTAAACGCCCAACAACAAACAGAAACAAATTAGGTAACTCTATCAAAAAGAGTACTCGAAAAGTCTTAAAGTAAAGGAATAGAAAGGAACGAGGGAACTGATCCAAGGTGTGACAACCCCAAACCGTCAAATGACCATGCTTGGCTAGAGCATCCGCACAAACATTAGCCTCTCTAAAGGTATGACTCCATCTCACTGGAGCAAACCGAGTCATCAACTTGGAAATATCATGAACAATGGGAGCACACCGATGACATCTTTGACAACTTTTTCGATAAAAGCCAACGCACATTTAGAATCCGTCTCAAACTGAATTCTTTGAATTCCACGATCCAAAGCTAGCTTCAAGCCAAACCAAATGTCATATGTAACACCTCAAGATTCACTCTTATGTTTATGTGTTAGTTCTGACATATATATGTTTGTATATGTTTGATATTAATATATATATGTATATATTATTGCATATGATAATATGTATATTAATATATGATTATTTGCATTAATATGATATTGTGTCTCTTAATGTTTGATTTTATATGTTAATATATAATATGTGATTTTATTAATAATAAGTGATTAAGAATGATATGATAAGATATCGTGTGATTTAGTATTTAAATAGAGATAATGTTATTCTTAGATTTTAGCCCCACAACCAATCATATTTAAGTCCTTATCAATATAGGATCATCCTCTTTTATTTATATCTTAAGATCTTATCATAATCTCCTAAGGATCCTATCTAGGAATAACTACCAAATATGTCGCTAAACTTCCATCGAATTTTTGACCATCTTAGAGTCCGATTTAGGATTCGATCATTAGATATTAATTTGTAGATATTTCTCTAAACTTTCTAAAGACACTAAGAACGCCGCAATCGGAAACTTGTAACTCAATTTATGATCAAAATACCGAATTGTATACAGTTTGGACTGAAATAGGAACCCGTTATGACTCAAACTCATATATATACCATTAGACTCGACCTAAACCTAGTTTACTGATAGCGTGCGAATGCACGTGCGATTCCGGCAAGTGTACCGGATCGTCGCCAAGTAATAAAAGATATCGATCCCACAGAGACTGTGTTCTCGAATCGCAACTAATTATCAAATCGATTAGATCTGGACTGTTTAAAAAGATTTTTATATTTTTGAAATGGTTTTTGAATTTGAATTTAAGAGATAAAACAGAATCAAACAAAACAGAAAACAAATCTTTTTGATTTTTCAGATCTAAATGGGTTCCTAGGGATTTAGGTTACCACAAGATCGTTTACGTTATGAAGTTGATTACCCTTGTTAATTAGCGAAATTGCCTTGAAGGCGAGTTTATCCTCTGATAGCTTAAGCTCCCTCTCGGGTTACAAAAGCCGTGCCCAATTGACCCGACCCCTACTCTCGTGGTAGTCGATCCCATATTGAACCCTTTGCGTTTCGTGACAACTCGTTGATCCTCGAGGACGGCTTCTAACTCTCGTGATTTTCAGTCCCAAGTTTGACTCTATAGATCCGACACCTAGGTTCACCGCTAGGTTCCTCCCTAGAATGTCTAAGTCATGCAAATAACCTAAGTTCACCGCTAGGTTCCTCCTTAGAATATCTACGTCTCGGCGATAAGCGTCGCCGAACTTTACGTGTGAAACACACTAGAAATCCTAAGTTCACCGCTAGGTTCCTCCTTAGAACGTCTACGTCACGCAAATAAGCGGTCGCCGATTTTACGATTGATTAAACACTAGAAATCAGATCTAAAGTAAATCGTAATTAACAAAGAGTTTACATCAAATTTACATCATAAACAAACTTGGGCAGAGCCCTAATCCCTAGAAACTATGCTACTACTCACGCCTTGCCATGGAGATGACAGGCATGATTACAAATAACATGAAAATAACTAAGAGAAGAAGGAGAAGAAGAAAGAGATCCTAAATCTATGCCTAGAGTAGTAGCCCCAAAGGTCCGATCTTTTCTCGCCTCTGCTGGTCCCTTATTTATAGAATTGGGCAGTTAGAGTCCTAATCCAACTCAAATTAGATCCAATTCTGTTACTTTCGAGCCAAGTAATACGCGTCACGGCCGTGATGGCTATCACGGCCTGGCCGTGACGGATTCTCGCCTTGAAAATTCTTCTGGTTGGTTGTCATGGGCGTGATGCTCATCACGGCCTGGCCGTGATGGCCATCACGGCGTGATGGCCATCATGGCCTGGCCCCGACAGCGACTCGACTTGTGGTGATTTTGGGTCACGGCCGTGATGGTTATCACGGCTAGGCCGTGACGGACTCGACTTCGAGGCTTTGTTCTTTTTCAGTTTTGCTCGATCATGGCCGTGATGGGCATCACGGCTAGGCCGTGATGGGCTCTGTTTGGCTCATTTTCTTCACTTTTAAAGCCCTATCTTCATCCAAACTCCATCATGGTTGATCTTGAGCAATTTACCCTTGATATCTGCAAAACAACACACGAAAAACCGCCTTACCCATTCCAAAGGAAAATTAACCTAAAATCTAATAAAAATATGCCTAAACTACATGAAAATGCATGCAAAATGATGGACAAAGATGAGGTGGAATCACACTCATCAAATCACCCCAAGCTTAAAACTTTGCTTGTCCTCAAGCAATTACTCGAGCCATAAGATAAATCAATCAAAGCGTGGATAGTGAACCAAAAACCCTAGAAGCTAATCCAAGTAATAGGCATTTTTAATAAGCATTCAAGAGATAATCAAGTTCAAGTCCAATTAGAAGCTTAGGTTCTTCAAGTTCATGTCCTCACTGATTTGGGCACTCATCTCACCTCACTCAAGTGTTTTAAGGTTTATGACAATTCACTCCATTTCCTCAAGGAAAGTATTTTACCATAGGCTTGACTATTAACCAAATCTCTACTTTATTTAAGAAAACACTTAAGAATCAAGAGGTCTTTTCCTTTGGTTGTAATGTGGCCATGGGATTTATTGTTAGGTGGGAAAATCAAAGAAAGGGAATTTTCAAGAAGGCTAGATAGATTATCAAACATTACAAAGTATGACACCTTCTAAAATACCTTTTGGGGGCTTTGATTTACTTTTTCCACCTTTCTTCCTTCTATTATATTTTCTTTTTCATTTTCATTTCTCACTTTCTTTGTCATCCCCTTCTCCATTTTTTTCTGTTCATTTCATTTTTATTTGTTTGGAGAAGGGGAGATTTATAGCTCAAGAGAAATATTTTCATCCCATTCTTTTTCCAACTACCATTTTGCCCTTTTTGTAATACTTTAAAAGGTGCCATACCAAGCATTATTCATCAAATTAATTCATGGTACCAAGAAAAGTATTTTTTTTTCTTTAGGCTCAAAATTGGGCAATTAAGGGGTAGCATTTATCATTCAAAGCTCGGGAGGCCAGAAAAATACCTAGTGCCTCAATCATTTCCAAAAATGTTTTCAGAAATTTTTAAGTTTTGAAATGGTTTCAAGTCAAGTTCTAGAAAATACAGTCCATGAGGAATTAAATCACTCTATCACAAGAAATGGGGTAGATTTAGTGAATACCCCTTTTTGGCTCAAAATCTTACATTTAGTAGTTCAAAAATCAGTGAGGTACACAAGTTTAAGGAACCACATGCTAATTATCAACTATCAAATGATTATCTCAAGAATTTTTATTTTTAGCCATATCACAAGAATAATGAAAAATTGGGTTCAAAATTCACTATCTCAATTCATTTGGCTCCAAGTTTTTACAATCGGATGCATGTTCTAAGTGAGGGGAAATCTAGAGAATGTGATCATACCAATCTATGCCTATGAGAATGCAATATGAATGCAACAATGCAAATGCAAAAATAAATACCCCTACCCCAAGCTTGATTACTTACATTGTTTCCAATGTAAATAATCAAGTCGGAGAGAGGAGAAAAATGGAACAACTTACCGAGTCGGTAGCGGGTGTTGGCTTCACATTCCAGTCAAAACTTGGGTAGAAATTGTATCACGGCCGTGAGGCTTATCACGGGCAGGCCGTGATCGTTTCTGATCCTCAGGAGTTGCCCCTGTCACGCCGTGATCTACATCACGGCCAGGCCGTGATGCTCTCGATCTTGGCATCCTACTCATCACGCCCGTGATGGTTGTCACGGCCAGGCCGTGATGCTCTCTGTGCTCTTGTTTAGTTCATCACGGCCGTGACCACTTTGTCACGGCCGGGCGTGATGGCCTCTCGACTTTATTTTTTTATGCTCTTCTTCTCTTTCTCAACTCTGAAAACACTAGACAAACTTATTAATGATATTTTTGCCTCTTGATCTTCTCAAATTATTCAAGAGGTTAAATCAAAAACAAAAGGAAAAAGGGAAAGAAAACTTGGGTTGCCTCCCAAGAAGCGCTTATTTATGGTCTTAAGCTTGACCATACTTCCTCAAGTCAACGGGGTCGGCTGGGCGTAGAAGTGCAGGAACACTTCTTTTCCATGGAGCTCCTTCAAATAGCCGTTTCTGCTCATACGGCCGATGAACGCTTCCGCTTTGCTCTTTTCTCTCGGAGCTTCCTAGCCTTCCTTCCTCCCGGCGGAAGTTTTGTTTCAGTATGGACAGCAACTCCAATTCCATCACTGCTGGGTGCATCATTAGCCTTGCATATCTTCGGAGTTGCTTCCATGTTAAGTTCTTTCTCTACCGCTGGAGACGTTACATCAATTCTGCACACATGGCTCTCAAAAGGAGGGTTGTTACAAGAGTTAATCAACTGAAAATTTACCCTACCTTCCTCTACATTTAGAGAGAGTTTGCCATTCCTTACGTCTATTAATGCTCCAGCGGTTGCCAAGAATGGTCTTCCTAAAATGATGGGGAATTTAGAATTCCCTTTCATGTCCAATACCAGGAAGTCGGTAGGGATGAGAATTTTCCCTACCTTTACAGGAACATTCTCTAGTATGCCTAGAGGAGTCCTAGTTGAGCCATCCGCAATTTGTAAGGGGAATTTGAATGGTCTCAACTCTTTGCTTCCCAACCTTTCCTGAGCCAAGTAATACGCGTCACGGCCGTGATGGCTATCACGGCCTGGCCGTGACGGATTCTGCCTTGAAAATTCTTCACTGGTTGGTCTGTCATGGCCGTGATGCTCATCACGGCCTGGCCGTGATGGCCATCACGGCCGTGATGGCCATCATGGCCTGCCCCCGACGACTTCCGACTTGTGGTGATTTTGGGTCACGGCCGTGATGGTTATCACGGCTAGGCCGTGACGGACTCGACTTCAGGCTTTGTTCTTTTTTTCGATCATGGCCGTGATGGGCATCACGGCTAGGCCGTGATGGGCTCTATTTGGCTCATTTTCTTCACTTTTAAAGCCCTATCTTCATCCAAACTCCATCATGGTTGATCTTGAGCAATTTACCCTTGATATCTGCAAAACAACACATGAAAACCGCCTTACCCATTCCAAAGGAAAATTAACCTAAAATCTAATAAAAATATGCCTAAACTACATGAAAATGCATGCAAAATGATGGACAAAGATGAGGTGGAATCACACTCATCATTTACACGACCCAAACACTCAAAACTTCCTCCCTCATTCTTCTTTGAATCCTTATGGTTTTTCTCCCTAAAACTCTCTCTAGGGAACTCGTTCTTGCACCGTTCTTCACTGCTTCTTGGTAGGAGAACATCGCTACAAATAGGGGTTCGTTGTGCTTCATGTTTGGGACTTTAGAAAAGTAGAATTCTTGCACCTTGTCTCTTGTGTTCTTTCTTTCAAGTTCTTGATCTTTTCCTTTTAATTTCTTGATCTTAGAGTTGAACCAAAGTGTCTATTTGTCGTTCTTGAGGTTGTAGACAAGCGCTAGTGAGACAGGACCCAAGTGGATCTTCTTTCTCTCTTTTGAATCGTGATCTCTATTCCAGGTATGGGGAGAAGGGTAGTGTATTCATAGGCTTGGGGTTAGTGTAAAGTAAAAGGGTTCCCGTAACCCCGTGTTGTTTTATGTGTATGAATGAATAACATGTTAAATTGTATTGTTTGGTGATGGTATGTTCTTGGATATTTTGGTATGTTATTTGTATGTGTTCCATGTTCATGACATGTTGTTAATATTTATCCTAGTTGCCTTAATATGGGCATGATAGTATGATGATTGTCATTGTTATTACGATGTTGACTGTTGATGTTATGTTGGTTGTATAGTTGATGCCATGACTGTTGAGTTGGTGGTTAAAATCTTAAAAACCTTAATTGGTTAAATTAGGTTCTAAAATGAGTTAGAGATTAATAGGTTTAAAAACCATAAAAATTGGTTAAGGAACTGTGTTGAGACTCTGCCTAGAACAGTACTGTCGTGCATTGAGCACGACCGTGCTGAACAAAGAGCACTCTCCCAGTTTGAATTCTAGAAAATGGTCGTGCAGTAAGCACGGTCGTGCAGCAGAGGATCACGCTCGTGCAGCTGAGCACGATCGTCTCAAAAAGGAAGCACGATCGTGCCCCACTTAAGTGGTAGCACACCCGGGATGGGGTTAAGCACGACCATGCTCACCCCTCTGGACAAAATCTGAGATTAAGGACTTAAACAGGGGTTTAAACCCCAATCTTCCCCAACGACAAATGATGACTTAGTTAATTAATGACGAAGACTAGATAAATTAATTAAAGATTAATTAAGATGGTTAAGCCGATAACTGTTGGGTTACCGCAAGTTGTTTGAGTTGTACCTTGGTGCCTTATGGCCAAGAGGGCCTTGACCCCGCAATTTGGGTCCAAAGTGATATTGATGGTGTACCTTAGGGACCGAGATTTTGTCCCAAGGGATGGGGGGCCTTGACTCCACGGTTTGGGTCTAAGGTGTTGTAGTCGATTCTGCTGCGTTAGATTCCACTGGTTAAAGGTGTTGCGTAGATTCCGCTGCTGTCGATTCCGCTGATGTCTTTTGTTGATTCCATTGGAGTTATGGAGGTGGTGGTTGTCTGTGGTTATTGTGTTGCATACGCATTGCATCGGAGTTGTTGTTGTGGAAGGATGTTCGACATAGGGGAGGTCGTCCTAGAGTCCGGCGATTTGGCCATCCACGGTTGGAGTAGATTCTCCTTGCGCCCCGTGACGAGGCATCTGTTGGTTTGATGCGTTGGCTATCCAAGGAGTAGATTCTCCGGCATTGAGTAGATTCGCAATATGGATATGTAACTCCGAAGTCATACATCCCAAGTTTAGTGGATCCACATGCATTGTTGGTTTAGCAGAGTAGGACTGCATTGCACTGCATAGCATGCTTGATGTTGATGAGGTTGATGTATGTTTATACATGTTGTTGATATATGCTTACGCTGGTGCCATGCTTGTATGTTTTACTTTACTTCATACCTCCTTGCTATTATGATTACATGATTCTTACTCCCCATTATTTGTTTGTTGTTTGGCCTGGTTGGCACATTGCAGAGGATGACGAGCAGTCCGGAGAGGAGTGACTCTATGGAGCCGCCACTCATAGTTAGGGCTTGTTTTTATGTTCAGTTAGTTAGTTTTCAGTTTGTATTCCTTGGATTTATTCCGGAACGATTATACCAATTATGTATGTGACATCGGGATTGGGATAGGTTTATTTCTTTGCTATGTTAAATTGTTTTAAACTCGTTTTATTTTCCGCTATTTTGAGAACTAGTTCATATGAACTTTTCTACCCATGGATGGACGCTTTATTTTATCCAATATGATCATGACTAGATTTTATTAATTGCTTATCTTAAAGCGCTTATAACATGAGGGGTAGAAGGGTGTCACATCATACAGTTCATCATGCATTATAGAACAACTCCCAAGATTACACATATACCACACCATGAAACTTCCAGTAGCATCCCGGATTAATCCTCCACAAGCAGCACTCCTCTCTTCCTAGAGAACAAACATGTCCGAATTTAATTTAAACCAATCCCAATGAGGAGGGGACCAACAAACACGCACAATGGTCACCCATGGAGACAAACCACCAGCAAGCTCTTTTCAATAAAAAAAAAAAAACCTAGCACACTCTCTGGTTCTAGCTTGGATCATCATGAAGAGATCCACATTATCATTGGAATGGTTATCAAAAGTGCGCTTGTTTCGGTTATACCAAATCAAAGAAGCTGCCACCGCAAACACAACACTCCAATTCATATCATCTCTCCCCAGCTTCTTAGATAAGTTATTCATCAACCAATTGTCCAAGTAACGGTTAAAGAAACTAATCCTCCCAGTATGTCGGGTGGAGGAGCCTGAACCAGACTCTAACCACTCGATCGCAATCTCTAACTACATGAAGAATGGTCTCAGCCTCTCTTCCACATATTGAGCAAGTACTGTCATGAGTCAAGTGTCGAATCTGTCTTGTTTCATTTGTGAGGAGAGATTTTTGGGCAATTAGCCTGATTTTCTCATAAACGGTTGATATTATTTACTTTACTATCTCCTTACTCTAGGGGAGCCGGATCCCAAATATTTAGCCAGAGGTCCACTACAAGAATATTGTTATTTACAGACGAAAATTTTCCTACGGAACCAGTGGACGTCGGAAATCGAGCCGTTACCGACGGCAAAAGCCGTCGGTAATTATGAATATGAAAAGTTACCAACTTTACCTACGGAAAGTTCGTCGGAAACATTACCGACGATCATTCTGTTGCAAAGTTCGTCGGTAGGTTCGGCGGGAACCACACTTTTTTGGCGCCAAAGGTTTCCGACGGAAAAGCCGTCGGAAATTGAGATGTAATTAGCCACGGACAATCCGTCGAAAATCGGGTCGGAAATTGCCGACGGAATTTTCCGTTGGAAATTCAAAAAAATTGGTTATCGACGGCTTTGGCCGTCAGAAATTACTTAATAACTACGCTGGCCAACCCTTTCCCCCCACTTTTCCATTCTCTTCTTCTCTCACACTCACCTCTCCGGCTCTCCCTACCCTCTCTGCCCACCACAGCGGCGACGAACCACCGTCCCCCACCACTGCGACGGTCACCCCCGCCACCCCCTCCTTCTCCTTCTCTTTTCGTCCTCTCCCTCTCCTTCTCACCCACTGTCTCGCACGGCCACACCCTCATTTCGATCTCTGCCGTGACTAGCACCGCCAGAGGACGAGCCATCGCCCCCCACCGTTCCCCTCTTTGTTTTCTCCTCTTGCTGCTCTTCCCCCCACCCCAACCACCTCCACGAGCCACCACACAGTCACCACTACCCCAGCTTTTTGGTATGCTATTTTTGTTTTTTTTTAATTCATCTGGAATTTATTTATGCATTTTTTCACTGTTTTGTGCATTTTTTGTTTGCACTAGTTTGCATCTGTTTACGGTTTGCCACCACCGTGAGCCACCCAGCATGCTGTTTTCGCCTCCTCTCGGCCTCAAGTAATCTATTCAATTATGTCCATGTTTTTTTGTTCTTTCTTTGAATTTCCTTTTATTGAGATAAATATATTTGAATTTAATGAGTTGAATGTGTCTTGCTTGCTAATGTGCAATTGTATTTTTTAATTGTTTCTGGTTGTGGTCACAAAAATTAACCCATATCCTTACTTATTAATTTATGATTAATTAACCCATTTCTGGTTTCTGGTTGTCGGTTGCAGGCATGAGAGCTAGCTCGGTCCGTTGATGTCCCTACGGTCTTTGAGCAGACACATATTCGTTCGGACACCGGCGAGTTTGTTGATAAGAGGTCGAGGCAAACAGTGGTGAGCTAAAATGTTTTTTTATATTTAAACTATTGGTAATTATTATTATTATTATTATTATTATTATTATTATAATATATATATATATATATATATTTTAATACATATTGATTGTAATGTATTGATCGCAGGCGGAGTACAGCGCCAGATTTAGTCAGGTAGCATCTGAGGCTGCCTCCTGCTCTGGTGCCTCAAATTCTTCTCAACTGGACCCCACCGAGGTTGAGCGACTACAGACCCAGGCCTGATGGATGTGGCGGGTGGGAAGAACAAGGGACGGATTTACGGTACTGCGACCCTAGCCAGGTCGATTCGTCGGGGGTCGACACCGAGCATGACCATTAGGGAGCCCACATCCTCCGGCTCACAGAACATGGAGGAGGTGCATCGACTGAGGCAGGAGGTGCAGCAGCAAAGGGAGACGAACGAGCGCATCATGCAGCAGATGGAGACATTCTCTACGGTCATGACCGCTGTGCTCGATTTCCTCCCACCAGACAGACGCACGCAGTGCTTGCAGGGGTCCTCCATGCCACCCGGTCCCAGCCCCAGCCCTCCACCACTACTACTGATCCACCACCGCAGCCGCATGATGACGGTCTGTCTACTGAGCCGCAGCTTGATGGTCATGTGACGCCTCCCCCCGACAAGACGACGATGACAGATATTATGGTGATGAGTATTAGGATAGTTATATGTGTAGTAGAGATTTGTAGATAGACGAATATTTTATTTATCGATTATATGTTTAGTTTGTTTTTACTTTTCATTAATTTTAATTTAATTGATTTTTAAATTTTATTTTTAATTTCAATATTGTTTTGTAATTGATAATATAAACTAATAATTAAATTATAATAAAATATAAATTAATAAATAAATTATAATAATAAATAATAAATAAAATTTAATATTTAATATATAAATTTTAGTAAAAATAATTAATAATTAATTATTAATATAAAACAAAATAAATAAAAAATTAAAAAACCTTGTTTCCGACGGATATTTTCGTCGGTAACTATTGGTTACTTTTTACGACGGAAAATTTCATCGGTAACTTCCACAGAGAGTTACCGACGGAATTTCCGTCGGTAATTAGGGGTTTTGTGTGGCATGTTTTCCCACGGTTAAGGTTGTCGGAAATTTCCGACAGACGCACTAGATCCGTCGGAAAGGCTTTCCTACGTCCCTATTACAGACAGAACCGTGTCCATCGGTAATGTAGTTTTCCGACGGATTTTTAGTGTTTCCGACTATTTTTTGCCGTCGGTAATTAGGCTTTTTTTGTAGTGGACAATGAAATTAAGGATGTCAATTTGGATCAATTTAACATATTTGGGCGAGGTCACTGTTAAAGGTGTGCTCCTAAGATAACCTTGCAAGTAGTACTTTTTTTATTTTTTATTTTTTGGTAGGCAAGTATTAATTTGTGTCAATATTGTTAGTACTTTGTTATTGGGTGAGGTTTCATGAGCACTCAACATCTTATCACTCCACTCCTTAATTCTCTCATCTCAACCACCAAGCCAACCTTATAACCCCTAAGCGATACTTATCTTAATCAAAGCAAATCAAACAAATAAAAATCTTGATCAAAACAAGGATAAAAAAACTTAAATGCCTTTACCAAGAAAATAAATACTAAAGTTTCACACAAGTGGCTGAACAATTTCTTTTGTACAATGATATGATGAACTAAGTTTTTACCTTATGCGTTGAAAGTTGGGTTGTATTATGTTTGTGCGGAACGAATCTGCATAATATATGCAATCACACAAACCAGTTGTCTCATCATGTTGCCTACCTATTGGATGCAACATCATCAAACGGTAGACAAAACAACACCAAATAGTCAAAATAGGTATTTATGTACCTCTAAAATTAGATAATGAACAGTAGTTCGATGAGAATAATTTGTCCCAACACAAATCAATTGGTCATAAATATGTTAATTTGTTAATTTTATAGAGCCTAGAGATGTAATTTATCTATTGAAATGTGTATGCCAACGTCAAATTAGTTTTTTTTTAACTGAAATGTCAAATTAGTTAGGGAATAATCTTGCATGCTGATCAATATGTGATGTATATGAGTTGAAATGTCTCTTCTAACCCTTTTAATAAAGCTTGTTTATTAAAAAATGTCATCCCCACGACAGTGCTATTTTTCGCAATCTTATAAGGACCATTTTTTTTTTGAAGATAATCTTATAAGGAACATTTGTTATTCGGAATCTCAAATTCATTGCATATATATAAAGAAATTTTATATTCGTACTAAACATTACAATTAAACACTTAAAAATATTGTTATAAATTTCATATTTCGAGATTTCCAGCATTTTAAAGCACATTTCTTGGAGGGAAAATGTTATTGGCGCACACCAAGAATACGCACACAAAAGGAATGATGACTTAAGATTTAGAACATTAAATAATCAAAAGGGTAGTAGAATGGTGACTATTTTAATAATCAAAAGGGATTGGGAAGCTTTGTGTTTATGTTTAATCTTTCTTGATCTTTTATACCACTCATCTTTTCAAGCACCTCTTTGTTTATTAGTGTGCTTGCAGGTTCTAATGGCTACTTGAAGTTGTGAAATGAAGAAAAACCAATATCAAAAGAGATATATGAATGAAGTTTTCTTTGTTCTATTATTTTTTGGAAAGTATTAACATAGTGTTGTAGTCAGATTAGTGTTGGATATTTTTACTTAAAATATTTATTCCTTGTAATTTTTAAAGTTTTTTAATAATATTTTTTTTGAGTTTGTCTATTGATGTAGTGTTGACAGTATAATGAAATATTAAGTTTTTCAAATATATATTTATTGAGCAAAATATAAATTTTTTAACTCCCTATTATCCAAATAAAGTATTCTTTAATTTACAAAATGAGAATGATCTAGCTCCATCCCTATTTAGTGCTTACATAAATGATAAAAAGAAGTTAAACTTATTCGATATTTTTTAAATAATCACCTTACATGGAAGATTAATTTTTAAAAATTATATATTTGACTCTCCTATTTAAGAGAATCGAAATATATTTTTATAATTTTTAATATCTAATTTATTTATTTTGTGATGTTAGCATGATCATTTGTTTTAAGATATCATAATCATTTTTTCGATCTTTAGTTTATAGTGTTCTAACCAACTTAGTCATTACACGAGTATGAAGATGAATATTTGGGTTTAATCACCTTTTTTTTATTCCATGAAGATATGAAATGGAAAGTAAAAAAGGTTGATGCATTAAATTTGAATATTGTTACAATACATCCAAACATTAAAAATAATATAATAGATAGATTATATTTTCTAAAAATGGTTAACTTCCAAGAGGAAAAGAGAAGAAATAAATCAAATAGATTTTTAAGAGAGAAAAACATTCATCTGATTACTAAGATCATTGTGAAGTGTTTAGCATTAGTGTTTAAATAAATTACATTAAAAAATGATTAGTTTGCTTGAAATGTAGCTTTCTCTTTGAAAACATATATACCCTCGAGTAAAAGCATCTCAATGTGGAATTATTTCTTTAGAAAAAAATTACTCATATAAAAAGCCTTCTTAATATTTCTCAATGATATCTCCATTACTTGAGACAATATGAGTGCGTTTGATTTGCAAAAGGTATCTGGACAGCACAGGACAGACAGGACAGCACAGGACAAATTCTTGAGTTACAGGACAATTCTTTGTCTTGTACATTGTTTGATGGATAATGGACAGTACAAACAAAATAATATTAAATTTATCGGAATACCCTTTATAATATATATATTATTTAATTTATAAATATACAATATATAATTTTGTAGAGAGAGAGGAGAGAGAAAGAGATAGAGAGGAGAGAGAGGAGAGAGGAGGGAGGGAGGGAGGGAGAGAGGAAAGAGAAAGGAGAGAGAGGGGAAGGGAGTGAGAGGAGAGAGATGGAGGGAGATGAGAGAGAGGAGAAAAAGGAGGGAGTGAGAGAGAGCGAGGAGAGAGAGATGAGAGAGAGAGGAGAGAGATGTAAGTATAATTTTGTCTTTTGTTAGTCTGTCAATTGGACAATTTTTGTCCCATG
Source organism: Sophora flavescens (assembly GCA_030762895.1). Lineage (NCBI taxonomy): Eukaryota > Viridiplantae > Streptophyta > Magnoliopsida > Fabales > Fabaceae > Sophora > Sophora flavescens. The sequence goes on along the minus strand of CM061070.1, from coordinate 141,150,745 downwards.
GTTTGGTGGGGGACAAAATTTTGGGTTTTTGTCCTGTCCCTCACCACCTTTTTTGTCATGTCCCCTTATCACTTTTCAAATCAAACAAGGCACAAAAATTATTGTGCTGTCCAGTCTCCTGAATTTTTGCAAATCAAACACACCATATCTTTTATAATAACTATTATCATTCATGATGCTTATCTTTTACATTCATTTATATATATCTTTATTCATACTAAATATTTACACCAAATTAACATAAATAAATATTAAAATTCATTTATTCTTTAAACAGGTAACATTATAAAATAAATAATAAAAAACAATTAGTGTAGAAAAAAACAAGTAACATTATTAAGATCCAACATTGTTTTATGCAAAAAATAAAAAAGAAACATTTTCAAGTAGAAAAATAGATAGGACATATGATAATTACCAAGAGGAGAATTAAATTAGATTTTTAAGAGAATAAAAAAAAAATTGCATATGATTAGAAGGTGTTTAACATTTATGTTTAAATAAAAGTCACTAAGATCACTTTTTTTTTAGTCATCAGGCGATCCTCTCTCGTCCCTGAGAGTTTCTTTCTTCTCTCGTCCCTGAGATTTTCTTTTCTCTTTGTCTTTTGGTGTTTTCGTGGAGTCATGGAAGCTGGTATGGAGAGTTTATCTTTGATGGAAGAAGATGAAGGCATTAAAATGAATGCTTCTCAGGACCAAGTTTTTCCCGAGGAGATTAGTTTATGTCTGGTGGGGAGATTCTTGTCAGATAGGCCAGTGAGAGCTCACATAATGAAGCACCGAATGTCTGATGTTTGGCGTCCGGGGAAGGGAGTAACGATCAAAGATTTGGAGGAAGGTCGTTTTTGTTTCCAGTTCTATCATCACCTTGATCTTGAGAGGGTTACTAATGGTGGTCCCTGGTCCTTCGATAATTATATGTTAGTTGTGGAAAAGGTTACACTAGGGAGATCGATGCAGGCTATTCCGCTGCAGCACTTGGATATTTGGGGGCAAGTCTTTCATCTACACGTGGGTTTTATGACAGAAATGGTCGGAAAACTCTTGGGGAACTATATTGGTGAATTCCTGGAGTATGATGAGAATAATAAAATTGGTCCTTGGAGAGCTTTCATGCGAATCAGAGTTCGTTTAGATGTTTCAAAGCCATTAAGGAAAGAAAGGAAGGTTAGGATGGCAGGAGGGGACTGGAGTGTGGTGCATTTCAAGTATGAGCGTCTTGGAGTCTTTTGCTATTTGTGTGGTCTTCTGCGACATGGTGATAACTTTTGTCCCCAGAGGTTGGAACCAGGTATGATTTCTGGTGAAAGGGGATGGGGTAGTTTTTTGAAAGCTGAAACTCGTCGTGGCGGTGCAGGGGGAAGCGGGGGCAGTAGGTGACTGAGAGAGGGCGGTGATGCGGATTGGGAAAGGAAGCATAATTTCCCACAAAATCAGCAACAAGATCCGTCAGTTACAGTTTCAAATTCTGGAGAAAATCAAGGGGTATATCAATCTGGTTTAAATGATAACATAACTCCTAATAATGGGGCTGTTATTAATTTAAATCTACCCCATAATTTTCGTCCAGGAATGCATAATCCTCTTAATTTAGCTACACAACCTGAACTGGCATTAGGTGGATTGGACCAAGGGGTGCGGAAACGTATGAGAGGGGTGCATGAATTTCATAGCCATGCAGTGCTTGCAACAGAATGTGACGAGGGGCAAGAGGGTGCAAATAGCAATACTGGAGGTGGTAAAAATACAAGGCATTTTTTAATGGCAGGGTCTGGTTTCCAGGTCTGCCAGAACTAATGATCATCCTTGGTTGGAATTGTCGAGGATTGGGTAACCTGAGTGCAATTCCATCACTTAAAGATCTTACCCAATCTCACAAACCAGATGTTATTTTCCTTTGTGAGACTTTAGTTCATGCTAGAAAAATTGAAGAGTTGAAGTTGAAGCTGGGTTTTTCTTGTTGTCTTAGTGTTGATAGAGAAGGTAGAAGTGGAGGTTTAGCTGTCCTTTGGAATGATCCTTTAAAAATTCAGGTTATTAATTTTGCTCGTAATTATATTAATCTGGAAGTGGATGAAGGTGATCAAAAAAAGTGGAGGTTAACAGGCTTTTATGGTCTCCCTGAAAGTACTAGAAGAAGGGAGTCATGGAATTTAATTAGATCTTTGGCCAGTATGTCTGACCTTCCTTGGTGTATTATTGGAGATTTTAATGATCCCCTAGCTCACGAGGAGAAAAGAGGAAGGGTGGAGCGTGCTCAATGGCTTATTGATGGTTTTCGGAATGTCACCTTGGATTGCAATTTATCTGATATTTCTTTGGAAGGGTACCCCTATACTTGGTGTAAAGCTAAGGGTAGGACAAATGAGATCGAAGAACGACTTGACCGAGCCAAGGTTACTCCATCATGGTGGAGCTTTTTTCCTAATGCAAAGCTTACAAATCTTGTAGCTTCAATTTCTGACCACAGTCTCATTCTTCTTATCACTGAAAATCAACCTAGTCGTTACTTTGTGCCTAGAAGATTCAAGTTTGAGAATCATTGGCTGGTAGAGGAGGACATTGAAGAAATAGTAAAGCATAGTTGGCCTACTGCAACCTCAATTAATGTGGAGCAAAATTTGGAAATGTGTTCCAGGAACCTTGATGAATGGGGCCGTAACTTAAAGCCATCATTCAGGGTGGATATAGCGCGGTGTAAAAAGAAAATGATGGAGCTGAGACACAACCGATCGCGTAAGTATCAACCATTTCTTGGCATTGAAAAATCGCTTAGCAAAATTGGTGGTCCAGGAAGAAATGTATTGACGTCAAAGAGCAAAGTCGCATTGGCTCAAAGGATGTGATTCTAATACTAAATTTTTTCATGCATCTGCTTCATCTAGAAAGAAAATAAATTCTATTGATTCTTTGATGGATGATCATGAAAAATCTGTTACTTCTCAAGAGGGCTTATGTGATCTAGCTGCTAATTATTTTATGAATCTTTTTGAGAGAAGTAATAGTGATGTGGATTACGTTATCAATCACCTGCAAAGGAAACTTAATGAAGAGGATAATGCTTTCCTTTTAGCTCCATTTTTTGATGATGATTTCAAATATGCTACTCTTAATATGCATCCTGACAAATCCCCAGGTCCTGATGGTCTTAATGCAGCTTTTTACCAGTATTTTTGGAATATTTGTTGTGCTGATGTTATCACTGCTTGTAGGAAATGGTTGCAGGATGGTTCTTTGCCTTATGATATTAATGATACTAATATTGCTTTGGTTCCTAAATGCGAGTATCCCACTACTATGCGTGACCTTAGGCCAATTTCGCTTTGCAATGTTATTTACAAAATTTTATCCAAGACTCTTGCAAATAGATTGGCTATGGTTATTGCAAAGTGTGTGTCATAAGAACAGTCTGCTTTTGTCTCAGGTAGATCTATAGTGATAATGCCTTGATAGCTACTGAGTCACTCCATTATATGAAATGTAAGAAGAGAGGTGTCTCAGGTGTTGTTGCTCTAAAGCTTGATGTGAGTAAAGCTTACGATCGTGTTAGTTGGGACTATCTGCATGCTGTTATGATTAAAATGGGTTTTAACATTCAGTGGGTGAATTGGATGATGATGTGTGTGTCTTCTGTTCAATATTTGGTCCTTATGAATAATGAGAAAGCAGGTTCAGTTATTCCAAGTCGGGGCCTTCGCCAGGGTGATCCGTTATCTCCTTATCTCTATATTCTGTGTATGGAAGGCATGTCCTCTCTTATTAAATCAGCTGAGAGAAGTGGTTACATTCATGGTATCAAAATTTGTAGGAGAGCTCCTATTGTATCTCACCTTCTTTTTACGGATGATAGTCTTTTATTCATGAGAGCAGTGGATCAAGAAGTGGAATTTGTGAAAGATTTACTTCATAGATACGAGCTGGCATCGGGGCAAGAAATTAATTTTGATAAATCTGCCATGATTTTTAGCAACAATGTCCAGCAACAAAGGCGTCGATCACTTGTTGGAATTTTGGGTGTGCAAGAGAAAACTGATGTTGGTAATTACCTTGGAATCCCATCCCTTATTGGCAAAAATAAAAGGCAAATTTTCCAATATATTAAGGACCGTATTTGGAAAAATCTGAGCTCTTGGAAGGGGAAGACATTATCTATGGCAGGGAGAGAGGTTTTGATTAAATCAGTGGCCCAAGCTATTCCTGCTTATTGTATGAGTATTTATCTTCTTCCTCCTTCTCTTGGAGATGAAATACAAAAAATGCTAAATTCCTTCTGGTGGGGTGCGAAAAATGGAGAAAATAAAGGAATTAAATGGTTGTATTGGGATAAACTTTCTATGCCTAAAATATGGGGTGGTCTTGGTTTCCGTAATATGTATGCCTTTAACTTGGCTATGCTAGGCAAACAAGTTTGGAAATTTGTAGTGCAACCTGATGCTCTTGAATGCAGACTTGGGACATAATCCCTCTTATTCTTGGAGGAGTATATGGATGTCCAAGGCTTTGGCGAAGCAAGGAGTGAGATGGAGCATTAGAAGTGGTGACACAATCCCTTTGTGGGATGCCCTCTGGTTACGTGATGGGGAGAGGATTTCTTGTCCCATGGGTTTGCCTTTTGAATTTCAAAATCTAGCAATTAGTGATTTATGGATCCATGGTCTAAAATGTTGTAACCAACGTCCCCTTATTGACAGTTTTCTACCTATTCACCTAGCACAAAAAATTTTAAACACCCCTCTTAATGAGCTAGTGAGTGAGGATAGAATTATTTGGGGACCTAGTAACAATGGGCTTTACTTAGTTAAAACTGCATATCAAGCTGCTTTGAATAATCTTTCAGATACGAGTCATTTGAAAATAGATGGAGATTGGTCGACCTTGATTTGGAAGCTCAAAGTGCCACCTAGAGTGAAGTTTTTTCTATGGAGAGCTTGTAGGGATTGTCTGCCTACTATAGTCCAACTTCAATATAAAGGAGTTAGCTGCTCAAGCACTTGTGTTTTTTGTGAACAAGAGTATGAAAATATTTGGCATCTTTTGATTACTTGCAATATTAGCAAAGAATGTTGGGTGAGACAATGAATTTGGGATTGTATTTTTCCTCAACTGCAGGTTGCCCAGAATTTTCGTGAATTACACTTCACTGTGCTTAGTTCATTGGATGTGGATAGGAGGGTGGCATTTGCGATGTCCCTTTGGGCCATTTGGAGCGCAAGAAATGATCAACTCTAGGAGGGAAGGACACTAACATTGGATGCTATTATTCATAGATCCTCCAATTTTTATCTGGATTGGAAGCATGCAAATTCACCAGGCACTCAACTTTCAAAGTGCTGGACGCAATTTGGGTGCTACAACATGGGAAGTTCCACCTCCAGGTTATTATAAATGTAATGTTGATGCAAGTTTCTTTGAAGATGCAGGGAAAACTAGTTTTGGTATGAGTATTAGAGATGATCATGGTGCTTTTATTCAAGCTAGGACTGATTGGGTGCCCTCTTGTCTCCCGGTTCTTGAGGGGGAAGCCATGGGTTTTCTCAAAGCTATTCAATGGGTCCAAGAGTTGAATTTAGACCATGTTATTTTTGAGCTAGACTGCCAAGTAGTGGTTAACCATGCCAAATCTCCTAAAGTTGACATCTTCGAATATGGAGTAACTATTAGAGCATGTTATGACTTTCTTTGTTCTTTTCCAAACTTTGGGATAAGTTTTGTTAGGAGACAAGTGAACAGAGTAGCTCATTCGTTAGCTAGGGCGACTCTTTTCACTACTGGTCCCCGTATTTTCTATCATATTTCCCCTTGTATTGTTGCTTTGATCGCTAATGAGATCCATTGAGCTTCTTTTCTCAAAAAAAAAAAGTCATTGAGAAATGATTTATCATCTTCAAATACAGTTGTTGCTTTAAAAACATATATATAGTATTAAATGTTCAAAGAAGTACAACATCAAGATAGTGGGAAAATGAATGGTTAGTATTAAATAAGAGAGCTAAAATAAGGGAACTAACAACTAATATACTAACATATTAATATTTGTTTTAGTACTAAAAAAACCAAATAATAGTGGCTTATTGTTGGGTACATTTTGTTTTGGTCATTTTAAGTGACTTATTATAAATTAATGAATTTCAATAATTTAAGTGATTTATATAAAGTAAACTAATATTTATTTATTTTTAAAAATTGTTGATACTCAATAAAATTGTACCCGTGTGTTCGGCAAGGGTTAACAACCCTAGTACACACATAAAAGGAATCGAGAGTAATTAGCAAAATTTAAAATATCTACATTTCTATGTATAAATATTACAGAACAAATAAAACTTACACAAGTAATACCAACGCATAGAGATCACCTTTTTTCTTTCTTTTATCTGTGTTCAGCAAACAGAAATGAGATCATGCATATCAAATACACTTGACTTAATTGAAGACATGAGAAGTTGAGGTGTGGTTGACAAATGCTAATAGCAGACCAAAAAGAATAAGAACAAATGAACAATATATACCTGCTTAATGTGTTGCCTTTTCTTTTCTTTTGGTACAGCCGTAGCATTTCTTTCCCTTCATCTTTCGAAGAAATTAGCATTAGTGCCTCCATCCATGTGACATTAAATTAAGGGACATGCTGATTGCCCGAAAGATTTTTCTTACTGTGACATGATATGGTGAGAGAATAAAGGACCAATATACCTTACAAATAAGGTTCCTAAAGCACATGATGTTAGGGACCAAATGATGCATGTGATGGTTGAAAGTTTCGTCTCAAAAAAATAAGTTAACGTATGGATGGCCAGTCTCCACGATTAGCCACTGTCTTCCTCTGTTAAAGAATGTCAGACCCAACTTCATCTCTAAACCTTAATAAAGGTCACACTCACATCAACAAGAGGGGTGATGATATATATAATGTGACATGAGAATTCTTTAATAAAGGAAGATAGCAAGTAGGGCCATATATGTTCAATTTGCAATGTGTTGATAACATGATGGACTCAGAGGAGTGGCAATGCAAGCACATGGGTGATGAAGTCAGTCCATGTTGCTGTTTTGGGGTCCCTCCCTCCTTTTTGATAGTTACCGGGCATTGGTACTGAGACCGTACGCCACAACTTGTTTTAGGTATGCCCTTCAAGAAGATGGTGTGTGCAGGAACCATTTTCATTTGCCTCTTTGATTTATTACCAGATTAAGGACCCATGTACTTTGATCCCTCAACAATTCCATGAGCAAGATTCCTAGCCCACCCCATCTTGCTTTAACTGACATAGCTGTAGGGAATAGATCATCTACCCATGTTTCGCTTAATAATCATCGATGCACATAGTTTTCAACATAAAACGCGTGATTGATTTTAACATAACATATCATATCATATGATTCAAAAGTTAAAAGGGACACATCAATGGTTGAGGACTAGCAATTACTTCCTGAATTTCCAATTCAGAACCAATCGATCTGAGTGAATATTATTGTATAGCCATTGCCTATAAGTAGCACTGTTAGCAGAGGCTCATGTGAGGCTTGCTGTATGCTCCAATTGTAACACTGTTTTTACCATAAGCATTGTCTACACAGCAAAATCTAATTATGATAAAGAATGGAATATCTCACTCATTATGTTTAATTTGGATTTCGATAGAGGGAATCAAAATCAGACATGTGACATTACAAAATATGGGTCCACCGTTTAGTTGCTAAAAATATGCACCATCCTTCATATTTCTTCTTCTGTTGTGGATATCGAAGTTCTTAATTTTGCTTTATATAATACATCATTTCATATTTGTACCATTTTTATTATTATTAGATTATAACCATTCTCACTTAAACTTGTACACACCTATATTTTAATTTTTAAGCCAACGAACATTGAAGAGTGTACACCAAGCGCTTTTCAAACATTCAACCAATAATAAATAAGAGATGGGAGCATATAGAAGGACGATGTCCAAAATAACTAATAACTACCATTAGGACATTGCGAAATTTCAAGCACCAACCTTCCAATCATAAGGGCTGGAATCCTAAAAGGGAAAACCAATAAACAAGAGAGAGAGATACATAGTATATGTTTGGAACTAAGGTGCGAAGACTGGAAACACTTTTGGAACTCATAAGCTACATTGGACAGCGTTATGTTGGAAGTGCTTTTGAGAAGGTCTAACTTAATTCCAAACATGCTAATAATACTAGTAAAACAAATTGTATTCATTCATTTTAGAGACAGATAGATAGAGAGGGAAGCTCAACAAATATGTCTCTAACTCTATTCCCACTTTCCTTGCACCTGCTTGGTCTGCCAAACTTTGTCACCCCCATCTCATCCTCCACATTCTCAACACACTCTTCCAGCTCCTCCTCCTCCTCCTCCTCCTCTATCCCACAACCTTCTTCGTTCTCGGCTTCATCTTCTTCTTCTTCATCATCATGATTCCATTCCTCATCATCATCCCACTCGGAGGCAGAAAAGGTCTCGAGCAGGTGAAGTCTGAGCCTGCCATCGCGACGGTCTGCATGAAAACAAGGGCGAGGGGAAGGAGAAGCCACAGCTTCCAATATGAGCCTTCCATCTTCACGATGATGCCTAACACCAAAATCAGTGATTGAAGTCAGTGGTGGTGGAAAGCTTGCAGCTCGGTTCACCCTTTTAGACACACAGTTTGTGTTAGTAATAGTATCATGTCTAGTGAAACATGTGCTAGTTTCAAGAGAAAGCAAAGAGATGTCATCACTGCTTTCACCGGCATTGCTACCGGTCTCGCTGCCAAGGCTTTCAGTGCACATTTCCAAGCTCTTTTCACTCAGCATTGATGAGGAGCGCTTAACAGTTGGGTGGACATAGACTTGAGGGTCCTCAGTTTTGTAACAATGAGAAGTGTGGGTAAGAGATTGAAGGAAACTCCAGCCAGAGCCACCCAGGTTGGATATTGTGTCCTTTTTGTCACCACATTCATGGTTGGCGACTTGGTCTTGAGAAGAAGCCTTGCCACAGCTAGTGCTAAAGTTAGAGCCTGGTGGAGCCAATTTGAGCCTTAGAACACGTGGTTCGATGACTCGGGGTTCAAGACAAGATTGCAACCCTTGACACACACTTGAGGAAGACATTTGCCTTATCCACAATGGAAATAGAAATTGTCAAAAGCAGGGGAAAAACAGAGGATTTCAGTTTAAAATGCTGAGGTGATGTGAAGGAGGTTAGTTGGTGAAAAGAGAGGGTGTTTCAGTTTCAGTTAAACCAAAGCCATGGTTTGGCTCAAATTGAAAAGAGAGAAAGAAGAAGGGAGAGAAGAGAGGATGGACATGAATGAGGAGTAAAAGGGGTTGGTCTCCATTTATAGTTGGGCAACGGTAATGCTACCTTTGTAACTTTATTTTGTTTTAATGTCAAGAGTGTCCCTAATAATAAGATGGTAAACAGAAAAATGTTAACAATACATCTCTCACTTCGTAGAGTAGAGTGTAAGTATACAAAAAATGAAATGATGTCATCATAATTATATGGTGAAAACTGTCTCTATACCAAGTCACTGTATGTAACATTATTTGGTTAAAAAGAATAATAATTTACTCTGTCCACTCCTTATTTAGAAAGAGGGAAAAAAAACAATATGCTTGATTGCATAATTACAGAGCAGTAACCTTCTAATTTAAGCATGTTTCAATCAACAATTTAGAAATGATTTCAATCTAGCCCGTTGTGATTCTATGTTACCGCCATTCTACTGTCGAATTACTAATTACTAATTAGTAACAATCCTTGAGTCTGTCATTTTGGTTATGTCTAATAAATATGCAATAGTTTTGCAAGATGACATAAAATTAGTCTTGTGTGGTTATTTAAATGAAAAAGAATCTGTTTAATTAGTAAATTGATATGCTAAAGTTCACTGCATATGTCACTGAGCCACTTCATTGAATAATTTACAAGTTTGGATTAAAATCAAATTATAGAAGAATAAAGTAAAAGAAAAGGCGAAATGAACATAGACCAAGACTCCAAGAGTGTGAGTGGTGGAGGGAGTCTGCAGTTAATTTATATTAAAAGGATAAGGTGAAATACATGGGAATGAACAGTTATGGTAAAGGATGCATTGCAGTGCTCAGAATGGCTTATCTTCATAGACTAGTTAAACCAATTTGCTGCCACACAAAATCAAGAAGGGGAAAAAGAACCAGAAGACAGACTGACAGAGCTTCCCCTCTGTTTGTTAACTGAACTTCCCTGCTTTACCTTGTATTTTTTTTTTGCCCATAGGTCTGCCATTACCATCTATAGAGAACAAAAAAATAAACAAGAGAAAGCAACCGCAATTACTAATTGCAATCACACTAGGAGTGGCACTATCCAAATTCATATAAAAATAATAAATTTCGGTGTTATTATCATTTCTTTAATTTGAAGGCTAAACATCACCTATTACACCAACACCAGAAATACTGGAAAAGTATTGTATTCTCAATCTGAGATAAAGTGTCTCCTGGTCTCCATTTACAATACGCGTCAAAACAAGAATCAAAGTAGATGTTACTTTGACATTGAAGATAAACAACCTTTGACATTTTTAGTGAGGGAAAACGGGTGATACATGTTGCATCTTCAGATATTTTAACAGAAGCCGTAGAGCTCTTCATTTAATATAAGCTAATGTAGTAGTATTTAAATTTAAAGTCAACCGAAAGGGACCAAGGAAATAGATGCTGAAAAAATATTTAAATAACCCTTACTTTGATGTCTTCTAAGCTAAGAGTAAGATGTCTCACAACTTTTCTTGACTTTTTATTATTTTTTTTTATCAATCATAATATTTACAACACACACTTCAAATTCTATGGTTATTGCATATTTCTGGCCACAGAAGAAAGACAGCATCATTTCATAGCCTTTTCCTCCTTGTCCCTGGCCTTTTCTATTGGCTAAATTTAAATAGATTAATGATATTTCATAATCTTGAGAGTGATGAAATACATGATGAGAGAGAAGAAAATAATAAATAAATGAGTATGGGTATTTTTATAAATTTTATGTTCAAATATCATTAGTCAGCTCATTAAATATATCGACACTAATCAAACTGTACTGAAAACATTTATATTATTTGCTTTATAAAACATCGGAGATTCGCTAAATCAAATAGGGCTTCTTCTGCAAAAGCATGTGGTCTCTTCAAGTGAAAAACTGTTCACAAATAGCAAGCTCTGAATAATTTGTTTGGCAATCTGCTATGGACCAGTCATGCACGCAAAACACATGCAAAGCAATGCAAATCTGGTTCTAAAATAATATCTTAAGTAAAGACTATTCAGTATTCACTGTACACGTTATTCTTCTCTCTCTACATAATAGCTAATAAACTACGTGAGCGAGTGAACCTGCAGGTTCAGAGATGTCAGGCGATGCAACATATAAAACAATCTTGAGCTATATATACTTTTAGTTACAAATAATGCATTAATTCACACAGACTATAGCAAATGGGGTATCGCGGAGTAGAAGAAAGTTTTCCACTTGCGCCCATATAATCACATACAAAAGGAGCAAGCTGTGTGGCAGTAGCTCTTACACCATGCAGTAGAGTCTATTCCATGACTGAGAATTAGAGTTAACAACAATCAGTCCATGGATTTATATTTAAAATAAATAAGACTATATTTACATTTGATTTGAGAGAGTATAGAGTGATCTCAACCTAAGAATATATACAACACTTTCTTAGCAAATGGCTTTTCCCCCAATATATTATTGAAAAATAGTAATCTATCTTTAGCCAATTGTGTTTGGTTATTTATATGACGTCCAACACATTATAGACAACAATAATCACATGAATTGACTTTTCGTACTCATTTTGAAAGAAGTTACATTCAGATGTTGCTTTCATGCAATATTTCACCTATTATATATAAAATAATATTGTACGTTTGCATATAAACTCACATCATCTTAATTAATCAACCATTAAACTAATTTAATTATGAGCACACAAAAAAAAAAAGTAAAATTATTTAATTATAAATCTTTGGTTAAATTAGTTTGATAAATATATAGATAATTGGGATGATGTGAGTAAATATAACATTACTGATCTTTTGTATATCTTCATGGATAATTTTTTATCCTGGCTACATATTGAGATAACAGTGGCACATGACACATGAAGATGTCCATTTGTCATCTAAATTGCAAGTTGCAAGTTGCGACCATTACTTACGAACTCGGATTCCCTCCTGCCGTCGGATGGTCCAACGATTCCAGCTGCAGGTTTCTTCCCCAGTATCTCTTTCTCACGCATCCTTCATATTCATCTCTCTCCCCATATATCACAGCAGCCGTTGGATTGTGGCTGGAGGGGCGTGCCCTGGATGGGATTCCAGCTGGAGCAAATCTGGGTTCATTACTTACCTTACCCATGCAGGAGATGTAAAACACTTAACATAGTTTAGTTGAGTGATTGTTTACAGGTAATTAAGTTTTTCCGCGTCCAAGCTTAGCTAACATGGATTAGTTGAACGATATTGTGTGGTCCCCCTTAACGTTGCAAACTGATAACATTAGTTTTTAGACAAGGATGACGTAAAACACATCAATTATACGGTACCAAGCTTAGTTTAGAGACAAATAAAATGCAGTCTATAGGAGAATCTTATTCTAATAAAAGGAGCATGTGTGCATAAATGCTGAAACCGGTGAAGGCAAAAAGAGAGGGGCCTAGCACTCGTTGCTAGCTGGTTTTGGTACATCACACTCACAGTCCTTCCTAGCTAATTGCTCTCTCTCTCTCTCTCTCTCTCTCTCTCTCTCTCTATATATATATATATATATATATATATATATATATATGTTAAGCAAGCAAAACTAGGAAATTAATTAAAAGGCAAGGGTGGGGGGATAGATCCATAGGGTCAAGGGAAATAAAGGACGGGACAAGAATATATGCGCCTTCCACACTTTCTTTGCGCTTGCTTACATAATCCACCTTTGTACTCCTTTGCGGTTGTTCTAAATTGGCGAATCAAGGGAAGCCTTTATAAAACCAATGCATAAATTAATAAAGTTTCTTTGGAGTATAGAATGTGAACCCCCCCTAAAGATATATATATATATCTAGAACATTATGTTCATTAATTCTATGTCTATATAGTATCGTTTACTTGAGCATATATAGTTTGTATTTTAATATATTACTTTTTTAATCAAGGAAGGAAGGCAATGGATTCTCTTTAATGCATCAGTCAAAAATGTTAACAAGGCGCACTGTGGCTGATCACTTAGTTGATCGAGTTTTGAGTTTTGACAATGCTAGTGTGCTGCAACTTTTTTATTCCATCGGTCTTGCGCGCTCCACGCAGCAAAATGGAAATGAATACTAGAACACGAATAGCACGTAGACCATGCAAGCCTGTCCTGAAATTAATGGTAACTTTATTATTAATTGCAAAGGACAGATATATAAACAAAACAGGAGATGCCTGACTCCATTTTATGCTTTATATGGTCTATATGGACGGTGGAGGGTATCATTTTTTAAGCTTCAATTTAATCTATTTTTAACCCGTATTCAGATCAGCACTTGCAATTCTTAGATTCTAAGATAAGAAACATCATCATTAACTTCTATCAAGTGAAATGAAGGATAGTAGACCGAGATGTCTGTTTGTGTTGTGGCATCATGGCATGCTAAAACTGCGTTTTTTAAAACATTTGATTTGATTGGTATATAGGTAATGTGAAAATCATATAATCCTCTCACCTTTTTTAAGAAGGAGGATATGCTAATAACTTCCACTAATTTCTCATTTGATTAGTATGTGTGCATTTCAAAAAAAAAATTGTGAAAATCATATAATCCTCTCACCTTTTTTAAGAAGGAGGATATGCTAATAACTTCCACTAATTTTTATGGACCAAAAAACTCAATTTCTCATTTAAAAAGTAATTATATGTATGGGTATTTCAATAATTTAATATTTGACTATTAATAAAAAAAATAAAATTAATATATGTGCAATGCAAAGAATCTATCTATTATATTACTAAGCCTCGTTCACCATTTTAGTGTAGATGAACAGTAGCATGGTGAAGAGCATAATTCTATGTTGTTTTTTTTATTATTTTAATAAATAGGTATAAATATAATTATTTAATATATTTTATTTGCATCTTATTTATATATAATGTTTAATTTTTAATATGTAAAATATTTAATAAATATTTTTTACACCTTTATTAATTATGTAGTTCCAAAAATTATTGGTCTTTTTGTCAGAAATAATTATTGGTCTTGGTTTTTAGGAGATCATTTATTTTAGTTTTATTATTTATTTTATAATTCAATATTTAATTATGTCTTACGTCAAAAATATATTTAATTATGTCTTTAAAAGGATAATATTAATGTAGTAACCTTGTCTTCAAATATTTTGTTTATATTTAATTACTATGGACTAATGTGTAAAAAGTAAAAATTTACAAGTTAAAAACTCAATGACTTGATTGCATGTATTATCTATCTATATATTACTAAGGCTCTTCCTCTAATTTACTGTAGAAGAACAGTAAAATGGGTAGTGAGCATAATCCTATGGTTTTTTTATTATATTAATAGATAGATGTGAATACAATTATTTAATATATTTTGTTTGCATTTTATTTGTATACAATATTTAACTTTTAATATGGAAAATATTTATTAAGTATTTTTTATAACCTTTATTAATTATGTAGTTCTAAAAACTATCGGTCTTGATTTTTAGGGGAGCATTTATTTAAGTTTTGTTATTTATTTTCTACTTCAATATTTAATTATGTCTTTGAAATGGTAATGTGAATGTACAAACTTTATCTTCGAATACTTTGTTTATATTTAATTTTTTTGCTTTATATTTTTAAAAAACAAATAGATTTAGATTTTTTAAGTCAAGTGTAATGCCAGCAACATAGTCTACCAACCCAAGTGAGTTATGGGGATATACTATTTAGAAAAAGGAATGTTAATTTCACAATACTTCAATGCAATAGAAAATGTTATTTTGTTTGTATTACTATATAAATTTTTCCCATTTGCATTTCAGTTTTTTATTTAATTGGTTCATTGTTATCGGTATTATATAAATGAATTTTCAAGTTCATGATGGAGATAATCTTTTATTTATTGAAGATGAACATGAAAGTATTTATTTAGTAATCAATGTCTACTTACAAATACTAATTTAATTTATTTTTGTCATTTTTTTGTTTTTTACATTTCGTCTGATTTATTAAAAAAATTTCTAGATTGTGTAGACTTTGAACGTTTGAACCGGTGATGTGAACATTGTGGCACAATGGTTTGGTTTGAGGAGCGGTCAGGAAAACATAAAAATAGTTCCAGAATATAATTGTTTTGTTTTAATAAATAGATATGAATATAATTATTTAATATATTTTTTGGACTTTATTAGTATACAATGTTTAATTTTTAATATGTAAAATATTTATTAAGTATTTTTTTTACAACCTTTATTAATTGTTAAGTTCTAAAAAGTATTGGTCTTTGTTTTTAGGGGATCATATATTTAATTATTATTATTTATTTTCTAATTTAATATTTAATTATATTTTTAAAAGGGTAATGTGAATTTACTAACTTTGTCTTCGAATACTTTGTTTATATTTAATTTATTTTGATTTATTTTTTTAGAAGACAAATAGATTTAGATTTTTTAAGTCAAGTGGAATGCCAACAATATATAGTCTACCAACAACCCAAGTGAGTTATGGTGATACACTACGTAGAAAAAAGAATGGTAATTTTACAATTCGTCCAGCCAAAAGAAATTGTTATTTTATTTGTATTATTGTATAACTTTTTTCACTTGCATTTCAGTTTTTTATTTAAATGGTTCATTGTTATTAATATTATAAAAATGGATTTTCAAGTTCATAGTGGAGAGGATTATTTATT
Source organism: Sophora flavescens (assembly GCA_030762895.1). Taxonomy (NCBI): domain Eukaryota; kingdom Viridiplantae; phylum Streptophyta; class Magnoliopsida; order Fabales; family Fabaceae; genus Sophora; species Sophora flavescens. Next base: position 141,134,799 of record CM061070.1, on the reverse strand, counting down.
TGTTGAAGATAAACGTGAATGTATTTATTTAGTAATTATTGTCTATTTACATATTTTATTTTATTTTACCACTTTTTTATTTTTTACACGTTGACTGATTTGTTAAACTTTTTTTTCTAGATTGTCTAGACTTTGGAGGAATGAACCGGTGTTGCGAACATTGTGGTTGTGGTGCAATGGTTTGGTTTGAGGAGCGGTCAGGAAAACATAAAAATGGTTTCAGAGTAGAATTTTGAATATGTTATATGAATGGAAAGGTGATGTTACCATATTTGGTCAAGCCACCTACTTTTCTTTGGAGTTTGATACATGGAGTAATAATGAAAATAATTTTATTTGTGATAGTAATAATAATTATTATGATAATGAAATTAATGTACCGTAAACTAAAGTAATAAGTATAATGTCGATATCGTTATAATAAAGTTTTGAGTTTATATGTATTAAGAAAAAATTAAATTGTACGTGCTATTAGTTTAACGATTTTTATATTACTTGGTAATTATATACTGATGCATTGTTAAAAAATATTCATTCTATAAATTTTTCTACACTATCATAAAAACAATTAATGTACACATAATATTATCGACATATTTTTATAATGATTGTGAACACCCATTTTTGTCCGTCTTTATTTTATTTTATTCTAATTTTATTATTATGTTATTATATTTCAGGGAGACTGAAAATAATGGTGAAGAAAGAAAGAAGAAAAAGAAAATAATGATTGGACGAGGAAGTTCCGTCCATTGCATATCTTTTTTGTTGGACGCGAAGACCCCGTCCATTGCATACTTAATTTTCTGTTGGACGCGGAGGTCCCGTCCATTGCATACTTAATTTTCTGTTGGACGCGGACGAGGAGGTCCCGTCCATTGCATATTTAACTTTCTGTTGGACGTGGAGGTCCCGTCCATTGCATCTTTAATTTTCTGTTGGATGCAGAGGTCTCGTCCATTGCATACTTAATTTTCTGTTAGACGAGGAGGTTCCGTCCATTGCATATTTAACTTTCTATTGGACGTGGAGGTCCCGGCCATTGCATATTTAATTTTCTGTTGGACGTGGAGGTTCCGTCCATTGCATACTTAATTTTCTGTTGGACGAGGAGGTCCCGTCCATTGCATACTTTTTTGTGTTGGACGAGGAGGTCCCATCCATTGCATATTTAACTTTTTGTGGGACGCAGAGGTCCCGTCCATTGCATATTTAATTTTCTGTTGCACGTGGAGGTTCTGTCCATTGCATGCTTACTTTTCTGTTGGATGGGGACATCCCGTCCATTGCATACTTAATTTTTTGTTGGTTGCGGAGGTTCTGTCTATTGCATGATTACTTTTCTATTGAACGGGGGGAGGGGATCCCGTCCATTGCATACTTATTTTCTTTTGGACGCGGAGGCTCCGTCCATTGTATGCTTACTTTTCTGTTGGACGGGGAGGTCCCGTCCATTGTATACTTAATTTTCTGGTTGGACGCAGAGGTCCCATCCATTGCATACTTAACTTTCTATTGGACACGGAGGTCCCGTCCATTGCATACTTAATTTTCTGTTGGACGAGTAGGTCCCATCCATTAAATATTTAACTTTCTGTTGGACGCGGAGGACCCCTCCATTGTACATTTAATTTTCTGTTGGACGTGGAGGTTCCGTCCATTGCATACTTACTTTTCTGTTGGACGGGGAGGTCCCATCCATTGCATACTTACTTTTCTGTTAGACACGGAGGTCCCGTCCATTGCATACTTAATTTTCTGGGTGGACGCGAAGGTCCCGTTCATTGCATACTTAATTTTCTGATTGGACGAGGAGGCTCTGTCCACTGCAATTTTATTTTCAGACTGGAGACTAAAAAATAAAGAAAGAAGAAGAAGAAAATAATGAAGAAAGGAGGAAGAAAATAAGGTTAAGTTACCACGCTCCAACCGTCGCTACACCTCCTCTACCCATTGGTCCTTCTTCTTTCTCACCTCCTCCCTTATTTTAACCTAGCAGCCCTACTCCTAACCCTAAAAAACTCAATTTACATATCAGACAAACCTCTCTTCCTCCTTCCACACCTCCAACCGCCCCTACACCTCCCCTCCCCATTGGTCCTTCTTCTCCCTCATCTCCTCCACCATCTTAACTGCACCACACTTCCTTCTCTTTTCAAACACGTAACCTTCACATCAAATCACTTCCTTTCCTCTATTCACGCCACCTCCATCTCGAAACACGTGACCTCTGCTCAGAACCACCCAAGCTCCGGATTTCGTGAAACCAACCTTGAAGCCGCTGAGTAAGGAGAAGCATGAAGCCCTTTCCTCCTTCTATAAAAGAAGAAGGGGAAAAACGAAAAGGGGGAGATAGAGAGGACATACGGAAGAAGAGAGAGGGAGAGAGAGATTTTTTATCTGATGTTTTATTTGTGAAGAAAAGAGATATGGATTTGAATTTTTTTCTCTTCTGTCATTAGGGTGATGCCAAATTTTTAGAAGAAGAGAGAGTTAAAGAGTTAGTGAAACTGAAATATAATGGTTTTGATCTTTAAATTTTACTACTGGGAGAAAGCAAAAATTGTTATTCTGCTCTCATTTAGTAATCTTTGTTCTCTTTGTTGATATTATTCACGAGTTTCTCTTGACATTCTTATTTTTCTGTGTTTCTGTTTATGACGAGAAGAAAATCCACGGATATTGAAACTGAATGAGTTAGTATGATGTTTGCTATATGAGTTTTTATGTTTGTTTGCTGTCATATGCTGAAATGCATGATACACTAGTAATTTTCATATGGCTATACTGTTACTAAACACTTAAAGTGTTTCATTTTTGTTCTATTTTCATAAGCAAAACTTTTTTCTTTATGTAAAAATAAAAGATGATCACTTAAATCCCCTTCAACCGGTTTCAAATACTTAATTAAATCAATGTTATTTTTGGGTTGCTCTATGACAAGTGTCATGCTCAACCCTTTAGATTTAGAGGTTACCTTGTGGATTTACGTGCCATGTTCAACCTCATTTAGGTTTAATAAAAAAAATTCACAAATATAAAATTGATGAAAAATACAAAATATCTTAAAATTAAAAATGTTTTTTTCTTTAAATGATTTTTGGGGTAAAAAAATATATTTAAAAAGTTATTAATAATTTACAACTAATTTTGGGTAACCATTTTTATGGATGTTCTAGGGTGCCGTGGGATTAAGTGTCAATGCCTTCCCTAGACGTAATAGACGCCCGAACCCAAAGTTCTTTTAGGGTTTTCCAACTTTCCCGAAATTAATTAAAGTTGACGGTGACTCCGTGTTTGTTTATTTTCTAAAAGAGAAAAACAAGTTTTCTTTTTGGTTGCTACGGATGGCGACTCCACTGAGGACTGCTTTTAAGAGAGTCAAGCCCTTAAAAATTGGTTTTGCAAACTTTTAGTAACTTGTAGCTTATTTGTTTTACCTTTTATTGCTATATCTCGTTGTTGTTTTTTCCTTACAATAGTTAAATGATAAAAACCAAAAAATGTTTTTTATTTTTAGTGATGTTTGTTTGGATTGTCCTTTTTGTTTGGGTTTTCCTTTTATTTAAATGAGAAAAATTAATTGTATATACATTTTAACACATGTAATTTTTGTATATGTTTCACTAACAATGTTTTTGTTTCCCCCTCCTTTATTTTTTTCCTATATTTTAACAATAGGGTAGAGGACTTTTAACCATTTTCATACATACATATGTTTTTGTTTTGCAGGTTTTTCTTGTCTTTTCTTTTATTTTTAATTTTAAAGTGTTACAGGTTTGTATGCCCCCTCCACACACATCACTATCACATATTGCACACACTCTTGGCTCTATACCCGAGCTTGCTCAAAAACCCAAGGATTAGGCCGTGCTCTGACATTGTCATTGAAGAGGTCTTGTACCTCCCTGATACTTGTCGGTTCACCACTCGGATTGTACATGAGATCATGGAATAGTCATATTGAGAGGGTTTATCCCTACTTGTGGCTAGATTCATGAATCAGATCCTTATAAGGGCAATCTGGGGACCATGACTTTTAGAGGTCTAGACCCGTCCCGAGTTTCACTAATAGAACAAACCTAGTGGCCGACCTGTATAGAGTCTTAACCTTAGGGTGTGTCCATCCTTAGGTTTTACCTGGCTTAGGACAAAAGGGGGCGTACTTTTCTTTCCTCTCTCTATCATCATAAGCATAAATTGTCATGCATGTTCATTGTGAATATTCACAAAACTAGGGGCGTCACATCGTCGCCTCAAACCTGAATGACATATTCGAATATTATTGCACATCTAATAGGCGATATGTGATAATGAAGGTGATGCATTGGCAGCATACCCGTCAAGGTTTTCAACCCCATTCGCTCGCATGGAATGATGTTCATATGAAAGGATTTGAGGAATTAGGAAGGCGAATCATAGCACATGCATACCCTCTCTGTAATGAAAATAATCCTCTTACCGAAGATCAAATGTTGAAAGAAATCAAAATTTTAAAAGCTCAGATGAGGGTTTTGGATGAGAAGAACCAAGCTGCCGAAGTAACTATTGTCACGCTCCGAAGCCAAGTGCAGAAGCTAAGTTTACAGATTGAGCAATTGAAAAATGAATGCGCTGATGCCTATGAAGCCTCGAGTCGTGCAAAAAGGGCAAGAAAAGAAAAAGAAACAGAAATTCAAGAACTGCTGGCAAAGATAGAATATCAAGAGAAGATGCTTGTCAAAATTCAAAGGAATAAAAAAGAGCTCAAGACAAATGTAGGGGTTCATGATGAAACAATACATATACTAGAAGAGAGAGTTGAATCCCTACAAGAATCCTTGGTCCAAACAGAACTGTTCTTTGATCGAGGATAGAACGAAGCAGCCAAGTATCACGAGCTACTAGCAGAGGTCAACATGAGAGAAAATTGACTCAAAGCTAAAATAAAAGACACTGAAAAAATTGAAGCTCAACGTCACGCAGAATGGGTAAAGGGATGGAAATTGGTAGTGAATGATGTAATAAATGAAAAGGAAGCATGGAAAATAAAATACGAGGACATGGTGGATAAGATCTAATATCACACTTCCCAGCTGGTGGAGCGATTTGAAGAAGCATCCATCCATATTCGTATGAACCATTTCCTTCATATACCACCAAAGGTGACCGAGTTCGATCATTTTGGGAAACTTGCCAAAGGGTTCAGGAAAAAGAAGATGAGACTCTTAACATAGTGCTTTGTGGACCTCAGAGAGAGTTGGGAACTATCAATGTGTTTCTTTTATTGTTATCAAAGACTCATGATTTGTATCGAAATATTTATAATGGAATAGAAGTTTTAATCAATGTCTGTCGAGTTTTTTTTAGATGATATCTATTGACGAGTGCGTTCTCCCTTAGATACGTCATCAACTATATTTTTACCCTAAAAACGACGTGTTTTCTGCATAAAAATAAGGACGTTGATAGTACGGGTGTGGTCTATCGAGGAGTGGATTCTCCCTTGGACTTGATGACATCTGCATTCAAGCTAGAGGGAACCATACCACTAGATTTGATTGCAGGATGAGTATTCTTCCTATAGGTGTATACGACAGTCTTCCTAAGTGCACTCTCGCCATCGAACAAAGGGTGTTAACTTGCACATGCATACACACACACACACACAAATCTTGGGTTTACTAATGAGATTCTTGAATGCTTTACAGAGTCGCATACTTTTGAGAATCCGACAACCATTGCGCGACCTAGGAAAGGTGACACCAATCAAACCCGAGTTCACAATACCAGATCTCGGACCAGGATGGCTGCCAACGTGTCTGAGGAAGGAAGAAACTTAAGCTCTGAAATAGATGAAGTGAGAGGAAGGATAAGTGAAACGACTGAAACCCAAGCAAGATTAGAAGCCATACTGCAGGATATGAGGGAGTCTCTCAGCATGCTTAGTGAGAACAGAGATGCAAATGAACCTGGTAAGCAACAGATCTCTTCCGTGGTAACAACACCGATGCTTTCAAACATTAGAACAGGTCTCATTCAGGGAATATCTGGCCCCAACCAGACACATCGCACTGCACCAATAACACTTCCCATTGGAGAAGGATATCCCCCTTTTGAAAATGCCTATCATGAAGTTCCGGGCTATACCGCACCGACATGGGAGCAACCTCATGTATCTACTCACAGTCAGTCAGCGGGAGTTCAGGCTGGTAAGGACAATATGAAAGATGAATGGATGGAGAAAATGGAAGAACAGATAAAAGCGATAAAAGGTCCGAACACATACGGCCCTCTTCAAATAGAAGAACTCTATCCCGCCACAGATGTCGTGATCCCCAAGGACTTCAAGATTCCTTATTTTTCCAAATATGATGGAAGTGGGAATCCACGATTTCACCTCTTCAGTTATGCTACCAAGATGGCAATTTGGTCCAAGGATGACAAATTCCTTATCAGCTTTTTCCATGAAAGTTTGACTGGTCTCGCCTTTGAATGGTATCTCCAATTGGACCATTCCAAGATCTCGTGATGGATGGAATTGAATGACTTATTCATGGACTAGTACAAGTTCAACCTGGATGCAGCTCCGAGTCGTGAGCAGTTGAATACAATGTAGAAAAGAAGTGAGGAGCCCTTCAAGCAATAAGCCCAAAGGTGGAGGAGTTTGGCTGCACAAGTTCAACCCTCATTGAATTTATCTGAATGTGCTCATACTTTTTAGGAACCCTCGGAATGCCTTTTGCAGAGGCCATGCTGGGGAAGTCTATAAAGATTTCTCCGACTTGATTGCCGCGGTAAAAGGATTGAATTTTTAGCAAGAACTGGAAAGCTTCCCATGAATGATGTTGAAGGAAGTGCATCCCGGAAAAGATTCCAACCAAAGAAGAAAGAAGTTGAGGTGAATTATGTACAATGCCAATAGAGCTTTAATCCTCAGTACCAAGCACCATATAACCCTAATCCACATATTTCATACCAGACCCAAACCCCACTTTACTCGTTACAATCATCCTCACAAACCAACACTTACCCACAAAACCAAATCCACAATATTCCTACCCCTCAACCATATAACCTTGCTCGCCCGTCATACGCCCGTTACCCATCTGCATCCCCACAAAACCACCCAAACTATCCTCCGCCTCGCCCAAATTTCTAAAACCAAGGACGTTTCCAAAATCCAAATCTGCCACCCTTCCCGAGATTGTCCATATCTAATGCGGATTTATTCCAACAATTGTTTGACCGCCACTTAATTGTGGGGAACCCTGTACGTCCCCTAGAACCACCATTTCCTGCTTGGTACAATCCAAATCAAACTTGCAAGTATCACATGGATGTCACAGGACATTCCATTGAGGATTGCGAAGATTTTAAGATGGCAGTGAGAAAGTGGATTGCTTGTGGGAAGCTAGGGTTCAAAGAAGAGATCGGGCCTAATATTGTTAAAAATCCAATCTCGAATCATAATGAGGGAAATCGGGTGAACAATTTGGAAGTAAGAGGGTCCCCAATCAGGAAGGTATTGGAATTGCGAGTGCCAATGCAAAAGATCTTCGAAGAACTAAAGAAGGCGGGATACAATATTGTTGCACCAGTAAGAGTTCCAAGATAAGAAAGGAGGTATGCCGATGATCTAAGGTGTGACTATCATCATGGGCAAGTGGGGCATGAAACCGAAACTTGTTGGGATTTCAAAGCCCGGGTTCAGGGATTACTCACCTTGGGGGTGATTCAAGCTAGACGGGGTGCTGCCGAGGAAGTCAATATAGTTGAAAAAGTTGTACTCCAAGTACCTCCCATGAACAAAGCTTCAGCCCCAGAAAGAGTCATTATAACGGTGAAGAAGCCAACTCCTTTTGCTTATGATGATACACATGTTGTACCATGGAATTATGAACAGAAGGTTGAACTAGCTGGAGCTGTGGGAGAGACCTCGAAGGCCCAAGTTACTAATATTGTGAGAATTAGAGGCATTACAAGGAGCGGGCGATGCTACAGCCCTGTTGAAGAAGAAATGATAAAGGAATCCAAAGAAAAGGAGACCATGGATGAAGGAAAAGGAAAAGAAGAAGAAGCATTTCTGAAGATATGAAGCAAAGCGAATATGATGTGGTAGAACAGTTAAAGAAAAATTCGTCAAGGATATCTCTCTTATCGCTTGTCTTGACATCAGAGTCGCATCGTAAGGCATTATTGAAGGTGTTGAATAAAGCGTATGTCAGGCCTGACGTCACTCCAGAGAATGTGGTAAATATGGTGGACCCAATAAGGAGTATCAACATGATTACTTTCTCGGAAGATGAAGTGGCTTCTAAATCCTGCAGTAATACCAAAGCCTTACACATTACCCCAAAGTGTAAAGGGTTTGTGATTGCAAAGGTGATTGTAGATGGTGGTTCGGTGCTAAATGTGGTTCCAATGTCCACTCTCGAGCAACAAAACATAAGCATGGCGGATTTGACACCACAAGAAATGATTGTACGAGCCTTTTATGGGACAGCAAGAGGAATCTTAGGGGAGATAATTCTGTCCCTTGAAATAGGGCCTAGTTGTTTTTCTGTCCTCTTTCAAGCCATGGAGATCCAACCAGCTTATACTATGCTTCTGGGAAGGCCTTGGATTCATGAAGCAGGGGTTGTTCCATCGACTTTGCATCAGTGTTTGAAGTATATTCAAGATGGGTCCGTGATTACTGTTCGTGGTGAAGAGGAAATTATGCTGACAAAGCCCGCCGCAATACCTTATGTAGAAAGTACAGAGAAAATGGAAGATGATTCACTGTGTAGTTTTGAGGTGTTGGAGCCAGAGAACAAGAAAAGGGAGCTTCCAATGAAGAATGTGAACGAAGTGGCAATCCACATCATGGAAAATAATGGGTATCAAAGAGGAAAAGGCCTAGCGCCTAAGCTTCATGGGATTTCTCAACCAATTGAAGCAGCTATGAGAGAAGGAAGGAGTGGATTGGGGTATCAACCCTACTTGGCAGAAAAGATAAAATTCATGACTCTCGAGAGCAAGAAAGGAGAAGATGATGAGAGAAAGTACCTTCCCCTTCTGACAAAGACTTTCCCAGTAGCTGCTGAAGTTATCGGTCCTGAAAAGTTATTTTCCCCTCACTTCACTATCAACACACTTGAAGAGGAGCTGGACGAGAACCCTGTCATCTATCTCCCTGCTAGCAATGAAGTTCTCAATAATTAGCGATCTGAACCATTTGTTGATGTTATTTCCATGAAGTAATTATCTTATTGTACTAAATTTGAACTGATGTTTACTTTGTTTGACACATGAATGAGAATGTGGCACTTTATCTGGTGTTTTCCTTTTGGTTCCATCGTTTCTCTCTCTTTCATTTCTTTACTTTGTTTAAGTTTTTCTTTCATGAATAAGACTCTTGCCTACACTTCTCCTATTCCCGACGTTTTCTTCCAGGAATACTTCTTCTACTAAATATTTACCTCAGGAGAGGAACTTTGAAAACTCATTTATTGATTCCCTCGTGGCCGTTGATGAATACAACCTTGAATCCGAAGACGAAGAAGAAGACATTGAAGAATTCATAAAGATGTTTAAATGGTCAGAAGAAGGGATTAGCTCGAATGATGAGGTTGCAGAAGTGATCAATATGGGAGCCGAGGGAGACAAAAAGGAGTTGAAAATAGTGGATAACCCAGAGCGTGAAGAAATGATTACACTATTCAAAGAGTATCTGGATGTTTTTCCATGGTCCAAAAAAGATATGCCGGGTTTAGATCCTGAGATAGCATCTCATAAAATTCCCTTATACCCAGATGTGGTTTCAAAGAAGCAAAAATTAAGGAGGATGCATCCTGAGATGTTGCTGAAGGCCAAGGAAGAAGTGACCAAGCAGTTATAGGCTGGCTTTCTAGAAGTAGCTAGACACCCGGAATGGGTATCTAATATTGTTCCAGTACAAAAGAAGGATGGAAGGGTCAGAATGTGCGTGGACTACCGAAATCTGAATAAAGCCAGTCCAAAGGATGATTTCTCGCTACCTCATATTGAGGTCCTCATAGACAGTATAGCCAGAAGTCATAGGTTTCCTTTCATGGATAGGTATTCTGGGTACAATCAGATCCTCATGGATGATGATGACAAAGAAAAGACAACTTTTATCACTCCTTGGGGAACTTTTTGTTACAAAGTGATGCCTTTTGGGTTGAAGAATGCTGGGGCCACTTACCAACGTGCTATGGTAGCATTGTTACATGATATGATGCATAATGAGGTGGAGGTATATGTTGATGATATAGTGGCTAAGTCCAAGGAAGAAGAAAGCCATGTAGCAGTTTTACGAAAGTTGTTCGAGCGGCTAAGGAAGTACAAGTTGTGGCTCAACCCTGCAAAATGTATTTTTGGTGCATCCGCAGGGGATTTACTTGGCTTTGTTGTCAGTAGAGAAGGAATAAAGGTGAACCCTAACAAGGTAAAAGCAATATGTATCATGCCAGCACCTAAGAAAGAGCGAGAAGTAAGGGGTTTTCTTGGAAGGTTGAATTATATTGTGCACTTCATTGCAAATTTGACTAGCACATGCGAGCCAATCTTCAAACTCCTCAGAAAGAATAATCCGGGAAGATGGGATGATAACTGTCAAGAAGCCTTTGACAAGATAAAGGAATATTTTCTGAATCCCCCAGTGTTGGTACCACCTACCCAAGGTCATCCATTGTTACTCTATCTCACTATATTGCCAACCTCAATGGGTGCAATGCTCGGACAACATGATGAATCTGGCAGGACGGAGCAGGCAATTTACTATATGAGTAAGAAGTTTAACGCATGTGAGGCTCGTTATATGGCAATCGAGTAGACTTGTTGTGCGCTAGTGTGGACCTCCAGAAGACTCAGACAGTACATGTTATATCACACTACTTGGCTAATTTCTGGAATGGATCCTTTGAAGTATATCTTCGAAAGTCCTCATGTCTCCTTAAGAGTTTCGAAGTGGCAAGTAATATTGTCAGAATTTGACATCAAATATGTGACTCGGAAGTCCATCAAAGGGAGTGCGATTGCTGATCATTTAGCAGAGATTCCTCTTGAGGATGGATGGCCTGTCAACTCCGAGTTCCCAGATGGAGAGATAATGTCCCTCGAGGAAGATGAAGAAGAAGAAGATGTGTGGAAGATGTATTTTGACGGGGTAGTCAATATGCACAGCAGTGGTATAGGACCAAACGGCAAGCAGTACCCGGTGGCCGTAAAGCAGAAATTTGAATGTACGAATAATATTGCAAAATACGAGGCATGTGCTAGTGGATTACAAATGGCACTTGAACTTCGTTTAAAGCAGTTGAAAGTCTTCGGGGATGCAGCTCTGATCATTTACCAAGTCAATGGTGAAAGGCAAACCAAAGACTCCAAGTTGATTCCGTATCAGAAATACTTGACACAGTTGATTGCAAAGTTTGACGAGATTACTTTCTCGAAATTAACTCGAGACAAGAATCAGTTTGCTGATGCTTTAGCCACACTAGCCGCCATGACCAAGCTGGACATCTATACCAATGTTCAACCCATCCAAGTTAGAGTACAAGATGAACCGGCATACTGTGCCCAGGTGGAAGGAGAACCTGATGGTAAGCCTTGGTATCATGATATCAAGCAATATATTCAGAACAAGAAATACCCGACAGAAGCGAGCGAAGCAAATAGAAAGACCATCCGAAGACTGGCTGTGGCCTTTTTCTTGAGCAAGGAAGTCCTGTATAAAAGAGGATATGATGGTACCCTACTCAAATGTGTGGATGCTCGTGAAGCTAAGTTGATCATGATCGAAGTTCATGAAGGAATGTGTGGGACTCATGCCAATGGCCACATGATGACTCGAAAAATCTTGAGAAGTGGCTATTATTGGTCTACTATGGAGTTGGATTGTATAAAGCATGTTCGTAAATGCCAAAAATGTCAGATGTATGCAGACTGGGTCAATGCACCTCCATTTCAACTGCATAATTTATTATCCTCATGACCTTTTACGATGTGGGGAATAGATGTCATCGGTCCCATTAATCCCAAGGCTTCCAACGGTCATCGTTTCATTTTGGTGGCGATAGACTATTTCACTAAATGGGTAGAAGCTGCTTCTTATGCAAGCATAACTCAAAAGGTGTTTCTCAAATTTCTCAAGAAGGATATCGTCTGTAGATACGGGATCCCAGAGAGGATAATCATAGATAATGCGACTAATCTTAATGGTGCCAAGATTCAAAAGTTTTACGATGGTTTCAAAATCAAACATCACAATTCAGCTCCTTATAGACCTCAAATGAACGGTGCAGTTGAAGCAGGAAAAAAAATATCAAGAAGATCGTTGCCAAGATGGTTGTAAATTATAAAGACTGGCACGAAATGTTGCCATATGCTCTACATGCTTATCGGACTAATATATGATCAAGCACTGGGGCAACCCCTTTCTCTTTGGTGTACGGGATGGAGGTTGTCTCACCTATCGAAGTAGAATTCCCTTCGCTAAGAGTCTTGATGGAAGCAGATTTAGAAGAATATGAGTGGGTGAAAGATCGATATGAGCAGTTAAACATGATAGAAGAGAAAAGACTGGCAGCTATCTGTCACGGGTAATTGTATCAAAGCAGAATGGCAAGAGCTTTCAATAAAAAGGTTCGTCTTAGAGAATTTTGCATAGGAGACCTGGTTTTAAAGAAAATCCTCCCCAATCAGGAGGATGACCGAGGAAAATGGGCACCGAATTATGAAGATCCTTATATTGTCAAACAAGCATTTTTAGGAGGAGCTTTGATTCTGCAAAACATGGATGGGGAAGAGTTACCAAGGCCAGTAAACTCTGATGCTGTGAAAAAGGTCTATGCTTAAATTTAAATAAAAAAAAAGGAGCTCGCTAGGTTGAAAACCCGAAAGGGCAACCTACGCAAAAGTTAGGGCAAAGAACAATGAAAACAAAAAGGCCCGCTAGGTTGAAAACCCGAAAGGGCAACCTAGGCAAAAGTTAGGGTAAAGAAACCTTGGGCTGAAAACCTGTAAAGGCGGCCTAGGGGGAGGATATGGTCCGACACTACTGCAAGCACTCACCACACAGGGGAAATTTTATCCGACTAAGTATACTGGGGCAAAATTGTTGACGAATAATTGAAGAGGGTGTGTTTGAAGAATCAGAAACAGAAGCAAAGGTATGTGTCATCAAAAGGCTGTGGGGAATCAATTAAATGAAAATCAAAGGACCAACACTAGGGTAAATTTTATGTGATTCTCGTAATTTTCTTTGTTTATCTTTTCTTTTAATCTTCATGATCCCTTTTGTAATTTTGTTCTCATAATGTTATTTTCTTAACAAACTAAATTCTCGTATTAAGGCAAGAGGCTTTTCCTTCATACTCCCCTATCGTGTTCATTCTCATATTTAATCACTATGGTCATGTCTCAATAAAAGTAAATATAAGTTTAATAGTATGATTTGATAATTCTAATGGTAGCACCAATAAATGGTTTGAACCAAAAGGACTCAATATTTCAAATTCAATGGAGGAGATAGCAAGCACTGGACAACAAAAGAATGATGCAAATAAGCTTGGGAGAATAAACATAACATCCACCTCATATGTTATCAAATTCTTGGGTGACCAATGTTGTTAAAAGAATGAATGATGCCTCGTCCCAGAGTGGTCGGTGAACAAGGGTTTGGTTGGTGGAAGTTTTTCCAAGGAGCATTTGGTTCCGTTGTCTTCAAAAGGAAGGGATTCTCATTAGTTTCAGATTAGTGATTAAATTTTGTCGAGTTCTGAGGCTCACTGTAATTTTATTTTCGAGCTGAGGCTCACTGCAATTTTCGAGCTCTGAGGCTCACTGCAATTTTATTTTCGAGCTCTGAGGCTCCTTGCAAATTTCGAGCTCTGAGGCTCACTGTAATTTTATTTTGAGCTCTAAGGCTCACTGCAAGTTTATTTTCGAGCTCTAAGGCTCGCTGCATATTTAATTTTCTATTGGATGAGGAGGTTCTGTCCATTGCATATTTAATTTTCTGTTGGACGAGAAGGTTCCATCCATTGCATGTTTAATTTTCTGTTGGGCGAGGAGGTTCCGTCATTTGCATATTTAATTTTCTGTTGGACGAGGAGATTCTGTCCATTGCATATTTAATTTTCTATTGGACGAGGAGTATCCGTCCATTGCACATTTAATTTTGTTGGATGAGGAGGTTCCGTCCATTGCACATTTAATTTTCTACTGGACGAGGAGGTTCTGTCCATTACATATTTAATTTTCTACTGGACGACGAGGTTCCTTCCGTTGCATATTTAATTTCCTGCTGGATGAGGAGGTTCCGTCCATTGCTTATTTAATTTTCTGTTGGACGAGGAGTTTCCGTCCACTGCATTTTTATTTTCAAACTGTGATGTTTTCTTTTGAGCTCCTCACGTTTTGATGGACAAAATATGTGTTCATTTTCTTTACTAGTTCATTACTACAAAACATGAAAAGTCACGACTAATCATGTCTTCTAGTATGCAACAAGTAAAGAGGGGCAACTATGAACACCAATTTTTGTCCGTCTTCATTTTATTTTATTCTAATTTTATTATTATGTTATTATATTTCAGGGAGACTGAAAATAATGGTGAAGAAAGAAAGAAGAAAAAGAAAATAGTGATTGGACGAGGAAGTTTCGTCCATTGCATATCGTTTTTGTTAAACGGGGAAGTTCTGTCCATTGTATACTTACTTTTCTGTTGGATGTGGAAGTCCCGTCCATTGCATACTTAATTTTCTATTGGACGCGGAGGTCCCGTCCTTTGCATACGCACTTTTCTGTTGGACGTGGAGGTCCCGTCCATTGCATACTTAACTTTCTGTTGGAAAAGGAGGTCCCGTCCATTGCATATTTAACTTTCTGTTGGACATGGAGGTTCCGTCCATTGCATGCTTACTTTTCTATTGGACGGGGACTTCCCGTCCATTGCATACTTAATTTTCAGTTGGACGCGGAGGTTTCGTCCATTGCATGCTTACTTTTCTATTGGACGTAGGGGGGTCCCGTCCATTGCATACTTAATTTTCTGTTGAACGCGGAGGTTTCGTCCATTGCATGCTTCCTTTTCTGTTGGACGGGGAGGTCCTCGTTGCATACTTAATTTTCTATCGGATGCGGAGGTGCCGTCCATTGGATACTTAATTTTCTGTTGGATGAGGAGGCCCCGTTCATTGCATATTTAACTTTCTGTTGGACGCGGAGGATCCGTCCATTGCATATTTAATTTTTTGTTGGACGTGGAGATCTCGTCCATTGCATACTTAATTTTCTGTTGGATGCGGAGGTTCCGTCCATTGCATGCTTACTTTTCTATTGGACGCGGAGGTCCCGTCCATTGCATACTTAATTTTATGGTTGGACGCGGAGGTGCCGTTCATTACATACTTAATTTTCTGATTGGACGGGGAGGCTCCATTCACTGCAATTTTAATTTCAGACTGGAGACTAAAAAATAAAGAAAGAAGAAGAAGAAAATAATGAAGAAAGGAGGAAGAAAAGAAGGAGAAAAGAACAATCAGCAGAAATAGAAGAAAGAAGGTTGACTTACCACTCTCCAACCGCCCCTACACCTCCTCTACCCATTGGTCCTTTTTCTTCCTCACCGTCACCCTTATTTTAACCTAGCAACCCTACTCCTAACCCTAAAAAACCCAATTTACATATCAGACAAAACCTCTCTTCCTCCTTCCACACCTCCAACCGCCCCTACACCTCCTCTAACCATTGGTCCTTCTTCTCCCTCATCTCCTCCACTATCATAACCGCACCACACTTCCTTCTCTTTTCAAACACGTAACCTTCACATCAAATCACCTCATTTCCTCTGCTCGTGCCACCTCCATCTCGAACCACACAACCTCTGCTCAGAATCGCCCAAGCTCCAAATTTCGTAAAACCAACCTTGAAGCCGCTGGGTAAGAGATGCATGAAGCCCTTTTCTCCATCTATAAAAGGAGAATGGGGAAAAACGAAAAGGGGGAGATAGAGAGGACATACGAAAGAAGAGATATGGAGAGAGAGATTTTTTATCTGATGTTTTCTTTGTGAAGAAAAGTGATAGGGATTTGAATTTTTTTCTCTTCTCTGTCATTAGGGTGATTCCAAATTTTCAGAAGAACGGAGAGTTAAAGAGTCAATGAAACTGAAATGTAAGGGTTTTGATCTTTAAATTTTACTACTGGGAGAAAGAAAAATCATTGTTATTCTGCTCTCATTTGGTAATCCTTGTTCTCTTTGTTGATATTATTCACGAGTTTCTCTTGACATTCTTATTTTTGTGTTTCGGTTTATGACGAAAAGAAAATCCACGGATATTGAAACTGAATGAGTTAGTATGATGTTTGCTATATGAGTTCTTATGTTTGTTTCAGAAACGGCGTATCGTAGGGTTCTTATTTCATTGTTTACTGTCATATGCTAAAATGCATGATACACTAGTAATGTTCATATGGCTATACTGTTATTAAACACTTAAAATATTTCATTTTTGTTCTATTTTCATAAGGCAAAACTTTTTTCTTTACGTAAAAATAAAAGAATATCACTTAAATCCCCTTCAACCGGTTCCAAATACTTAATTAAATCAATGTTATTTTTGGTTGCTCTATGGCAAGTGTCATGCTCAACCCTTTAGATTTAGAGGTTACCATGTGGACTTACGTGTCATGTTCAACCTCATTTAGGTTTAATCAAAAAAATTTCGCAAATATAAAACTGATGAAAAATACAAAATATCTTAAAATTAAAAATGTTTTTTCCTATAAATCATTTTTGGGGTAAAAAAAATATTTTCAAAGTTATTAATAATTTATAACTAATTTTGGGTAACCATTTTTATGGATGTTCTAGGGTGCCGTGGGGTTAAGTCTCAATGTCTTCCCTAGACGTAATCTACTCCCAAACCCAAAGTTTTTTTAGGGTTTTCCAACTTTCCCGAAATTAATTAAAGTTGGTGGCGACTCCATGTTTGTTTATTCTCTAAAAGAGAAAAACAAGTTTTCTTTTTGGTTGCTACGGATGGCGACTCCACTGAGGACTGCTTTTAAGAGAGTCAAGCCCGTAAAAATTGGTGTTGTAAACTTTTAGTAACTTGTTTGTTTTACCTTTTATTGTGGTCGTGTTGGCGGACGTGGTAACATGAATGAGGAGTATGAAGAAGGAGTGGACTATGCGGCTCAAGCAATGGAGAATATGGCAGCAGCAATTGCAAATCAAACTGCAGCGATGAATGTCCAGAATCTGCAAGCTGCGGAAGGCAAGGCTTTGATTGCGTTTCGAAGCCAAAATCCTTCACAGTTTGGTCTGGATGTTGATCCTGAGAAGGATGATCTGTGGATCCAGGAGTTGGAGAAAATCTTCGAATTGGTTGTTACGCCGCAGATGTTCGGGTTACTTATGCTGCTTTTCTACTGGTGGGAGATGCGGAGTATTGGTGGAAAGGTACTAGGCTACTGTTGGAGGCTGAGCATCAAGACATTACTTGGGACATTTTTCGAACTGCGTTTATTGACAAATATTTTCCAGAGAGCATAAGGATCGAGAGAGAACGACAATTTCTGGGACTACAACACAGAGAGTTATCGGTAGGAGAGTATGCGGCGAAGTTTGAATCGCTGGCTAAATACTTACGTTTCTTTCAAGCTCAACCGAATGAAAGCTGGAAGTGTGAAAGATTTGAAGCAGGACTGCGATTTGAGATTAAGGAGTCCGTTTTACCTTTGCAACTTCGTAATTTTCAAGCTCTAGTGGAAATGAGTCGTAAGATCGAGTAAATGAGGAAGGGAAAGGATAATAGAGGGAGTGTTGGTGGACCCTCTCACTTCAAGAACCAGAATCAGAATTGGAAGGGAAAACAGAATCAGAGGAAGCCTTATTTCCGTCAACAAGGGAATAATCATAATCGACAACAAAACCGTTCGAATTTTACTGCATCAGGGAGTGGAGGTCAAAGAAATCAGAATCAATGTCAGATTAGGAGATGCTTTAACTGTGGAGATCCGGGACACATGTCAAATGTTTGCCCTAGGAGGGAAGTAAGATGTTATAATTGTAATCAATTGGGACACATGATGAAGGATTGCAAGGTACCAAAGCGTGAATCGACTGTCAATCACGTCGGAGCAAATAAACCGACAGCCAAAGGGACAGTTAATACGATGAGTGGGACTGAAGCTTCAAATTCTGACGATCTCATACAGGGTAAGTGCGACATAAAAGGTAATCTTTTAACTGTACTTTTTAATTCAGGTGCAACGCATTCTTTTATCTCGATGGATTGTGTGAAACTATTGAAATTGCCTGTTTCTTCCTTGTTATGTGATCTTATTGTTTCAACCCCTACTGCTAAGCCAGTGGTAGTCACTTCTGTTTGCTTGAATTGTCCTATCATTATTCAGGATAAACATTTTCTTGTTAACTTGATCTGCTTACCTATAATATAGTTAGATGTAATTTTAGGCATGGATTGGTTGTCTTATAACCATATCTTGATTGAATGTGCTCGTAAAACCCTAGTTTTTCCTATGGATGAGATTTCTGGATTATTAACTGCTAATCAAGTAAAAGCTTCTTTAAAAGAGGGAGCGCAAGGATACATGTTATTATTTTCCTTAGACGTTAAGAGTGAGTTAGACTTGTAGTGTATACCCGTTGTCAATGAGTTTCTGGAAGTTTTTCCTGAAGATGTACCGGGATTACCACCTGTTCGGGAGATTGAGTTCGCGATTGATCTGGTTCCAGGCACCGGACCAATATCCATAGCACCATATCGAATGTCGCCATCAGAACTTGAGGAATTAAAAAGACAATTAGTGGAACTGATGCGGAAGGAATTCATTAGACCTAGTGTATCGCCTTGGGGAGCTCCAGTTTTATTAGTGAAGAAGAAAGACGGAACTTCTCGTTTATGCGTAGATTTTCGTCAGTTGAATAAAGTGACGATTAAGAATAAGTATCCACTTCAAAGGATAGATAATTTAATGGATCAGTTACGTGGAGCAGTTGTTTTCTCAAAGATAGATTTACCTTCGGGTTATCATCAGATTCGCGTGAAGGCGGAGGACGTTCTTAAAACAGCGTTTAGGACACGTTACGGACATTACGAGTACCTTGTGATGCCGTTCGGAGTTACAAATGCTCCAGCGATATTCATGGATTACATGAATAGGATTTTTCGTCCTTATTTAGATCAGTTTGTCGTTGTTTTCATCGACGATATTCTAATCTATTCTCCCAGTAAAGAAAAACACGCTGAACATCTCAGTATGGTTCTCCAAATTTTAAAGGAGAAACAACTTTACGCGAAACCTGAAAAGTGTGAATTTTGGTTAGACCAAGTTCAATTCTTAGGGCATATAGTTTCAAGTGAAGGAATTGTTGTTGATCCGTCGAAAGTTGAGACTGTTTTGCAATGGGAAAGGCCTAAGACGGTGACCGAGAGTCTTAGTTTTGTGGGTTTAGCGGGATACTAGAGAAGATTCATTGAGGGATGATAAGCCTTTGGCTTATCTAGTTTTATAACTAGATGGACTGTGGTTTTTGTGCAAATTATTCGAGTTCAATCTCGTTTTCGCCCAAATTTGGCCTTGTTTTGTTCCTAAGTAGACTTTGACTCGTTCTAGGCATTTTTAGTAGTTTTTAGTCTATTTTGATTAGAATTACGCTTTTTGTTTCTTTTTATTGTTTCAGGTTAGAAGTGAAGCTCCGAGAGTCAAGGAAAGTCAAGAAACAGTGGAAATTTCCATTCTGAAGATACTCGCCCCGGGAGTGGATTCTCGCCTCGCGAGCCTGAAGATCAGCAAAACAGCAACAGTCATACATTCTGTCTCGCCTCGCCAATCACAGTTCGCCTCGCGATCATTCAAACTCAGGATGTAGCCAAAACTGAAATTCGCCACGCGAGAGGATTCTCGCCTCGCGAGAGCCTGAAGACCC
The DNA here is from genome assembly GCA_030762895.1 of Sophora flavescens. Classification (NCBI taxonomy): domain Eukaryota; kingdom Viridiplantae; phylum Streptophyta; class Magnoliopsida; order Fabales; family Fabaceae; genus Sophora; species Sophora flavescens. The sequence continues at coordinate 141,114,851 of CM061070.1, read as the reverse complement.
TGGAAGACAGAGACCATCACGGCCTAGCCGTGATGAAGGTCACGGCTGTGACAGATTAAGGTTTGAAGACTCGCCCCGCGAACACACTCTCTCCTCGCGAAAATCCAAATTGAAAGCGCGCCAAAACTAATGATTCGCCTCGCGAAATCTTGTTCGCCCCGCGAGAGGCCGAGAACCAGAATCCCTATTTATAGGCTGTTTCAGATCAGAATGAGTAGCTTTTGGAGATCCGAATCCTAGTAGGTTTTTTCCACTGTAGAGTAGCGTTTAGGAAGATTTATTTTCTCTTTGGAGCTGCGTCTCCTCTTTTCTTTTTATTTTATCATGGTGGTTATGTCGGATTGCTTGTCTATGAGCATGAGGAACTAATCCCCTCGTCTGAGGGAACAATGAAGCCACCCATGACAGTGTAGATTCGATGTGATGTATGTCTTTCTCCCTTGTCTCAATTTATGTTTTCCAATTCTGATTTGATTGCGTTGATCATATGCTTGTGTGATTGACTAGTTAAACGTGTTGAGGCTGAACGGCGATTCGCGTTTTAGAACTTGAATTGGGATCACTAATTGAATATTGCACGACAGTGGGTAGGAGATTAGTGCAACCTTATAGGGAACACGAATTAACAGAATTTGATGATTAGGATTATGATACCTAGTAAGTAATTAATCCAATCTTCGAATACGTCCTATTGAGCACGACAGTGGATATAGGAGAATTTAGGGGTCCCGGTTGACATTGTAATTGAACTTAGGGAGGAATTCATCATCACTTGGGAATGCATATTGGGTAGGTGGATTTGAGACCTTGGATATTTTAATTTCTGATTTTTAAAACCTTAGCTTTATTTGATTTGTTATTGAATTGCGATAATAATCTCTCTCTCAACCACTTTTTGTCACTTAACCAACTTATCGAATTTCTCGGGAATTAGTCGAATTGGTAGCCCAATCCCTGAGTTCGACCTCGGTAATTACTTACCATGTTTATTTTATTACTTGCGACGACCCGGTACACTTGCCGGTGACTCAACAAGTTTTTGGCGCCGTTGCCGGGGATTGGCACAACCAATTTTCCTAATTTTTAGGAAATTTGATTGATTGGTTAAGTTGATTTTATTTTTATTTTTCTGTTATTTATTATTCTCTACTTCTTGATTCCACTTGGTCTTGCCTTGTTTTTGTATGCGAGGTACCCTCCCACAAGAGGACTTGCTATTTGATACGGAGATCACCAAGACCGAGAAGCGCTTCAGGAAAGAAGCAGAGAGCAAAAGAGACTTGAATGGATGGATGGGCATCATTTGAGGAGATGTCGTACAATGATTACAACCGTGGTTGGGAAACCTCAAGTGGATTCAGTTCTGCAACATTAGAAGCCATTCTAGAGCAAAATAGATTGTTGAAGATGCAGAATGAGGCTTTGTCTTGGAACAAGAAGGTGAATGTAATACACGAGGGAATGCTTCCGGGTTGCGAATATTGTAATGGAGACCATGACACTTGGAGCTGTCCGTTCTACTTCTCTCAAGAGTATGTGGACTCATGCCATAATTTATATGACAGCGTGCCTCAGAACAACTATCAGAGTCAGAATCAGTATTGGGGTGATATGAGGGGAGACCATCCGGGTTTCGCTTGGAGTAATGCTGACGATGATCTAGCTTGGCAACCACAACCTCAACAGAATTGGCGACAACAACCTCAACAGGATGGTGGAAGACAACCTTGGGAGTTGGCTCTTGAGAGGACAAATGCGGCAATTGATAAGGCGAATGCGGCAGTAGAGAAGTTGGGCCAGATCGTAGAGCAATTAAATGAGCGTCTCTCAGAGACTTTCCCAGGTGATACCAAGGACGACCCTAAGAACCAATGCAATGCCACAACAACTAGAAGCAGTGGGGTGTTGGGATCTAACTGGGATGCAACTAGTTCTCAGGAAGTTGAGGAAGAACTACCACATGTTGAGGAAGAGCAACCGGAGGAAGAGGAATTGACAAGTGACAAGGCCCCGGAACAACCACATGTTGAGGAAGAGCAACCTAAGGAAGAGGAATTGGCAAGGGACAAGGCACCGGAGCAAGGGGGTAGAGATCAAAATGCAGAAAAAGTGGTAGAGGATTTCACCATGCTTGCCAAGCAACCTGAAATTACTGCATTGGATAACTATGTTGGCTTACATGCATGTGTGGACATTGGTAAGTTAGACCCTCCCACTTGTCTGGCACACTTCCTCGTGAAATACCATTGGACCCGAGAGAAAGTGAGTTCATAATTACAGAAGTCAATGGAGTTTTCACACACGGGCCAGATGAAATCATGGATAGAGTCATATTGCTTCTCCAAGGGCCACTTCACAAACCATGGGATCCGGGTGGAAGGTCTCACATGACGAGCATCTCTTGGCCCTTGTACCACAGGATATGGGATCCAGGTGGATGCTTCTTAATAAGTCAAGCTCGGGACGTTAAACAAGCGCTACTTGGGAGGCAACCCAAGCTAGGTATCCTTTGTTTTTAGTTTCTGTCATTTTCATTTATATTATAAATAAATAAATAAATCTTGATTCGCCACGCGAATCCACGGTGGCCGCGCGAGACAGAAGCCCTAAATCCCAGAGGCTTGCTCACTTTTCTGTCTCGCGACGCGAGGTATACTTTAGCCTCGCGATTCTGGGCATCATCATCTGTTGGAATTCCAGATTCGCCTCGCGAGATACTACTCGCCTCGCCATTCTGGAAAGTGTGAATAACAATTTTCCAGATTCGCCTCGCTAGTGGTCTCTCGCCTCGCGAATCTGCACTTAAGGTTTTAATTTGCAGGAGTTCTTCCAAGATGTTATGCAACAGAAGGGAGCCCGGGAGAATAATTGGATGAGGAGGCAACCATGGAAACTTGATCAGGGAGCACCCTCTCCTCTCCTCTTGTTTTGTTTTTGTTTTTGTTTTTGTTTTTGTTTGTCACTCTTGAATAATTTGAGAAGATCAAGAGTTTTTGTATGAATGTGTGTCGGCAAGCTTGTTGGATCTTGATTAAATTGAGCATAGATTGATTGCGTGAATTATTTTGAGCATCGATGATTTCCCCCCAGGTTCTGAAAATAGAAAAGTTGATCCCCACTTAAAAAAATTGAAAAGGGAACTTTGAGAATTTTATTGTGATTACTTGATTTATGATAAGTTTGGGGTGAGGGGGTGCACACACTAGGAATTGTATCTCGGTCAAACAATTTGCAAAATGTCCAGGTGAGGATTTGAGCCTCCAACTTTGTTTTTGATTGTGTGAATCACTGTTAAGTTGCACTTTCCCGGATTTGCTTGAATCTCTTCATGGTTTGCATGTTTATGTGTTGCATCAAATAATTTAGGCAATTTTCTTTGAAATAACTACTTGGCCTAAAAGGAACCATCCCTAATGCATGTTCCCTAGTTAACCACATTGAGCCTAATTAGCCTATTGTTTCTTGATGACCTTATTTTATAAGCCAAAATCTGAAAAACCATGTTAACCCAATCTTAGGATTAGGAGAGCATGGACACTTAGCAAGAGAAGGGTTGTAAGAAACTAAGTTTGGGGTGGCTACAACGTGATATGTCATTTTGGGTTGAGAAAAAGAAAAATAAAGGTTGAAAAAAAAATTGCCAAAAGAAAAGGGGCAAAACAAAAAGTTTAGCAAGAAAAAGGCTGTAGTTACCCGAGGCAAAAAGAAAAATGGAAAAAGGAACTTGAGTGGAAGATGTGTCAAATGCTCATGCTCTCTTAGTTCCTAGGGACTTAATCCTAGTATCCTTGAACATCCTACCCTCAGTCAGGCCCCATTACAACCTTTATAAGACCTTCTGATGTTGCATGCATGTTTTCGTGGGAACTATTTTTGAGATGAAAATCAAATCCATGGGAAGTGCTCTTGATATGTGAAATTGAGTGAAAAGTTGATAGCCTAGACGAAATTGAGTGAATGAGTGAAATTTTACATACCCTTATGAGGAAGGCAATTGTTTGAAATTGGTGATCTTCCTTTTGTGTGTGACTCTGATCCTCAACTTAGATTAATGATTGCATGAATGATGAAGTTCTCAATTGTTTAAAGTAAATGAATGTGGGGATTACGTTAATGTAGGGGGGGAAATCATTGGCGAAAAACTGTTTTGAGTGCATGAAATTTGTGCGAAATCGATTGATTCCCTTAAGCTTGCCAAGTCTTGAGTCGTTTTTGAGTTTTAGCTTGCTTGGGGACAAGCAAGGTTTAAGTTTGGGGTGTTTTGATAAGCCTTTGGCTTATCTAGTTTTATAACTAGATGGACTGTGGTTTTTGTGCAAATTATTCGAGTTCAATCTCGTTTTCGCCCAAATTTGGCCTTGTTTTGTTCCTAAGTAGACTTTGACTCGTTCTAGGCATTTTTAGTAGTTTTTAGTCTATTTTGAATAGAATTACGCTTTTTGTTTCTTTTTATTGTTTCAGGTTAGAAGTGAAGCTCCAAGAGTCAAGGAAAGTCAAGAAACAGTGGAAATTTCCATTCTGAAGATACTCGCCCCGTGAGTGGATTCTCGCCTCGCGAGCCTGAAGATCAGCAAAACAGCAACAGTCATACATTCTGTCTCGCCTCGCCAATCACAGTTCGCCTCGCGATCATTCAAACTCAGGATGTAGCCAAAACTGAAATTCGCCACGCGAGAGGATTCTCGCCTCGCGAGAGCCTGAAGACCCTGAAAGACAGAGACCATCACGGTCTAGCCGTGATGAAGGTCACGGCTGTGACAGATTAAGGTTTGAAGACTCGCCCCACGAACACACTCTCGCCTCGCGAAAATCCAAATTGAAAGCGCGCCAAAACTAATGATTCGCCTCGCGAAATCTTGTTCGCCCCGCGAGAGGTCGAGAACCAGAATCCCTATTTATAGGCTGTTTCAGATCAGAATGAGTAGCTTTTGGAGATCCGAATCCTAGTAGGTTTTTTCCACTGTAGAGTAGCGTTTAGGAAGATTTCTTTTCTCTTTGGAGCTGCGTCTCCTCTTTTCTTTTTATTTTATCATGGTGGTTATGTCGGATTGCTTGTCTATGAGCATGAGGAACTAATCCCCTACCTGCGAGGGAACAATGAAGCCACCCATGACAGTGTAGATTCGATGTGATGTATGTCTTTCTCCCTTGTCTCAATTTATGTTTTCCAATTCTGATTTGATTGCGTTGATCATATGCTTGCGTGATTGACTAGTTAAACGTGTTGAGGCTGAACGGCGATTCGCGTTTTAGAACTTGAATTGGGATCACTAATTGAATATTGCACGACAGTGGGTAGGAGATTAGTGCAACCTTATAGGGAACACGAATTAACAGAATTTGATGATTAGGATTATGATACCTAGTAAGTAATTAATCCAATCTTCGAATACGTCCTATTGAGCACGACAGTGGATATAGGAGAATTTAGGGGTCCCGGTTGACATTGTAATTGAACTTAGGGAGGAATTCATCATCACTTGGGAATGCATATTGGGTAGGTGGATTTGAGACCTTGGATATTTTAATTTCTGATTTTAAAACCTTAGCTTTATTTGATTTGTTATTGAATTGTGATAATAATCTCTCTCTCTCTCTCTCAACCACTTTTTTTCACTTAACCAACTTATCGAATTTCTCGGGAATTAGTCGAATTGGTAGCCCAATCCCTGAGTTCGACCTCGGTAATTACTTACCGTGTTTATTTTATTACTTGCGACGACCCGGTACACTTGCCGGTGACTCAACAAGGGATTTTCTAAAATAGTAGGACCCCTTACCCAATTAACTCGAAAGGAGAAAGCGTTTGTTTGGATTGAAGCCTGTGAAGAAAGTTTTCAAGAGTTAAAGCGAAGGTTGACTACTTCACCGGTATTGATACTACCTGATCCTCATGAACCTTTTGAGGTTTATTGTGATGCTTCACATCAAGGCTTCGGATTTGTATTGATGCAAGACCGGAAAGTTGTGGCATATGCTTCAAGACAATTGAAGATTCATGAAAGGAATTATCCTACACATGATTTGGAGCTAGCAGCAGTGGTATTCGCTTTAAAAATATGGAGACATTATTTGTATGGAGCAACTTTTAATGTTTTCAGTGACCATAAAAGTTTGAAATACATGTTTGATCAGAAGGAGCTGAATATGAGATACAGGCGTTGGTTGGAACTTCTAAAAGATTATGATTTCCAACTACAGTATCATCCTGGAAAAGCAAATGTTGTAGCAGACGCTTTGAGTAGGAAATCAATGCATATATCGGTAATGATGGTTAAAGAGCAACAGTTGTTGGAACAATTCCGAGATATGCGATTGACGATTAAGACATTTCCAGGAAAATTGTGTTTAGGTATGATTACTGTTTCAAGTGGACTGATGGAACAAATTAAGGAAAAACAAGAAAGTGATCAGTACCTACAAGGACAAAGAGAATTAGTGCGGCAGGGAGCTTTGTCGGAATCTAAAGAAGGAAATGATGGAATCTTAAGGTTTGGTGAAAGGATTTGTGTACCAAATGATGTTGAAATGAGGAAGTTGATTCTTGAAGAAGCTCATAGGAGTAAGTTGAGTTTACATCCCGGAGCAACTAATATGTATCAGGATTTAAAGAAGTTGTATTGGTGGCATGGCATGAAGAAAGATGTAATGGAATTTGTAGCTGCGTGTTTAACTTGCCAAAAGGTTAAAGTAGAACATCAAAGACCAGCAGGAATGCTACAATCCTTAGACATTCCAGAATGGAAATGGGATGGTATTGCGATGGATTTTGTGTTAGGTTTGCCAAAGACTCGGAAAGGGTATGACTCTATTTGGGTAATAGTTGATCGACTGACAAAGTCAGCCCACTTTTTACCAGTTAATGTGAAATACTCATTGGAAAGACTAACCCACTTGTACATCGATGAAATTGTTAGATTACACGGAGTACCTTTGAGTATTGTTTCAGATCGTGATCCGAGATTTACATCAAGATTTTGGCAAAGTCTGCAAGAGTCGTTGGGAACGAAACTTAGATTGAGTTCTGCGTATCATCCTCAAACGGATGGACAATCGGAGAGGACTATTCAGTCTCTTGAAGATTTATTGAGAGCCTGTGTGCTGGAAAATACTGGAAGCTGGGATGAATATCTATCATTGATAGAATTCACTTATGATAACAGTTTTCACTCGAGCATAGGAATGGCACCCTATGAAGCGTTGTATGGTCGACGGTGCAGAACGCCTTTATGTTGGTACCAGGATGGTGCGAGTTTCATGGTTGGACCAGATATCGTGCAACAAACGACGGAAAAGGTGAAAATGATTCAAGAGAAAATGTGGACAACTCAGAGTCGACAGAAAAGTTATGCCAACAAGAGACGACGACCTCTTGAGTTTGAGGAAGGAGAGCATGTGTTTTTGAGAGTCACGCCAACGACTGGGGTTGGTAGGGTAATTAAATACAGGAAACTAACTCCTAAATTCATTGGACCTTACCAAATTCTTCGTCGGGTAGGTCCTGTAGCTTATAAAATTTGTTTACCGCCTTTTCTATCCAATCTTCATGATGTTTTTCATGTTTCACAATTGAGGAAGTATATTCCTGATCCATCTCACGTAATTGAACCTGATCTAGTACAACTAAAAGAAAACTTATCTTATGAGACTTTACCTGTACGAATCGCGGATAAGATGACTAAGCAGCTCAGAGGTAAACAAATCTCATTGGTCAAAGTTATTTGGGATGACGTGACTGGAGAAGCAACGTGGGAAGTAGAAGACAAAATGAATTTACAGTATCCTGATCTATTTACAGGTACGTAATTTCGAGGACGAAATATTTTTTAGTAGGGTAGTAATGTAACACCCTGTATTTCACTGTTTTAAATAACAGTAATACATAAAAATATGTTTATAAATTTATTTGAGTTTAGAAAATTATTTTAAATAAACGGAGTTTACCACTCAATCATACTTGAATGTAGGAAGTTACGATTAAAACTTAGGTTGGAAAGTCAGGCGAAACCCGGCCCGCGAATTCCATTAACAATATAATAATACTGCTCAAAAGACCTAATTTTAATTCATGAACGAAAGACTTAAGATTATTATTTTGTTTTCTAAAATTCTGTATTTTTAGAATTTTTTTCAAAAAAAAATAAAATAATTTACATTTTTCGGGCGAAACACGTAATCGGGTAGACGACGGAGGGGATTTTGGAGTTTCTAAGAGCCGATAGAGGGTTTATCTTAGGATTTTGAGATAATTCAAGGGAATGAATCACATTTCTAAGTCTAGAAGGTTTTTCAAGGTTAAAATGAAAATTTAGGAATTTTACGCTTAAGTCCCTGAACTTTCTGTTAATTACCCTTTTGTCCCTAAGTTAGTTTCTAAGTTTTTTTCAAGTGAATTGGGCTAGAATCCTTGTTCCCAATCTCTAATGGACGTGGCTATGAATCCCAAAATTTCCTAGTTCGTGAATTGATTCCATAAACCCTATTTGAAACTATATGTTTCCTATGTTAAGCTTAATGCTTAAATCTTTAAGTGGGCCCCACAAAAATGAATCCAATCCCAAATTTACCAAGCCCATGCGCAAGACCATGATGGATTGAAGGCTGCCCTCATTTATTTTTGGATGAACCAAGATTTTCTAGAATGTTCAACAATCTTCCACATTATTCTACATCATTCTTTAATCTTCTTCAACCTTCATGATTTTTCTTAAAAATATCTAGCTATGACAAAAAAAATCATCCCAAAGTTAGTCAAGATAAGCTCACATTAAATGTGGCATATAGTCATCATGACAATTTATTGGCAAATTGCAAACTAGTCCTTAAACTTTTGGAATCTTTGCAAAATGGTCCCTAGGAAGTATTTGCATTTCAATCCTTTTAGCAAGACAACTCATCCTACTAGATCCTTCTAAAAGTGGCACCACCCATCTCTATAAATACTTTCTCTCACTTTTCACTTAGTTTCTATTGTCATTTGTTCAAAAACCCTAAAGTTATAAGTCTTCTAGTGTTAGATTTGTGAAGCAAGTTCTTGGATTTCCTTTGTCATTGATCTTCAAGAGGTAAATCCTAATCTTCTTCCCTTAATCATGCCTATGTTCTTTAGCAAGTTTCTTGATTCAAAGTTTGTTTCATCGTTGTTCATCATTTTCAAGTTTTTAAGCCTTGAACTTTGAAAAGTCATAATAAATTCTAGAAAAATCACATCATGATGAAACTACTTTCTATCTTCTTGATATCATGCATATTATCTAAATCCAAGAGCATGATGTAATCAAAAATTTCTTTCCTAAAAACCTAGCCTTGGCCGAATCTATCAAAGTAGGTTTGGTAGAGTTTTGTTCATGTGTTGTCATGTATGATCATGTATTCTACATGGCATGTATGTCTACATACTCAAATCCATGTTAGTTTCTTAAAATGAAAATCTTTACTAAAAAATCTCTAATTTGGCCGAACCCTAAGCGGGTGAGATTTGATGAGCTTTTGTCCAAAGTTTTCATTAATGATCTTGTTAATCAAGCTATTAGTATGTATGCTTAATAAATCCAAGTTGGTTTATTAAACTAAGAACCCTAGCTCTATAAACATATTGAGGCCAAATCCTTTTATAAAAGAGTTAGGAAGTTTTGAGCTTCAAAGTTAGTTGTTTAGTCACTAATCTATGATTTAGGTTAATCAAGGATCATTAATCCATGACTTAATCATGATTAGAAGTTTTAGTCATTCAAAAACCCTAGAGGTCGTGACTATGTATTAGGGTTTTGAATGTTTTAGTTTCTTTAATTGTAACTATTTGATTGTAATGGTTGAAGTTTAAGTGAGTACGACGTTTAAGTGGTAACCGAACTTCCGAAGCAATCAGTAAGTTCACAAGAAAGTCTTCAAGAGGTAAGAGGGGAACACCTGGGGATTTATTCGATGGCTATATGATATCCCGTGTTTGGTTGTAATTATTTGTTTGTTAGTATTTATTTAAGTTGTTTATTGTTGCGTTATTTGTATCTATGTGGTTATAATTATGTTTAGTTGTTTATCTGTAATTATATTATGCTACTGTGATGCATGATCTGCCTAGGAAATATCTGTGATATAACTGTTGGTTGATGTGTGAGAAGTCTGACAGTGGTCAGTGCACAATTAAGTTAATCGGATAAAAGCTTTAAGAAACTTCGCAAATTATATTCAATGTTTTAACGGCAAAATATTGATATATAATATTAAAGGGAATTTATTTTGAGAAAAATAAGGAGTCTTGGAAAATATTATTATTTTAATAATTTATTTCTGAAAAAGTGAATTATGAGTCACAATGAACGCGAAACCGTGAAAATATTTTAGCACTGCTAATTTTTACGTAAGAAATTCCGGAATATTACAAAATATTCTTTAATGAAATCAATTGGTTAAGATAAGTTAATCATGATTTTATAAAATTAATTAAGTGGAAGAAGTTAAGTTTTGGCTTAAAAAGCCTTAAAATATATATTTGACGGCAAATTTGGAAAAGTGTAGACGGCAAGTATTTTGAAACGGCAGTGCATATTTTGAAGAAATTAAACCTCAAGTGACTCATTGGTTTGTGAAAAACTACGTTTTATTATTTAAGGATTTTATTAATAAATTTCCAATTTGGAAAAGAATTTCCAAAAAATTAAAAGTTAATTCAACCATGTTGAAAGTGGTGTGGAACTTAGTAACCGAGACGTCGGGGTACTAAGGTTCTGTGTTGTGATGGACTTGGGGTCATTTGGACTTTGAGGGCATGTACCGTATACGTGGGGTATACCGTATTGAAACATTGAAGATGTTTTCTAGTACCACGAACCTAATACTGGTGCATCAATCGAGAGGTGTCGTGATTGAGCACTCAGACTGTGAGGTCCTGTGTTGTAATAAAAGTTTTAAAGGTGTTTTAAAACTATGTGAGTCGTAAGCCATTTTGAGCTTCGGCAAAGAAAGATTGAACACAAAGAAAAGAACAAAGCAAAGTGTTTTGCATGCATCGGCAGACGTGCATGTGGTTCGATGTATTAATTACCAGCGGCGAAAGGTAATTTTTACTGTGTTTTTCTCATGTGCCTAGTGAGGATATTTTAGACCCCATCTTACTTGCTATTGGTGCCCTGAGTGTGGACATTAGCAATGTGTTTGACTGCGTGCCTAGCCTTGTGTGCCTGTGTGGATGGGAAGAGGCTGTGGGTCTAGTGGCAGTGTGCCAAGTTAGCCAGTGTGGCTATGGAGTCTGATCAACTCATTATATGTTGGGATATCTCATGAGATTAGTACGAAAATTAGATGATGAATATGAAGTGTCATGCATAATTTTCAAATCGATGATTTTTAGGGTGTTGAACCCACTGATAAACTATTTGTTTATAAATGTTTATATTTGGTAACTGTTTATGTGGTGGCTAGTATGTAGTTATTGAGTAAGATCCATGTATTGGTTTCTCACTCTTACATGTTCAGATGAACCCGGATATACCTTTGGTGCAATCAAGGGTTCGAACGATCATGTTTGATCATGTTTGGTGGTGCCTGGGAGATTAACCCTGGGGCACTCAGCACCACCTACCATGGCCCGAGTAGAGAAATTATCGGCATGATAGAGGAAGTACCACAACAGAGAATTCATGTCGTGGAGACGATCGAGGTATCTCTACCTCCAGTCTAGCTATACCTGCAGTACTTGGAAGAGCACGGATTGATGGATCCATTACCTCAGCCACATCCTCTTCAGATAGTGGGACCTGAGGAACCTCCTGTTGAAGTGGAGTTAGATGAGGGGGAGGAAGATCCAGAGGAGTACACTGAGGATGATCTTGAGTTTCACCCTCCTGCGGTTGATGATGAGGATTCTTCGGATGACGCAGCGGAAGCGGAGGCATCATTGTCAGATTCGTCAGTTGTAGGCGGAATTGATCATCAGGATCTTCCCAATGGGTTTTAGTAGCTTGATCAGCTATAGGTATAGTTCTGGGGTAGTGAGCCTTAACAGTTTTTGATCTGGCTTCTGAGAGCCATGAGTTTTGAATATGGTTCTGAACTACTCGTTGCTGAAATGTATGTCTTTATTTATTTGCTTAGTTTGATGGAGAATAGCCTGTGCTTATGAGTGCTCTTTTGTTATCTCCTGTTATAGGTAATGTGTATTTAAAAAGGTGATGTATATATATGTATATATATGTTGTATGTTTACAATGATTCTATGTTTAAGAGAAAAAAAAAATTCAGCACTATTTTCGTAAAGAAACGTTTACTTTAAAAATATATTTTCCGAAAGTAACCGGCATTTAATAATTTAATTTCCGTTCTTGGGTAATAGTGTGATGACCCTAGAGTAGGATGTCGTAGCAAGAGGAATCTTAGGGGAGATAACTCTGTCCCTTGAAATAGGGCCTAGTTGTTTTTCTGTCCTCTTTCATGTCATGGAGATCCAACCTGCTTATACTATGCTTCTGGGAAGGCCTTGGATTCATGAAGCAGGGGTTGTTCCATCGACTTTGCATCAGTGTTTGAAGTATATTCAAGATGGGTCCGTGATTACTGTCCGTGGTGAAGAGGAAATTATGCTGACAAAGCCCACCGCAATACCTTGTGTAGAAAGTACAGAGAAAATGGAAGATGATTCACTGTGTAGTTTTGAGGTGAAGGAGCCAGAGAATAAGAAAAGGGAGCCGCCAATGAAGAATGTGAACGAAGTGGCAATCCAAAATATGGAAAAGAATGGGTATCAAAGAGGAAAAGGCCTAGGGCCTAAGCTTCAAGGGATTTCTCAACCAATTGAAACAGCTATGAGAGACGGAAGGAGTGGATTGGGGTATCAACCCTACTTGGAAGAAAAAATGAAATTCATGACTCTCGAGAGCAAGAAAGGAGAAGATGATGAGAGAAAGTACCTTCCCCTTCTGACAAAGACTTTCCCAGTAGCTGCGGAAGTTATCAGTCCTGAAAAATTATATTCCCCTCACTTCACTATCAACACACTTGAAGAGAGCTGGACGAGAACCATGTCATCTATCTCCCTGCTAGCATTGAAGTTCTCAATAATTGGCGATCTGAATCGTTTGTTGATGTTATTTCCATGAAGTAATTATCTTATTGTACTAAATTTGAACTGATGTTTAATTTGTTTTAGACATGAATGAGAATGTAGCACTTTGTCTGGTGTTTTCCTTTTGGTTCCCTCGTTTCTCTCTCTTTCATTTCTTTACTTTGTTTAAGCTTTTCTTTCATGAATAAGACTCTTGCCTACACTTCTCCTATTCCCGACGTTTTCTTCCAGGAATACTTCTTCCACTAAAGATTTACCTCAGGAGAGGAACTTTGAAAACTCATTTATTGATTCCCTCGCGGCCGTTGATGAATACAACCTTGAATCTGATGAGGAAGAAGAAGACATTGAAGAATTCTTAAAGATGGTGAAACGGTCATAAGAAGGGATTAGCTCGAATTATGAGGTTGCAGAAATGATCAATATGGGAGCCGAGGAAGACAAAAAGGAGTTAAAAATAGCAAGGTTTTCAAAATCGGATCGGACCAGCCGGTTCGACCAGTCCAACCGGGAACCGACCTATCACCCGGTCCGGATAACCCCTAAAACCGCCCTATGAAAAAACCACTCAAAACCGGAGAACCAGTGCAGAACCGAACAAAACCGATGGTTTACCGGGTTTCCCCGGTTCATATGAAAACTACTCCGGCGATGTTGCTTTCTTGCTTTTTCAGTGTCTTCTCACTTCTCCGTTTCGATCTTCTTCCCGCAGGATGCCCATTGTTGTCATTTGCTTCACTGTTCTCCAGCTTTTGCTTCTCCGCTCGTGCAGTGATGGAGTGCTTTGAGCGCTTGGGGAGCATATTGCAATAGGTGACGATTTGGGTGTTGAGATAGAGAAAAATGACTTAATGCATAGAAGGATTAATAAATAAAGTATAGATGTGCGTTTTAAATTATTTGCTAAAACCAGTGAGTTGCCTAATTGATTTTCTGGCTTCCAACGTTTTTTTAGATTTTTTAGAAAAAATTATTAACCCCACTCGCCTATTCATGATGCAACCTGCCAACCTATATTGGAAATATGTCTCAACGCATTATTGGAAACATGTCCTTTCAATCCATTCATATTTCAACTTTCATTTATCATTTATTTTCTATTGTAATTATCATATTATAATTTAAACTTTAAATTGTTAACACATAGTTTGACTTGGTTTTAGACTTTTTACTGTAATTTTGAATATTACATGTTATGATATTTATAAGTAATGTATACTTTTTCATGTATTAAAATTGCAAATATTATGTATTTTTGTTATTATTAGAATATTACTTCATATGCTATATTAAAAAAAAATATTTAATTATCATCGGTTGAACCACGGTTCGACCACGGTTAGACCATCGAACCTTGAACCAGTGACCTCACCGGTTCAATGACCGGTCCGGTTTTATAAACCTTGGAAAATAGTGGATAACCCAGAGCGTGAAGAAATGATTGCACTATTCAAAGAGTATCTGGATGTTTTTACACGGTCCTACAGAGATATGCCAGGTTTAGATCCTGAGATAGCATCGCATAAAATTCTCTTATACCCAGATGTGGTTCCAAAGAAGCAAAAATTAAGGAGGATGCATCCTGAGATGTCGCTGAAGATCAAGGAAGAAGTGACCAAGCAGTTAAAGGCTGGCTTTCTGGAAGTAGCTAGACACCCTGAATGGGTATCTAATATTGTTCCAGTACCAAAGAAGGATGGAAGGGTCAGAATGTGCGTGGACTACCGAGATCTGAATAAAGTCAGTCCAAAGGATGATTTCTCGCTACCTCATATTGATGTCCTCATAGACAGTACAGCCGGAAGTCATAGGTTTCCCGCTACCTCATATTGATTTGCCTTTTGGGTTGAAGAATGCTGGGGCCACTTACCAACGTGCTATGGTAGCATTGTTCCATGATATGATGCATAAGGAGGTAGAGGTATATGTTGATGATATAGTGGCTAAATCCAAGGAAGAAGAAAGTCATGTAGCAGTTTTGCGAAAGTTGTTCGAGCGGCTAAGGAAGTACAAGTTGCGGCTCAACCCTGCAAAATGTACTTTTACTGCATCCGCAGGGAATTTACTTGGCTTTGTTGTCAGTAGAAAAGGAATAAAGGTGGACCCTAATAAGGTAAAAGCAATATGTGACATGCCAGCACCTAAGAAAGAGCGAGAAGTAAGGGGTTTTCTTGGAAGGTTGAATTATATTGTGTGCTTCATTGCAAATTTGACTAGCACATGCGAGCCAATCTTCAAACTCCTCAGAAAGAATAATCCGGGATGATGGGATGATAACTGTCAAGAAGTCTTTGATGAGATAAAGGCATATTTACTGAATCCCCCAGTGTTGGTACCACTTACCCAAGGTCGTCCATTGTTACTCTATCTCACTATATTGCCAACCTCAATGGGTGCAATGCTGGGACAACATGATGAATCTGGCAGGAAGGGGCAGGCAATCTACTATCTGAGTAAGAAGTTTAACGCCTGTGATGCTCGTTATATGGCAATCGAGAAGACTTGTTGTGTGCTAGTGTGGACCTCGAGAAGACTCAGACAGTACATGTTATATCACATTACTTGGATAATTTCTAGAATGGATCCTTTGAAGGATATCTTCGAAAGTCCTCATATCTCCTTAAGAGTTTCGAAGTGGCAAGTAATATTGTCAGAATTTGATATCAAATATGTGACTCATAAGTCCATCAAAGGGAGTGCAATTGCTGATCATTTACCAAAGAATCCTCTTGAGGATGGATGGCCTGTCAACTCCGAGTTCCCAGATGGAGAGATAATGTCCCTCGAGGAAGATGAAGAAGAAGAAGATGTGTGGAAGATGTATTTTGACGGGGCAGTCAATATGCATGGCAGTGGTATAGGAGCAGTGGTTATCTCACCAAACGACAAGCAGTACCCGGTGGCCGTAAAGCTGAAATTTGAATGTACGAATAATATTGCAGAATATGAGGCATGTGCTAGTGGATTGGCACTTGAACTTGGTATAAAGCAGTTTAAACTCTTCGGGGATGCAGCTCTGATCATTTACCAAGTCAATGGTGAATGGCAAACTAAAGACTCCAAGTTGATTCCGTATCAGAAATACTTGACTCAGTTGATTGCAAAGTTTGACGAGATTAATTTCTCGCATTTAACTTGAGACAAGAATCAGTTTGCTGATGCTTTAGTCACACTAGCTGCCATGACCAAGCTGGACACCCATACCAATGTCCAACACATCCAAGTTAGAGTGCAAGATGAACCGGCATACTGTGCCCAGGTGGAAGGAGAACCTGATGGTAAGCCTTGGTATCATGATATCAAGCAATATATTTAGAATAAGAAATACCCGGTAGAAGCGAGCGAAGCAAATAGAAAGACCATCCGAAGACTGGCTATGGCCTTTTTCTTGAGCAAGGAAGTCCTGTATAAAAGAGGATATGATGGTACCCTACTCAGATGTGTGGATGCTCGTGAAGCTAAGTTGATCATGATCGAAGTTCATGAAGGAATGTGTGGGACTCATGCCAATGGCCACATGATGACTCGAAAAATCTTGAGAAGTGGCTATTATTGGTCTACTATGGAGTTGGATTGTATAAAGCATGTTCGTAAATGCCAAAAATGTCAGATGTATGCAGACTGGGTCAATGCACCTCCATTTCCACTGCATAATTTATTATCCCCATGACCTTTTACGATGTGGGGAATAGATGTCATCGGTCCCATTAATCCCAAGGCTTCCAACAGTCATCGTTTCATTTTGGTGGCGATAGACTATTTCACTAAATGGGTAGAAGCTGCATCATATGCAAGCATAACTCAAAAGGTGTTTCTCAAATTCCTTAAGAAGGACATCGTCTGTAGATACGGGATCCCATAGAGGATAATCACAGATAATGCTGCTAATCTTAATGGTGCCAAGATTCAAAAGTTTTACAATGGTTTCAAAATCAAACATCACAATTCAGCTCCTTATAGACCTCAAATGAATGGTGCAATTGAAGCAGCAAACAAAAATATCAAGAAGATCGTTGCCAAGATGGTTGCAAATTATAAAGACTGGCACGAAATGTTGCCACATGCTTTACATGCTTATCGGACTAATATACGATCAAGCACTGGGGTAACCCCTTTCTCTTTGGTGTACGGGATGAAGGTTGTCTCACCTATCGAAGTAGAACTCCCTTCGCTAAGAGTTTTGATGGAAGCAGATTTGGAAGAATCTGAGTGGGTGAAAACTCGATACGAGCAGTTGAACATGATAGAAGAGAAAAGACTGGCAGCTATCTGTCACGGGAAATTGTATCAAAGCAGAATGGCAAGAGCTTTCAATAAAAAGGTTCGTCCTAGAGAATTTTGCACAGGATACCTGGTTTTAAAGAAAATTCTCCCCAATAAGGAGGATGCCTGAGGAAAATGGGTGCCGAATTATAAAGGTCCTTATATTGTCAAACAATTATTCTCAGGAGGAGCTTTGATTCTGCAAAACATGGATGGGGAAGAATTACCAAGGCTAGTAAACTCTGATGTTGTGAAAAAGTTCTATGCTTAAATAAAAAATAAAAAGGAGCTCGCTAGGTTGAAAACCCGAAAGGGCAACCTAGACAAAAGTTAGGGCAAAGAACAAAGAAAACAAAAAGGTCCGCTAGGTTGAAAACCCGAAAAGGCAACCTAGGCAAAAGTTAGGGTAAAGAAACCTTGGGCTGAAAACCAGTAAAGGCGGCCTAGGGGGACGATATGGTCCAACACTTCTACAAGCACTCACCACATTGGGGCAATTTTATTCGACTAAGTATACTGGTGAAAAATTGTTGAGGAATAATTGAAGAAGGTGTGTTTGAAGAATCAGAAATAGAAGCAAAGGTCTATGTCATCAAAAGGCTGTGGGCAATCAATTAAATGAAAATCAAAGGACCAACACTGGGGTAAATTTTGTGTGATTCTCGTAATTTTCTCTGTTTATATTTTCTTTTAATCTTCATGATCCCTTTTGTAATTTTGTTCTCATATTGTTATTTTCTTAACAAACTAAATTCTCATATTAAGGCAAGAGGCTTTTCCTTCATACTCCCCTGTCGTGTTCACTCTCATATTTAATCACTATGGTCATGTCTCAATAAAAGTAAATATAAGTTTAATGGTATGATTTGATAATTCTAATGGTAGCACCAATAAATGGTTTGAACCAAAAGGACTCAATATTTCAAATTCAACGGAAGAGATAGCATGCACTGGACAACAAAAGAATGATGCAAATAAGCTTTGGAGAATAAACATAACATCCACCTCATATGTTATCAAATTCTTGGGTGACCAATGTTGTTAAAAGAATGAATGATGCCTCGACCTATAGTGGTCGATGAACAAGGGTTTGGTTGGTGGAAGTTTTTCCAAGGAGCATTTGGTTCCGCTGTCTTCAAAAGGAAGGGATTCTCATTAGTTTCATATTACTGATTAAATTTTGTTGAGCTCTGAGGCTCACTGCAATTTTATTTTCGAGCTCTGAGGCTCACTACAATTTTCGAGCTCTGAGGCTCACTGCAATTTTATTTTGAGCTCTGAGGCTCACTGCAAGTCTATTTTCGAGCTCTGAGGCTCGCTGCATATTTATTTTCTGTTGGATGAGGAGGTTCCATCCATTGCATTTTTAATTTTCTATTGGGCGAGAAGGTTTCATCCATTGCATGTTTAATTTTCTGTTGGGCGAGGAGGTTCCGTCATTTGCATATTTAATTTTATGTTGGACGAGGAGGTTCCGTCCATTGCATATTTAATTTTCTATTGGACGAGGAGGTTCCATCTATTGCACATTTAATTTTCTGTTGGACTCCGTCCATTGCATATTTAATTTTCTGTAGGACGACGAGGTTCCGCCCGTTGCATATTTAATTTCCTGCTGGACGAGGAGGTTCCGTCCATTGCTTATCTAATTTTCTGTTGGACGATGAGGTTCCGTCCACTGCAATTTTATTTTCAAAGTGTGATGTTTTCTTTTGAGCTCCTCACGTTTTGACGGACAAAATATGTGTTCATTTTCTTTACTTGTTCATTACTACAATACATGAAAAATCACGACTAATCATGTCTTTTAGTATGCAACAAGTAAAGAGGGGCAACTGTGAACACCCATTTTTGTCCGTCTTCATTTTATTTTATTCTAATTTTATTATTATGTAATTATATTTCAGGGAGACTGAAAATAATGGTGAAGAAAAAAAGAAGAAAAAGAAAATAATGATTGGACGAGGAAGTTCCGTCCATTGCATATCTTTTTTGTTAGACGGGGAAGTTTTGTCCATTGCATACTTACTTTTCTGTTGGACGCGGAGGTCCCATCCATTGCATACTTAATTTTCTGTTGGACGCGGAGGTCCCGTCCATTGAATACTTAATTTTCTATTGGACGAGGAGGTCCCGTCCATTACATATTTAACTTTTTGTTGGACACGGAGCTCCCTTCCATTGCATATTTAATTTTCTGTTGGACGTGGAGGTTCCGTCCATTGCATGCTTACTTTTCTGTTGGACGGGGACGTCCCATCCATTGCATACTTAATTTGATGTTGGACGTGGAGGTTCCATCCATTGCATGCTTACTTTTCTGTTGAATGGGGGGTCCCGTCCATTGCATACTTAATTTTCTGTTGGATGCGGAGGTTCCGTCCATTGCATGCTTACTTTTCTGTTGGACGGGGAGGTCCCCATTGCATACTTAATTTTCTATTGGATGCGAAGGTCCCGTCCATCGCATACTTAATTTTTTGTTAGACGAGGAGGTCCCGTCAATTGCATATTTAACTTTCTGTTGGACGCGGAAGACCCGTCCATTGTAAATTTAATTTTCTGTTGGACGTGGAGGTCCCGTCCATTGCATACTTAATTTTCTGTTGGACGCGGAGGTTCCGTCCATTGCATGCTTACTTTTCTGTTGGACGGGGAGGTCCCGTCCATTGCATACTTAATTTTTTGTTGGACGCGGAGATTCCGTCCATTGCATGCTTACTTTTCTGATGGACACGAAGGTCCCGTCCGTTGCATACTTAATTTTCTGGTTGGACGCGGAGGTCCCGTTCATTGCACACTTAATTTTCTGTTTGGACGGGGAGGCTCCGTCCACTGCAATTTTATTTTCAGACTGGAGACTAAAAAATAAAGAAAAAAGAAGAAGAAAATAATGACGAAAGGAGGAAGAAAAGAAGGAGAAAAGAACAGTCAGCAGAAAGAGAAGAAAGAAGGTTGAGTTACCACTCTCCAACCGCCCCTACACCTCCTCTACCCATTGGTCCTTCTTCTTCCTCACTTCCTCCCTTATTTTAACCTAGCAGCCCTACTCCTAACCCTAAAAAACCCAATTTACATATCAGACAAAACCTCTCTTCCTCCTTCCACACCTCCAACCGCCCCTACACCTCCTCTACCCATTAGTCCTTCTTCTACCTCATCTCCTCCACTATCTTAACCGCACCACACTTCCTTCTCTTTTCAAACACGTAACGTTCACATCAAATCACCTCCTTTCCTCTGCTCGCGCCACCTCCATATCGAAACACGTGACCTCTGCTCAGAACCGCCCAAGCTCCGAATTTCGTGAAACCAACCTTGAAGCCGCTGGGTAAGGAGAAGCATGAAGCCCTTTCCTCCATCTATAAAAGGAGAAGGGGGAAAACGAAAAGGGGGAGATAGAGAGGACATACGGAAGAAGAGAGAGGGATAGAGAGATTTTTTATCTGATGTTTTCTTTGTGAAGAAAAGAGATAGGGATTTGAATTTTTTTCTCTTCTCTGTCATTAGGGTGATTCCAATTTTTCTGAAGAAGTGAGAGTTAAAGAGTCGGTGAAACTGAAATGTAAGGGTTTTGATCTTTAAATTTTACTATTGGGAGAAAGCATAATCATTGTTATTCTGCTCTCATTTGGTAATCCTTGTTCTCTTTGTTGATATTATTCACGAGTTTCTCTTGACATTCTTATTTTTATGTGTTTCTGTTTGTGACAAAAAAAAATCCACGGATATTGAAACTGAATGAGTTAGTATGATGTTTGCTATATGAGTTCTTATGTTTGTTTCAGAAATGATGTATCGTAGGGTTACTATTTCATTGTTTGCTGTCATATGCTAAAATGCATGATACACTAGTAATCTTCATATGGCTATATTGTTACTAAACACTTAAAATGTTTCATTTTTGTTCTATTTTCATAAGGCAAAACTTTTTTCTTTACGTAAAAATAAAAGATTATCACTTAAATCCCCTTCAACCGGTTCCAAATACTTAATTAAATCAATATTATTTTTGGGTTGTTCTATGGCAAGTGTCATGCTCAACCCTTTAGATTTAGAGGTTACCCCGTGGACTTACGTGCCATGTTCAACCTCATTTAGGTTTAATAAAAAAATTTCACGAATATAAAACTGATGAAAAATACAAAATATCTTAAAATAAAAAAATTTTTTTCCATTGAATGATTTTCGGGGTAAAACAAATATTTTCAAAGTTATTAATAATTTACAACTAATTTTGGGTAACCATTTTTATGGAAGTTCTAGGGTGCCGTGGGGTTAAGTCTCCATGCCTTCCCTAGATATAATCGACTCTCGAACCTAAAATTTTTTTAGGGTTTTCCAACTTTCTCGAAATTAATTAAAGTTGGTGGCGACTCCATGTTTGTTTATTCTTTAAAAGAGAAAAACAAGTTTTCTTTTAGGTCACTACAATAATATCATTTTTTTTATTATCAATATTATCAACATTATAAAATTTGAAAGAAATTTATTTAATAGAAATTTTAGCCGTGCGCTAAAAACTAGTAACAAAGTCTAAGTTGGATGTTATAGTTCCACTCTACTCTCTTTTTTACCAGAAAACAGGATACAACCATAACCTGCAGCCCGTAGTTAAGATCAATGATTATGAATATGAGCAGGTTCTGCAATAGTAGGTTGATTTTGAAATTGAAGAATGGATATTCCTGTTGCTGTTGCTCAAAGCACATAAGCTAACTTTAAGCTTTTAGCACCTCTTGGTTTCTTACATCAGCAATGACAGGGGATCTTGTATGTGTATTAGTAAGTTAATTCAAAGATTTACCTTTTTTTGAGCTAAAATCAACAATTCTACAAGCCAGCGAATTTAATTCAACAACCAAAGAAATACATCAAACCACCCACACATTCCCATTTGAACCTATTTGAAAAATATGCCCCCATTTCATAATTCCCATTTAAAGACCTACCTTGTTCCTACTCTTTATTCTCGGTTAATATATGCTCTCTAGATTTCATCGTATACATACATCATGTGCATCCTATATACATATTAGTAAGTGGTATCTTTGTGCTAATGCACTCCCATTCTGTGGCCCAGGTTTTGTGTCGATCGGGTTCAAGTGGTGGTTGAGGGTGAAATGGAATGTATAATTAAAAACACTTAAATTAGTAAGGTTATGTTTGGATTGGTGGAAATGGATGAAATGGAATGAAACAGAATATAATGGAGCGGAGCGGAATGGAAGGAAATGAAATAAAAATCTCACTCCATTGTTTGGATATTTCATTTGAAAATTGAGTGGAATGGAATGAATTATAACTATCTTATTCCTATTTTTACCTCATTTTAAAATCACTAATATATTTTATTTTCAAAATATTTTTTCGAAGACTCTTCTCTTACATGGATCACTTTTTTTCTCAAAATGGTCAGTCAAGGGAACTGTTAGTTAGTTAGTTGCAAAACTGTTAAGATCTGTTAAAGTTAGTTATTCAGTTATTCTCTGCCACACTCTATTGTATCTATATATGCCAAACTATTCTCTGTGAAAAACTATGCCAAGAGAATATACTTTTCTAAAACAGAATTCCAATCTTGATTTCCTTCTCTTTCTTTCTGCTGCACTCTGATACCTTTATGGTATCAGAGCTCGATCCTTCAATGGCAACTTCGAGCTCGCAACCTTCAATGGCATCACAACCTGTTATGCAGTCACTGTCCACTCCAGTTTCGATTAAGCTGGATGATGAGAACTTTCTCACTTGGAAACAGCAAGCACTTGGCACAATCAAGGGTTTCAGACTTCAAAAGTTCATCTCAGAGGCACAAAAAGGAGGAATGCCAAAGAAATTCAGCAATGATGAAGATGAAGAATTGGGAAAAATCAGTTTTGAATACGAAAACTGGGAGCAGCAAGATCAATTGATTCTTACTTGGCTATTGGCTTCCATGTCTCCCAACCTGCATACAAGAATGGTAGGCTGTGACTATGCATACCAAATCTGGAAAAAGATTGAAGTGTTTTTTGCCTCACAAACCAGGGCAAAGGTAAACAAACTGAAAACCCAGATCAAGAATGTCAAGAAAGTAGGAAACCTCAATGAATACTTACTTACAATAAAGAAAATAGTGGACACACTAGCTGCAGTTGGTTCACCAATTGATGATGATGAACACATACAAGTCATCCTTGATGGACTCCCTGATGAGTATGATTCTATTGTAGCCTCAATTTTGTCCAGAACTGATCCTTATACAATTCAAGAAATTGAAGCATTACTGATGGCAATCGAAGAAAGAATTGAAAAGCACAAGAAACCTGATGCTTTTGGCATGCAAGATCTTCAAGCTAATCTTGTTCAATCACAGTCATACAAAGGAGGAAGAGGCTCAGGTAATAGAGGAGCATTCTTTAATCAGAATAGAGGAAGATTCTGCCCGAGAAGCAACAGAGGAAGAGGCAGATCCATGAATAGAGGAGGTGGCAGGCATGGCTTTAACAAGCCGCAGTGTCAACTTTGTGACAAATATGGCCACACAGCAGTTCAGTGTTGGCATAGATTCGATGAAAATTATCAAGGCTCCAACCAAGCCTCTGAGAATAGCTCCATTTTCAACCACAATGGTAGAGCCATGATATCAGAACAAACTGCAGATGCAGACCCCTCCATATCTGTACTTATGGCAGTCCCAGAAACTGTTTTTGATCCAACCTGGTATCCTGATTCAGGGGCTACAAACCACATCACTCCAGACTCATCAAACATGTTCAGTAAATCAGTATACAATGGTGATGGCAGAATCAAGATGGCCAATGGAGATACCACTCATATTCACCATACTGGTAACTCTCTCCTTTTTTCACCCAAGTCAATCAAACCTTTGTTCTTAAATAATTTGCTGCATGTCCCTAGCATTTCCAAAAATCTATTAAGTGTCTCTCAATTTTCAAGAGACAACCGAGTTTACTTTGAATTTCATGCTGATTTTTGCCATGTAAAATCTCAGGATACTCACCAAATTCTACTGGAAGGCAAGCTTAAAAATGGCTTGTATGCCTTTGACAACTTTCGTCTGCAACCTCCTACTTCTCTCTCCAAATATAATGAGCTTAGTCATTTCAATCATAGTTGCAATAATGTAGCTGTTAATGATGTATACAACTTGTGGCATGCAAGATTAGGCCATGCTCACTCTAAAACTGTTTGTAATGTTCTCAAACTGTGTAAAATTCCTTTTGATAGCAATAAAATACCCAATTTGTGCACTGCTTGTTGCTTAGGCAAGTCACATAAGCTTCCTTTCCCTTTGTCATCTACTGTGTATGATCAGCCCCTTCAACTGATATACTCAGACATTTGGGGTCCAGCTCCAATGCCATCAACCAATGGCAGCAGGTACTACCTCCATTTCATTGATGCCTACTCTAGATACACCTGGATTTACTTGTTATAGAACAAATCTCAAACGTTTAACTGCTTTATGCACTTCAAAACACTAGTTGAAAACCAACTTGGCACAAAGATAAAAGCCTTCCAGAGTGATGGTGGCAAAGAATATGCTCCAATCACCAAGTATCTCAGTTCACAGGGCATTGTTCATCGGTTTAGTTGCCCTTACACACATGAGCAAAATGGTATGGCTGAAAGGAAACACAGACATATCACTGAGCTTGGACTTGCTCTCCTTGCAAATGCCTCAATGCCACTAAAATACTGGGGTCAGGCATTCCAAACTGCTGTATACATCATTAATAGATTACCCACCCCTACTCTTAACAATACTAATCCTTTAGAAACCTTATTTCACATTACTCCTGATTACTCCCTGTTAAGAGTCTTTGGTTGCAGTTGCTTTCCATACTTGAGACCTTATAACAGAAATAAATTTCAATATAGAAGCCAACAATGTGTTTTCCTTGGATATAGTGTTGCTCATAAAGGCTACCTCTGCTTAACTAACACAGGAAGATTGTATATTTCCAGGCATGTACAGTTTGATGAACATGTTTTTCCCTTTAAATGCAATCCTAACTTTGCTTCCACTGATGTGCTTGCCCCTCCCTCACCCCTTATATGTGTACCTTCTATTCCTACTTTGTCTTGTACTAACAGATTTACTCCTTTGTCTACTCCTTTGGCTCAATCACTTGACACTGCTGCCACACCATCATCCTCATCTGAGTTTACTGAACATGTTATGGCAAGGTCTGCAGCTCCTGATATCAGCTCACCACAACACAACCAGGTGCCTCATTCTGCTGTGCATACTGAATCAAACAGCAGTGCTTCACACAACCCAACTTCACCTGTTGATCATATTAGTCCAGAATCTTCTGCTTCTCCACAAGCTGATGCAGTCACAAACCTGCACCCCATGAGAACAAGAAGCAAATCTGGCATCTTCAAGCCCAAAGTCCTCCTAGCAGCTTCCAGTTGCAATACTGATCACAATGCTGAACCTAAATCAGTCAAGAGTGCTCTCAAGTCTCCCTATTGGAAGTCAGCCATGGAACAAGAGTACTTAGCCTTGATGCAGACAAAGACCTGGAATCTGGTGCCTCTTCCACATGGTAGAAACCCAATTGGTTGCAAATGGGTTTTTAGACTGAAGCATAACCCGGATGGAACAATTAGCAAGCACAAAGCTCGACTAGTTGCAAAAGGCTTTCATCAACAAGAGGGCTTCGATTTCTTTGAAACCTTCAGCCCAGTAGTCAAGCCTACCACAGTCAGAGTGGTACTCACTCTTGCTCTTTCACAGAACTGGTTCATTAAGCAAATTGACATTAACAATGCCTTTCTGAATGGTGACTTATCAGAGGAAGTTTACATGACTCAACCACCTGGTTTTGTCCAAGGTGATGGCTCCCTTGTGCGCAAATTGAACAAAGCCCTTTATGGCTTGAAGCAGGCCCCCAGAGCATGGTTCCAGAAACTTCACTCTTACCTTAATAAGCTCGGCTTCTCCTCCACCAAGTGTGATACTTCTCTGTTTACAAAATTTACCAGCACTCACACCATCTTTATCCTTGTGTATGTTGATGACATTATCATCACAAGCAACTCGAATGCTGCTATCTCAAAGCTGATCCAATCCATACACTCTCAGTTTCCTCTCAAAGACTTAGGAAACCTTAACTTTTTCCTTGGCATACAAGTTCAAGAAACTGCAGCAGGTGGCATCTCACTAAATCAGACCAAGTACATCAATGATCTACTTCAGAAAGCCAACATGTCAACTGCCAACCCTATGAAGACTCCAATGGTGTCCACTGCTAAGCTCACTGCCCATGATACTAATGAGGCTGACAATCCAAGTCTTTATAGATCCTTGGTTGGAGGTCTTCAATATGTCACAGTGACCCGGCCTGATGTAGCTTATGCTGTTAACAGGGTATGTCAATTTATGCACTCTCCCAAAGACTCTCACTGGCAAGCAGTGAAGAGGATACTCCGATACTTGAAAGGTACTTCCACACATGGTCTGCACTTCTCCAAAGCCTCAGACTTGCGCCTCACAACATTCTGTGATGCTGACTGGGGGTCTGACATTGATGATCGAAAATCCACCACTGGCTACTGTGTTTATTTAGGATCAAACCTCGTCTCTTGGGCCTCAAAGAAGCAGGCTGTAGTCTCACGTTCCAAAGACGAGGTGAGTATCGCAGCCTTAGTCAGCATCCTTCGCTTGAGTTGACATGGTTGCAATCTCTGCTAACTGAGCTACGCTTCCCATTATCTGCTCCTCCCAGAGTGTATTGTGACAACCTTAGTGCAGTACTTCTAGCTGCCAATCCAATTCTCCACTCGCGCACCAAACACTTTGAGCTTGACTTGTATTTTGTAAGAGAAAAGATTCAACGAAAAGAACTTGAAGTTCATCATATTCCTTCCACTGAACAAACAAAGTGATGTCTTTGACCAAGCCTCTTCCCCAATCCAGCTTCCATCAATGTTGCTCCAAACTCAATTCGTGACACCTCACCCATGAGTTTGCCAGGGGGTGTCAAGGGAACTGTTAGTTAGTTAGTTGCAAAACTGTTAAGATCTGTTAAAGTTAGTTATTCAGTTATTCTCTGCCACACTCTATTGTATCTATATATGCCAAACTATTCTCTGTGAAAAACTATGCCAAGAGAATATACTTTTCTAAAACAGAATTCCAATCTTGATTTCCTTCTCTTTCTTTCTGCTGCACTCTGATACCTTTATTGGTCACTTACCAGAAAATGACTTTTGATTTTTCCAGCACCTTGCATCATCGAAGTTGCAGAGTTAGGAAAAAAAATCCATTTTTTTTAATTTATACAATTTTGCCTTAAACAAATAATGGGTGGCAGACATAAAGTTTTTCTATCATATTTTAGCAACTCTACTAATTGAATCGAAGGAAATTGGTAATTGGACGTTGAAGGCTTTATAGAACACTTGCCAAGAAACCAACGCGACTAGACCATCAACGACATTCACTGGGTTTTGTAGAAGGTGTTTCTATTTGCTGCGTAATCAATGATAAAATAGGATGAGGACAAAAGAAAATTTTTATCATTTTAAAAAAGATGAATTTATTATTCCATCCCATTCCTCCCAAAGTGGGAGGGAAGAAAAATGAAGCTAAATAATGGAATATGATGGAATCCATTCCATTCTCTTCCATTGCATTCCATTCTATTTTATGATATCCAAACAATGAAACGTTATTCCATCATGTTCTATTTCCCCGTTCCACCCCCTCCATCAATCCAAATATGTTCCTAAGGAAACAGTTTATGAGCATCCATCCTGAGTAATGGGTCAGTTTTAAATTTTGCAGCATGAGACTCTCAAGTTGAGCCTGAATCGTGCTCCGATGCAGACCAACTCCTTATAGTTGTGAAATAGCTAAAGATTAAAAGGCTTTCATTAATTGCGTATTAAGATAAGTATACTATAAGGGATTTTCGATAAATGACATTCCGCATAAATTAACTTGAGAAATAAAGTTTACCTTCCTATTGCATTTAGGTAGCATTTGTTATAATTTTATTTTAAATATTATCGAGAAACCCCGGGAAGGTATTAAAGAGAGCAGTTACTGAATAATACTTCTTGTATATTGAATAAAATCAGCTGTACAAAGAAGCTATACTTATAGCCATAAAGGAAAACAGATTGATCCTAAAAACTAGCTAACAGAAAGCAGAAAAAGAAGGATCTAGATAAGATCTGTTAAGAAGAGAAGATACAAAGGGGGAAATGGAAAGGTCAGAGTGGGCAGAGTCTAAAACTTTATTACTCCCCCTCAAGATTGGAGGTAGAAGGATTGTGAACTCCTATCTTGTCAACAAACTTCTGAAAAACTCTTGCTCCTAGAGCTTTAGTAAAAATGTCAGCTTCCTGTTCCTGAGTTGGAATGTATTGAGGAGAGATGTGGCCAGCTTGAATGTGTTGTCTGATGAAGTGGCAGTCGACCTCTATGTGCTTAGTCCTTTCATGAAAGACTGGGTTTGCTGCTAGATGAATGGCTGCCTGATTGTCACAGTGAATAATAGTTGGAAAATTATTCTCAATCTGTAGACATTTCAGCAAGCTCCTAAGCCACAGAACTTCACTTGTCACATGTGCTAAAGCTCTGTACTCGGCTTCACTTGATGATCTTGAGACAGTCACTTGCTTCTTTGTTTCCCAAGATATAGGAGCATTCCCCAATTTGACCAAGTAGCCTGAGATAGATCTTCTAGTTAGGGGGCATGCTGCCCAATCTGAATCACAGTAGGCCACCAACTTTAGATCATTTTATTTTGGTAGGATAATCCCTTGTCCAGGAGTGGATTTAAGATATCTGAGTACCCTCATGGCAGCTTCCCAATGTCCCTGTCGAGATTCCTGCATGAATTGACTTAAGATGTGCACACTATAAGTTAGTTCTGGCCTTGTTATTGTTAAATAGATTAGCCGTCCAATTAATCTCCTATATTGAGGAGGGTTAGAGTAAGGATCCTTTTTATCTAAAGCAAGAGCATGGTTTTGTTCCAAAGGAAAATTGGATGGTTTGCATCCCAACATGCCACACTCTTCTAATATATCTAAGGTATACTTTCTTTGACATAAAAACAGGCCCTGCTTTCCACGGGCTAATTCTATGCCAAGGAAGTATTTAAGGGATCCCAAATCCTTCATATGAAAACAGTTACTTAAATGATGTTTAAAGTTATCACATGCAACAGAATCATTTGCAGCTATGATTAAATCATCAACATACACAAGAACAGCAATAAACACTGATTTGGAACAGTATGTAAACAGGCTGTGATCAGATTCAGATTCAATAAAAGCATAGGCTATGAGAGATTGTGAAAGTTTGGAGTACCAATTCCTTGAAGCTTGTTTTAAACCGTAGATAGACTTTCTCAATTTACAAACCATGCCTTTTTCTGGAAGCTTATATCCTCGTGGAGGTTCCATATAAACTTCCTCATCAAGCTCTCCATGAAGGAAAGCATTACTCACATCCATTTGATGGAGTCCCCAACCTTTTGCTATAGCTATGGACAAGAGACACCTAATAGTTGTCATTTTTGCAACTGGTGCAAAGGTCTCATTGAAGTCCTCTCCTTCTACTTGTTTATATCCTTTAGCCACAAGCCTTGCCTTATATTTTTCTATCTCTCCATCGGCTTTATATTTAAGTTTGTACACCCACTTACAACCCACAGTTCTTTTTTTCTTAGGCAAGTGTACTAGGTCCCAAGTCCTATTTTCTTCGAAGACTTTCAATTCCTTATTCATGGCATCACACCATTCTCTTTTCTTAATGGCTTCCATATATGATTTTGGTTCTTCTTGAGCAATGGCAGCCAAGTAAGCTATGTGCTTCTTGGAAAACTGCTCATAATTTATGTATTTAGAAATAGGGTAGTTTAAGTCAGTTTTAAAAGATGGCATAAAGGATCTATATGTTGGGTTACAAATAGCTGAGTGACAGTAGTAGTCCTTTAAGTAACTAGGGGGGTTGTCTTGTCCTAGTTCGTGGAGGGTCAGCTTCATGTATCTGACCCTGATTCTCCCCCTCACTGTGAAAATTCCCGGTTTGAGGCTCACTATTTTGTGCATCATTTTCAGTTTCAGTGAGATCTAAGGCTCTACTATTCCTTAAATCCTTTGGACTGTCTCTGCTTATGGTTCCTTCACTTTCAGGAGCTTCTGGCCAGTGAATGAAAGTTGGCCTAAGATGCTCATTAGTTTCCTTGTTCTATTTTCCAGCATAAGGAAATTTTGTTTCATAAAACAAAACATCCCTAGATACTAGAAACTCCCTAGTGTTTAGGTTGTATACTCTCCATCCTTTTTGACCCAAAGGATAGCCTATGAAGATACATTTTTCTGCTCTTGAATCAAATTTATCCTTATGTTTTGAGGGATTTCTAGCATAGCATAAACATCCAAAGACTTTCATATGATTATAGGTAGGGACCTTGTTAAAAAGTAACTCATAAGGAGTAAGACCTTTATTGGCTATGGTTGGTGTTCTATTGATGATATATGTGGCAGTCAAGACACATTCTCCCCAAAATTTTATGGGAAAATTACTTTGAAATTTCAAAGCCCTAGCTATATTTAGTATATGCCTATGTTTCCTTTCTACCCTTCCATTTTGTTGAGGGGTAGCAACACATGAAGTCTCATGAAGAATTCCTTCTTGCTTAAAGTGTTCTTGAAGAGTGAAATTTACAAACTCAGCTCCTTTATCACTCCTTACTCTCTTAATCCTTTTATTAAACTGTGTTTTAATCATATTATGAAAATCAATTAGAATCTTTGTTGTTTCAGACTTTTCTTTCATCAGATAGGCCCACGTCCCACGAGTGCAATCATCAACAATAGTAAGAAAGAATTGTGCACCATTATGTGTAGGTGTGTGATATTTGCCCCATAAGTCACAATGTATTAGATTGAATGGTTCAACAGCTTTATTGTCACTTTGATCAAAAGATAGCCTACACTGTTTGGCCTTGTGGCAAACATCACAACAATCCAGTCTACTAAGATCTAAACTACTACTAAGAGAAGAAGAAATACGCTGTAGAGATTGACTTGAGGGTGACCCATCCTAGCATGCCATAGAAGTGTATGATCCTCCTTTCCATGAGCAACTGAACAAGATCCTGTTTCTTCAGGCTGGAAGACATAAACTCCATTTAGAAATTTACCCGAGTCAATCATCATCTTCCTGGCTTGGTCCTGAATGAGACAAGAATTAACCTGATAAGTAACTATGCAGTTTAAATCAAAGGTTAATCTATAAACTGAAATTAAATTGCAGTTAAAACCAGGAACAAAGAGAACATTATGCAGCCTTATGGTTTTGCTGAGGGTAATGGAACCCTTCTTTTCTACTAGAACAGAGTCCCCTGTGGGAACTAATATGTGGAAAGGTCTTTCAAGAACCTTTACTTCCTCTAATTGAGAAAGAAAGTGGGTCATATGGTGTGAGGCACCACTGTCTAAAACCCATTGTTGGCTTTTACTTAAGCCTACATTACCCGCCATATATTCATGACCTATGTGAATGCCATGGAGGGCATGCCCTGCTGAATTTCCTTCTGTTTCACCCCCTTTATCTTTTTCAGCATAAGCAAAATGGGCTGAGTTTTGTCCTCCAGATTTGTTGTTCCTTTGAGCCCTTCGAGTGTCCCAATTTGGGGGATATCCCACAATTTGTGAGGCACCACTGTCTAAAACCCATTGTTGGCTTTTACTTAAGCCTACATTACCCGCCATATATTCATGACCTATGTGAATGCCATGGAGGGCATGCCCTGCTGAATTTCCTTCTGTTTCAGCCCCTTTATCTTTTTCAGCATAAGCAAAATGGGCTGAGTTTTGTCCACCAAATTTGTTGTTCCTTTGAGTCCTTCGAGTGTCCCAATTTGGGGGATATCCCACAATTTCGAAGCATTTGACCTTTACATGACCAATCTCCCCACAGTGATCACACCTGGGTTTCCCCCATCTCGATTCTTCTGCCTGTTGGTGTTATTTGTGTAAAAGGCTGAAGCAGACTCAATCTTTATGCCCCTCTCCTTTTCTTCTATGAATCTGGACTCCTCCCTTAGAACATGGTTGAAGGTAGCACAGAGGGAAGGTAAAGGATCCGTATTTAGGATTGTTGCCTTAATATGAGCAAATTGCTCATTATCAAGACTTCCAAGAAACAAGTGGACCCCATTTTCTTCTTCTCTCTGCATCAAGGCTTTCGCAGCTCCACAGGTGCATTCCGGAAGGGGCTGAAGTTCTGAGAGCTCGTCAAGATAGATCTTGAATTAAGTGTAGAAGTCTTTAATGCTTACACCTGATTCTTGTTGAATCAAGCACGGGGTTCTCCATAACTGATGAACCCTAGGTGCGTTTGTCTGGGTAAAACGTTCTTCAAGATCGTCCCATACATCCTTCGCAGTGGTAGCATGTGAAATGCTTGCATGCTGGCTAGGATCAACAGAATTGATGACCCACGCCATGACCGTCGAGTCAGCCTTCTCCCAATGTGGATAATCGGAGCTATCGATGTTTGGGTTCTTGACGGTTCCATTGATGAACCCTAATTTTGATTTTGCACGCAGCACTGTCTTCATTGAACGGGCCCATGTGCGATAGTTCTCCCCTTTGAGCACAGCAGCAACCAAGGGGGTTCCGGGGTTATCAGAGGCGTTGAGCTGAAACGCAGGATTGGAGGGTGTGGGCGTGTTGTTTCTGCCATCGGAAAAGGCATTTTCCTTCTTCTCCGATGATTCTTCGTCATTTTTCCCAGAATCGTCGCGCTCTGGTGCCATATTAAAGAGAGCAGTTACTGAATAATACTTCTTGTATATTGAATAAAATCAGTTGTACAAAGAAGCTATACTTATAGCCATAAAGGAAAACATATTGATCCTAAAAGCTAGCTAACAGAAAGCAGAAAAAGAAGGATCTAGATAAGATCTGTTAAGAAGAGAAGATACAAAGGGGGAAATGGAAAGGTCAGAGTGGGCAGAGTCTAAAACTTTATTAGAAGGCATTATTAAATGACATTAAGATTATTTTATTTTTATATAAATCGGGCTAAAGCCCAAAAACAGAGCAAAATTACACATCCCTATCAAATTGGGTATCAATCAAACTTGAAAAAAAAAGGGGGGGAAAAGAAGGGTGGCACCGAATTGAACTTAGAAAGCTAAGTAATACTCTTAGGTTACCTTTCATATGCATTAAGGTACGTAATAGCACAAAATAAGTAGCATAATATAGTACAATCCCTTGACTCACAAGATAATTTTTTGTTCTGTATATCATTTGATAGATAATGAACAGTACAAATAAAATAATATTAATTTTATTATGATACCCTTTGTAATATATATTACTATATATTAATATAATATTATTAATATATGTAAGCATTAGGCAATATATAATATATTTTTATAATATATAGTATATATGATAATATATTATTTTCATAATAAAATTATGTATATTATTAATATGTATTATATATAACATTAACTTTGAAAAAAATTAAATAATGTGGGGTATGGAGCGGGAGGGGAGAGAGAGAATGAGGGGAGGAGAGGGAGGGAGATGCAAGGATAATTCTGCCTATTTTTGGTAGTCTGTCAATGGGATAAAAAGTTGTCACATGGTTTGGTGGGGGACAAAATTTTGATTTTTGTCATGTCCCCTGGCCACTTTTCAAATCAAATATGGGACAGAAAATTGTGTTGTTCAGTCCCCTAAATTTTTATAAACCAAACACACCGTTAACAATATTATTTTTATTATGTTTCCCAAAAAAAAAAATGGGAGATGATGAGAATTTTTCTAGTATCGCATGGACTAAGAGGATTTTTATTATTTGAAAAGATTGACAATATCTATAATCTATAATATATACAAAGTAGAATGTCTCATTCTCCAAGTGTCATTCTCTAACAATGTCCCTATCTGTATCATCCTAAATGTCATCCATACCATGAGCAAGGGCTGACTGGGCATTTATTTAGGTGTTCTTTAAAATGGAAAATATTTTGTGCATTAAAAAACATAAATGGTCATAATATGATATTCAATTTAATGCATTCAATATTCAACATTCAATTCAATTTAATGCATTCAATATTCAATTTTGTCCAAAAATATTATCCATTTTCAAAATTATTTCTATCAATTTAATTCATGAAAAAACAAATTTAGAACTGAATAATATTTTGACTTGAATCAAATAAAATTATAAATATAATAGTTCATGCATAAAATATCAATTAAATTATCAAGCTTATACAAATAAAAAACAAAAATTATTAAATATCACATTAATTTTTTTCTTCCCAAAATATTATATCGTTTTTATTTGTTTATCAATTTAATTCCTGAAAAAACAAACTTATAATTAAATAATATTTTGACTTAAGTCAAAGAATATTATAATTAAAATATTTCATATTTCATACATAAAATATTAATAATTAAATTTTCAAAGTTATACAAATAAAGTAATTAAATAATCAGTTAATAGACTAAAATAGCTAATAAATTATAATTAAATCATCCAAATTTTAAAATTTTTGTTTATCACTTTTAATCTAATCCAAATTCAAATTTTAATTTAATTTTATATGACCAAATGTTTCTATAATTCTGAAAATCAAATTGATTTATAATTAAAATATCACTTAAAAATTATAAACCTTATGCAAATAAACTACCCAGCTAATAAATGTAAATAATTTAATTTTTGGAATAAATATTTATTGCATTCAATAAAATTCGAATAAATGTAAATAGTATTATAATATAAAGTAATCTAATAACATTAATAACAGTATATTATAAAGTAATATTCTACTTTTTCGGTTCCACGTTGATTCAAATCAAAAGCCAAATTGAATCATACATGTAGTTGTTTATTATTATTATTATTATTATTATTATTATTATTATTATATATTTTTTAAAAATGGTTAAATTGCATGAGGATAGAGTATGTATAGGTATATATTTTTGATTAATCACAATCTCATTTATGGTAAATACATAATTATTTTGTAGAGGTATGGCGGATAGAGTATATAACAGATTAGAGTGCATATTTACGGGACATTATCTTTAGATTTATGTAACAGACTATAGTGCATATTTATAGGACAATAACTATTAAGTTAATATCTGTTACACTTTGTGATCGACGGTTCAGACAAAATATTTTTTTTAACAATTTTTGGTATATAATTTCCCGCAAAAAAGTTTAAACCAAAACATAAAATCAACAATCAATAATTTTGATGAAAATCCTAAAAAATTAACATATTCCCCGTACATGACACCGGTCCGTATACTAGTTAATATTATGTTAAAATATATTTTTATTTGTGAAAAAAAAACTCGTATATAAAATGGAGGTATGAACATACCCTGGTTTATATTATTTTTTTAAAATTATTTAAATTTTTAACACTGTTATAATATTTTTAATTTTTATTTTCATTTAATCTATATTCAGAGGCATTTTTTCAAAATAATACTAATATTCCTAAGAAAGATGCTCTTAAACAAACATGGGAATCAAATTCTCAAATAACATTCCAGGAATGTTTAAGGCTTATAAAAAACAGTACATTTTTACATTTATATTTATAAGAGTCACCATTCTCATGATCCATGATTTCATTGAATCATGATTTACAGGAAATAAAATTGTTTTTCAGAAAATATATCCAAACAAAATGATTTTATTTTTAATTGATTATCATAATAATCAATTATATATATGAATGATATAATCTATTTTCACACTCATAAAAGTTGTTTTTTTATTTGTACTTATTCTGGGGGATATCGGAGGACCATATTGGATATTGATATGTACCTAAAAATTAATGACTTGTTTGTTTTGTTTTTAGTTTCTTGTTTTTAGAAATAATTATAAAAATGATACTTTGTTTTCATTCTATATTCTGTTTCCAAAGATTTGTATAGACAACGGTGAAAACAAAAAACAAAAAACAAATTTCCAGTGCTTAATGTACAAATTTTTGAAAAAAGAAACAAAATGAAAATAAAGTGATAATTTTGTAATATTTTTAAAATAAAAAAGAAAATGTTTCGTTAAGGAAACAAGAAAAGAAAGTTTACATAAAAAAATTATGTATTTAATATTTGAAAAAGTAACATACTTAAAGAATATCCTAAAGACACTCGTTAGCATGTTCCAAATAAAAAAAAAGACTAAACCCCCAATTTGGTCCCTGAGAAAAACACTCGGGTCTGAAATAGTCCATATCCAAAAAAAACTATCCATTTAGTCCTTAAGAATGTGTTTACCGGGACAGATTAGTCCTTCTGTCAGTTGACCACCTTTGACCGCAGGTTAATTGCTGACGTGTCAGTATCCATTCCAAAACGCATGCTGTTTTTTCCTTCTTCTTCCTCCAGCTTCTTCTTCTTCTTCTTCTTTTCTTCTCAGGGACTATCAGGCAAAACAAACTCTCTCCTAAAATGACCCAACTTAACAATTGAAGCCTTCTTCCAAAGAGTCAATGACAACAACTCATGCACCAAACCTCAACAGCAGAAACAGCAAAATCAGGGTCCCAATTCAGCAATTCAACCTCCATAGAACTCCTCCTTCCACTGTGATTCACAATTCAGAACAATTCCGGGTACTTAGCAACAACTCTAATCAAATAATCATCGGGGAACCCTAAACTACGCTTCAACTCATTGATTTTCAAGACGTTGAGCCTCTTGTGGAGGCTCAACATCAAGAGTTTCGCCAATCGGCGAACGAAGACGGGTTCGAGGGAATCCTTGAGGGATTCTTCCTCCGCGACGAGGGACATCATCCGCTTGGTGAGGCGGCAATGGCGTTCGTCTTCGCCACCACCGTGGAGATGAACCTCGAAGCAGCAAGGGTACTTGGAGACCCAATTGAGGGCTTTGCCCTGAAGATCTAGGGTTCTGAACTTCTTCTGGAGGGTGGTTAAGGGGATCTCGTGGTTGGGGTAGCGGAGGATGATGTTCTTGATCTGATTGTTAACGATCCAACGGCGGTTGCGAGAGAGCGCGGATTCGAGGTCTGGGTCCTTCTTCATTGACCAGAGACAAAATGTTCGGAATCGGAGAAGAAGCCATTGTTGTGGATGGAGATGATGCTGATGGATGGCTCGAGGAATCATTCGTGACATGCAGATGAAGACTGGTTTTAGAATTCAGATGAACTTCAAATCAAATGCAATTCTGAAAACCCTGCTTGGAGGATGAACTAGAATGGTGATGTTAACTCAAAGTGATTGGAAGAAGAAGAAGAAGAAGAAGAAGAAGAAAGAAGGAAAAAACGGCATGCGTTTTGGAATGGATCTCG
Organism: Sophora flavescens; assembly: GCA_030762895.1. Taxonomy (NCBI): domain Eukaryota; kingdom Viridiplantae; phylum Streptophyta; class Magnoliopsida; order Fabales; family Fabaceae; genus Sophora; species Sophora flavescens. The sequence continues at coordinate 141,077,166 of CM061070.1, read as the reverse complement.
ACACGTCGCCGCAATTAACCCATGGCCAAAGGTGGTAGTCGACGTGGAAGGACTAATATGTCCCGATAAACACATTCTTAAGGACTAAATGGATAGTTTTTTTTGGATAGGGACTATTTCAGACCCGAGTGTTTTTCTCAGGGACCAAATTGGGGGTTTAAAAAAAAAAATATATATATATATATATTGAATACAAAGCAAAATGCCTAAACTTTTTGGGTTGAATTGATTTTGTAACCAACGATACAAACCCACGTGTGATTTTCTTGTTCTTGTTCCATTCCATTGCCACTATCCTAACGTTGTTTAGTTAAGCCCCCCCAAGTCCCGACTCCCGATACACACGTTTCATAATATCGAAGTGCTGCCTCGTCTATCGGGACCCTTAAAGTTCGTGTCTTTTGGGTCTCTCGACTCTTCATTCACTCTTCAACCTCCTCTTCAATAACTCTCTCTTTGTGTTGTGACACAGAGAAACAAGAAAATGGTTCGAAAACCAACTGCTAGTGCTTCCAAGAACATCGACAAGACTCTCATGGTACTCCATTTTCACTCACACTTTTCTTTCTCTGATGCTACTGCTTCCATTCACCATGCTTTTCTCTATTTTTATTTTACCAATAATATAATATAATGACCCTACATTTTCTTTTCTTTTCTTTGATGTGCCTGTGCTATTTGCTTACATTCACCTTCACCATGTTCTTAATGCTGCTATGGTTCTATGGGAAAATTGCTTCTTTATTACATGATGTCATTTTCCACATGCATGTTACTTGGGGCTTCGGTTTCGTTAGGGTTTTAGAATTTACAATTGATATATGAAGGAACAGAGGAGGAATCTTGGGGTTGGAAAGGAAATGAGTAGAGCTTGCAATTTGTCTCTACTTGCATTTGTGAGTGTGTTCTCAAAAGGACATCCTTTTGCACTTTCTCTTAGGAAAGCTTGCTTTTTTCCTTTTTCTTTTGGACCCCATGAGGTGCTTTCTATAAAACTGTTTACAAAGAACCGCGGGATATCTTCAGGGTCTTCTTTTAGCTTGTCTTATTATTCTATGATGTGAAACATAGTTAAGCATGTATGCAACTTTTGAATCAATGTCACCTCTGGAGAGGAGTTCTATGATCAAATAAACTAAGCTAATAGAATCATATCGTGGTTTTGAAATCTATTCACTTGCTACTAGCACTGACTTTTTATTCTTCAAGCCTGAAAATCCGTCTATGGAGAAGGCTGAACCACAGCCTTCCCACGGAAATGCAAAATCGCTTGGCGCTGTAGACTCTCAGGTTGAAAACCTACACCCTAGGGTTTCCCCACTGAAGCATCCAAATTTCTCGGTGGATGGAGTGGTGACACCTCATGAAACAACCCCAGCACAACAGCAATTAAACAAAGAATATGAGCTGCAAAAGAAATCGACTACATTGAAAAAGAAAAAGTCCAAAGGCCATGGTTCATCTGTGAGGCGATCGGAACGCATTAAGAGTGCAATTATTCTTCCCTCTAATTCTAACCATGGAATTGAATGCATTGAGAAGATAACTGTTAGTGATAGTGAGAAAGATGAACCAGCTACTCAACTGGAGAAAGTATTCCCAGAGCTAGAGGCAGAGCTTGAGCCTGAGCACGAGTCTGAGCCTGAAGAAAGTTTAGATGGAAAGAGCTTGGATGAAAAAGTTGACTATGCCTTACAAAGAATTGAAGCTCTGGATAAGATTTTAAAATTGTCGAAATCCAAGGTATTTAATAAGCTTAAACTCTAGATTACATATTATTTTTCTTGTAACTTGTGGCTTGTCTCATTAGCTTATATTACTAAACATGCAGCAGGATGATGAAGATACAGGCTTATTTGAAGCCCCACCTACAGCATCTATTAATTACCGGAGCTTGTACATCAGCTCACAGAAGAAGGTTTTGTTTCATTTATTTTTCTAAAGCAACTTATAAGCTTCTTCCCCATTGTTTTTGGGCTGGTTTTCCTCCAAGTTTTTATTTATTGTTTGTTTCCTTACATATATATGCAGCTTAAGATTCTGACAGATGAAAATCAAAAACTAACTGGAAAGCTGGAAAATGCTCTTGGCAACATTAAAGTGGTATGTTGTGATACTGCTTGCAACAAAATGCTGCTGATGATTAAGTCCTGCAGCATTTTTTGAGTGTTACTTTTTGAGAAATGTTTTTTTTTTTCTTCTCAATATCACGGTCTCTTTGCTTGTAAATGTTTTTCTTTTTCCTTATCTCTGCCCTTTCATTGATTATCATAATTGTTAATAACATCTTTAAGAAGAAACTATGTTTATATTACTTAGTGTTTGGATGAAGTAAGAACTATGTTTAATAACAATTATTATATTGCCAAGACCATGATAAATGTTTTAAAACATCGATTTTTCTTTCATTTACTTAGCTTATAGTTTAGGATCAAGAAACCTTATTGGCCCTGTGTTTACAAATTCTGAGTCAACTGTAGCCTGCTCCTGCACTAATTTATAGACACTTCCCGTATCAGACACTTCATGGATACTTCTGATTGTTTCCAAGTGTATTATACAGAAATACATTTACTTTTTCAATTTTAATACTACATAAATGAAAATGTCACAATAGTTAGATAAATGTTAGGATTTTATTATGTTTCCAATTATTCATATTAACTTTTAAAACTTTGTTCCTCTTTTAGATTTGTGCTTTTTTTGTTAACTTTATATTAATTTTATACATTGAATCACAACCGTGTCATTTGTCGTATTCCAGTGTCGTGTCATATCCAGGTCCTGTGTTGTACCTGTGCTTCCAAGTAAAAGCATTTTTTGAAATGGTTGTTGTGGTTGATTCCTGCAATACTTTAGCTTGTTGGTATCAAAAGTATCACCTTACAAGTTACCTTGAAATTAATTAAATTGTATCTATTTGTTAATTAATTGAGTTCTTAGTTAAGTTGATGTGGAATATCCTTGATAACTCCTTATATTGTAGTATGAGAAGGAGAATCGTGTTATGATGGAAGTATTGGATAAATTGAAGGATGCTGTTAATGCTGCTGTAGTTTCAAATCTAGCAAGAACTACTGAAGTGGCTGTTAATGCATCAACTCAAGCAATACATGCATCGACTCAAGCAATACGCAATGCATCTTCAGTTTCTGCTGCTGCTAAAAGAAAGAGAAATGCTCAAGAAAGCTGAAGGGGTTACCCTTGGCCGTCTGAACCCTTGGCCGTCTTGCTAACATGTTGGGGAGCTATAGGCTAATAATGCTGCTGGACTTTTTGTACATGCTAAAATCTTAAAATACTAGTATATTAGACTGTTAGATTGCACCTTATCTGCAATGGTGTGCTTAACCTAGAACTTGGATGTCTAATACTTGTGTTGCTTAACAATGTGACTTGTTTGTGATTCTCATGGTCGTTTTCTCATTTTTGCTGCTGGTGCATGCCGCCATTTCTGAAGCGACCAATGGTGTGCATGCCGCATATTCTCAGAGTTTTTTCTCAAAGTCGTACTTTTTGGGTACATTAAACTCTGTTTTCTAATTTTTTAAAACATGGTTGGTGATGAAATCACCGGCAGCTTGTGGACGACCAAATATTTCGTTTTGGTTGATAATCAAAACGAAATATTTCCTAGATTCGCTCATCAACATTGTTCCAATATAGAGAGGTTAAGCACATATTATTACGACTTATGAGGATACATAAAATTCAAAAAACATTGATATTCGGTGTAAATACGAGATCATTACAAGGGATGTTGTGATGGTGCTTAAAATCTTGCTTTACTCTTAAAATGAAGTAGAGAGATCGGTCCTGGGCGAGTGTGGTTTTCTATTTTTGTGATCATCATCATCTTGTTCAGCAATTGGAGATGAAAAGTCTAAGCACATTCCATGAATAACATTCTCATATGACTCAGAGAGATCTTGGGAGGCAAGTTGGTGGTACTCCACAAGCTGGTTAAGGCATTGATTTTCTCTGACCAGATTTGCATTCTCATTTGCCAGTCTGGACTTCTCTGCAAGAAGTGCTTCCAGCTGAAGCCTAACCAGATCATCTTCCTCCGGCCTTACTCCTTTTGCAAATACATCACGCAGTCTCCTGTTCTCCTCTTCAAGCACACTACATCTTTCTTGCATAAAACTTAGATCTGACTTTATAAACTTCAATTCCCTTGCAAGTGAAGCTGCTTTGGTTGCCATTGAAACTGCAAGCTGGAAAGTGCAAAATAAATATAACAATCAGCTCAAGACACTTAAAAATAATGATAGAAGAATCAAATACCAACATTTTTTGCTCTTTTCATGTTCCTATCTTGTATTTTTGGCTCATTCTCCATTTGTGAGCCATCGCCATTTTCTTCGGAGACAAATTTCCTTTTTACCCCTTGCTTTGACTCTCCTGGACCCTCTTGTTTGGTTTCTTCTGCCTTGCTATGGAATATATCAGTTAAAGTGGGTGGATGGGCCAATTCTCTGGCACCCTGTGGAAAATAAACAGCTACAAGTTTTAATGATTCAATAATCAATACTAGTAGTAAAATCGAATACCTACGGCTACAACTACAAGAATGATGAATCAGCATTTTATGACCTGAAGGGCATTGTCCAGATTGGTAGACATGAGAGAGAGTGTGTGGGCAACGGAGTCAAACCCTCTGATGAGTAACAAGGAATCTTCCTTCAATCGGATGCCTTGCTCATTCTATTAAAATAAAATAAAAAATGGCATTAATCGAAAGTTGTATGTTTCAACAATAAAACAGAAACAGAGACTGACCGTTGCAGTAGAGGGATTGGGTTGAGGATGATGAAGAAGGGTGTCAATCCTGGAGCGGAGAGTGCTCCAGAAACGTTGATCAGAGGATGGGCTGAACAGAGGAGAAGAACCCATAACACTTGTACTTGTGCCCTCCTCCTATCAATGTGCCAACGTCGCTTGAGAAACAAATCAAATAGCAAAACATTAAGATTAAGAGAGAATAAAAACGAACCTGTTTAAGGAGAGGAGGAGAAGGTGCCGCTGCCATTGAATTGAAACTTGAAAGAAAGAGATAGAGGAGGACAAGGGTTCTAACGGCTAGTTTTGAAAACTTGGTTTTGTCCATCACCACTTTATACTTTATATAGATGCCCAGCCCCATTTCGGTAACGTTCGGAAAATGTACTTCAAAGTCTTACTGCTTTTCAATGCGCCGCGCCTCGCCTAGCCTAGCCTAATAATATTTATTTATTACATCTAAAGCTGGTTAATGAAGCTAAACAAAATCAAGTAATTGATCATTTAAAAGATATAAAATAATAGAATTAAACATTTGTTTCCTTGTCAAAAAAAATCATTAATTAATCAAAATTTACATTTTGTACTTGTACTGGTCGAAGAGTGAAACCCGGCCACCGAGCTCGAATACCTGGCCCAGTCCGGAAGTTAAAGATAATAAGTTAAAGATCACTTAGTTAAATCCTGATATTATCTGAAATAACTTTATCTGGCTAAAAGAGATAATATCCCTTAAATTAAGGAATCACATCTCAAAAGAGATTTAAGAGATAAATCAGATCTCTAGAAGATATTTCAGAGATAAATCAGATCTCTAAAAGATATTTAAGAGATAAATCAGGTCTCTAAGAAACAGGGGAATCCTATTATAAAAGGAGGAGTACACATGATAGAAACTCATTTTTTACTGAACTCCGGTGACTCTCTTAAGCGTATTAGAGAAACTAGCGCCGACCAAGAGAGACTATCAGAGAGTCCTTGCTCCCTAGTATTCATCAGATACAACATTAAGAGATTGAGATCACCACGGCCAGGGGTTGAACCGAGAACTACGTCTGGCTTTGATTCCCATCGGGATACGTAGGACCGGAATATTACGTTCTGTCAAGCCAAAGTCTAAAACAACCCCAATTATCCACCCCTAGTTGGACGTTCTACGGCGAGGTTCCGGCAAACCGAATCTCGGCAGGAACATTTGGCGTCCACCGTGTGGCTGAGGTGAAACTTTCCCCGGTTCCACAAGAAAAGCTTGATGGTGACAACACGGAATGGTCTGCGAGGGGGGGCGAACAGCCTGAATCATGAGGACCATGAGGCTTCTAACGCCCAGAACCACGACAATCATCTTTCCTCCCCCCTCAGTGAAGATAACCCTCGATTGGAAGAAATTATGGAACAGCTCAAGCAGCTTCGGAAGGAGAACAAGGAGATATGCGCGCAAAATCAGAAGCTTTTAAAGGCCCGGAAAAGAGAAAGGTCCCTGACACCTTCTGACGAAGAGCAATCCTCACCCGAGGCTGACCAGAAGGATCCCCCCGCGAACTCTCCTCGAGGAACTAACCGAGCATCTAGAACTAAACCTCCTCCGGGGGCTTCAGAAGTCAAGTCTCACGCGGAAAGGACTAGCCAGAAAGGAAGGACATCGGACCGGCGTCCGAGGTTGCCCTTCACTGATGACATTAATGAGGTAATCGTGCCAAGTCATTTTAAGCCCCTTAATATCGACAAATTCAATGGCACCTCTGACCCAACCGAGCATGTGGAGTCCTTTATTTCCTCTATTTATTTGGTGACTGATTCGGAGGCCGTCATGTGCAAAGTTTTTCCAACCACTTTGCAAGGCCTAGCTCTGACCTGGCTAACAAATCTACCATCTCGGTCGATTGATTCCTTTGATGTGCTCATAACCAAGTTCACTGCACAATTTGCAAAGAAGTCAAGGCATAAAAGGCACTCGGTCTCACTGGTAAATTTCAAACAGGAGAGGAATGAATCACTCAGAGATTACATGGCTCGCTTCAATGCTAAGTAGATCCTGATTCCCAACATGAGCTCGGAACTCTGCCTCCACACCGTAATGGCCGGTCTGAAGCCAGGGCCATTCTTCGAGTACCTATCTCGGAAGTCACCGAGAGATTTTGAAGAGTTGCAGGAAAAGGCTACAGGTTTCATGACCTCGGAAGAGATGCTGGAATTTAAAAGGAGAGAAAGAGGTTTCGAGGACAAGAGCTCAGCCTCGAACAAAGACAGAAACAGGGGGTCTGACTCACAAAGGACCCAAAAAACTAATGAAAGAGAATCCCCGCAGAGGCATCCCAGGTACCAATCTTATACTCCGTTAAACCGATCTCGGGCAGCCATCCTTCAGGAGGTGTGCAGCGCTGAGTTGCTTACTTTACCTGGACCATCCAAAACACCGGACAATGCTGACAGAAGCAAAGAATGCATGTAACATCAAAACTATGGACACTCCATAGAAGAGTGCAGAACACTCCAGAGAAAGATTGAGGATTTAGTGCAAGCAGGCTGCCTTGATCGTTTCATCCGCCGAGATGACAACGGAGGCAGACGACCCGGTCGAAGACAACGGAGACACGGTTATGATAACCGAGACCGAGATGCAAACTTGCGAAGAAACCATCAGGGCGAAGACCGGTTGAATAACCAAAGGACCCCTATTGAAGAGTCGGAAGGAGGAATCAGGGGGGTCATCAATACGATCTCGGGGGGGTTTGCAGGCGGAGGAACGATGAGCTCGGCTCGGAGGCGTCATGTGAAAGCCCTCCGATCTGTTAACATGGTGTCTGGAAGGCCTCCAAGAGCAAGACCCCCCATAACATTCACAGATGATGATTTCCAAGGGGTAGATCCAAATCAAGATAACCCAATGGTGATAACGGTCGAGCTGGCCAACTTTTCGGTCAGACCAACACTTATTGACCAAGGGAGCTCGACCGATATCCTGTACCTGGCAACCTTCAAGAAGCTCGAAATTCCAGAAAAGCTGATCAAGGAGCAGGAAGACAAGCTAGTAGGGTTCGTCGGGGAGCAAGTCAAAACCCGAGGTTACATAGACCTCTTAACAACGTTTGGAGAAGGAAAACTCTCAAAATCCGTATCAGTCAGGTACGTCATTGTAGATGCCAACACGTCATATAACATCCTTATTAGAAGATCGACGTTGAATGAACTCGGAGCGATTGTCTCCACCCCACACCTGACAATGAAATTCCCAGTCGACTCTTGGGAGATAATTGCAGTCCGGGCTGACCAAAAGCTAGCCAGGCATTGCTATGTGGACAACCTGAAGGTTACTCGCCACCAGGGCGGCCCAAGGAATACCGAGGATGGCAAAGCAGAGCAGGTAAGCTCGGTCAGCTCGGTGACTTCAGCCAGCTCGGTCAGCATGTTTGAGTTGGACCCAAGGACGGAGATGCATGAGTCCAGGGCCGAACCAACAGAGTCTTTGGAAAAGTTCCAGTTGGGAGCCCATCCTAAATAATGCACCCACGTCGGTAGTCAATTGGACCCCTCCCTTAGAGAGAGGCTTCACACGGTCCTACGAAAGAATGCTGACCTGTTTGCCTGGAAGACATCGGATATGTCGGGCATAGACCCCAACTTTATGTGCCATAAGCTGTCTATATGTCCCGAAGCTAAACCTGTAACTCAGAAAAAGAAAACTTGGCGAGGAAAGGCGCCGAGCAATGGTCGAGGAGACTTCTAAACCGGTCCAGGCAAATTTCATCCGAGAGGTGAAATACACTACTTGGCTAGCCAACGTGGTATTGGTCCGAAAGGCCAATGGTAAATGGAGGATGTGCACTGACTATACCGACCTCAACAAGGCATGCCCAAAGGATTCCTATCCCTTGCCCAACATTGACAGACTGGTGGATGGGGCCTCAGGTTACAAGGTCTTGTCCTTTTTGGACGCATATTCAGGTTATAACCAGATCAGGATGTATCCACTCGACGAGGAAAAAACAGCATTTATGACTGATGGGGCAAACTACTGCTACCGAGTAATGCCCTTCGGCCTAAAAAATGCCGGTGCAACATATCAGAGGCTTATGGACAAGGTTTTCGCCAGTCAAATCGGAAAGAACTTAGAAGTATATGTTGATGACATGGTGGTAAAATCCAAAGATCCGAACCAGCACCCTGCCGACCTTGAAGAAATCTTCGTCCAGCTCAGAAAGTACAACATGAGGCTAAATCCAGCAAAGTGCTCTTTTGGTGTCCAAGGAGGAAAATTCTTGGGATATATGCTAACACACCGAGGCATAGAAGCTAATCCGGATAAATGCAAAGTCGTCATGGAAATGTGAAGTCCTCGGAATGTGAAAGAAATTCATAGGCTAGCCGGCCGGTTAGCCTCCCTATCCCGCTTTCTCCCGAAGTCTGCAGAGAAGGCAAGACCTTTCTTCCAGCTCTTGAAAAAGCCAAAGGATTTCATTTGGACTGAAGAATGTGAGAAGGCCTTCGAAGATCTGAAACTCTTCCTAGCATCTCCCCCAATCCTCACTCGGCCTCAGCTCGGCAAAGAACTGTACCTGTACCTCTCCGTCAATGATTGTGCAATCAGTGCAGTGATCATCCAGGAAGAGGAGGAGCAACAGATGCCGGTGTACTATGTCAGTAGGATCCTGAAAGGAGCGGAAACGCGATATCAAGTAATTGAAAAGCTGGCCCTCGCCTTAGTTATGGCAGCTCGGAGGTTACGGCCCTATTTCCAGTCACACCAAGTCATAGTCAAGACTGATCATCCAATAAATCAAGTACTCAGGAAACCTGATCTAGCCGGACGAATGATAGCTTGGTCTGTAGAATTTTTGGAATTCGGTCTACGGTATGAACCGATAGGGCCAATGAAAGCACAATGCCTCTCTGACTTCATTACCGAGCTCTCTTCCAAACCGAGGTCAGAGTCCTTCATCTGGCTCCTATATGTTGACGGATCATCTAACTTGAAAGGAAGCGGGGCTGGAATAATTCTTGAGGGACCCGATGATCTAATCCTCGAGCAATCTTTAAAGTTTGGGTTCACTGCTTCAAACAACCAAGCAGAATATGAAGCCCTTATTGCTGGACTAATGTTAGCTAAAGAAATTGGGGTCTGGGAACTAAAATGCCGAAGTGACTCACAGCTTGTAACAGGACAAGTCTCGGGCAATTATCAGACAAAGGACCCCCAGCTAACCAGATATCTCTACAAGGTTAATAGACTCATTTCTGAATTTGAGCATTTCTCCATTGAACACATACCTCGGGAAGAAAAGTCCCGGGCAGATCTGCTATCCAAATTGGCTAGCACCAAGAGGGCTGGCCAACTAAGAACTTTCATTCAGGAAAACCTCCTCGAGCCGAGCATAAAAATCGCCAAAGTGACAGTGACCGAGCACTATGACCGGGGCTGGATAACTCCAATCTGGGAGTATCTAACCTCGGACAAACTACCCGATGACCCAAAGGAGGCAAGGTGAATCCGTCTGAAATCTTACCACTACACCATCCTAGATGGTGAGCTGTACAAAAGAGGATTCGCCAGGCCATTACTGAAGTGCCTCACAAAGGAGCAGTCCGAGTATGTAATGGGTGAGATGCATCGAGGAATCTGTGGAATGCATTCAGGTGGCCGATCTCTGGCAGCTCGGGTCCTACGAGCAGGGTTTTACTGGCCAACCATGAGACTGGATTGTTCTACTTGGACCAATAGGTGTGAGCCCTACCAGAAGTTCGCCAGCATAGCTCGTGCTCCAGGGGAAGAGCTTCATTCCATGTTCTCGCCGTGGCCGTTTACTATGTGGGGGATGGACATAGTCGGTCCTTTCCCAATGGCCAAGGGTCAAGTCAAGTTCCTCCTGGTAGGTGTAGACTACTTCACCAAGTGGATTGAAGCAGAACCATTGGCTACGATAACTGCCAAAAAGGTCCAAAATTTTGTATGGAAGAACATCATATGCAGACATGGCCTTCCTTATGCAGTTGTTACAGACAACGGAAAGCAATTCACTGATAAGGAGCTTGGAGAGTTTTACTCCAACCTCGGAACTAAACACAAAGTGACCTCGGTTGAGCATCCACAAACAAATGGCCAAGCAGAGACAGCCAATAAAGTCATTCTAAACGAGTTCAAAAGAAGGTTAGGACAATCAAAAGGGGCTTGGGTTGAACAATTACCAAGCATCCTATGGGCCTACCATTTCTCACCACAATCTTTGACGGGAGAAACACCGTTCAAACTAACCTATGGAACCGATGTAATGATTCCAGTTGAGCTCGGTGAACTCTCTTTCCGAAGGCAGCATCACGATCAAAGCAAAAATGAAGAAGAACTCCGAGTTGAGCTTGACATGGTCGAGGAAGTTCGAGATACGATAAAAATCAGAGACGTGCTGTGCAAGCAAAAAGCAACTCGAAAGTACAACTCAAGGCTGTGCCCAAGGGAATTTGTGCAATGTGACTTAGGGCTGATATTGCAAAGCGGCGCGAGAAAAGACCCCAGAGAGGGTAAGCTCGCGGCAAACTGGTCAGGACCATTCAGGATAGTAGAAAATCTAGGAAATGGTGCCTACAGGCTAGAAGAATTGTCAGGAAAGTCGGTTCCAAGAACATGGAACACTTCCCACCTTAAGTTTTATTTTAGCTAAGGTTAGAGGTGATGCACTCTTTTTCCTATCTCGGTCGTTTTCCCATGAGGTTTTGACCGAGAAGGTTTTAACGAGGCACACTAGGGAAAATAAATAAATAAAATCATTTTCAATTGAGCTATTATGCAAAAAATACGGCGTTAAAACTGCCAAAAAACCTAAAGAGGCTAACCAAGCCAAAATCGACCGACCAGGGTCGAAGTGCCGAGCTTATAAAGGTGCATAAATCCTAAAGAGGCTGACCGAGCCAAAATCGACCGATCAGGGTCAAAGTGTCGAGCCTATAAAGGTGCATAAATCCTAAAGAGACTGACCGAGCCAAAATCGACCGACCAAAGTCGAAGCGTCGAGCCTATAAAGGTGTATAAATCCTAAAGAGGCTAACCGAGCCAAAATCGACCGACCAGGGTCGAAGTGCCGAGCCTATAAAGGTGCATAAATCCTAAAGAGGCTGACCGAGCAAAAATCGACCGATCAGGGTCGAAGTGCCGAGCCTATAAAGGTTCATAAATCCTAAAGAGGCTGACCGAGCTAAAATCGACCGATCAGGGTCGAAATGCCGAGCCTATAAAGGTGTACAAAACCTAAAAAGGCTGACCGAGCTAAAATCGACCGACCAGGGTCGAAGCGTCGAGCCTATAAAGATTAGAAAATTTTTAAAGTACAAACAGATTCACAAGTAAACAAGAAATTTCATTAAATAAAAGGGGCAAGGCCCCGAATACATATGGGTTCAAAATAAAAAAGGCGCTGCCCAAAAACAATGTGTTTCCTAACAATACAATTTCAGGAGTCAAGGTCATCCTCGGCATTTGGAGGAATGATAGCAGATTGACCGAGTAGGTCCACTTCACCTTCGGGTCCCTCCTCGGCCCCTTGAGCCTCGCCCTCCTCCCCGAGAGCTACGGCATCCTCGTCCTCATCCTCCAGCTCGGCCAACGGAACAAGGATTCCATCCCGATTAAAATCCTTGTCCACATCGGCACAGGAGAAGTCAGCAGTCGGGTTGAAGTGCTGAAGTTGCTTCACGGCTGGGGAGAAACCGTTAACATGCTCCCTCATGATTGAAGCCTCAGCTTCAACTAGATCAGCACGGAGCCTCAGATTCTCCTCCTTCTTGGCCTCCAGCAACCTCTGCAGCTCCAGATTGGCTTCCTTCTCGGCTTGCAGCCCTTTCACAACGTTTTGAAGGTTGAGTCGATCGGCTCTTTCTGTCTCCAGCTCGGCCGTAAGGGTGGCATTGCCTTCTTCCAGCTCTATCTTCTGAGCCTTCAGCTGAACGATAACCCGACCTTGCTCCTCACATTTGGCCATGGCCTGAGAAAACTCATCCCTCACCCTCAAGGCTCGATCTAAATCGGCTCTCATTACCTCCATTTTTTTTAACATTGTTAATAACCTGCTGGCTCCAGAAGCGAGTAATAGAGGCAATCCGGAGGGCATAAGCAGCGGCAGCCTCCATGCTCTCCTCTAGCCCTTGCTCCAGCAAAAGTCGAGCGTCATAAGGTTTCAGTACCTGACTATTAATCAGGCCTATAGGATCGAACTCATTCCCCCAGAGCGAGCTAATCCCGGGATTGTAGTTCCCGTTATACCATTTGGTATCCGACGCAAGATCGATCACCCTGGGAACATCGCCCGACGTCATAGCAGCAACAGGAATTTGCTCAATCATCAGAGGAGAAGGACTTCCCATCGGGACTTCTGACATCATGTCTTCCCGAGTCGTCTTCGGAGGTCGGGTGCTCGGTGCAAAAGCTTCAGCCTCCTTGTGTTTCTTTCCTTTGACGTTTGAAGATCCGCCCGCTCCTTGGTGGGCTAATTTCTTCATCAAAGCCTTTTATTTGAATTTCCCCATTATCACTGCAAGAAGGAAATCAGTTAAGAAAAATAAGCACGCTACAGAGTAAATTACCACTTATCAACAAAAAGTTACTTACAGTCAAAATCAGCTTGCCGAGTAGAGGAAGCCCTAAGCTTTAAAAGCCTACCACAAGGCAATGGCCGAGGACACAGTTTTAGGACCTCGACGTCAGCTCACTCCTGGGAGGTCATGCAGTCGAGGTCGTATCCAGAAAATTTGGTAGGGTGTGGTTGCCAATAGAAAGGAAACTTAGGGCTTCCGGACGAGTCAAAGAAGACAGACTCGTTACCCTCTAGAGGTCGGATTTTAAAGAAATCCGATTTGAAGAATTTGTACGAGCTCTTATAGAGCCCAATGACCCCCCTCTCAATTCCACTCAGTGAGATCCAACCGACTCGGTCCCCGAAGCGAACTCGATAAAAGTACAAGAACTTAGGAGCGGTGGCCTCTATTCCTAGCTGGCCACATAGAATTTGAAAGGCTTTCAGAAATGTCCAGCTATTCGGATGAAGCTGGGTAGGAGCGACGTTCATAGTTCGCAAAATTTCGCACTCAAATGGACTGAAGGGAATAGAGATCCCAATTTGTTCAAAGAAGGTTTTATATACATATGTAAAAGGTGGCTCAGATGAAGGGGGGAAAGGAAAACATGCTCATCCTCGCCACAGGGAAGGCATTCTACGATACCTCGTTTAACTGTAACCTTGTGTTTCATAGCTTCAAGAGAAGCAAAATCCCTAAAATTAGAGTGAAATCCAGTAACATCAGGTTTTACCCAGAAATATCCAGGAATGGTAATTTCTGGGTAGGGAACCCCAGGCATCCTAGACACACGCCTATGACGCTTGGGAACAACAACGACGTCTGGAGTAGCAGAGCTCCTCCAAGAAGAAGAAGAAGAAGAAGAAGAAGAAGAACCCCTGTCACCCCCGCCTCCGTGAGAGGAAGAGGGAGAAGAATGGGGAGAACACCCAATCAGATGGAGCTCAGGCTCCGCAACCTGAACCCCAGAGGAGACATTCTGGGATACCTCAAATGAACTCTCCATGGATGAACAATCAGAAAGCAAACCTAAGGAAGTTTGAAAGAGCAGCACGTACCTTAAAGAGAGTATGAATGCTTGGGCCAGAAAGAGCTCGAGAATAAGAAAAGTCTATGGCTTAGAGAAAGATGAAATCCCGCGCTAGAGGCTCCCCCAAATTTATAGGAAAAAGTGCAACGTCCTCTCGGCGAATTAACGAGGGTTGTTGGCAGACGAGAGCAGGGAAGCGTCCCTTCAAGTCTGACCACATTCACCAACTAATGAAAAACAACCACGTGGCAGAAGTGTCATCATGTACATTGCCATCGCGGGAAAATAGGGGCACGCCACAATCCATAAAATCTCGGAAACAATGCCACAGAGGCCACGCGTCACGCAGAGTGACGTTTCCTTTCCATCTCGAGAACCGTGAAAGTATGGCGTCAGCACAAAGCAAATAATCATCTCCACCTCGGCTAGCCTCGGCTCCCGCGAAAAAGCTTCCACGCCGTTGGCTCAAAGCTTGGGGGCTTGTGTATGAGCCGAGATACAGAGTCCAACACCCCGAAAGCATCAAGCTCGGTCACCCGAGCTGCTCACCGAGTTGGAGGATGTATATATATATAGAGTACGAAGCTCGACCAATCACCTCGCCTGGCCTAAATACAACAAGATGAAACCGAGTTCCTGAGCTCGGCTAACATCATGAAAGCTTTTACGCCTAATCAGCTCAAAGCTTGGGGGGCTTATGTATTGGCCGAAGAGTGAAACCCGGCCACCGAGCTCGAATACCCGGCCTAGTCCGGAAGTTAAAGATAATAAGTTAAATATCACTTAGTTAAATCCTGATATTATCTGAAATAACCTTATCTGGCTAAAAGAGATAATATCCCTTAAATTAAGGAATCACATCTCAAAAGAGATTTAAGAGATAAATCAGATCTCAAGAAGATATATATTTAAGAGATAAATCAGATCTCTAAAAGATATTTAAGAGATAAATCAGGTCTCTAAGAGATAGGGGAATCCTATTATAAAAGGAAGAGTACCCATGATAGAAACTCACTTTTTACTGAACTCTGGTGACTCTCTCTTAAGCGTATTAGAGAAACTAGCGCCGACCAAGAGACTATCAGAGAGTCCTTGCTCCCTAATATTCATCAGATACAAAATTAAGAGATTGAGATCACCACGGCCAAGGGTTGAACCAAGAACTACGTCTGACTTTGATTCCCATCGGGATACGTAGGACCGGAATATTACGTTCTATCAAGCCAAAGTCTAAAACAACCTCAATTATCCAGCCCCTAGTTGGACGCTCTACGACGAGGTTCTGACAAACCGGAGCTCGGCAGGAACAGTACTCTTTAATTATAAGAATTTAGTGATAAACATTAACAGCACGGATAATGTTAACATCTACTAAATGAATCTAGATCTCGCACGGATAAGACTAAAGGTTGTGAAGAAATTTGTGCTCAAATCAACTTCATTTCTAGTGCTTTACCGATCAAAATTGCACCTTCATCCCTCAGTGGTCAGTTCATTCTCGGACAAAATTAAGAAATTGTTTCGATGCTATGCAGCTAAGAAGCAAAAGATGCAGCAGCATTTGCCGTATTGATGTCATTCCCAGCCATATAAAAAATTTATACAAGTCCAACCTAAAATTTCTATTGCTATTGCTATGCCTAAACGTATCTTAGACTTGGTGTTTCACCAGATATAAACTCGGCTTGAACCTCTTCTCAAAGCCTCCAAAATTAGCTTTACTTGATTGATTTCTTGGCATTAAAGTTTGCCTAGCAGAACTCCCATCACCATCATTAGCCTATTACTCTGGCTAAGCGGACATGATACAAGTTGATTGAAAATGGGCAATGTTGCCACGTCTGTGCTGTAACAACGACATTCACATGTTACAATATTTACAAGCTCCCACCAAAATTATATATATTTGGTACACAACAACACTTGGTTATATTCAGTTATTCACATCCAAACATGGTATTCATTGAAAAGTGTAAGAAAAAATCATTTATAAATAATCCGGTGGCACATTTCCTTTCCATACACGTCGAGGAGCTTGTACTTTCAACACCGACACCATGCCAGCTGCACTGCATGCTTCTGCTGAATCCCCTCCTTGTCTGCTTCTGTGCTGCTACCCCACATACAACCAAATGCAAGAATTTTGGATAACTATTATTAATCATAGTGATAGTATTAGTAGCCATGCATGCTTAAAAAAATCAGTAACAATATGTCTGCCAGCACACAAAAATAATAATAATAATAATAATTCTCTAGTCATGTCTGCTAGCATTTGATGAAATTGCCAATTACTATTATATTTTTTGTACAATGGTTGTTGCCAAATTCATTGCCTCTTTCGTTCAACTTTAACCAAGTTTTAACATGCTTTTGTTACATTTAGCATATATCTTTAGCTCATCTTTCCCAAATTTGAGAATACTTCGTAAAATTAATGAATAATGGTTGATAATAAGGAGTGAGAATCTATGATTAAGCTTATTAATTACTTGTGCAATAAACAAGACATATACCATAGTTTCGTGATTAGAGATTTTCAAATCAGCAGATTTAAAATTTATGTTTCGAGGCAATGAACGAGATGAACATTGAAGAAGGATGTGTAATTAATGCGATTAACGAAAGTATGGGTCCTAATTTAAATTTGGTATTTAAAGGCTTCCAGTAGTGCTCTTTTTGGAGTTACCTACTTACCTGCCTGGTTGTGATTGATGCTGCTGTTGCACCAACAATAGTCGCATGACTCACATGACCTCATTCTTCATAATAAATATGAAAGATGGTTCCCATGTCAATATTTAACTTGTAACCTAGACGAAAGGGAAAATATTAAGGCAGTCCATGAAGTAAATTCAGCAAGCCAAGTTTATTCTGAACTATATGTCAGAATTTGGGGATGAAGAAATACATATCAATTCAATTTAGTATATATAATATGCTCCACATTATAGTGGAAATTGTAAGGAATACAATATATAGTGATTCTAATATGGACACATGTTTATTGGGAACATTAACAATTTTTTTATGATAATTTTTAAATAATTATAATAAGAGTATTATTGTCTTTTTCAATTATTATTACTTTCATAACTAATGATTTGATTGATTGTGTCTAATAGAGAATGTGTTTAATAAAAAAATTTATATTATCAATCAATCAAATATTATCTCAGATGACTTCTAAGAAATTACTATAAAAGTTAGCTATTTTTAGAATTTAATATATATATAATATAAAAAAAATTACATAATCATCCAATCGTATCTCATCATATAGATGTTTATAAACATATTTTATGAATTAATATAACAAACTGACGTGATGACGGTGAAGTGAGATAGATTTCTACCATGAGAAATCTCACCATATTATGGGAATTGATCTAAACCAAATGATCTCTAGTCAGGTTGCTTTAATTTCCAGAGATTCTCTGATATTACTGCAATTAAAAGGAAGGTTGATGTTGTATGGTCTCCCCCTCGCATTGACTCCTATCAATGGTAGTTCTGCGTAGAGTGGTGTCATTCGGGACTCGAATGGAATGAAACTTTTATTAAAGGTAACGTTGGATCTAGTAGTGCAGTTGTTGCGGAGCTATATGGAGTCATTTTTAGCTAGCCATTTAGCTTGCTTAAGACTTATACCTCTCTCCTGTAATTTTCGAGATAGATTCTCAGATGGTGATAAACTTCGTAAAAAGAAAAAATGGAGTTCTTCTATTGCTTCCCTTCAACCTGTGGCCAAGCAGACTCTGATGAATCAGGCTCCTCCAATGTTAGATCTTCTTCTCAGAGATGAAATGATGCTTTGGGGCTTAGTACCCTGCGTTTGATTGATTAATTTTTCGTGTTTTCCTCTTTTTGATTAAAAAAAAAGGAAAAATTTATTCCGCCTATACAAAAATATTTTTAAAACAAAAGACCAAGAATATTTTAGTGGGACTCGGACTCGGACTCAGACTCATAAGGCAATCGTGGAATCATATTCATAAATCGGGTTTACACGTCATCCCCACCTTAAGCTAAAGCCTCCTCGATCTTTATCGTATTCCCCTTCTATAATCTCTATCATTTTTTTTTTAATGGTGTTCCTCTATCATTGTTTTCTATTACTAAGCACAACGACCCACTAACTATGGCCTATCTTGCGGCGTAATTTATTTAATTTTTAATGTCTTTTTTAAATCACTCTTTGAAGGTGTTATGAGAATAATAATTTGCTTTTATTTATCTTGTAATAATATATGTAAATTTTAAATAATAATGATATTTGGATATAAAAATGGTGTTCAACACCGTATAAAATTACTCATTCCTATTTATTTATTATTTTTTCTCTCTCGTCATGTATTTCATCACTCCCAAGATACTCACATGTTCTATGATATCTATGCAAAATGTTCAAATATCTTTACTCTATTTAAATATGTCTTGCTAACATGTATTATAAGTATATTGGTTAAGAAAATAAAAAATGAAAACTTTATATTAAAAAAAACAACTTTTACATTTGTAAGATATTGAATTCATAACTTTCAATATAAAATTTCTATCTTTAAAATTTTAATCATTGTTAACATTTGCCTTTTAAAAATATATTTAGACATTTCTGGCGCAGGAATCTGGATGACACAAAGAGGGAATTTTCTTTTTGGATTAATTTGTAATAATGGTGTAAAAACCTTCTTTTAACTTTTAAGATGATAATCGATTATGTATTATCATATTAATAAAAATATTAAACTATTAAAATAAATATTTTAAAATTTATAAAATTATATATCATTAAATTTTTTATGAATATAAAAAAGTACACAGAAAATATATCAAAATTATATCATTTTTATTTTTTTCCTTTTTTTTGTGTGCAAGTTTTCTTAATTTTATTTTATAAAGGAATATTTAACTCTTAAGACAAATACATTCTTGTCCGCTTTACACAAACACTAGATTATAAGGATAATTGGAAGTATATACTCAACCCATGTATAATTTAATCCAATTACTTCAAGCTACCAAGTTGGGTTAGGTAATCAGCATACTGCTAATTCTACTTGGTGGCCATCCTTTCAAAGAAATTCCCCAGTATCCTTATCATCATTTTTATCCTTAAAAAAGAAAAAGAAAAAAAGAGAAAACTTGTATGTGACAGCATTAGCATGTGTTTGTTCAACTCTTCACTAAAGCCACAAAACTCATGAAAACCTCTTTTTTTATTATGTGGTTCTTACTTGTTACTTTGTTAAAGAAGAAAAGGGTATGTTATTTTGCAGGAAGCTTGTGGGGTCCGGTAGTTACCCAATGGAGAAGGCAAGTAAAGTAAAGTGTTAGAGATGCATTATTCGAATATATTTAAGTGACATAATAAAAATATTGATGTGCAGAAAATAAATAGGTTTGAATATCATTAAATGATAAAAATACAAGGGGTATTAATTATAAATTTATTTATATGAGTAACAAGCATTGTCAACATGAAAATAAAAAAAAAATGAAAGCTTTTAATTTATAGTGAAGAATGAAAATGGATGGTATTGATAGCGGTGGAGTACATTACCGACGGTATCTAAGTTGTGGTTGTGGTGGGATTAAATAAAGATATTAGATACAAAGGGTGGGTGGCAATTGAGGAAGAGTTTTCCTACTTAATTACTCCTTTGTCCTTTGTTTGGGTTGGGAGCAACACAACACAACACAACACAAGCAAGCAAGCAAGCAAGCAGAGGGTGCATGAAGAACAACAATCATTGATCAACAAGAGCGCAGAGAATGGTTGGTGGGGAGGCAGACATGAATGAACTTTCTCTGCTATTCTCACTCCTCACCCTAATGTAGCACAAGAAGCCGCTAGCTCATCCCTTTACAATCTGTGAGTTTCTCTTCTCTCACTCTATCCTTTTCCTCACCACTTGCACCAAAGGCTCACCCTTTCTTTTCTTTTCTGGGGAGGAGAATATCAACTATCAAGTGTCTGCAGCTGATAATTCCTGTCACGTGAGCAAATAAAAATTACATCTTTATTACAAAATTTATAGAAATATTTTCGGTCCAAGTTCTGGAGTGGCCAGGGAGATGAGACAATTCGTTGAAGTTGGTTATTGGTTTGGGACAAGAGACTGGGATCTAGGGGAATATTACGCTTTTAGGTTGCTCATACTTGTTTTAGACAGATCTAACCAAACATGAAGAATGAGAATACAGGATTATGATTTCTATATATATATGTGTGCATAAGACACAGAGATCTTGCAATGAGGGGATGGATTGGGAGAATTGCTTATGTGATACAAGTTTTAGAATAGACTAAGCTTAAGTTATCCTTCTTTTAAATGATGCCATGATGAGAAGTAACTTGTATTGATGATATTTCATTTGTTGATTGTTGACATTGATCCTGTCCATTTATTTGCAGCTTGGACATGGGGAGTGAAACCGAAGATGTATACCTTTCATTGGGGCTTAAAGAATTGGATAATCCACGGGTTTTATCACTACTTTCTTCATTTGTTGAGAGATCAGTTGAGAGAAATGAAACTCTGTTGGAGGGGAAGCAAATAAAAGATGTTGTAACAGTATTCCATGGTTTAAGAGCACCTACTCTGAGTGTTGGTAAATACATTGATCGTATCTTCAAGTACTCAGGTTGCAGCCCATCCTGCTTTGTTGTTGCACACATCTATGTGGATCGATTTATTCAGCACACGGAGGTCAAATTGACTTCACTTAATGTGCACCGCCTTCTCATAACAAGCATTATGCTAGCAGCAAAATTTATTGATGATGCGTAAGTGCAAGTTTAAAACTGAACATAATATTGCATGTATCAGTTCAAGCAGTTAACATAGCTTCTTTGT
Source organism: Sophora flavescens (assembly GCA_030762895.1). NCBI lineage: Eukaryota > Viridiplantae > Streptophyta > Magnoliopsida > Fabales > Fabaceae > Sophora > Sophora flavescens. The sequence goes on along the minus strand of CM061070.1, from coordinate 141,055,935 downwards.
ATTTGGTTTTGCAGATTCTTCAACAACGCTTACTATGCAAAAGTAGGAGGAGTAAGCACATCTGAGTTAAACAGGTTGGAGACCAGCTTTCTGTTGGGCATAGATTTTAGACTTCAGGTTAGTGTAGACACGTTTGCAAGATATTGTTGGCAATTGGAGAAACAAGCTTCAGAAACACTCCAAATTGAAAGGCCAATGCAGGCTTGTAGAATTAAAGAAAGCTGGTCAAACAAAGATGATTCTACTCGTGCTTCCCACAATGTATCATTGCAGTTCCACAGTTAACCGATACAAGAATATTCCAAAATCAAATACATTGTTCCTATATTCACGCCATTGGTAATTCAACCATTTTTAAACGGACATTGTTGTGGTTGGTTATCCTTCCTTTTCATTCTCTAGTTTCTGTTTTTGGTTTTGCCCTCGTTTGTAATTGTAAGCTTGTAATTGGATAGAGATTGTGATCCCATACCCTTCAGTCTCTGCTGGTTATTCACTATACAATCATTTCTTGATCACACAAAGCTGTTCCTCCTCCAAATCTCACAAAATCCAACCGACAAAATATATTATCTATACTATTGATATAAAGAATATTTTCACTCGTTACATTTTTTTTTTTTTTACCCTCAAGCTCGGTGTTCTTATATAAAAAATTAAACTCTTAATAAGAATGTGCTTGTCAGAACTTAATTTTTGTTCCCCTACACTTCAGTCCCAGTATGCTTTTATTCATATTTTCAGTTTCAGATACAATTATCAATCTCAAATATGGGTGGCATAGGGTATAGGCTTAAGCTGGGAAAGGGTAGTATATGTAATTTACTCTAAATTGATTGTCCTACCTACATCATAGTTCCTTCATTCCTTAGCTTGATCGTGTTTTATCTTTTTTTAACAATTTGAGCTCCAACGGCATCCCAAAATTGCAATAAGCATTTCAGCCCGAATTTTAATCATTATAACAACTAGAGATATACAAAACAATAATGCATGATGCATACAAAGAGCCCAAGGCACAGTAGTTGTATACAGATACAAAGTTACAATACACCAACTAATTTACATGATCATAGCACTAGCAGGAAGAATCCATTGCTTCATATCTTTTGTTTAGTGTACATCAAATCTCCGAAGGTCTTGTCATATCAGAACATTCACGACCTTTCCCTTCCATGATGTCATTCATAATCACAATATCCATATTCGTTTATCTTAAGTTCCGCTCTCTCTGCTCCTGCTCCAGAAGGTCCTCCAGCATTCTTTTCAATTCAAGCTTCCAAGAGCATCACCTAGGAGGCCTCTCCAGAGCAGTCCAACCAAACTTACCTTTTCTAAAATCTGCCAGGACACGGAATGCTGCTTGATGAACATCTCCATTAAAAATTTGGATGGCAAGCTTCTCGATGAATCTGCAATTTAGTAAATATATAATGCCAAATTAAGAAGAAACTACTTAAAATATCAAGCGATGTGAGCTCTATCTGACCTCTAAATGCAAAAGACACATAAATCAACATAAAAAAAAAAACAAAAAAAAACAAAGTACATACATTTTGCCACATTGACTATCTACATCAATCCTGTATCGTTTACGAAGAACATCTCCACCTACATCGAACAAAGAATGCGAATTGTAAGTTTGAAGAAGGGGAGGGGGATTCAAACAGATGTAATCATGTACAGGGATTTTTAAGTAAGACCCCAAACTGGATTGGTTTATTAAATTATAGAATGCAAATTAGGAAGACGTAAAACACTATGCAAAATACCAGTGAAACTTCTAAAGTCGATTTCCTAAACATCCTATGACAAAGAAAGCCACCCATTCTCTTTGAGATCCAGAAACTGCAATGTTTTCTTAACCAAAATAAGATTCCACCTTGGCTGCATGAGATGACACATACCTACTGTGGGAAGCTTTGTAAGCATCTGCACAAGAATTGCAGCAACATCAGCTACATCGTAGGCCCTCTCTCCAATGTCATCGCATATGGCGAGTTTTATAGCAGCTGACTGATCACTGATTCGCATTGGGAGTATCCCAGGAGAATCTAGCAGTTCAAGATCTTTGCCAAAGCGAACCCACCTTTTGCATTAAGAAAGGGATATGATAAATTTTGTATTCAGTATGTGTAATGAGAGATCCACTCCTGTTTCTTGTTTGAGCTCAGACTTCAAGCCAGAATAGTGAACTCTAGTAGGAAATTTTGTTTTTGACACTATTAGCACTTAAACAGAACATACCACCGTTGACTTTTTCCTCTGTTGAGAGCAAAAAAAATCCCAGAAGCTATATTTTTTCAGCATTTGGGATATAAATCTAGGTTGTCAAAGGGGGTTAGTGATAAAATTATTGGCATATTTAGAATCAATAACAGAGAGTAGAGACTTAACAGTACAAGGCATTAGCACCATGTAAAAACTGAAACAAAATACAACTAAGTTCATGAACAAATAAAAAAACTGCTTCAATTTTTTAAATACTTTCAATTTCTAGATAAAAAAATGATTTAGGCAACTAAAATGAATAACTTACCTCAATTCTCTTGTGACTCCTGGCCTGGGAGCTGCTGGGCACATTCTTCGCTTTAACAAACGGTTGATCAAAGATGATTTTCCAACATTAGGGTATCCAACTATTCCTGCTCGAACCTATCCAATAGTAACATAGATTCTCTAAATAATATTAATAATAATAATATTTTGAGATTATACAGAAAATATATAGTAATAATTATATTTTGAGAAGCATTACATGTCAACAACAATGACTTGCCATCAAGTAAAGGACAATTTTTTTGTCAAAAAAAAAAAGTAAAGGACAATTTTGCTCTATGCAGGTTTATTGACTGTAAGATCTACTTGCATAGTACACAATGATTTGCGTTAATAATTAATAAATATTTGGAGTAGAATTATGAATCAAAAGAAAGCAACATGAATTATTTACTCAATAATTTACTTGGAAAACTCAATTATATTCAATAAAAAAATGACTAAAAGTGTGTACAACTTATAGATAAGGCACTTTGATTTTTCAAAATAATAAATTCAGGTGAATGCTAGGGGAAGGATTAAAGAAAGCAACTAAATTTTATTTTTGTTATATCATTTACTGAAGAATGAGTTTTGCTCTGATGAAATTTACTGAAAAAAGTTAGAAAATTTTTGTAGTATCATAGCAAGCACAGGAGCTAGAATACACACAATTCTTTCTTTCTCTAGCAAAAGACATGTTTCTTTATTCCTTGAGATAGAAAAGGAAGTAATCCTTTTACCAGAAAATTTGCATAGGAAATGAACAAAGAGAGTCAAAATTGATTTTCAATTGCTAGCAGTAACCCACCGGGCGAGGAAGTAGTCCTTTGGCTCTACGCTTAACATTTACATCAGCTGCTAATTCCTTTGCTAACCGGCCTAGCTTCATTGTTCCCTGTACTTACAGCATAGGATCAAACAGGCTGTACATGAAACTTCAAAATATGGAGTGCGGGGAAAAAAGATGTTGTGTGGATGGGTACCATTCCAAGTTGGCCATTGGAAAAGACAACCTTGGTGCCTTGTCCAGAAAAATAAGCTGCCCAAGCATTGCGGTCTGCAGTTGATATCATGTCTTCTCTATTTAAAACCAAAATTCTCTTCCTATTACCAAGCCATAAATCCATCTGCAAAAGCAGAAGTAACAGTGAGATCAAGAGTTAGGATGTGTAATCCTAGGCCTAAGCCTAAATATTGTATCTGGTTGTAGGGTCTCACTAATGATTTATGCCCCATTTAGAAGCATTGTGACATTTATAAAAGAAAAAAAAATTAGTGCAAAATATAGTAATTATTCATTAAACAAAGAAGCCATGGAAAATGAGTGTAACACTTTATATGATATAAATCAACTATAAAATAAAGAAGCCAAGAGCAACAATAGAGAAGTGCAATAAACAAGTATGGATTTCTTCAACCAAACCCAGGAGGGAAAGGTAAAACATTGAAGGCTTTAAACTGGTTTAAGACAAAAAAAGGGGGGGTAGAGAGGATAAAAGTAAAAACACGAGGCATTATTTATACTTAAAATATTATTTAAGAAAGAAACAATTGCCTGTGGATGAGTTGTGGACATGGGAATTCTGCCATCCCTAACCTCAATGACAACATCCATCAACTTGAGCTGCTCCTTTAGTTCTTTTTCTGCTTTTGCAATATGACCAGGAAACCACTGGCAGCACAATAAATACAAATCAGCAATTCAGCATTCTAAGTTTTGCAATAACAATAGGGCACGTATATAGAAGACCTGCACAGGGCGTAATGGCTTTGTCCAGTGATAAAGATCAGTGTCAAGATCATCAGTCTCTCTTCGGCATCCATCAAATATGTTGCTGTTGCGGTTGACATTTTCACAAAAGCTAGAACCTTTCACACCAACTATCTGCAAAAACACTCAATGTTGGTGACTAAATTATAAAACACAAGAACAATTAATTAAGAAAGCAATCAGTAATATGAATGCCTGAATGGTGGGAGATTGGGATGAGAGGTTTGGAGTGGCAGCGAGAGCGGTTGGGGAGGAGAGTCTAACTCTGCTGCTGGGAACAAAAATTGAGCTGTTGGTCGAGAGCCACAACCCTGATACTGATATCTCTGCTGCACTCATCCTCCTTCCTTCTTTCTCTTTGGGATAATTCAAAGGAAAACGACTCAAATATTTTTCTATTTGACCTAAAAAAGATACAAATAATTCATTTTAAATTTAAATATTTATAAATAAAATTTAAGAGTCATATTTATCATTTTAACTTCGAGTAGATCGCTGTGAGATAAGTTATTTTGTGTTTGTTTACTATCCTTAAAATCATTTTTTAAAGGTAGAAAAAGGCATGTGGCACATTAAGGAAGAGTTATGGAGAATAACTCAAATTCAAGAATGAATACATTTTTGGTAACCATGATATAGATACGAAGTATCCACCATCGTTAACAGTTTTTCATATACAAGAGTCAGGATTCGAACCCCTTATCACTTGCTTAACGTGTCCAAATTCCTTACCACTTGGACCAACCAAATGTTGGTCAAGAATGAATATTTTAATTTAATATATAAAATATTAAAAGTTGAAACAATTTTTTTTTAAAAAAAATTTAACCAAAATATCCATGAGGCTAAATTTCAGATCATATATGACAGTTATGTAAAGCCTTTTTTTTTTTATCTTAATTTATGTCCTTTACTTTCATGCAGACTAAGAATGATTTTTCCTATATTTTGAACTAGATTAATAGTAGACTTATTAGCCGGAAGGGTAGGTTATTAAGTAGAGCAGGCGGGGTTACTCTTGCTAAATCTGTGCTTTGTTCTATGCCTATCTATACTATGCAAAATATCTGGTTACCTGAAGAGGTCTGTGATAATATTGATTCTTGCATGAAGCAATTTATTTAGGATGGTAAATCTAGTCATTGGGTTAAATGGAGCAAAGTTACTCAACCCTATCATACAGGTGGGCTTGGCATTCATCGGGCTAGGAACACTAATACTTCATTGCTGGGAAAACACGTGTGGGATGTTATTAATCAGCCTGCCAAACTCTGGGTGAAATTATTGTCATCCAAATATCTCACCGGTTATCATATTCTGCATGACCCTTATAGTAATGGTGCTAGTTATGCTTGGAGGTCAATTTTTGAAGATGCTGAATCTTTGCATGATGGTTTCATTACTCGAATTGGTAGTGGTGATGTTTCCATTTGGTATGATAAATGGCTTGATAAAGGTTGTATTGGTGAGCCGACTCCTTTTGTAAACATACAAGATACCCAACTGAAAATTAAAGACATTTGTTATGATGGGTCTTGGTACTTTAATCTCCTTGCCACTCAATTGCTGCAGGATTTGAAACTGGAAATGCAAAGTGTTAGTTATTGTGTTTTGGACTACTGCACTTTTCAGCATGTTATTTTTTTTTGTTTTTGTGTGTCTAATAGTGGCCTCGAATTGGTAGTGGTGATGTTTCCATTGGATGAAAAGGCTGCCCTCTTTTTATGATGGGTCTTGGTACTTTAACTCCTGCCCCTCGCAGGATTTGACGGGCAAAGTGTTAGTTATTGTGTTTTGGACTACTGCACTTTTCAGCATGTTAGTTAGCCTAATTTATAGGACATGATGCTTAGTGGTTAGTTATGACATGATGCTTAGTGGTTAGTTATGACATGATGCTTAGTGGTTAGTTATGACATGATGCTTAGTGGTTAGTTATTTTTCAAGTCTTTAAATGCATGTACTGCCTTCAATGAAAATGTAGTTCTCTCTTTCCCCAAAAAAACTTATATTCCTTCCTTCAAAGTTTTGAGTTTTCTGCTGCAACTTTACAAAAAACAACAAATTGGTATCTAGAGCTTTCTTCTTAAGGAACCTGTGGGAGTCTGAGATGGATGCAGAAGCTAGTTTTTCACCAATTGCTCCTCCGGTGTTTGATGGAGAAAATTATCACATTTGGGCTGTGAGAATGGAGACCTACCTGGATGCACTTGATCTTTGGGAAGCTGTAGAAGAGGATTACAAAGTTCCTCCTTTGCCAGCCAATCCCACAATGGCCCAGATCAAGAATCACAAGGACAGAAAAACGAGGAAATCAAAAGCTAAGGCGTGTTTGTTTGCTGCTGTTTCATCAACTATCCTCATCCGAATCATGTCACTCAAATCAGCAAAAGCAATCTGGGACTATCTCAAAACAGAGTATGAAGGAGATGATAGGATCAGAGGGATGCAAGTGCTGAATTTGATCAGAGATTTTGAACCGCAGAAAATGAAGGAGTCAGAAACCATAAAAGAGTATTCTGAGAAACTTTTAAGCATTGCCAATAAGGTAAGGCTGCTCGGTTCAGATCTACCTGACTCAAGGATTGTTCAAAAAATCCTAGTAACGGTGCCTGAAAAGTTTGAGGCTACCATTACTACCTTGGAGAACACCAAGGATCTGTCCAATATTACTTTGGAAGAGCTCGTGAATGCTTTACAGGCACAAGAGCAGAGAAGGGTCATGAGGCAAGGAGGAGTTGTTGAAGGAGCACTGCCAGCTAAACATCACGAAGGAGGGAAAATGAGGAAAAAGAAGAACAAGAAGAATTTTGCTACAAGTGGCGATGCTACATCAAGCAGCAATGCTACAACGAACAATAACAAGAACAAGACCGGAGGTTCTAAGGGAAATTATCCTCCATGCCAACATTGTGGAAAAAAAGGGGTCATCCTCCTTTCAAATGTTGGAGGAGACCTGATGCAAAATGCAGCAAGTGTAACCAACTTGGGCATGAGGTTGTAATTTGTAAAAGTAAAATTCAGCAGCAAGAAGCAGATGCTCAAGTTGCTGATCAAGAGGAGGAGGATCAGCTCTTTGTTGCCACTTGCTTCTCAGGCAATGATTCAAGTGAGAGTTGGTTAATTGACAGTGGTTGCACTAACCATATGACTTATGACAAGGAGTTGTTCGAAGAACTAAGAACCACAGAAACTTCAAAAGTCGGAATTGGTAATGGACAACATATAGCAGTCAAGGGAAAGGGCACCATTGCAATTGCAAGTTGTTCAGGTACAAAACTGATCTCTAATGTTCTTTATGTTCCAGAAATTGACCAAAATCTATTAAGTGTTGGTCAGTTGATAGAGAAAGGTTTCAAAGTACATTTTGAAGACAAATACCGCTTGATAAAGGATGCATCTGGTCAAGAGATGTTCAAAGTCAAGATGAGAGGAAAGAGTTTCACACTTAATCCATTAGAGGAGGAGCAAGCTGCCTTTCCTACCAAAGAAAGTGTCACAGAGATATGGCACAAGAGGCTCGGTCATTATCATCATCAAGGATTACTACTGCTTCAAACAAAGAAATTAGTGAGAGATTTACCTGTTTTAGAAGATCATCTTCCTCACTGCCAAGCATGTCAATATGGAAAGCAACACAGGAAACCATTTCCAAAAACAGCTTGGAGAGCAACACAGAAGCTTCAATTGATCCACACTGATTTAGCAGGACCACAAAGAACACCCTCTCTCAAAGGTTGCCTTTACTATATTGCCTTCATTGATGATTTTACAAGATTTTGCTGGATTTTTTTCTTAAAATTCAAATCAGAAGTGGCTGGAGTGTTTTGGAAGTTCAAGAAAATGGTGGAAAACCAAAGTGGCTGCAACATTCAAGTTCTAAGGTCAGATAATGGAAAAGAATATACCTCAGAAGTATTCAATCTATTTTGTGAGGAAGCAGGCATTGAACACCAGCTTACTGCTCCCTACACTCCACAACAAAATGGAGTTAGTGAGAGAAGAAATAGATACATACTGGAGATGACAAGATGCATGTTACACGAGAAAAACCTACCAAAGCAATTCTGGGCTGAGGCGGCAAATACAGCAGTTTTCCTTCAGAATAGGCTTCCCACAAAGGCAATGAAGAATCAGACACCATTCGAAGCTTGGTATGGATATAAACCATCTCTAAACTTCCCTAAAGTGTTTGGTTGTTTGTGCTTCACCTATGTTCCTCAGGATAAGCGTGATAAACTAGACAATAAGGCAATACAAGGCATCTTCATAGGCTATAGCACATCATCCAAGGCTTACAAAGTCTTTCAGCCACAAATAGGGAATATTGTCGTAAGTAGAGATGTTCACTTTGTGGAAAATGAAGAATGGAACTGGGAGACTTTAAAGGACTCAAACCAAGCCTCAAATCAACTAAAGCTAAATCTTCCTGTCATACATGTCGAGGGGCAAAGAAATGAAGATTGGCAAAATGAGATGGTGGATGACATTCCAGTCAGAGGCACTATATTACTTTCTGATGTTTATCAGAGATGTAACATTGCTGTTTGTGAGCCTGCAGGTTTTGAAGAAGCAAAGCTTGATCAAAACTGGATGGTTGCAATGAAGGAGGAGCTGTACATGATTGAGAAAAACAAGACATGGCAGCTTGTTGACAGACCTCGTGATAGAAAAGTTATTGGGGTAAAATGGGTGTTCAGAACCAAGCTCAATGCTGATGGCTCCATCAACAAGCACAAGGCGAGGCTTGTGGTTAAAGGCTATGCTCAGATTTTTGGAGTGGACTACTCAGATACATTTGCACCAGTGGCTAGGCTAGACACCATCAGGTTGCTACTTGTTGTTGCTGCACAAAAGGACTGGAAAGTGTACCAGTTAGATGTTAAATCAGCATTTCTAAATGGTTTCTTGCAAGAAGAGATCTATGTTGAGCAACCTGAAGGCTTTGTGAAGAAAGGAGAAGAAGACAAAGTCTATCTCCTCAAGAAGGCCCTCTTTGGATTGAAGCAAGCTCCAAGAGCTTGGTACAGCAGAATTGACAGTCATCTGCTAAGTTTGGGCTTTGTGAAAAGCCTATCTGAGTCCACTCTTTACATCAAGCACTGTGAGTCTGATATTCTTGTTATTTCTCTTTATGTTGATGATCTTTTGGTGACTGGAAATAATACAGCTTTAATTGATGAATTTAAGCTGGAAATGATGAAAGTATTTGAGATGACTGATCTTGGACTGATGACTTATTTTCTCGGAATGGAGATTAAGCAAAGTCAAGATGAAGTTTTCATTTGTCAAAAGAAGTATGCAAAAGAAATTCTCAAGAAGTTTCATATGGAAGATTGCAAGTCAATGAGCACTCCTATGAATCAAAAGGAAAAGTTGAGCAGGGAAGATGAATCCGAAAAAGTGGATGAGGCACACTTTAGGAGTTTGATTGGGTGCCTGATGTACCTTATAGCAACAAGACCTGACATCTTGGTTGTTGTAAGTATTTTATCTCGGTTCATGCACTGTGCAAGTGAAATACACTTGAAGGCTGCTAAGAGAGTGGTTAGATACATCAAAGGCACAATTAACTTTGGCATCAAGTTCAAGAAAAGCAAGGAGTTCAAGTTGTTTGGTTTCTCTGACAGTGACTGGGCAGGATCTACTGATGACATGAAAAGTACCTTAGGATACTGCTTTAGTCTTGGATCGGGAGTTTTTCATGGAGTTCGAAAAAACAAGAAACAGTAGCTCAGTCCACTGCTGAAGCAGAATTTGTTTCTGCAACTTCTGTTGTAAATCAAGCATTGTGGCTGAGGAAGATATTCAACGATCTTCATCTTGAGCAGAAAGAAGACACTAAGATTTTTGTTGATAATCAAGCTGCAATAGCTATTTCTCACAATCCAGTTTTTCACGGGAAAATCAAACATTTCAACATCAAGCTGTTTTTCTTGAGAGATGTGCAGAAGGATGGTGCTGTAACTCTTGTTTATTGCAAAACAGAAGATCAAATAGCCGATGTTTTTACAAAACCCTTGCCAGCTAGCAAGTTCGAGTTCCTGAGAATGAAGCTTGGTGTTTGCAGTCTCTAAAGCAAGGAGGAGTGTTAGTTATTGTGTTTAGGACTGCTGCACTTTTACAAAAAACAACACAAAGTATACTCGCGTATGAACATGCAGATGATTTACTGATATGGAATGATAGCAATTCGGGGCAGTATTCTTCGAAAAGTGCATATATTTGGTTGACCCAGAATGATTACGATCATAGTATGCCCAATGACATGGTAGGCTTCCAACAAATCACATGCGTGTAACTCGCCACCTTTCTGTTGACTCGACGTGCATGAGATGTGGTGTAGCTTCAGAAACTATGTTGCACACCCTCAGGGCTACTCACATGTTGTGGCTATTTGGAGTTTCCCGGGCTTTGGTAATGATCAAAATTCACTATTGATGACCCTACTCTCTGGTTCAAATCTCATGCTCTCAATGATAATGGCTCTCGTTTTGTTATTGCTTGTTGGTTTGTGTGGAGAGCTAGAAATGATGAAGTTTTCTTAGACAATGAATGGAGTAATTGGCACTGTCTTAACTAGATCAGAACTCTCTTAGAAGTGGTGTTTAAAACTTTCAAGCAGAGTAGTCACTGGAAGGGGCCGAGACAAGTGGCATGGCATTCACCGAATAATAATATGGTGAAGATGAATGTCAATGACAGCTCTATTAGCAACACTGTGAGGTTTGGTTATGGAGGTCTGTTGCGTGATGCTCAAGGTCCTTGGCTTGGTGGTTTTGTGGGATCACTACCAACATCAAAGCTGAGCTTCTGGCAATTGAATATGGTCTTAAAATGGCTTTGGAAGCTGGTCATCATAGACTCATTTGTGAATCTGATTCAAAGGTGACATTGTCTCTAGTTGAGCAAGGAGTTCATAACACTCATCCTCATGCATCAATTATTGATCATATCAGACGCTATAGGGCCCTTGCTTGGGATCGTTCATTTCAACATACCTTGCACAGTGTTCACTAGATTGTAGTTTCTGCTTTTTGCCCTTGATCATAAAAAAAACTAACTCCAAGGTGTAAATCTCTGATATTGTAACTTACAAGTAAAATTTGCCTGGAATATAATATGCAATATTTGGTAAAATAAATATTATATTTTATGATTCAAATAAAAACTAATATTTATTTTTTATACACAATTTTCTACTGTTATGCTATGCTTGCTTTTACCATTTGTCTAAGGCATATCCTATTAGTTGAAAACAAAATAGTCTTCGACTTAAAAAAAAACTGTCAACTTAAGGAAATAAGCCCACTGTCCACCTCTCACTATGTTTTAGATTAGCATATTTTAAGTTCAAACGAGCTTATTATTACAAAACATCCACTATATTTAAATAGTTAAAGGAAAAAACGTCAATTTTTTCTTGCAATCAAGTCCAAACTATCTTACTCAGCCAAACAAAAAATATATGATTACTCTTAGCGATGGCAATGTCAAAATAATAATAGCATAAAGACAGGTGTTAGAGTCTTGTAGCTAATGCTACAACAAAATGACTATTCCCCGCCACATGAGCTCGTAAACAAAAAAATTGATCTATAGTTCTATTCCTAACTAAACATTTACAGCTTTGTACATTTTCTCATTTCCTCATGTCATGGTTTAAAATCTAAGGATCCACACAAGTCAGCTGGATGGGGCTTGGTAAGCAAAGTTGACAAGAATTCGCGTATATCTGGTACAATGCAACGAACCAGGCTGCAATACCTGTATATTGACAAGATGGAGAACTTAAAACGTGATGAAAATTTGGCTTCCCAGGATCGAAGGCTCCTAGCCCACACCCTACCCTCGTAAAAAAAAACTGTAAACTATAGAAGTATTATCCAAGTTGTAAAGAATGTTGCGTCATACCATGGTTTGGCACTCAGTTTATCAAATTGCTCCAAAATAAACATTATGCATGCATGTCTTAATGACTTAGCATTGAAAGCCTCTGACATCTCTAACATTAGTGGAACATTCTCCACCGAAATATCCTAAGAATAATTTGATTAGTCATGGCCATGGGATTAAATTAAATCACAAAAATTATGCTAAAACAAAAGAAATAAAAGCATTCTTGGTCTACCTGAGAAATAGCATATTCACAAAGACGCTTAAGACCCTCCAGAAGATACTGATCAGCAGCTCTGAGGAGATCACGAGCAATATCCAAATCGACATCTACTGTTCCAGTGTATATAAATCTAGAAGTGTCAACATAAAAAACAGTTCATGCATAAGGCCCATTAACATTTATCAGATACAGCACATTACTAAAGAAGAGAAAAAGGGACAGTAGAAATGGTACCTCATCATCAACTCAAAGACATCCCATTTAATATTTGGAATCTCTATATCTTTGGCTTCTCTTTCCTGCATTATAAACCTTAAGACATTAATATGGATATTTAGACTCATGTTCCACAGATACATTATTTCAATTGCAAAGTAATGTGAGGCTCGCAAAATTTCCATAATGTCTGATGAGTAAGATTGCAAATAATTGTTGAGAAAGAAAGGAGGAACGGTTTTGATTGGGAAACTATGTCACAATGATTAAAAAGAGAAAGAAGACTTAAAATAAAGTTGCAAAAGATTAACGCTTACCCTATAACCACCATCAAACATTGCGCGGAATATATCAGAAGCAAGTAAACAAACTCTATGAGCATAGAACCTTTTACCTGAAGAAAGGAAAGCACAGTAAATTATTACATACATCAAAATCATTTATACGCATACAAATGATATATTACATAAACGAATTTAGAAAATATTTAAGTAGCAGCCTACCTTCAACCAAGAATGTGACATCAGAGAGTTTTGGATTGTTTACATATTGCTCACCCAAGTACACCTACAGCAAATACAACCAACAATAAATATTAACGTGAACAAAAAGTGTAAAACAATCTTATTTTTTCCATTTTCATCTACTTAACATATTGAAAGCAAAATACCAGCAATTAAATTCTCAAAAACAAGTGATATACTAATTTTTATTTGGTAGAAGTGCTATATTAATTTGATTAACACAACTATGATAATGTAGAAAAAAGCTTCATTAATTATGGAAAGAAAGAAAAACTTCAAAGCAAATGAATGTGATAGGCCAATAACACAAATAGCAAAATACCTGGGGAGTTGGCGATGGAGGAGCAGCATCAACAAGAGGGACAGATGTGGCTTTGGTAGCCAACTTGTAAAGCGCCAGTGAAGCATCACGCTTCTGCTTTAGGTTGGTAGATACAAGAAGATCAAGCAGCAATTCTAATCCTGAAGATTTAGCAACATGTTAATTGAAAATAGTATAATCACCAAGAGTGAGAAATGGTGAAATGTACAGATCAAAGTTGATTACCATTATTGTCTATGAAAATAGTTTTACGATCATCATCAGAACACAAATGAGCAAGGGCAAGAGCTATACGTATTTGAATGCCCTTTCCTGCAAATCGCATAAGATATAATAGGTGTTTCAGTACCTGCAAAAGGAAGGGGAATTAATATAAGAATCATATTCTTATCCAATAACATAAAATTTGATTAAAAAAAATAGTTCAAATAGATTATAATTTCATCATCATAAATAAATCAGTGATCCACCATAGAAATCAATAATTAGCAAGCAAACTCACTCGCCCATGCATCTTCTCCTCTAATCTTTTTAATGTCTTTGCTACACACTCTTTAGTAGGCTGCAACTCAAATGACAATTCAATCATGAGGAAAGCCAACTAATAAATTAGTTAGATAAAGGAACTATATTAATTAATGATCCTTAATAAACAACACAATTCTCATTAAAGAAGAAATGCCTGTAAATCAAATGCAAATCTATTACTTTTTCCTAAAAAAAAAAAGAAGAGTAAATGAACATACTTGAACTCTGAAATTTCCATCCTGCAGTTTTTGTAAACCACCTGCCTTAATAATATCTGCAACATTGTCCTAACATAGAAAGCCGCTGAATCAGTGGAAGGATACCTCTAACATTAATGATTATTAAAGGGCAACATATGGATGTTGACCTAGTAAAGAACAAAGAAATAACTTACCTCATTATCAGTAAGACCATAGAGAGCAAAAGCTGCATTGTGTTGGAGGGCTCCGTTCTTTGAGCAAAGAAGACTGATTAGAGGCTCTATACCTCCATTATGAGCAATACCAGCTTGATTGTGTGAGTCCTAACAAACGAATTAATATTAGAAAGAAAAGTTATGAAAGAAAACAGTGAAAGCAAAAACCAGCATATGTATAATTACACACACATATATAGGCAAAGGAACAACTTACACCATTCTAAGACTTAGCACTAGGAAATGTTTTACCCAATGTAGCATTAGGAAAATTCTAAGGCAAGCACTGCTTCCCACGGACCATATTAGAAATGCATATGTATCTAAAGAATGTGTTTACACATGTCAACTGATGAATGGAATGACTATGGTAGGTAGTGCCTACCTAAGAATTTCACTATAGCATTATGGCTAAGCAAATATAAATTTAAATAGAATATTGTTGGGCAGTCTTCGATCAGGCTGATCAGCCACTGTTATGATAATGAAAGCTTAACTCTGACATCATCAATTTTATATTCTTTATTTCTTTATACAACAATATATTTGTTAGTAACAATCACCTGTGCCAACCTCCCAAGCGCAAAAGCTGACATCTCCCTAAGATGTGCATCTGAAGACTTAAGCATGTCAACTAATGGTCGAATGGCCCCTCTTTGGGCAATTTGAACCTGAATGAACCACAAACTTACATAAGTCAACAAGAGAAGTGCTGAAATGACAGACTTATTATATTTCTCGTCTTCAACATACAAAACTTGATCTACCTTGCTGTCTGAATCTGTTGTAGCAAATTGACCGATTAATAGAGCTGCTTCTCTTTGAGTCTCCAAACAGCGAGAACTGCCATTGAAATTATGAACTTTTAGAGATCACTTAGGGGATAAAGATACTAAGAATACAGATGTAGCAGTTCACTTTCAGAAAGAAACTAGAAGATATAAATATATCATTCTTTTAAGGATTGCTTTAGGAAAAACCAAGATTAAAAGTGCAGTGTTACCTAAGTAAGCCAATGACAGGTTGTAAAACCCCAGCAAGAAGAACATCTTTTTTAATATTTGGCGAAGAGTGGACCAGATTTCCAATCACACCAACCTACAAAAGTAATAGTTTAACTAGTGCTAATAGGAATAGCCCAGAACTCTACAACAAAATTAAGAATATATAAGGGATTATGTAAATTCATTTCAGTGTCTAACCGCCTCAAAATGTATTGTAGGATCCTCTGATCGAAGCAATAGTGTAAGAGTGGGCAATGCATTGCATCCAACAATCTGCAATTTGTTAATCATGTCAACAACTATTAAAAAAATAGAATTTATCACACCAAGAAACTTCAGAAAGTCAGCTACCTGATTTTTATTGTCTTCATGTTTGAATGCAAGAGTTCGCAAGGCCCCTGCAGCTGCCCTCTGTACCTTTGTATCAATGAATTCAAGCAATTCAACAAGAGTTGGGATACCACCTTCCATCCTGAACAAACCATCTTTATAAGAGTAGATAATAGAATGTTTGTAGGTTATATATAAGTATGAAAAAATAGAAAAACCTGACAAGGGTTTTAATCCTGGTATTTTCATGTGCAAGGTTGGTTATTGCATCAGCTGCACTCCTAAGAAGACCAGCAAGTCCTTGAGAAATGCTGTTGGTCCTGTGCCTCCTTAACAAATCTAAAAGATAGGGCAAGGCTCCAGCATCAACAATGAGTTGTTGATGCTCTGGCTGTTTTAAGGGGGAAAAAAGATCAGCATAAATCACATCCAAGTTAAGATACTTCAAAAATTTACAAAAAATTAAATTTGAAAGAAAAAAAGGAGCAAGGGAAATAGATTCAAAGAAACATGATCATCTTCATCAAAATCAGTGTTACACATTAAAAAAACATCAAATGGAATGCAAATAGAAATTCAATAGTGTCATCACATAGTAAAGTCGATGTAATCAATCTAATGCACCATTGTTCCCTACAACAGTGATGAAGACTGCTCCTTGAGCATCATTAAATGCTCAGAGGAACCTTAATGTGTTCTACATACAGCATGAACAATGGGGCAATAGATCAGTAAATTATTCATCCCTTATATCTTCAATTGTCATCTGCTGAAAAGTAAACTTTCAGACTAGTCAACAAGCAATCCTAGTAAAATACTGTCACTGGAAATCTAAATCCGAACTCAAGCAATTGAAAAAAAAAAAATCCATTACCGACCCATTTGTTAGAAATAAGCACGCTTTTTTTTAACACACAAAACAATAGAAGGGATCAACACTAGAATACCTAACTGTTAGAAATAACAAAGATCTTCATGTGTCAACAACTGGAATACGGGTATATTTAACTATACTAAACAATCATGATAATAATATGCATATGCAATCTTAAATAAAAGCTGTCATCAACAAGCTCACATTCTCTAATTCGAATTTTGAACCTTGATGCCTATGTGAATCCTTTAAGCACAACTGTGACAATATATTATATGGCTTTGTTTCATTTTTCACCCAACTTAAAATCTTCATAAACAGGCATTCCATTATTTAAAATTTCATTCATTTTATATAAAATCTCCCCACACCCAGGGAATACCATTGATCAAATCATACAAAATATTCAATCTGATAGATTCTAAAAAAAACATAACTGAAAATATATATAGTCACATTCCACATAATTGAATTCCTTAAAATGGTAGGCGATAGAACTTAATTACCTTAACAGCAAGAAGGCCAAGGACAAAGGCACATCCTTTCTCCACTTCATGCTCGTAAGGCTTGTTAACATCGTCGCATGGCGCCTGTAGATGCCTCACTAAAGTAGGAACAACACCACTTTCCACCATAGTATCTACAAATTCCTCTGTAACAAAAAGGCATTCAAATTCAGTAACTAATAAAAAAATAACCTATTGAAAACATTATGAACAACAACAACCACCAAGCCTTAACCCACTAGGTGGGGTCGGCTACATGGATCATACGATGCCATAATATTCTATCATGAATCATGTTAATAATCGACAACCAAGCCTTATCCCACTAGGTGGGGTCGGCTACAAGGTTGAGTTAGGTCATCGATAACCAACGTTAAACTT
This sequence comes from Sophora flavescens, assembly GCA_030762895.1. Taxonomy (NCBI): domain Eukaryota; kingdom Viridiplantae; phylum Streptophyta; class Magnoliopsida; order Fabales; family Fabaceae; genus Sophora; species Sophora flavescens. The sequence continues at coordinate 141,038,404 of CM061070.1, read as the reverse complement.
AGTCGAATCTCTATGACATGAATCAACGACGTAATATTGAAAACATTATGAACAATTCAGCAAAAAAAAAATGCTAATTAGTACAAATTCAATATCGATACATGAGAGGATGTGACTCTACTTGATATGTGTGTGTTTAAATGGGGAATTTTTGTTAAGAAGAAAAAAAAAATCTTCTAAACCTGTTGGAAACTATTTGATGGTTCATTTTCCATCTACTGCGATGTTAGATGTTGTGGAATCAATTGTTGGCTCCTCTGATATTAAAGGCAATTAGCCACCAACCCTTGTTGGAAGAACAGAGTATCCCTGTAGCTGATTTCCTTTATTAAGCCATCTAATTCGTCGAATTTAGTACAGTAGGTTTTGATACAAAATAGCATTACTCTTGAGCAAATAATCCATATAAATGAATTCCAAGCAAATAAATGAATTCCAATAAAATGAATGATCCAGTTGAATGCATATCCTAGTAAATGATTTGGCTGAGAAAATAAACATGCAATGGCTACCGTTGGTGGCGAGATGGGAAAGGGCATTGAGAGCAGCTTTAGCAGCGGCACGATCGTGAGAGTGAGTGGAATTGAGGACTGCAACTTGTGTTTGAATTTCAGTGTTAAGATGTTGGTGAGATTCGAGGACGAGCACCTTATCATCTTGTTCGTCTGGGTTGAAATCTTGTTCCAGCTTCCGCTTCAAGCTTCGTCTGCTTCTAGACTTACGCTGCTGCTGATCCATGCTTGCTTGGGTTGGGTTAGGTGGTCACAGAAGAGATGATAGGGGTATTCTCGGAATATTAAAGTGTTGCGCTTCAGACTTGACTGAGACAGACAGATTTTATATGTGTGATGGGTTTGTAGCGCTAATTACTTTTCACGCGCCCGCCAATTCCTTTCTTTTCAAATGCTTTTTGGCGCATCCCGCCTTCTATCTATTCGTTTATGAAATCAAATGCTATTTTCCTCCCTTCAATTTTCCATTTGTTAAAAACTAATTTCAAATTCAAAGCAACTTTAATTAATACAGTATTTCGTAGTAATTAGTAGTCAATGTATTTGTTAAATAGCAGAATCCATTTTATCATGATAAATAAAAAGCTTTGACTGCTTTCCTGATCCGGAAGAGCAAGACGTTGAATACAGAAAACAAATAGTATACTACTATTATTTATGTAAGGATCCATGATTCTAAGAATAAGATGCGTTTCAAACAATTTATAATATTTGAAAATGGGAATTTATAATATTTCAAATAAGATGCTTTGTATTCAGTATTCACGGAAAATCATAATATTTTCAGTGTTGCAAAGTTAAAAGGGTTTTGATGTCTTTTCTCATCGGACCCCCTGATTCCATTTGCTCATCACCGCCAAAACCTTCCGGTGAGTTGTTTATTTTCGTTCGAGGCCCATCAAAGTTCAGCCAACTGTGATTGTAAGAAGACATACCAATCGGACTTATAACTGTCCATGATGGGGGAACACCTTTCTATTTTCTGCAAACAAAAAATTAGGGGTGTTTATTGTACCGGCGAGGTTACTAACCCGGCCACCGAGCTCAGGTATCCGGTCCAGTCCGAAAATTAAAGATAATAAATCAAAGATCACTCAATTAAAGAAATAAGATATTGATATTAAATCCTGATATTATCTAAAATAACCTTATCTGGTTGAAAGGGATAATATCCCTTAAATTAAGGAATCATATCTCAAAAGAGATATTAAGATATAAATCATATCTCAAAAGAGATATTAAGAGATAAATCAGATCTCTAAGAGATAGGGGAGTCCTATTATAAAAGGAGGAGTACCCCTCATAAGAGACTCACTTTTCACTGAACATAGGTGACTCTCTCTTAAGCGTATTAGAGAAACTAGTGTTGATCAAGAGACTATCAGAAAGTCATTGCTCCCTAGTATTCGTCCGATACAAAATTAAGAGATTGAGATCACCACCGCCAAGGGTTGAATCAAGAACTACGTCCGGCTTTGATTCCCTTCGGGATACGTAGGACCGGAATTACTAAATTCTGTCAAGCCAAATCCTAAAACAACCCCAATATTCATCCTTGGTCCGACGTTCACGGCAGGGCTCCGGTAAACCGGATCTCGGCAGAAACATTTGTCGCCCACCGTGGGGCCGAGGCGAAACTTTCCCCGGTTCCACAAGAAAAGCTCGATGGTGACCACGCGGAATGGACTGCGAGGAGGGGGGAGCAGCATGAATCACGAGGGTCATGAGGCTTCGGACGCCCAGAACCACGACAATCATCTCTTCTCCCCCCACAGTGAAGATAACCCTCGGTTGGAGGAAATTATGGAACAACTCAAGCAGCTTCGGAAGGAGAACGAGGAGATACGGGCGCAAAATCAGAAGCTTTTGAAAGCCCGAAAGAGAGGAAGATCCCTGACACCTTCAGACGGCGAGCAATCCTCACCCGAGGCCGGCCAGAAGGATCCCCCGGCGCACTCTCCTCGGGGCACTAACCGAGCATCCAAAACCAAACCCCCTCCCGGGGCATCGGAAGTCAAGTCCCATGCAGAGAGGACTAGTCAAAAAGGGAAGACATCAGACCGACGCCCGAGGCTTCCCTTCACCGAGGACATTAACGAGGTAAACGTGCCAACCCATTTTAAGCCCCTTAACATTGACAAATTCAATGGCACCACTGATCCAACCGAGCATGTAGAGTCCTTTATATCCTCAATTTACTTGGTGACTGATTCGGAGGCCGTCATGTGCAAAGTTTTTCCAACTACCCTGCAAGGCCCAGCTCTGACCTGGTTAACAAATCTGCCGCCTCAGTCAATTGACTCTTTTGATGCCCTCATAACCAAGTTCACTGCACAATTTGCAGCAAGCCGAAGGCACAAAAGGCACTCCGTCTCACTGGTAAATTTCAAGCAGGAAAGGAATGAATCACTCAGAGATTACATGGCCCGCTTCAATGCAAAGCAGATCCTGATTCCCAATATGAGCTCGGAACTCTGCCTCCACACCGTCATGGCTGGTCTTAAGCCAGGACCATTCTTCGAGTACCTATCTCGGAAACCACCGAGAGATTTTGAGGAGCTACAGGAAAAGGCTACAGGGTTCATGAACTCGGAAGAGATGCTAGAGTTTAAAAGGCGAGAAAGAGGTTACGAGGACAAGAACTCAACCTCGAACAAAGACAGAAACAGGGGGTCTGACTCACAAAGGACCCAAAAAACCAATGAAAGAGAGTTCCCACAGAGGCGTTCCAGGCATCCATCTTACACTCCGCTGAACCGATCTCGAGCAGCCATCTTGCAAGAGGTGTGCAGAGCAGAATTGCTTACCTTACCTGAACCGTCCAAGACATTGGACAATGCTGACAGGAGCAAGGAGTGCATGTGGCATCAGAACTATGGATACTCCACTGAAGAGTGCAGAACACTCCAAAAAAAGATTGAGGAGTTGGTGCAAGCAGGCCATCTTGACCGATTCGTCCGCCGAGATGGCAATGGTGGCGGACGATTCGGTCGGAGACCACAAAGACACAGTCATGATGACCGAGACCGAGATACAAACAATCGAAGAAATCATCAGGGCGGAGATCGTCAGAACAACCAAAGGCCCCCGGTAGAAGAATCGGAGGGAGGAATCAGGGGGGTCATCAATACAATCTCGGGGGGATTTGCAGGAGGAGGAGCAACGAGCTCAGCTCGGAGGCGGCATGTCAAAGCCCTCCGATCTGTTAGCACAGTGTCTGGAAGACCTCCAAGAGCAAGGCCCCCCATAACATTCACAGATGATGACTTCCAAGGGGTAGATCCCAACCAGGATGACCCGATGGTGATAACGGTCGAGCTGGCCAACTTCTCGGTCAGACGAACGCTTATTGACCAGGGGAGCTCGGTCGATATTCTCTACCTGGCAACCTTCAAGAAGCTCGGAATCCCTGAAAAGCTGATAAAAGAGCATGAGGACAAGCTGGTGGGATTTGCCGGGGAACAAGTCAAGACTCGAGGATGTATAGATCTCTTAACAACGTTCGGAGAAGGCAAACTCTCCAAGTCTGTATCAGTCAGGTATGTCATCGTAGATGCCACCACGTCGTACAATATCCTTATCGGAAGACCGACGTTGAATGAGCTCGGGGCAATTGTCTCTACCCCACACCTGACAATGAAATTCCCAGCCGACTCAGGGGAGATAGTTTCAGTCCGAGCTGACCAAAAACTGGCAAGGCGGTGCTATGTTGACAGCCTGAAGGTTACCCGTCACCAGGACGGCCCAAAGAAAGCAGAGGTGGTAAGCTCGGTCAGCTCGGTAAATTCAGCAAGTACAGTCAGCATGTTCGAGCTGGACCCAAGGGCGGAGATGTATGAGACCAGAGTCGAACCAACGGAGTCTTTAGAGAGGTTCCAGTTGGGAGTCCATCCTGAACAGTGCACCCACGTCGGTAGTCAGCTGGACCCCTCACTCAGAGAGAAGATTTGCATGGTACTTATAAAGAATGTTGACCTGTTCGCCTGGAAGGCATCGGACATGCCGGGCATAGATCCTAACTTTATGTGCCATAAGCTGTCTATATGTCCCGAAGCTAAACCTGTGACTCAGAAAAAGGAAGCTGGGTGAAGAAAGGCGCCGAGCTGTGACCGAGGAGACTTCTAAACTACTCAAAGCTAATTTCATCCGCGAGGTGAAATACACCACTTGGTTAGCCAACGTGGTATTAGTCAAAAAGGCCAATGGTAAGTGGCGCATGTGCACCGACTACACCGACCTCAACAAGGCATGCCCAAAGGATTCCTATCCCTTACCCAACATTGACAGGCTAGTGGATGGGGCCTCAGGTTACAAGGTTTTGTCCTTCTTGGATGCATATTCTAGTTACAACAAGATCAGGATGTACCCCCCCGACGAGGAAAAAACAGCGTTCATGACTGATGGGGCTAATTACTGTTACCGAGTAATGCCTTTCGACCTAAAAAATGCCGGGGCAACATATCAGAGGCTTATGGACAAGGTTTTCGCAGGCCAAATCGGAAAGAACTTAGAAGTGTATGTCGATGACATGGTAGTAAAATCCGATGATCCGAGCCAGCACCCTGCCAACCTCGAGGAAATCTTCGGCCAACTCAGAAAGTACAATATGAGGCTGAATCCAGAGAAGTGCTCTTTTGGTGTATAGGGAGGAAAATTCTTGGGGTATATGCTAACCCATCGAGGCATCGAAGCCAATCCAGATAAATGCAGAGCCGTCATGGAAATGCGGAGTCCTCGGAATGTGAAGGAAATTCAAAGGCTGGCCGGCCGATTAGCCTCCCTATCCCGCTTTCTACCGAAGTCCGCAGAAAAGGCAAGACCTTTTTTCCAGCTCCTGAAGAAGCCGAAGGATTTCGTTTGGACTAAAGAGTGTGAGAAGGCATTCGAAGATCTGAAACTCTTCTTGGCCTCTCCCCCAATCCTTACTCGGCCTCAGCTCGGCAAGGATCTGTACCTATACCTCTCCGTCAATGATTATGCAATCAGTGCAGTAATTATCCAGGAAGAGGAAGGGCAACAGATGCCGGTATACTATGTCAGTAGAATCTTGAAAGACGCGGAAACGCGATACCAAGTAATTGAAAACTGGCTCTCGCCTTAGTGATGGCAGCTCGGAAGCTACGACCCTATTTCCAATCTCATCAAGTCATCGTCAAGACGGATCATCCGATAAAGCAGGTACTCAGGAAACCTGATCTAGCCGGACGAATGATAACTTGGTCAGTGGAGTTGTCAGAGTTCGGCCTACGGTATGAACCGAGGGGGCCAATGAAAGCCCAGTGCCTCTCAGATTTTATTGCCGAGCTTTCTTCCAAACCAAGGTCGGAATCCTTCCTCTGGCTCCTGTACGTTGATGGATCATCTAACCAGAAAGGAAGCGGGACTGGAGTAATTCTCGAAGGACCCGATGATCTGATCCTCGAGCAATCGTTGAAGTTTGGGTTCACTGCTTCAAACAACCAAGCAGAGTATGAAGCCCTCATTGCTGGGCTGTTATTAGCCAAAGAAGTCGGGGTTCGGGAGCTAAAATGCAGAAGTGACTCACAGCTCGTAACGGGACAAGTCGCGGGCAATTATCAGAAAAAAGACTCCCAATTAACCAGATATCTCTGCAAGGTTAATAGTCTCATTTCCGAGTTTGAGCATTTCTCCATTGAGCACATACCTCGAGAAGAAAACTCCAGAGCAGATCTGCTTTCCAAATTAGCAAGCACAAAGAAGGCTGGCCAACTCAAGACTTTTATTCAAGAAAGCCTCCTCGAGCCGAGCATCAAGAGTGCCGAAGTGACAGTGACCGAGCACTATGATCGGGGCTGGATGACTCCGATCTGGGAGTACCTAACCTCGGACAAACTACCAGATGACCAAAGGGAGGCAAGAAGAATCCGTCTGAAATCTTGTCACTACACCGTCCTCGACAGAGAACTGTACAAAAGGGGATTCTCCAGGCCGTTGCTAAAATGCCTCACAAAGGAGCAATCCGAGTATGTAATGGATGAGATGCACCGAGGAATCTGCGGAATGCATTCAGGCGACCGATCTCTGGCAGCTCGAATCCATGAGAGGTGGTTCTATTGGCCAACCATGAGACTCGATTGTTCAACCTGGACCAATAAGTGTGACCCTTGTCAGAAGTTCGCCAACATAGCCCGTGCGCCAGGAGAGGAGCTCCACTCCATGTTCTCGCCATGGCCCTTGGTCGCGTTGTCGCGCACGCACCAAAAAGAACGAGCGGTTTATAAAAATGTAGTTTAGGGCGACAACTCGGATATCGTCTCTCAAGGACTCTTAGGTGTTGTCGTTATTAACAGAAAATCAGTAAAAGTCAGATTTGGGGGGTTTTGAGATTGAAAACTAAATAAAGAAAACAGAACAGAAAAACAATGCAATAAAAAGTAATTACCAAATAAGCTAAAGAACGATCAACCTACTGTTCTCGGTTTCCCACTATCATCGGTTCATATAAATCCAAGCCCTAAGCAAATTCTAATCCCCTCCCGGTTGTAGCAACAAATAACAAACGAAATCGCTACTACGGATGTATGTTCCTATTCCCGAAATAACAAACGGGGTTAAGCCCTCATGAACTAAACGAACATGAATGAACACACGCGAAATAACAAACGCGATTAAGTATAAGAACATAGCATCACCAAAATGAATCAACACAATACTATACACTCCTGAAATAACAAACAGAAATATATAGCATGGCATTGAAAAGAGAAAAGCAAATAAAACAGGAAATACACAACCTCAAGTGTGGTAATGGAAACCAATTACAGTAGATTAATCTAGGAGACTAGCTCTCCATTACAGAAGTAAACACAAAAGAAAAGAATTAAACTACTGAGAACTACTACTATTGCCTAACTACTACTCTGACAAAAACTAGCCAGCTTACTAGCTCTCTTTCAGTTCTGCCTAAAACTGACTTATATACAAGTTTCTGGAATCAGCTTTATCGCGAGGCGAGAACACCTTCGCGAGGCGAATAATGCGAACAGTCTTCAGTGAGTGGCGATCTCGCGAGGCGAAACTCTTCAAATTCCAAACTGCCACAGCCGTGACCTTTAACATGCATAAACCGTGATGACTTTTGGTCTTCAGGGTTGGATTACTCGCGACGCGAGTCAAGTCTTCGCGGGGCGAGACAGAATGGTTGGCAATTTCTGGAACAGTCACCTTCTGGTTCGCGAGGCGAACATCCTTCTCGCGGGGCGAAAGATCCAGATTTATTTCCTTTTATTACCTGCAAACAAGAAATAACAGTAAGTACTTTATTCGACTCTAAATCAGCTAAATTAACCTAAAAATACTTTACAGACTCAAAATGCTGCTTAAAGACAATCTAGTCTAATTTGGGTGAAAATGATATAAAATTAGCACAAAGCCAAGGTTTTTATTAGTTATAAAACCAGTCAACCAGAGGCTCATCAAAATACCCCAAACTTAAACTTTGCTTGTCCCCAAGCAAACTAAAACTCAAAAACTTAAAAAGACTCAAGACATGGCAAGCTCAAGGATTTAATCAACTTTCGCACAAATTTTAAGCAATTTATCAAAATACTTCAATGTTCCCCCCTTACAAACAAAGCAATCCCCACATTCATTTATTCTAAACAGTTGAGAATTTCATCATTCAAACAATCATTAATCTAAGCAGGGGATCCAAGTTACACACAAGAGGGAGATCACCAAATTCAAACAACTACCTTCCTCACAAGGGCATTTAGTGTTCACTCATTCGCTCAGTTTGTCTCGGTTATCAACAATTCACTCAGTTTCACTTTTAAGAACACTTCCCATAAATTTGATTTTCATCTCTAAATGATTCCCACAGAAAACACGCAAGCAACATCAGAAGGTCTTTTATGGGTTGTAATGGGGCCTGGCTAAGGGTAGGATATACAAAGGTACTAGGCTGAAGACCCTAGGAACTAAGAGAGCATGAGCTTTTAACACTTTGAATTTCACTCAAGTTCCTTTTCTCATTCATCTTTTTGCCTTGGGTGACTACAGCCTTTTATTTTCTAATACTTTTTTTTTTAACATTTTTACAATTTTCATTTTTTTTCTTTTTTTTTTTTATATTTTTTTTCTTTTTCCCAAACACACCACACCTTGTAGCCACCCCAAACTTAATTTCTTGCAACCATTCTCTTGTCAAGATTCCATGCTCTCCTAATCCTAAGATCGGGTTAACATGGTTTTTTCCAGATTTTAGCTTATAACTTTAGGTTATCAAGAATTAACAGGCTAATCAGGCTCAATGGGGCTAACTAAGGAACATGCATTAGGGATGGTTATTTTAGGCTAAGTAGTTATTTACAAAGAAATTGCCTAAATCATCTGAAGCAAACACATAATCATGCAAACCATAAAGAGATTCAAGCAAATTCAGGAAAGTGCAACTTGAAAAGTGATTCTCACACAGTCAAAAACATGTTGGAGGCTCAAATCCTCACCTGGACATTTATGCAAATTGTTTGACAGAGATTCTATCCCTAGTGTGTGCTTCCCTTCACCCCAAACTTATCATAAATCATGCAATCATAACAAAATATCTCAAAGTTCAGTTTTCAAAAATTCTTTCAAGTGGGGATCAATTTCTTAATTTTCAAATCCTAGGGGGAAAACAATCAACATATAACATGCAATCCAGCTGTGCAAATTCAACTAAAATCCAATCAAACTTGCCAACATAAGACTCAACACAACTCCTGAGCTTCTCAAATTATTCAGGAGCTTTATTGAAAACAAAACAGAAATAAAGTAAAGGCAAAGAAAATTAAAAAGAGCAAGGTTTAGGAAAACTCATTGGAGGGCGGTTCCACCAGGATCCCACTGTCTGTGATACAGTGGCCACGGGATGCTCAAATTGCAGTGTGGTCCTCCCGGATCCCATGGCATGCAGCATAATGCCCACGTGGTAGACAAAGGATGGAAGCTCATTCCATGCTTCCCTAACTTGCAGCCTTTATACGGAGATGAGTGCTTGATAGTCATGGTAACCTCGCCAAGTGCGGCGGACTTCTCACTCCCTCTTGGGTCAAGGTTGACCTCTTTCTCAATAAAATCCTCCCAATAAAATCGGGGTTCAACCTCTTGGACTGACCATGGTGCAAAATCTAGTCTCTCAGGTAGAGGCTTGAACTCCATCACCGGTTGTTCCACAGTGGTAGGTGGCAAACAAGTAGCTGGGGTTACTGGTGCTGCTTCATTTTCTGCACGTTCTTCATTCACTGCACTAACAAATTCATCACCTGCTAAACATGCAGAAATTTCAGCACACACCACACAAAGGTTAGTGTTAGTAGAGTCAGTACATATATCACAATAAACTGAATCAGTAAAATCTAGAATGTCTGGAAATTCAGCACTCAATTCATCCACCCCATCACTCTCAACACATGCATTTGATTTAATTGAATCATCTACTTCCAAAGGTTCTTCATCATCCTCAAGCACGGTGAAGCAGATGTCCTCCTGATCCTCCTGATCCTCATTTTCTATGTTTCCTGAAAGGAATAAACCTGCATAACAATCTATACACAAAGCAGTGCCATTACAATCAGCACAAGCATTAGAATCAGGGGATTTAACACACAGTTCATCAACAGAAGTATTATCAAAATTATCATCATTAGAAGTATCTTCAAGAATAACCATCTGTGAATCTGTATGTTCTTCAAGGGGCTGTGGAGTTAGCAGTGCAGTCGAGTTGGCGACTATTTGATCAATTAGAATGGACAACTTCTGAGATTCAGCTTCTCTCCTCTGGTATTCAAGATTACTTGCCTCCATCCTCTGTTGGAATTCAAGATTTTGTTGTGCCATCCGTTGATTGTTCTCTTCCATTTGTTGTATCATTTCTTCCAGACTGAGCTGGGCTAGTGTAGGGTTAGGCTGATATTGCTGGCTTACTGCCATCCGTTGATTGTTCTCGGCAAATTGTTGTATCATAAAAGCTAACTCATCCAGGCTGCCTTGATCTCTACCCTGTTGGCTAGGATAATCATTCATTCCAAACACGCCATAATCACTATTAAACTCATAACCTCCAACAAAATTAGGATAATTTGTGCATGGTGGTGGTTCATAATAAACATTAGGCAAATACCCATACATGTAATTATCCATGGAAAGCAAACAACCAGACAAAGCAGACAAAACTAATTCAGCAAAGAGATTTTTTTTTCTGCTAATAACACAACAAGAGTCCCCGGCAACGACGCCAATTTTTGGTCGCGCTGTCGCGCACGCGCCAAAAAGAACGAGCGGTTTATAAAAATGTAGTTTAGGGCGACAACTCGGATATCGTCTCTCAAGGACTCTTAGGTGTTGTCGTTATTAACAGAAAATCAGTAAAAGTCAGATTTGGGGGGTTTTGAGATTGAAAACTAAATAAAGAAAACAGAACAGAAAAACAATGCAATAAAAAGTAATTACCAAATAAGCTAAAGAACGATCAACCTACTGTTCTCGGTTTCCCACTATCATTGGTTCATATAAATCCAAGCCCTAAGCATATTCTAATCCCCTCCCGATTGTAGCAACAAATAACAAACGAAATCGCTACTACGGATGTATGTTCCTATTCCCGAAATAACAAACGGGGTTAAGCCCTCATGAACTAAACGAACATGAATGAACACACGCGAAATAACAAACGCGATTAAGTATAAGAACAAAGCATCACCGAAATGAATCAACACAATACTATACACTCCTGAAATAACAAACAGAAATATATAGCATGGCATTGCAAAGAGAAAAGCAAATAAAACAGGAAATACACAACCTCAAGTGTGGTAATGGAAACCAATTATAGTAGATTAATCTAGGAGACTAGCTCTCCATTACAGAAGTAAACACAAAAGAAAAGAATTAAACTACTGAGAACTACTACTACTGCCTAACTACTACTCTGACTAAAACTAGCCAGCTTACTAGCTCTCTTTCAGTTCTGCCTAAAACTGACTTATATACAAGTTTCTGGAATCAGCTTTATCGCGTGGCGAGAACACCTTCGCGAGGCGAATAATGCGAACAGTCTTCAGTGAGTGGCGATCTCGCGAGGTGAGCTTATCTTCGCGAGGCGAAACTCTTCAAATTCCAAACTGCCACAACCGTGACCTTTAACATGCATAAACCGTGCTGACTTTTGGTCTTCAGGGTTGGATTACTCACGACGCGAGTCAAGTCTTCGCGGGGCGAGACAGAATGGTTGGCAATTTCTGGAACAGTCACCTTCTGGTTCGCGAGGCGAACATCCTTCTCGCGGAGCGAAAGATCCAGATTTATTTCCTTTTATTACCTGCAAACAAGAAATAACAGTAAGTACTTTATTCGACTCTAAATCAGCTAAATTAACCTAAAAATACTTTACAGACTTAAAATGCTGCTTAAAGACAATCTAGTCTAATTTGGGTGAAAATGATATAAAATTAGCACAAAGCCAAGGTTTTTATTAGTTATAAAACCAGTCAACCAGAGGCTCGTCAGCCCTTTACCATGTGGGGAATGGACATAGTCGGTCCTTTCCCAGTGGCCAAGGGTCAAGTCAAGTTCCTTCTGGTAGGAGTAGATTACTTCACCAAGTGGATTGAAGCAGAGCCATTGGCCACGATAACTGCCAAGAAGGTCCAGAATTTTGTATGGAAAAACATTATATGCAGGCATGGCCTTCCCTATGCAGTTGTTACAGACAACGGGAAGCAATTCACCGATAAGGAGCTCGGAGAGTTCTATTCCAACCTCGGAATTAAACACAAAGTAACCTCGGTTGAGCATCCACAAACGAATGGCCAGGCAGAGGCAGCCAATAAGGTTATTCTACACGAGCTCAAAAGAAGGCTGGGACAATCAAAAGGAGCTTGGGTTGAGCAGTTGCCAAGCATTCTATGGGCTTACCATTGTTCGCCGCAATCCTCAACGGGAGAGACACCGTTCAAACTAACCTATGGAACCGATGCAATGATTCCAGTTGAACTCGGTGAGCTCTCATTTCGAAGGCAGCATCACAATGAAAGCCAAAATGATGAAGAACTCCGAGTTGAGATCGACATGGTCGAAGAAGTCCGAGATGCAGCAAGGATCAGGGACGAGCTGTGCAAACAAAAGGCAACTCGGAAGTATAACTCAAGGCTGCGCCCAAGGGAATTTGTACAGGGCGACTTGGTGCTAAGACTGCAAAGTGACGCGAGAAAAGACTCCAGGGAGGGTAAGCTCGCGGCAAATTGGTCAGGCCCATTCAGGATAGCAAAAAATCTAGAAAATGGTGCCTACAGGCTTGAGGAGTTGTCAGGAAAGTCGGTTCCCAGGACATGGAACACTTCCCATCTCAAATTTTATTTTAGCTAAAGTTAGAAGTGGTGCAATCTTTTTCCTATCTCGGTCTTTTTCCCACGAGGTTTTGGCCGAGAAGGTTTTAACGAGGCACACTAGGAAAAATTAATGAATAAAAGTTCTATTTTCTTTCAATTGAGCTATTATGTTAAAACTGTTAAACCCTGAAGAGGCCAACCAAAGCCTCTAAAGGTGCTTGAATCCTAAGCAGGAGCTAAAACTTAAGGAGGTGCTAAACCCTGAAGAGGCCAACCGAAGCCTCTAAAGGTGCTTGAATCCTAAGCAGGAGCTAAAACCTAAGGAGGTGCTAAACCCTGAAGAGGCCAACCGAAGCCTCTAAAGGTGCTTGAATCCTAAGTAGGAGCTAAAACCTAAGGAGGTGTTAAACCCTGAAGAGGCCAACCGAAGCCTCTAAAGGTGCTTAGGAGCTAAAACCTAAGGAGGTACTAAACCCTGAAGAGGCCAAAGCCTCTAAAGGTGCTTGAATCCTAAGCAGGAGCTAAGACCTAAGGAGGTACTAAACCCTGAAGAGGCCAAAGCCTCTAAAGGCGCTTGAATCCTAAAAAGGAGCTGTAACCTAAAAAGGTGCTAAATCCTAAGGAGGTTGGCCGAGCCACATTCGAACGATTAGGGTCGAAGTGCCGAGCTTATAAAGATGTATCAGGTTAACATTGATCAATCAGGATCAACAAACCGAACCCGTAAAAACATCAAAAAATTTGCCAAGATGTAAATAGATCAACAAGTAAAATAAAAAATTCCATTAAGATTAAGGGGCATGTCCCCAAATACATAAAGTCTCACAAAATACAAAGATATTTCTAAACCACTTATACAACTTCAGGAATCTCCTCGACATTGGAAGGGACGATGTTAATCTGGCCAGTTTGGCCCACTTCACCTTCGGGTTCCTCCTCGTCCAATTGATCCTCGCCCTCTTCTCTAGGAGTTGCGGCCTCATCCTCATCCCCCAGCTCGGCCAAAGGCACAAGGATCCCGTCTCGGTTGAAATCCTTGTCCACATCGACACTGGAGAAGTCAGCAGTAGGGTTGAAGTGCTGGAGTTGCTTCACGACTCGGGAGAAACCGTTAACATGCTCCCTCATGATTGAAGTCTCAGCTTCAGCTAGATCAGCACGGAGCCTCCGATTCTCCTCCTTCTCGGCTTCCAGCAACTTCCGCAACTCCTGGCTGGCTTCTTTCTCGGCTTCCAGCCCTTTCACTACATTTTGAAGATTAAGTCGGTCGGTTCTCTCCGCTTCTAGCTCGGCCGTAAGAGTAGCCCGGCCTTCTTCCAGCTGCATCTTTTGGGCCTTCAGTTGACCGATGACCCTGCCTTGTTCCTCACACTTGGCCAGGGCCTGAGCAAGCTCATCTCTCACCTTCAAGGCCCGGGCCGCATCCGCCCTCATCATCTCTGTCTTCTTCGCATTATCAATAAGGTACTGACTCCAGAAGCGTGTGATGGAGGCAATACGGAGAGCATAGACGCCAGCCGCCTCCATACTTTCCTCAGGACCCTGTTCTAGCAGCAACCGGGCATCGGATGGCTTCAGCACCTGGCCATCGATTAGGCCAGCAGGATCGAACTCATCGCCCCAGAGCGAGCTGATCCCCGGATTACAATTGCCGTTGTACCATTTGGTGTCCGAAGTGAGATCGGTCACCAAAGGAGCGTTGCTCGGCCGGCTTCCGGAAGGAGGAGTCTCTCTGATCATCAGTTGCGGGGGAGAGTTTCCGGTTGGCACCTCGGGCTCCGGATCAGCCCTTGTCCTCTTCGAAGGACGAATGTTCAACTCAGAAGCCTCAGCAGACTTCTTCTTTTTTCCCTTAATATTGGCAGCGGCAGCTGATCCGCCAGCAGCCGACTTCTTCATCAAGGCCTTATAGTTGAATTTTCCCATGATCACTGCAAAAAGAAGAATGGGTTAGATACAAGCACGCAGTCGAACAAGTAAAATACCCAACAGCTACTACTTACACTCAAAATCGGCTTGCCGAGTTGATGACTTAGGAAGCAACAAAAGTCTACCACAGGGCAACGGCCGAGGATAGAGTTTTAAGAACTCGACGTCGGATCTCTCTTGCGTTGTCATGCAGCCGACGTCATAACTATTGAATTTAGTGGGGTGGGGTTGCCAGTAGAGGGGAAATCTGGAGACTCCATCCGAGTCATAGAATAAAGACTCGTTCCCGGCAGTGGGCCGGACTTTGAAAACGTCCGACTTGAAGAACTTATACGAACTCTTGTAGAGTTCAATAATGCCCCCCGACTCGGCCCCACTAAGGGAAATCCAACAACCCGGTCCCCAAACCTGACCTTGTAAAAATAAAGGAAGATTGGAGCAGTGGCCACTACGCCTATCTGCTCACACGGGATCTGGAAGGCCTTTAAAAAGGCCCAGCTGTTCGGGTGAAGCTGGGTAGGAGCAACATTCATAATTTTTAGGACATCACACTCAAACTGGGAAAAAGGGAGACGGACTCCAATTTGTGTAAATAGAGTTTTATATACATAGGTGAAAGAGGGTTGCCCTGGAGAAGGATGAAGAAAGACATGGTCATCCCCAGAACATGGAAGGCACTCCACACCGCCTTCCAGGGAAGAAATTTTGTTTTGTAATGGGAAGAGGGATTCAAAGTTCCTAAAGTTGGAGTGAAAAGCCCCTACGTCTGGCCTCACCCAGAAATACCCAGGAATAACAATATCTGGGTATGGCACCCTGGGCACTCTGGTAGTACGCCTACGACGTTTGGGAATGGGAACCGCATCAGCAGTGGCTGAGCTGTTCCCGTCGGAGGAGGAAGAGCCACCAGCGGCTCCGCCACCACCATGATAAGAGGATGGGGAAGAATGGGGAGAACCCCCAATTAGACGGATTTCAGGTTCTACAACCTGAACCCCAGAAGAGACATCCTGGGATACCTCAAATGAAGATTCCATGGAGGAGTAATCACGAAAGCAAAAGTCAGGGAACTTGAAAGAGAGGAATAGGGCGTACCTGCAACAGAAGGAAAGTATAAATGCTCGGGTTAGAAATGACACGATAAAGAGGTCTAGGGTTCACGGAAGCACAAAGTCCTATGGCCTCGCCCTAACTTATGAAAGACGAGAGCAACACCTCCCCTTTGCATTAATGAGGGTTGTTGGGCGAGAGCAGGGAAACGTCCCCTCGTATCTCTGACCGAATTTGCCAACCAAATGGGAAGGCCACACGTGGCAGTAATGTCAGGGTATTAAACCGCCCTCACGGGAAACTAGGAGCACGCCAAGGAGCACGCCGCAATCCATAAATCTCGGGAACAATACCACGAGGGCCACGTGTCACACCAGGTAACGTTTCTTTTCCATCTCGAGGCTCGAGAAGGTATGGCGTCAGCACAAAGCAATTAATCACCTCCACCGCGGCTAACCTCGGCTCCATCAGAAAAGCTTCCACGCCGTTGGCTTGAAGCTTGGGGAGCTTGTGTATGAGCCGAGATACAGAGTGACACGGAGTCCGGCATCAACCTCGCTTACCGAGCATCAAGCTCGGCAACCCGAACTGTTCACCGAGTCGGATGACGTATATATAGGCAGAATGTGAAGCTCGGTCAAGGGCCTCACCTCGCCTAAAAGACAAAAAATGAAACCTAGTTCCTGAGCTCGGCTAACATCGTGAAAGCTTTTACACTTCACCAGCTCAAAGCTTGGGGGGACTTGTGTACTGGCCGAGGTTACTAACCCGGCCACCGAGCTCAGGTACCCGGCCCAGTCCGGAAATTAAAGATAATAAATCAAAGATCACTCAATTAAAGAAATAAGATATTGATATTAAATCCTGATATTATCTAAAATAACCTTATCTGGTTGAAAGGGATAATATCCCTTAAATTAAGGAATCATATCTCAAAAGAGATATTAAGAGATAAATCATATCTCAAAAGAGATATTAAGAGATAAATCAGATCTCTAAGAGATAGGGGAGTCCTATTATAAAAGGAGGAGTACCCCTCATAAGAGACTCAATTTTCACTGAACATGGGTGACTCTCTCTTAAGCGTATTAGAGAAACTAGTGTTGATCAAGAGACTATCAGAAAGTCCTTGCTCCCTAGTATTCGTCCGATACAAAATTAAGAGATTGAGATCACCACTGCCAAGGGTTGAATCAAGAACTACGTCCGGCTTTGATTCCCTTCGGGATACGTAGGACCGGAATTACTAAATTCTGTCAAGCCAAATCCTAAAACAACCCCAATATTCATCCTTGGTCTGACGTTCACGGCAGGGCTCCGGTAAACCGGATCTCGGCAGGAACATTCATCAACCGATCCAAACCGCAAAAACCGAACCGAAAAAACCGAAAACCGAAAAAACCACAATTTTTTATTGGATTGGATCGGATTTTGGATCCTATAGTGAAATCCAATCCAACCAATCCAAACCGATCTATTATATGTATATACTATTATTTTTGAAATTATAGTATTACTCATACTTAAACATTATTCTTTATACTTTTATATCTCTCATTCTCTTTAATATTTTTGTTGGAATGACATATATAACACTATTTAGAATAAATATTAATGTCTTGAAGTTATATTTTACTAAAAGTTTTGGTGCATAACATATATATATTTGATTGAGTGATCATGAAAAATAGGAAAACAATTAAGTAAATTTGAAAAATAATTAGCTACAATTTATTTGTAGCCGATTCAAGGGAAAAAAATAGGATAAGTAGGAGTAGATATAGATAATTAATATAAAAGAACGTGTTAAAAAATATCAATAATTTTTTTCTTCTCAAACTCCCAAATTAAAATGAAGATTATCTTTTATCCACTATTAAATAAGTAGAAAGGACACTTGACATTAGAAAAAAATAAAGTATGACAAAAACCGAATTATCCAATCCAATCCAAACCGCATTTGATTGGATTGGATCAGATCGGATTTTTTTAAGGAAGCAAACCGATCCAATCCAAACCACACGATGTTTTTATCATTGGATCGGATGACTTTTTAGTTCAAAACCGATCCAATCCAATCCGCGAACACCCCTACAAAAAATCACATATTCCATTTGCAATTGATCTGACTTAATTAGTTGCTGTCAAACGTGTAAATGGAATTAAATGCATCAAATATGTTTGTGTACATGCAACTATGATCTGCAATATCCAAAAGCACCCTGGTATTCATGGGTTTGACTTGTAGAAATTATGTTCTCTGATCACATCCAAAATGCACGTATAGTGTTTGGA
Source organism: Sophora flavescens (assembly GCA_030762895.1). Taxonomy (NCBI): domain Eukaryota; kingdom Viridiplantae; phylum Streptophyta; class Magnoliopsida; order Fabales; family Fabaceae; genus Sophora; species Sophora flavescens. Next base: position 141,020,289 of record CM061070.1, on the reverse strand, counting down.
AAAATGCCTGATAAAGTCTCTAATTGCTTCATAATGTTCTCTGATCACATCCAAAATGCACACATAGTGTTTGGAAAAATGCCTGACAAAGTCTCTAATTGCTTCGTAATTGTCACAATTTTTTGAGCTATGCAACAATAACTGTGCTCATTTGGCTCTGGGATTTGGATTCATCAAACACTCCAAAGAGTGCTGGTTGAGCCTGTTAAACAATTGTTCAGGGAAAAATCGTCTCTGAAGATGACTTCAGATCAATCGGTTTGCTTATATTTCATATAATCATGCTGACCGCAACTAGAGTAAAGCTTTCGCTCTGTTTTTCTTTTTTTTTATAGAAGCTCTTTCAACAAAATAGTTCATGCCTGTGAAGAGGATCACTACTTTAATGTGATAACCAACGTTGGGTTGGTTTGGCTGCATTATGCACACTTTCAACTTTATCTGGATGATTTGGTTGGTGACATATTTCTAATCGTGCCTCGAATTTGTCTACAACAGTGCTTGAAAATGCAGTTTCCTTCGTGAACATTTTTTTAGGAGTTGTGTCTTGTTCTATGTATTTTTGTCTACAATCCAAAGTGTCAAAAGTGGGTAGTGTAAATTTTTTTAGCATGATTTGTAATTTTTTCGCCGATCCCGAGGCAAGGTTGTTCTCAAGATTTTAAGATGAAAACAAACTCATAGCTAAGCAATGAAAGGAGAAAGAATTTCTATATTGAATTGTGTACTCAGAATTGATTTCCTGCATATGGTGTGTACCATTATTTATATCAAGAAGAGAGGTGTATAGTAATGTGTAAATGGTCCGTATCCTACTAAATCCTTAGCCTCCAATTTGTTATGCGTGAAGGAATATTCCTTCGAGTCATGCAATGTGTGAGCACTGCTGAGGTGGCATTCCTTTTTGCATCAGCATTTTCCTTGTTAAATCATGTGTATGCCTTTTGTATTTACGTAGCTTAACACCCCCCCGCAAGCTGGAGCACGATAGAGATCGAGCATGCCCAGCTTGGAAATGAAAGGAGTAAATATGGGAGGAGGCAAAGCCTTGGTGAAAAAATCGGCAAGTTGTTCCTTGGAGGAAATTGGCAGCAAACGTAAGAAACCGTTCTGCACCTTTTCTCTAACAAAGTGGCAATCATTCTCCAAGTGCTTAGTTCTTTCGTGGAAAACAGGATCAGATGTTATGTGCATTGCACTGGTATTGTCAAAATACAGAACAAGAGGCCTTGTGCAAGAAGTGTGCAAATCTTTTAGGAGGAACAAAAGCCACTGTAATTCACAAGTGGCAGTGGACAAAGCTCGATACTCTGCCTCAGAGGAGGAGCGAGACACAGTTGGCTGCTTCTTGGGTCTCCAGGAAATCAAAGATGATCCCAAAAAGAAACAGTAACCTGAAATGGAACGCCTAGAGTCTAGCCAACCTGCACAATCTGCATCCGAGTATCCCAACAATTGGAGTTCTGACTTTCTAGGGAAGATTAAGCCTCAGCCTGGATTTTGTTTAAGGTACTTGATAACTCTACATGCTGCATGGAAATGAGTCATAGTTGACTTGATAAGGAATTGACTAACCTGCTATGTGGCAAAAGTGATATCAGGCCGAGTGGTAGTAAGGTACAAAACTCTCCCAATAAGCCTCCTATAGCAACCCACATCATCATACAATTGACCTTCATCTTGGTGTAGCTTGATGGAAACATCTAACAGTGTCTTGGCAGGTTTGGAACCTAGTAAACCAGACTCATGAAGAAGGTCAAGACAATATTTTCTTTGGCAGATTGTAATTCCTAATTGTGAATGAGCAACTTCCAGCCCAAGGAAATACTTGAGAGTTCCCAAGTCCTTGATTTTGAATGAAGAGTCAAGGATAACTTTGATGCGTGCAAACTCTTCTAAGCAATTCCCTGCTAAGATCACATCATCTACATACACTAGGAGAGCTGTGAAATTGTTGGCATGACTGAATGTAAAAAGAGAGTAATCTGCACTCGATTGTTTGTATCCTTCTTTCAAAAGCAGTGAAGTCAATTTTTCATACCATTTGCGGCTGGCCTATTTAAAACCATACAAAGATTTCAACAATTTGCACACTTGATTGGGCTTGGCACACTGAACTCCTTGTGGGACAACCATGTATACATCTTCATTGAGATCACCATGCAAGAATGCATTGTTCACATCCAATTGATGGAGGTGCCAACGGTGAATGGAGGCAAGTGCAAGCAAGGTCCTAACTGTAGTGAGCTTGGCCACTAGTGAGAAAGTATCAAAAAAGTCCAACCCTTCCACTTGATTATAACCTTTAGCCACTAATTTGGCCTTGTACCTCTCAATTTTTCCATCAGCTCTATGTTTCACTTTGTAGAGCCATTTCTTGCCTATGGGCTTGATATGAGCAGGTAGATCAACAAGAACCCATGTCCCATTTCTTTCCAATGCCTCCAACTCAGATTTCATAGCATGATTCCAGCAATCAAATTTAGAGGCTTCCTGATATGACTGTGGCTCAATGGTTTGTGAGATAGATGAAGAGAAAGCATAACATGATGGAGACAATTTGGAAAACAAGTGAAAAGAAGAAATGGGATAAGGAGTACCTGAAGTGATTGGCCCAGCTGAGTTGGATGAAAGGCTACACACATAGTCTGCAAGATGAGTGGGCTGATGCTTCTGTCTAGTGGACTGCCTTATTGGTTCAGCAGCAGTTTCTGTGATTGCAGGATCAACAAGCTCGGTTGTAGGAATTTCAGGTGGGATGATGGTTGGCTGAGGGCTTGGATCAGGGACACTTGGAGTATTTGGTGTGTCATGTGGAGGTGTGGTGTGGTATTGCCATGTGGAGGTGGTTGATGAGGGTTTATATGGCATAATTTGTTCATGGTGTGTGACATTCCTAGAGATAAAGATCTCTTTATTATCAAGATAAAAAAGAACAGCACCCTTGACTCCAAATTTGTATCCTAAGAAAACACATTTTCTGGCCCTACTTGTGAGCTTTGTTCTGTGAGATTGGAGAGTGGATGCATAACACAAGGAACCAAAAACTTTCAAATCATGCAATTTTGGCAATTGTTTGTTTAAGAGAAAATATGGTGATTGGTTTTTAAGAAGAGGGCTAGAAACCCGATTGATGATGAAAGTAGCATGAAGGATAGCATATGACCAGAACTGTTTGGGTAGTTTGGATTGAAATAAAAGGGCTCTTTCCACATTCAAAACATGTTGATGTTTCCTCTCTACCCTACCATTTTTTTGAGGAGATTCAACACAGCTTGTTTGGTGAATTATTCCTTTTGATGCATAGTATTGTGGCATGATAAATTCAGGGCCATTGTCTGTTCTTATCATTTTTACCTTGGTCTCATTATGGTTCTCAATTAGTTCAATGATCTGTTTTAAATTTTGTCTCACTTCTCCCTTTGATTTCATTAAAATGATCCATGTGTATCGGTGATGTCGTGCGATGCACGTCGTGCGATCCGGCAAGTGTACTGGATTGTCGCCAAGTAATAAAAAGATATCGATCCCACTGTTGACGATTCTGGGCAAGTATACCCAGTCGTGCAAGTAATACGGTGGTGAGACCGGTTATCGTATCCACGGGGACTGCAACAAGTACTAGCACGTACCAATTCAATTACTATCTAAGCGATTCTTGGATTGAAGAGAGTTCTATGCTAACAAAAGTTAAAGTTAACAAAATAAGAAAGACAAATTCTTTCTGTAATTTTCTCAAACACTTGGAAGGCAATAAAAGAAGGTTTTCAAATATGATAAAAGTAGCTGGGGTTAGGTTCACTAAACTTCATCCTCATGCAATGAAACAACTCACAAACAGTTTCTACTTCAGTTATGACAATCAATCCACTAAATTACTCAAGTCCCGATTCCTCGGATGACAAGAGCCTAAATCCACTAATAGACCCTAATTCCTTAGGTGGCCTAGATTAATGAATTCGCATTAAGATTAGGAATCATGCGATTGCTAATAAACCCAGTTCCATTCCTAGATACAAGGCTTACTAGGTGATTAATCTCAATTCCGGTTTCAACACGAATTTTCCAATTGCATATTAAAACACAAATCGAGTCATGGGGGTGCTAGCCACAACAAGCATTAAGAACAGAAATCAACCACTCAATAACAAAGCAGAAACTGTATTGCAAGATTAAATCAAATACATGAGAATTCAAACATAGTTACCCTAACCCCAACCATGGAGGTTTAGCTACTCATAATAATATCCACAACCAAAGAAACATAGATGAAGGAGAGAAGGGATTCCATGGGGGCAATCCTCCAGAAGCTGCCTCTGGTTCCAAGAGCCTTTTTGGTTTCCAAACTCAGTAGCCTCCAATGTCTCCCTGGTTGTCTCTTCCCCTTCTGCCTTAAACAGCTTAAAACAGTGATTCTGATATTCGCACACTCGCAGGGCGAGAGGTATATCGCGAGGCGAATATTAAACTGCTGGTCTTCAGTGTTTGGAACTCAATCGAGGCGAGGCACTGTTCGCAAGGCGAACCAGAAAGGCTTACATTTTCCTGGCACAGTCAGCTCTCAGGGTCGCGAGGCGAGGTGTGATTCGCGGGGCGAACCAGAAAGGATGACATTCTGCTGTTTCTGGCTGTCTTCAGTCGCGGGGCGAGCATCTTCTCGCGGGGCGACCAATCCCAGAATTTCATTCTCCACTGTTTCTTCATTCCCTTGGCTCTAAGTTCAGCAGATTTTTCAGTAATTCCTGCAAAACAACACACGAAACCACCTTCACCTATTCCAAGGGAAAATCTAAAAAAATCAACTAAATAATGCCTAATCTATATGAAATATGCATGCAAAAGTGTACAACAAACATCATGTAAAATCACACTATCAAATCACCCCAAGCTTATTCAATTGCTTGTCCTCAAGCAATCACCAAGGCCAGTAGAATGAACAGAACATGGATAGTGAATTAAGAACCCGAGTAAATGATCCAAGCAATAGGCAATTCAAACACTTCAGCAAGAGACAATCAGTTCAAGTCCAATTAGAGACTTAGGTTCCTTAGACTCATGTTCTCACTGATTTGGGCACTCTTTCTCACCTGAAGCTCACCCCAAGCTAGTTCATTTGCTTGGCTCTCTTCCTCACCACTCAAGTGTTTAGGGGATAAAACATTTCACTCAGTTTTCCTCAAGGAATGAATCCTACCATAGGCTTGACTATCAACCAAATCCCTACTTTATTAATGAAAACAATTTAGAATCAAGAGGTCTTTCACTTGGTTGTAACAGGGTCATGGGATTTATTGTTAGGTGGGGACATAAAAAAAAAAAGAAGAACATTTCAAAAGGCTAAACCAAATATCAAACATTTCAAACATGACCTTCTAAAATACCTTCTTGGGTTTTCAATTTATTTTTCCACCTTTCTTTTCTTTCCTTTTCTTTTTATTTTTCATTTTTCTTTTTGTCATTCCCTTCTCTATTTATTTTTCTTTTTCTTTTGTTTTTCTTTTATTTTTCTTTGGAGAAGGGGAGATTTTTCAACTCAAGAGAATTTTATTTTTTTTTGATTCTTTTCCCAAACTTTCAACTACCTTTTTACCCTTTTGTAATACTTTAGAAGGTCCTTTATCAAACTTATTTATCAAAACATTTCAGGGTACCAAGAAAAGCATTTTTATTCTTTCAGGCTCAAAATTGGGCAACTAAGGGGTAGCATTTCATCATTCAAAACTCAGAAGGCCAGAAAAATACCTATTGCCTCAATCATTTTCAAAAATGTTTTCAAAAATTTTTAAGCTTCAAAATGGTTTTAACTCAAGTTCTAGAGAAAGCAAACCAAGAGGAATAACACTCTAACACAAAGAATGGGGTAAAATTTTGTGAGTACCCCTTTATGGCTCAAAATCTCACATTTTAGTTCAGAATCAATGAAAAACACAAATCCTCAGAACCATATGCTAATTATCAACTATCTAAGATCATCCAAACATTTTCATTTGCAGCCATATCACAAGAATAACAAATTGGGTTCAACAATTCACTAACACAAGTTATTTGGCACTTAGTTCTCACAATTGGATGCAAAATTCAGGCAAGGGCAATCTAATCGTGTGATCATGCAAAGCTATCATGCAAAATAATATGAATGCAATATGAACAGATGCAAAATATGAACATGCAAAAATACCCCTACCCCAAGCTTAAGAATTTATATTGTCCCCAATGTAAACAATCAAGTTGGAGAGAGGAGAAGAGAAATAAAATAAAACAAAATTGGAATGCTTTACCGAGGCGGTAGCGGGTGTTGACTCTCATTCCAGTCAGAAACTCTGGCCATGATGGGTGCGGACTTTTCTTTTTCTTCTTTCTCTTTCCTCCTTCCTTCTTACCCTGCAAACACTTGGCAATTCTCAATTTATTATTTTTCCTCTTGAGCTTCTCAAATTATTCAAGAGGTTAAAATCAAAAACAAAATTATTAAGAAAATGAAAATAACTAAGGAGAAGGGTTAAGAAACTTGGGTTGCCTCCCAATAAGCGCTTCTTTAACGTCACTAGCTTGACAGGTTTCCTTCAATTAACCGGGGTCGGTTGGGCATAGAAGTGCAAGAGCACTTTTCTTCCATGGGACTCCTTTAAAGAGCTGATCTTTCTTATAAGGCCAGCATTTGAACTTCTGTTTTGCCCTTTTCGCTCTGAGCCTCGTGGCCTTCTTCTTACCTCTTCCCAGCGGAGGTTCTGTTTTCACAAAATGAGCAGATCCATCTTCATCACCAACTGATGCATCATTTTTCTTGCAGAGCTTCAGTGTTGCTTTCATGTTGTGCTTTTCCTTCTTCTCAGGAGTAGAGGGGTGGTTCTGATGTGCAATGACTTCCTTATCTACTGTATCCACCATGTCCATGCGGAAACACTCCTCTTCATCGCTCTTGCGATGCATAGCTTCCAATACATTGAAAGTTACTTCTTCTTATTGCACTCTGAATTTCAACTGGCCTTTTTCTACATCTATCAAAGCCCGACCAGTTGCCATAAAAGGTCTCCCCAGTATGAGCGGAACTTCTGCATCCTCCTCCATGTCTAAAACTACAAAGTCCGCTAGGAAGATAAACTTATCCACCTTTACCAGAACATCTTCCAAGATACCATAAGGATGCTTGATTGATCTGTCAGCTAACTGCAATGCCATCCTGGTTGGTTTCACCTCTCCACCTCCAAGCTTGTTCAAAATGGAGAGCGGCATCAAATTTATACTTGCTCCCAAGTCACATAAAGCCTTCCTGATAGCAACACTCCCAATAGTGCAAGGGATTGTAAAACTCCCAGGATCTTTCAGCTTCGGAGGTAGCTTCCTTTGCAGTATCGCACTGCACTCCTCAGTTAAGGCAACAGTTTCGCCTTCTTTAATCTTTCTTTTCTTTGTGAGCAGTTCCTTCATGAATTTTGCATAATTGGGCATCTGCTCAAGTGCTTCAGCAAAAGGGATATTGATCTGCAACCTCTTGAAAATATCAAGGAACTTGGCAAATTGTTCGTCTTTCTCTTTTTTCTTGCTCAAGTGAGGATAGGGCAACTTCACATAATAGGGGATCACTTGAGGTTTGTCTCCATCCTTCAAAATCTGACTCTTAGTTCTCCTCAAAATTGAATTCTCATCTACTAGCTTCTCCTTCTTGTCTTGTGCACTGCCCTTTTCTTCTTCCTCAACTATAACCTCTTGACCTTTTTCTTCTTTTTCCTCAGCACTCAATTCTGTTTTCCCATCAACATTCTGATTTTTCACCAAAGGTTCACCGCCCACATCATCAAGACTTTTTCCACTCCTCAAAACAATAGCATTGCAATGCTCCTTCGGATTAGTTTGAGTGTTACCAGAAAAACTGCTGCTAGTTTGCTCGGCTAGGAGCTTTGCAATTTGGCCAACTTGAACCTCCAAATTCTTTATAGAAGCATCGGTATTCTTCTGGTTCGACATGGACATCTGCATGAACTGATTAAGTGTGTTCTCCAGAATAGAAACCCGATCTTGAAGCGGTTGTGTAGGAGGAAACTTGCTTGTTTTCCTGGCATCTTGATTCCAACCAAAATTTGGTTGATTCCTCCACCATTGGTTGTTGCCTTGTCGCCCATAGTTCCCCATATAATTGGCTTCTTCATGGGAAATAGGTGGTGCCTCACATCTTCCATTCTCATGATCACCTCCACAAAAATCACATCTCAGTACCTGTTAGTGTGGCATGGTCGTCCCTTGAACAGTTTGGAGTTGTTGTGGGAGTTGAGCTAGTTGTTTGGTAAGAGACTCCAATTGTTGTGTCATGATCTTGTTCTGAGCCAACAATGCGGTTTGTGAATCTAACTCCAACACTCCCCTTCTTTGTGTGGGACCCCGATCATGATGCATCAAGTAATCATTAGAGGCCATTGCTTCTATCAAAGTCAGGGCTTCCTCTGCTGTCTTTGTATTCATTGAACCTCCAGCTGAGGCATCCAACATGTACCTGGTTGATGGCCTCAATCCATTACAGAATGTTTGCATCTGAGTAAGATCATCAAAACCATGATTTGGGCATCTCCTAAGCAATTCCTTGAACCTTTCCCAGGCGTCATGCAACGTCTCACCTTCTTGTTGGGCAAAGCTCATGATGTCACCCCTTGCCTTTACAAATCTTGATGTGGGGAAGAACCTTGCCAGAAACTTTGCCTCTAAGTTGTCCCATGTAGTGAAACTCCCCCTTGGTTGAGATTGGAGCCATGACTTGGCTCTATCTCTTAAAGAAAAAGGGAACAATCTCAGACGAATTGCATCATCAGAGGCACCATTTATCTTCATCAGACGCACAACTCCAGGAAACTGGAAATATGACTGTTAGGATCTTCCTTCTCCAACCCAGCAAACTGATTTTGTGAAACCATGTTGATGAGATTTGGCTTGAGTTCAAAATTGTTGGAGTTCATCGGAGGTCTCACTATACTAGTGACATGCCGGTTGAAATTTGTATTGGCATAATCACCAAGTGTCCTCCGTGGTGGTGGAGTATCTTCACCATTCCCTGCCATCTTGAGTTCTTCTAGAGTAGCCTGAGAGATGGAAGTCTCTTGTTCTTCTCCTTGTTGTCTTAACAAATTCTGCTGTCTTGCTTGCTTCCTATTCTTCCTAGTTGTTCTTTCAATTTCTGGATCGTATAGGAGTTGGTCAACTGGAATAGTACCTCGCATACAAAAACAGTCTAGCAAACAAGATTGTTAGTAGTAAAGGTTAGCACACACCAGCAAACACACCAGAAAAATGACAGCAAAAACAAAATAGAAAAAAAAATGACAGCAAAAAGTTTAAAACAGAAACGAAAAATTTTAAACAGAAAAATTTTGTGCTTAAATTAGTAACCAAAATGGATATGCTAATATTGAAATACAGTCCCCGGTAACGGCGCCAAAAACTTGTTGACGGTTCTGGGCAAGTATACCCAGTCGTGCAAGTAATACGGTGGTGAGACCGGTTATCGTATCCACGGGGACTGCAACAAGTACTAGCACGTACCAATTCAATTACTATCTAAGCGATTCTTGGATTGAAGAGAGTTCTATGCTAACAAAAGTTAAAGTTAACAAAATAAGAAAGACAAATTCTTTCTGTAATTTTCTCAAACACTTGGAAGGCAATAAAAGAAGGTTTTCAAATATGATAAAAGTAGCTGGGGTTAGGTTCACTAAACTTCATCCTCATGCAATGAAACAACTCACAAACAGTTTCTACTTCAGTTATGACAATCAATCCACTAAATTACTCAAGTCCCGATTCCTCGGATGACAAGAGCCTAAATCCACTAATAGACCCTAATTCCTTAGGTGGCCTAGATTAATGAATTCGCATTAAGATTAGGAATCATGCGATTGCTAATAAACCCAGTTCCATTCCTAGATACAAGGCTTACTACGTGATTAATCTCAATTCCGGTTTCAACACGAATTTTCCAATTGCATATTAAAACACAAATCGAGTCATGGGGGTGCTAGCCACAACAAGCATTAAGAAGCAAATCAACCACTCAATAACAAAGCAGAAACTGTATTGCAAGATTAAATCAAATACATGAGAATTCAAACATAGTTACCCTAACCCCAACCATGGAGGTTTAGCTACTCATAATAATATCCACAACCAAAGAAACATAGATGAAGGAGAGAAGGGATTCCATGGGGGCAATACTCCAGAAGCTGCCTCTGGTTCCAAGAGCCTTTTTGGTTTCCAAACTCAGTAGCCTCCAATGTCTCCCTGGTTGTCTCTTCCCCTTCTGCCTTATACAGCTTAAAACAGTGATTCTGATATTCGCACACTCGCAGGGCGAGAGGTATATCGCGAGGCGAATATTAAACTGCTGGTCTTCAGTGTTTGGAACTCTCGCGAGGCGAGGCACTGCTCGCAAGGAGAACCAGAAAGGCTTACATTTTCCTGGCACAGTCAGCTCTCAGGGTCGCGAGGCGAGGTGTGATTCGCGGGGCGAACCAGAAAGGATGACATTCTGCTGTTTCTGGCTGTCTTCAGTCGTGGGGCGAGCAATCCCAGAATTTCATTCTCCACTGTTTCTTCATTCCCTTGGCTCTAAGTTTAGCAGATTTTTCAGTAATTCCTGCAAACAACACACGAAACCACCTTCACCTGTTCCAAGGGAAAATCTAAAAAAATCAACTAAATAATGCCTAATCTATATGAAATATGCATGCAAAAGTGTACAGCAAACATCATGTAAAATCACACTATCACCCACAAAGACCGTGATCTCAAATCGCAACTAATTGTTAAATGATAAAACTGGACTATATAAAAAAGGATTTGGATTTTTGAAATAAGAGATAACTTTGATAAGGAATGCAATCAAGTAAAACAGAAAGTAAATCAATTTATGGCTTTTCAGATCTAAATGGATTCCTAGGAATTTGGGTTACCAACAAGGTTGTTTATGTTACTAAATTGATTACCCCTTTGTTAATTATTGAAATTGCCCTGAAGGCGAATTTATCCTCAAATAGTTAATGCTCCCTCTCGGGTTACAAAAACCGTGCCCAATTAAACCAACCCCTACTCTCGTGATAGTCGAATTTAGATTGGACCATTTACGCTTTGTGACAATTCATTGATCCTCGAAGGACGGCTTCTAACTCTCGTGATTTCAGTCCTAAGTCTGATTCTATAGATCCGACACCTAAGTTCACCGCTAGGTTCCTCCTTAAAATATCTACGTCGCGCAAATAAGCGGCCGCCGAATTTACGAGTAATTAAAACACTAGAAATCAGATCTAAAGCAAAATCGCAATTAACAAAGATAAAACATCAATTCATACCATAAAAACAAACCTTGGGCATAGCCCCAATCTCTAGAAATTAAGCTACTACTCAAGCCTTGTCATGGTGATGACAAGCTTGGTTAAAAACAACATGAAAATAAAAATAAGAGAAGAGAGGAGGAAGAAGGGAGAGATCCTAAATTATAGCCTAAGAGTCGCAGCCCAAAAAGTCTTTTTTTTTTTTGCCTCTGCCCAGATGCCTTATTTATAGATTTGGGAAGTTTGAATCCCAATCAAACACAAATTAGATCCAAATCAGTTACTTCTGATCCAAGTAATACGCGTCACGGCCGTGATGGCCATCACGGCCAGGCCGTGATGGATTCTGCCTTGGGCGCTTCTTCAATTTTTAGTCTGTCACGGCCGTGATCAGTTCTGCCTGTTGAGGGTTTGGTTCAGCTGACAGGTCAAGGCCGTGATGGACATCACGGCTAGGCCGTGACCAGTTCTGACTTTTGCCTTATTTCTTTTCAGTTTTGCTCGATCATGGCTGTGATGGTCATCACGGCTAGGCCGTGATGGGCTCTGCTTGGCTCATTTTCTTCACTTTTCAAGCCCCATCTTCATCCAAGCTCCATCATGGTTGATCCTGAGCATTTAATCCTTAATTTCTACAAAACAACACCACAAAACCGCCTTACCCGTTCCAAGGTAAAAACTAACAAAAATCAAATTAAATATGTCTAAACTGTATGAAAATGCATGCAAAATGACAATGAAATATGAGGTGGAATCACACTCATCAATCGACTATAATCATCAACAGCAGTTAGGAAATATGTATGACCATGAATTGATTGAATTGAAAGAGGGCCCCAAATATCGAAGTGAATAAGATCATATGGTTTAGCAGCTTTATTCAAACTTGAACTATAAGGTAATCTTTTGTGTATGGCATAATGACAAACATCACAAACAGCTTGAGTCAACAGTGACAAAGGGGAAATCACTATGTAAAGATAGCATCCTAGAATTGGATAAATGGCCTAATCTAAAGTGCCATAAGGCATTCTTTGGCAAAGTTTCAGTAACAGCTGCTTGAAAGTGAAATAGCCCTTCAAACTTGTCAGTCGAACCAATCATCTTCAGTGACTTCTGGTCCTGTATGAAACATTTTGAGTTATTGAAAGAAACAATGCAATCAAGTGTTGAACATAATCGAGATACAGAAATCAGATCTAGTGAAAAATCAGGTACATAAAGAACTTCAGAGATGCTGAAACCAGGGGAGAAAACAACAGTTCCAGCATACTTAGCCACAGAAAAATGACTATTTGGCAGCTTAACATTTATAGGCCTAATTTCATTATATGAGTAAAAACATTTTAATGAGGAACATATGTGATCACTAGCTCCAGAATCTATGATCCAAGAGCCAAAACTAAAGTTGTTATAAGAGGAAGAGATGTTACCTGTCTTGAATTTCTCAACTGGTGTATGACCAATTTGAGTGGATGAGCTAACCTGGTTAGCTGCAGTCATTGATTGATGGTTCATGTTCGAATTCTGAACCAGATTGAGGAGTTTTTCATACTGCTCATGAGTGAAAACTGGAGGTGTTGGCCTCACATCATCATGTACTGTAAAATCCTCTTTCAGATCAGTGTTGTCATTGGTAGTGTTGTTTGCCACTGAGTTTGAGCCTTTTTGAAAGTGGGGAGGGAAGCCATGCTTCCTGTAGCAAGTGTCCACAATGTGGCCATTCCTTCCACAATATGTGCACACCCTATTTCTAGATTTGTAGCCTGAACCTTGCACAAAGCCTCTTCCCCTTCCTTGTGGCTTCTTGTAATCCACAGCATTAATCAATACCTTAGTATCATCACCATTGGTGAAATTACCCTGCCTCTCATGTTGAATAACCATAGAAAATATCCTATTCGTACTAGGCAGTGGATCCATCAGTAAAATTTGGGATTTAACAACAGCAAAGTTATCATTCAAACCAGTCAAGAATCTTATAGCATAGTTTAATGTATGATAGTGCCTAGCATTTCTCATAGAAGCACATGAGCATTTAATGGGATAGCTACAAGCAGGCATAGGCATAGGCATATAAGTTTCTAATTCTTCCCAAAGTACCTTTAATTCAGAGAAAAATCCAGTGACATTCAAGGAACCTTGCCTTAATCCATATATTTCTTGTTGGAGTTCTGAGATCCGAATAAGACCTCCTTGTGAGAACCTTTCTTTCAAGTCATTCCACATATCTATCGCATTTTCCAAGTACACAATGCTTTGTCCAATTGGCTCAGCAACTGAGTTCACGAGCCAGGAGTGGATCAGCATGTTGCAGCGACTCCAAGCTCTGAAGCTGGGGTCAAAGGAATCTGGAATGGGAATTCCCCCATCAACGAACTCGATTTTGTTCTTGGCACGAAGGGCACGCCTCATCGAACGAGCCCATGCGTGGTAATTAGAACCACTGAGTACTGGGGTAACAGTGACGGAGGAAGGGCCATCTCTGGGATGAACATAATATGGACTGGTTGGATCTTGTGAAGGATCTGTGTTTACTGAACCAGAGTTGTTTCCTTTCGCCCTCAGAGCTGCGCAGTATCAGAAGTACCTCTCTGGTACCATCTCAAGATTTTAAGATGAAAAGAAACTCATAGCTAAGCAATGAAAGGAGAAAGAATTTCTATATTGAATTCTGTACTCAGAATTGATTTCTTACATATGGTGTGTACCATTATTTATATCAAGAAGAGAGGTGTATAGTAAAGTGTAAATGGTCGGTCCCTATCCTACTGAATCCCTACCAATCTGTTATGCGTGAAGGAATATTCCTTTGAGTCCTGCAATGTGTGAGCACTGCTGAAAGGTGTGACTGCTGAGGTGACATTCCCTTTTGCATCAACATTTTCCTTGTTAATCATGTGTGTGCCTTTTGTATTTACGTAGCTTAACAGTTGTATTTAACCAGGGGTAATTGATACTAGTTTTAATGATTTTATTTGAATATAGATAGCTCAAATAATGTTGATTTAAATCCAAATGATTTTTTTCGTGAATGACTCCAAAACAAATCTCTATGGATACAGAATTTGTCCCTGCTCTCTTAAATGCAAAAGAACAAGCTAGTGTTGTCTTTTAGACTTTAACAGTGTACACCACCTATTTTAATTATTTAAGAAACACTAAATATGACAATAATTTAGTTTCTATTCGATAACTAGCTGAGAAGATATATAAAATAGTGTAACTTATGACTTTGTTATATTTCAATGTATTGTAGCCATGTCACAATATTGTCAGTATATTGCCGGAAAGTACCAGTTTGGATGAGATTTTAAAAAAGTGCTTCAACTATATAGAAGAATAAGCAAAAACTATTATTAGAAGCAGAAGTCATTTTACGTTTGGATGAACTTTAAAAAATAGACTTTTATGAGATTTATTTTAGGGATATTATTATCAAATAAAATATGATTCATCCCCATTATCTCTCTTCTAATGTATCTGCTTTTTTGAGAATATAGAAAATGTAGCCTTTTGATTATTGGGCTATATTTTGGACGCTGCATAGTTTCTTCAAAGCAAAATGGCAGGCTGAAAAGCTACCCTTGATAATTTGCTTAAAATCGATTATTGAAAGTACTGATAGGCCTAGCAAAGAAGGAACTTATATAATTCTAGGCCCAACTGAAGATTAATCTCACCACCAAAGAAAAACAAGAACCAGGGAAAGTCCACGAATGAGATGGAACGGATCAAACCATGCATTTAATTGGGTGGTCTGGAAGGATCCACGTGAAGTTTGTGGGCCTAATTAGGTTTTCCTTCTGGATTTGTTTTGGATATTTTACTCGGATAAACAAGAGTCGAGACCAATGGTTTCGAACACCATTCATGCAACTCGCAAGTCGCAACCGTATTTGTTTCTACATTAGAAGTTTACTATAAACATGATTAAGATACAATCATACAAATGAAAAACTGCTTAACATATAATGATATCTCCAGTTGATTACCTGTTACGTAACTGTGAATTATAACAATTTCATTGAGGAAAAAAAATAAGGAGAATGATGTTTAGTATGAAAACAATTTCGTAAAACGACGTTCGATTTTAAAATTCCCTTTGTTAGACAATGGGTTTTATTAACCACCGGTCATTGGTTTTGATCTTCTCTCACTTATGATTGGCTGATACAATTCGTAAGATGCATGCGTAAAAAGTTTTTGAACCATTTAGCAGTACTCAAAAAATAATATGATAATGGTA
Organism: Sophora flavescens; assembly: GCA_030762895.1. Lineage (NCBI taxonomy): Eukaryota > Viridiplantae > Streptophyta > Magnoliopsida > Fabales > Fabaceae > Sophora > Sophora flavescens. Next base: position 141,004,728 of record CM061070.1, on the reverse strand, counting down.
TAAGATGAGTTCGTGAATCGTGAATCATATCATGATGATGCTTTTCTACCACAAATTTCGTAAATGAACTGAAGTTTCTCATGCATATTATCCTTAAAAGAGAAGGAAACAAAGATAGAAAAGGTTGAAGAATCCTTTGTACTACTTTTAATAATATTTTCTGATTGATTGAAAAAATATGGAATATTACCTCCTCTTTTTTTTATCCAATTTTTTTTTTTGAACAAATATGGAATATTAACTTGGCCCTCTGAAAAATTTTCAACATTAACTTGGTGACTCATAATATAAAATGGGCACAAATTTGTTTACCAGGAAAAAAAAAACACAAATTTTAGTAATAAATATATTTTAAAAAATGTATTAAAGGATTAAATTGATATTTATTTAAGATGTCTTCTATATACCATCCATCAAAATAATATAATGATGACAAAATCAGGATCATTTAAATTATTATTACTTAGGTTTTTTTGACTTTTCAACTTTTCTGACAGCAAAATCTAGCAAAGACCTTATCAAATGGTACAGGAATGAAGTACCGGTTTCAGTCATTGGATTTTTTTATTAATTTAATCAATGATAGTCCAAAAAAAATTCAACATTTAGCTGATAATGTGATAACTAAAAAAAGAAAAAGATTTCATCCCACCACCCACTCTACCGTCCAAACTCTCCATCGTACAAGAAACAAGATCATCCCGCAACAATAAAATTTATGCACGTGGAGCTAATAGTTAAGATAATGGAAGGAAAGAGTCATGGTCAATATCGGGGAAGGATTTAAGCCAATATTGGTGGTTATTTTGGGTGTATTTGACAATTGGGTTTTGGAAATGCCGACCTTTTCCCTTCCCCGCCGCCGGCACTTTCCTACCTCCCTCCCTCCCTTCTTCACCAGGTTTCGTACCCTCACACCTCTCTGTCTCACGCACTGTTGTGGCGACCTCGACGCGCATCTCCACCGTTTCCAATTATGTGCCAACCACCGTCTTTCGTTGCTCGTGGAACTCAAATCTGGTGCTCCAGCCGTCGTAGATGCTTGACCACAAAAGGGGTGATTGTGAGAAGATGAACCAAGGGATTGTAACAATAAACATTTTTTTTTTGATTTTTAAAAAAATAAGAAACTAGTTGTGGTCGATAAAAGCGCTGTTGGAGATCAGGTCCGAGGACCACATCTTATCCACCTACATCGACGTTGAGAACCTCGGAGGAACGACGAACGGGTCAGGTCGCACTGGGAATGGGTCAGATTTAAGGGGAAAAAATGAAATTGGTGGTAGCAGAGGGGGTGACGGGTGGTGGTGGCGGCGGCTGGTTGAGTAGAGGTGAAGAAGAAGGGTAAGAATGGAATTTTGAAATTAAGATTTTATACAAAAAATTAAAAATCAACTAATTTATCTATGATAATAATAGTTAATTTGGGTTAAAAATAGTAGTGCACTCAGGTATCACCTACTTTCGAGCTTCATGTTAGCCTTAGTCGTTACAGAGGTTGAAAAGTTAAAAGAGCTTATTAGTCCAGATTTTGTCATTTGGATGATACATCATAGATGAAACCTTTATTTAAACATTAGTAAATTAAATTGATGTTTAACATTGATGCTCATGTCTTGATCAAATCTGTGATAGAGCGAAACAGATCTGTCAATCTGATCCAAACGAATATCGTATCAAGACGACAAACAACAATATCGCTATACACAGACGACGAAAAACACGGAAAAACATAAAACAAACCATATCTATGTGAAAAAACCATTTATTTAGATAAAAGATGAGGGAAAACGAAGTAAAGGTGTGATTCCAGATTAAAAAATGGTTAAAAATCATCCTTCTAATGGTGGCATGCTTGTTTAGAATGAAGGAAAATAGTTTGAAGTTAGAGTGAGAAAAAAACTAGAGTAGGATTATCCTATATTTTTTTTAGAACCAATGTAAGTGTAACGTCAAATAATTAAAGTCCATTATTATCTGCAGAAGGCATTTTCGTTATAATGGAGGAAACCGAACGAAAAACCTTCAGATATACAAATTAACCGAAGGCATTTTCGCTATAACGTCAAACAATGTTGATACTTATATTCATTTTAGATATACAAATTAAATGATAACAGTATATACTTTTTGGACATTTATCATGGATACCATAAGAGAATAAGTTGTTTAAAAGTGTTAAATACTGAAAAAGAAAAAATAATATACAAATATAAATGAATATATATATATATATATATATATATATATATATATATATATGTTACACATTAAATCTGTGTATCCATGTGCAGTAGTAGGCTAGCTGTCAAGGCAGTAGTTGTTACCTGTCCGCGAGGGGGAAGAAGCTTCGTCCAAATGACACGGTGTATCCTTGGACGCCACATTTGTCGTTTGTTTTTTTGTTTTTTTTTTTTTTAAAATTTTAAAATGACATATTTTTAAAAATTATATATCAAAATAATTTATTTTTAAAACAATTTATCAAATTAACTTATTTTTAATAAAATATTAAATTTTTTTTTGACTAATGACGTTAGTTTGATTGATGTCATTGAATTATTGATATGTCATATGACAGATCTTGATTGGTCCGAAAATCTAAAAAAAAAAAAATGTTTCCAAATATTTTTTTTTACGTAAAAAAAAAGAAAAATTAAGTCAGCGTCACGTGATGCACTCTAGTAGAGTGGCATCAGTTTGACTGATACCATTAACCTGATACATGACAGGTCCGGATTGATACGTTTATTTTGAAAAAAATTTAAAAATAGAATTTTGAAATTAAGATTTTATAAAAAATTAAAAATCAACTAATTTATCTATAATAATAATAGGTAATTTGGGTTAAAAATAGTAGTGCACTCATATATCACCTATTTTCGAGCTTCACGTTAGCCTTAGCCATTATAGAGGTTGAAAAGTCAAGAGTCCAAGTGGTAATCTGATTGGTTCAGATTTTGTTATTTGGGTGGTGCACCACTGTACCATTTTGATGGGTGATATATCATAAATGAAACCTTTATTTAAACATTAATAAATTAAATTGATGTATAAAATATTTAAATTATCAACTTTATATCTTTTTTTTTACTAAGAAAGATATTCATTCATTGAAAAGGATGAATATGCGAACAAACTCACAGCACCCAGATTAATAGCATAATACGGCAAAATCAAAATGCCTACAAAAGTAATAAAATCAAAGTCACCGGAATACCCATGCCTCCAGATATGTAACATTGACGCCCAAGTCTTGATCAAATCTGTGATGGGGCGAAATAAATCTGCCAATCTGAACCAAACGAACACCGCACCAAGACGGGAAATCAAACAACACTGCATCAAGATGACGAACAACAATATCAATACACACAGATGACGAAAAACACGGAAAAACACAATAAAAAAAAACCAAATCTGTGAAAAAACCATTTATTTAGATAAAAGATGAGGGAAAACGAAATAAAAGAATGATTCCAGACTAAAAAATATCAAAAACCATCTCTGATGACAGGCTCGTGTAAAGAGAAGGGTGAGAGTTTGAAGTTAGAAATAAATAAAAATAGGGTCATCCTATATTTTTTTAGAACCAATGTAAGTGTAACGTCAAATAATTAAAGTCCATTAGTAGCAGCAGAAGGCATTTTCGCTATAATGGAGGAAACCGAACGAAAAACCTTTAGATATACAAATTAACAGAAGGCATTTTCGCTATAACGTCAAACAATGTTGATACTTATATTCATTTTAGATATACGAATAAAATGACAATTGTACATACTTTTTGGACGTCTATGATGAATATTTTATGTGAATAGGTTATTTTGAAGTGTTAAATATATATGATGGAAAAAAAAATATACAAATATAAATAAATATATCTATGGTGAATATTATATGTGAATAGATTGTTTTAATGTTTTAAATAGATATGATGAGAAAAAAAAAATAAAATATATATATATATACACACACGCGATGTTAAACATCTGTATACACACATACAGTAGTAGGCTAGCTGTCAAGGCAGTAGTTGTTACCTGTCCGCGAGGGGGAAGAAGCTTCGTCTGGGGTTTCAAATGACACGGTGTATCCTTGAACGCCACATTTGTCGTTTTTATTTTTTTATTTTTAAATAACTTATTTTTAAAAACTATATATCAAAATAATTTATTTTTGAAACAATTTATCAAATTAATTTATTTTTAATAAAATACTAAATTTTTTTGTTGACTAATATCGTCAGTTTGACTGGTGTCATCGACTTGTTGATCTGTCACATGACAGGTTTTGATTAATCCGAAAATATGAAGAAAAAAAAAGTTTACAAATATTTTTTTGGTGTAAAAAAAGGAAAATCAGGTCAGCGCCACGTGGCGCACTCTGGTGGAGTGACACCAGCTTGATTGGTGCTATTGACCTGACACGTGGAAGGTCCCGATTGGTCCGTCCGTTTTTTGTGAAACAAATTTTTAAAAAAGGTTTTTGGGTTAAAAAAATTTAAAAAAAAAAGAAAATTAGATTATTAATTAATTAATATACTTCTATTAATAAATTTAATCATTATATAATTATACTAATTAATACTCCCTCCGTTATTTTTCTTTGGTAATTTTAGTTATTTGTTTTTTTTCCAAAACAATGGGAGTTTTATAAACCCAAGATATATTTTACCATTTTTTCCATATATCCTTATAATAAAATTAAATTGAAATGCCTTGAAAATACATAAATGAGATTAGAATTTGCAATGTACATAAATGTCTAGAAGATTATGAAGTAAATATAGTTGGAATTTGTAAATAATTAATGATAGAAATAAGAGTATTTTGATATAAATCTAAACACATTAATAATTTTTTAATTTATGGGTAAAAACCTTAAATTTAAAAAAAAGAAAAAAAGAAAAATACTATTAATATAATCAATCAGTCAATGCCCACTCCACACATCTTAATTTGTCATTTTCCTCCGTGTACGTACCCACCTAGAAACCCATTCTACTAAAATTTACATACAAGCAATTAGTCAATGCCATCTCATATATTTATTTATAAGTTAATTAATAATGATCAATCCAAGCAAAGACTGAAATGATCGAGAGAGGGGTCTGGTTCGGACTCAGCCATGACGACCGTGACCATCAGTCCCCCCCACTAAATTAAATTTGATCCGAGGCCCGTTATTTTTTTAAAAAGAAAATCAAACGTTGGATGGAAGAAAAGGGGAAAAAACAAGAAGAAATATGCGTAGTGTTAATGGACAATAATTCATCCTACAAAGTCGCGAAGGAATTAAAGACGCGGTCTGCAATATCTTCATGTTCTGTGGATTTTCCATTATTGTTTCCTAACAGTAAGTACAGAAGCAGATAGAATTTACAACGCAATGGACCTTATTCAATTTAAGCATTGTGAATTTAATTATAAAGCTCATATATTCAATGCAAGCATCTAACCTTCTGGGCCCTTGCTATACCATGCTCGACCCAATTAATTGCGAAGAAGTAAAGTGTCGGAAGGATGGTAATTTGGGTTATTCGTGTTGATAAAGCTGTGCCCCTTGGCCTTTTTTTAATAATGGCTCAGCACTCAACCCAGGAACAAGAAGATATTCAGAGGACGGCATATGTATATATGGATCTTTCAATGGGTGGAGCCCCTTGCCCCAGGCATACCCTGACATTATAACATCAAACTAGTACCCAGACAATAGTTGTATTACATTACCTCCTGGTACAGTAAGGTGCTAGAAGTCTCTCCTTATTCAAGAATATATATATATATATATATATATATATATATATATATATATATATATATATGTGAAATAGGCTGACGTAGGCTTTTTTAAAGTCATAGCATAACCTTTTTATCTATATAGCTTTTTTAAAATGTATTGATCTAGCCTTTTGTTATATTGAGTTCAACTGATACATCAACTGAACAAACTACCACATAAAGAGTTCAACTGATACATCAACTAAACAAACTACAAAACAAACAAAGTCCTGTAAACAAACTAGTGCAATTGGACTCTTTGGGCCTAAGGTACTTAGGGTGCGTTTGGATAAACAACTTAATTAAGAGCTTATCACATAAGACCTTAGGGTGCGTTTGGGAAAACAACTTAATTAAGAGCTTATCACATAAGATCTTATCGCATGAGAGCTTATGCTATAAGCGCTTAAAGAAAGAAAAAGAAGGAAATGGGCATGAGAGGATTCGAATAATGAAAAACACGGAAAGGGTGTTTAGTGCATAAGCTCTTATGATAATTCCATAAGCTTCTCCCAGTGACTTATGAAAATAAGTCAAAAACTCCTTATGGGATGACATACGTTATTTTTATAAGCTCTGCCAAACACACTGCATAAGAACTTATGTCATCAGATAAGTCAAAAGGAGCTTAAATAAGCTCTTCCAAACGCTATCGCATCAGAACTTATGCCATAAGCGCTTAAAGAAAGAAAAAGAAAGAAAGGGACATAAGAGGATTCGAATAGTGAAAAACACGGAGAGGGTGTTTAGTGCATAAGTTCTTATGATAATTCCATAAGCTTCTCCCAGTGACTTATGAAAATAAGTCAAAAACTCCTTATGGGATGACATAAGTTATTTTTATAAGCTCTGCCAAACACACTGTATAAGAGCTTATGTCATCAAATAAGTCAAAAGGAGATTAAATAAGCTCTTCCAAACTCCACCTTAGCCCAATATCAAATACAAAACTTCTAACATCTAATACTCTCCCTTAAGATGGAGTGCGAGAGTCTTGAACACCAATCTTGCCAGTTAACTCTTGGAAGGATTTAGCTCCCAAAGCATTGGTAAAAATGTCAGCCAGTTGTGCTTTTGAAGGTATGTACTCTGACTTGATTTGTTGGAACCAAAATGATTTGGATTAATAATCTGAGTTTTGATGTTAACAAAAAGGATTAAATTTGCTTAGCAAAGTTTTAGTTGAGATCTAACATGCTTTATCTAGTCTTACAGGAATGTTAGAAATATATAAGTGATGGAAACCTTGAAAAGTTTCCTTATATCTGCTTGGACTTAGTTTGTGAATCCGCGTCCATCCATGTAGACGAGTTGCTCAAAACGTTTGGTATATTTCTTATTTATTATATTTGATTAGACGGTTAATAAAATACTCTCAGTAGACGGCAACTTTAGTTTCAATGAGTAGACGAGCTTAAATGCCACGTCAGTAGACGAAGATAAAAAATACCTCACTGAAATATAGCAAGTCCAAAAACTTGATGATAGACGAGAGGATATACCACGTCAGTAGGCGAGTGAAAATAAAACTGCAAGTCCATAGACTTGGTTTCACCCATGAGCTAGTAGACGCAGATTTTAAGTAGACGAGCTCCTTTTCTTATAAGTTTTCATATGCTCTGTCTAGCTAAGTAAATGCTAACTCGACCACAAAGAAATATTTATTCCAAATGATTGATATTTATTTCAAACGAATGTTGGTCCTTATTATTTGTTTTATCTATTTTAATGCCTTGTTTCTTTGTGAGAGAAACATAGTACCATCAAGGAAATGCAAAAAACAACATAGTACAATGGGGAAATGCAAAACGATCTGTACCCAGTCACCTTTTCTGCCGGGATAGCTGGAATTTTCACAAAGGAGGAAATATAGTTTTCAAGTTGCAATTGCTCAGAGCTGTGACCCTCCATTTTGTGCAAAAGTGATAACCAAGAGTACATATCACAATGGCCACGATCAAGCTATCAGTCACAACAGATATTATGCATTTAATGCTATCTCTAAACGGGAATATTCAAAACAACCGTTGAAGTTTTTCAAGTGAAGAAGAAGATCACTATAAATAGAAGACCTCAACCATTGAAGAATAACGTTTGCGAGCTGAACTTTTGCCAATATACAATCTCTCATTCTTTCAAGAGCAAAAGTCTATATTCTTTAGTTTGAATATTGTTGTAATATTCAACCGATCTTAATCTTTCACATCCTCACACATAGTGAGTTAGAAGATCAAAAGCAAACAATCTCTTTGCTAGAGTTAGAGCCTGGAGATGCTTGGTAAGAAATGAATACTTGTAACCTGGAGAGGTGTTGAATACTTGTTGTAATCTATTTGGAGAAATAGTGGAGTAAAACCTTCAATTCGAAGGGACTGGACGTAGCTCTTGGTTGGAAGAGAGTGAATCAGGATAAAACACTTGCGTGAATCTTCTAATCCATTATCTCTTCAGTTTTATTTGTTTATATTGACTGTGGGGATTTGAATTTGATTTTATTAAGCTTTTAAAAGATTTTTTTTCTGCGTGTGCATCTACCTTATTTTCCTTGTGTGAGAAAACAAGTTTTGGAAAATGTTGTTTTCAAAAATTATTAACAGACAAAATTCAACCCCCCTTCTTGTGTTTGCCTGTGTCAAATTCAGTTGGTATCAGAGCCAGGTTCGAAAGGGTTGAGCATCTAACAAGTACTGAGGGAGTACGATCCAACAACCATGGATGCAGAAGGACAAGCAATCAACAAACCTCCTCTCTTTGATGGACCTGATTATGACTACTGGAAGAAGAGGATGATGGCCTTCTTGGATGCACAAAACATAGATATTTGGGAGCTGATTGAAACCGGCTACACAGAGCCAAGAGGTCAAGCTGGAGCTGCTGTCCCTAGAACTAGAGCTGTCAAAACGGGCTGGCCCAGCCCATTTGGGCCAGCCCGTTCCGGCCAAGGTAGTTTCTGGCTGGGCTGGGAAGGGCCAAAAATCAACTGGGCTGCTAATTTCCTAGCCCAACCCTATGCGGGCTGCAGGCCAAACGGGCTAGCCCATGGGCCGATAATGTTTTTTTAAAAATTATTTTTATTGTTTTTTAAAATTCATTTTATTAACTAGCAAATTCCATTGCCATTCCATTCATATGGTTATGACTTATGAATTAACATAGAAAATGTACCATAGTTATAATAAATATCCATCGTTATAAAAAACATACATTTAAGTTTAACCATAACACGAAAAGTATATGATATGTCATATGTACCAAACAAAATAACACAAAAAAAGTAGGATGAGGATCTCGTCACAAAAAAAAAGACATAAAGTCCATAAGTAGGGTCCCATCTCAAAAGACATCGAAGCTTATCATCTTCATTCAACACCATTCTTCTTCCTCCTCCTCCTCCTCAATGATGACATTCAAAGGATTCTTTTTATCATTGACTTTGATTGTCCTTTCATTCGCACCATCAATAGAACTCAATCCTCCTACACAATAAAATATACATTTAGCCATAACAATAACATATAATAGTAGTAACTTAAAGTACAAAACAAAGCTATACAAGAGCTTCAAAAAAAATATTCTTACCATCTTGTGAGAACCCAAGTAACCAATTGCGAGCACAAATGAGAGCTTCCAAATTTTTTGAAAGTAAAGAGCTTCTATATTTACTCAAAATACGACCTCCAATGCTAAAAGTGGACTCAGATGCCACCGTGGTAATTGGAATACTCAATATATCATTAGCCATCCTTCCTAAATCAGGAAATCTACGGCTATTATCCCTCCAATAATCCAAAACATCTAAATCCTTGTGACCCACAAGTTTTGATTCTTCCAAGTAGAGGTCAAGTTCAAATTTTCCATTCAACAAAGTTTCTTTACTCTCTTCTGCTTCAAATTCCTATCAAATAATTACTAAAAGATTAAAACAAGTACAATAGATGAAAGATGAATAAGTTTGTTGAAGTACAATAACTTACATCATAGTCTGCTGGCAAATGGCAATGTTGAAATACTTGTCCCTTCTTAACAAGTTTGAGTGGAAGTACTTGCATCCATCATAGAATTATGAACTTCTAAATTGTTGGCATAATGATTAAAAAGTTCATACAAAGCATTCTTCACAACACTCAACTTCTCATCAACCAAGAGCTTGTTGGAATAAAGTTTAGAGTAAGCATATTTAAGCATTTGCAACTTCAACCTAGGATCAAGAACACATCCTAAAGCAAGAATTGTGCTACACTCATTCCAATACTTATCAAACTTTTCCATCATTCTTAAAGCCATATCACTAATCACATAATCTTGACTTGATCTACTATTTTTCAATATAACCTCAATCTTCCATATTTGCATGAAATACAAATTGGATGTAGGATATTTAGAACCGGAAAACATTTTGGTGATTTCATAAAAAGGCTCTAAAAATTCATAAATCTTCTTTCTTCTTTCCTAATCTTCATTTGTTGGACAATGCTTATAATGCTCATCTTGATTACCCAAGCTTTCAAAAGCACGACTATACTTAATTGCACTCCCAAGCATTAAATAAGTAGAGTTCCATCTATTGGACACATCTAAACGCAAGCCAACATTAGTATCAATGCCACCAATCCCTTCAACACATTGATCAAATAGTTTCATTCTTGATTCGGAACCCCTCACATACTTTATACTTTCTCTAATATTGTGCAATGCGGCACTTTCTACCTTCAATCCTTCTTGAACAATGATATTTAGGATATATGCACAACATCTAATATGAAAAAAGTCTCCATTGCACAACAAATTATTTGACAAACAAAGTTGACTTTTCAAGAACTTTTGCATGAGACCATTAGAGGAAGCATTGTCTAAAGTAATTGAAAAACTTTTTTCTCAATTCCCCATTCTCTCAAAAACTCAAGCACCTTCCTTGATAGCTCATGACCGGTATGTGGGGGTTCCAAATGACAAAAGTTTAACAACTTACTGTTTAACTTCCAATTCTCATCAATAAAGTGAGCAGTTAGAGTGATATAACCACGAGTAGTGCAAGAAGTCCAACAGTCATAGGTCAAACAAACTCTCTCATTATGTCTAGCCAATTGATTTTTCAATCTTTATTTTTCATGCATGTAAATCTTCATCACATCCCCAGTAATAGAAGTTCTAGAAATATTAGTGGCCTCACCAAAAGAAATATATTGACATAACGTTCTAAATCCATGCCACTCATCACATTGAAATGGAAGATAATGCAATATAATCATTTACGCCATCAAATCACGAACAACATTGCCATCAAGTTTTCTAGACCTCATTTTGGCAGTATAGTCAAGCATCATAGTCCCCACATTATCAAATTTAGGAATCTTTACACAATTAGCAATATGACGATTTAAGTGAGATGTACCTCCGCTAGCTGGACAACTGTATACCTTCCCATAACCTTTGCATTTACATGTTTCTTTTCCGTCTTCAGTCAAAGGAAGTTTCTCAAAGTGCTTCCAAGCATTTGAGCTATTTGTTTTAGCCTTTTTCTGTCGTGGTTCAACCTTATCATCCTCTTTGGCAGGTTTGGAATCATCTACCTCAATAATTTTGCAATCCTCTCCAGCATTAGGCATAGGATTACTCATATTCAAATGCTGCATTATTCAGGAAAAAAAAAGATTTAAAACACATCATAAACTCAAAAAACTACTCATTCCTAAACTAAAAAAACTTGATATTCCAAACACAAATGAAACCACTGTTTAATGGTTAAAAATTAAAATGGATTCTAAATAGTAAACATACCTTGCTGGAACAAGGGAGAGTGACGAACAGCTTGGAGGATGCTCGACCTCAACGGCATGCTGAACCGGATAGAACATGGGAGAGTGACGAACAACGGTGGTGCTGAACCGGACTGCGGTGGTGCGCGACGTTCAACGGCGTGCCGAAACGGATAGAATAGAGAAAACAGAGGCGTCTCACGGCGTGCTCGCGAGAGGGACAAGGAGGGAACCGCGTGCTCGCACGCGGGACAGAGAGGGAGCACCAGTGGCATGCTCATGCAAGGGACAGTGAGGGAGCCGCATGCTCGCGCGTGGGACAGGGAGGGAGCACCAGCGGCGTGCTCGTGCAAGGGACACGGAGGGAGCCGCGTGCTCGCGTGCGGGATGGGGAGGGAACGCTAGCGGCATGCTCGTGAGAGGGACAAGGATGCAGCGACGGAGTGTGCGACAGGGAGTGCTAATGAAGACGACGGGTCGACGACTGCTGCTTGCAGAGCACAGACAGAATCACACAGTAGTGGCATGGGATATGGGTACTTTATAACTTTAGTTTAGGGTTAGGTTTATACCTTTTAGTTTTTAGTTTTTAACTTGCAAAGTTTCAATTTTTAATATTATTTTTGTTATTTAATTGTTTTTGTAAAAAAGACTCAAGGCATTCGGGCCAGTGGATTGGCCCGGCCCGTTTCGGGCTAGGTATTGATGGGCCAACAGATTTTCGGGCCAGGTTGGGCCAGGCCAAAAATCAACTGGGCTATAGTTTTAGTAACCCAGCTCGTCATTTTTATCGGGCTAAACGGGCCGGTCCGTCGGGCCAGGTCCGTTTTGACAGCTCTACCTAGAACCCAATGGACTCAAGAGAAAAAAAAATCAACATCAGCTCAATCTAAAAGCTAAGCACTATCTCATGTGTGCTATTACCAGATCTGAGCATGATAAGGTTCATAGCTACAATACTGCTAAGGAAATATGGGATACTCTTGCCCTAGCTCATGAAGGGACATCTCAAGTAAAGGAATCATAGATAAGCATGCTGGTTCACTAGTATGAACTATTTAAAATGGCTAATCATCAAACAATAGATCAGATGTTTGGAAGATTTCAAACTATCACCAACAGTCTCAGATCTCTCGAAAAAATGTATGAAAATAGAGACCATGTTAGAAAGATTATGGGAAGTTTATCCAAGCAATGGAGACCCAAGGTTACTGCTATTCAGGAAGCTAAGAACCTGAATACTCTTTCTCTAGAAGAGCTTCTTAGATCTCTCAAGGTTCATGAACTTGAACTGAATGAAGAAGACAACTCCAGAAAAAAAAAAGTCTATTGCCTTAAAGGCAAAGAAAGCGAGCTCATCAAAATTTCTCAAAGCTGCTGAATCTTTAGATGATGCTGGAACTTCAGATAGTGATGAAGGATCAGATGAAGATGAACTATCTTCCATCTCCAGAAAGATTCAACACATGTGGAGAAAGAAAGGCAGCTTCAGGAGGAATCAGTTCAACAAAAAGTTTTCCAAGGAGAATTCAGACTCCAAGGAAAAAGGCCCACCCTTGTGCTTTGAATGCAAGAAGCTTAGTCATTTCAAAGCTGATTGCCCTGATCTAAAGGACAAAAAGAAGGTCTTCAAAAAGAAGAAGGGTTTGATGGCTACTTGGGAGGATCTGGATCTATCCTCATCTGATGAAGAAGATGAAGCTGAGAATAGGCAAATATCTGTCTCATGACTGACATGTCATCAGAAAGTGAATACACTGATGCTAAGGTAATGGACTTTGACCCGTCCACTCTTCAAAATGCATTTGATGAATTGTTGCATGAGTCGTCCATACTATCTTATGAGTATAAAGGTCTCAGAAAGAACTTTACAAAACTATCAAAAGAATATGATATCGTTTGCATGGAAAAACAAAGCCTTAAAGATAAAAATGACAAACTAAAATCAGAGAATGTCAGTCTAACTGACAAACTCGAGGATGAGCCTAATGTTTCTTGTGAAGTTGCAAAACTGAAATAAGATGTGATGTATTTGACAGACACTCTGTCAAAGTTTGTAGGTGGCTCAGATAAGCTCAGTGTCATTTTAAGGTATTCTAGGTCACCTCATGATAAACCTGGCCTTGGTTATGACAAGGAGAAGCATGAAGCATCTCACAAAAGGTCAAAACCACATACACAGAATAGAGCTTCAAAAACTCCAGATAAACATGCTAAAACTAAGTCAGGCCCGTCCAATACCTTTTGCAAAGTGTGTGGAAAAGTGGGCATGTTACTTCTATATGCATACATAATAAACATGCTAAACATTCTCGTCCAGTGACCACTAGCAAGAAAGGACCCAAGTCAGTTTGGGTACCAAAAGATAAGATAATACCTGTTGCAAATTTGCTTAACAACAGAAAAGAAACAAACATCTTGGTACTTGGACAGTGGGTGCTCACGTCACATGACGGGAGAAAAGTGTATGTTCCAAGACCTTAGACACAAAGATGGTGGCTGGGTTACATTTAGAGGAAACCAGAAAGGGAAGATCATTGGTATAGGTAAAATTGATAAACATCATTTTCCTTCCATTGATAATGTTCTCTTGGTAAATGGTTTAAAATATATAGCATAAGTCAATTATGTGACAGTGGATGCGCTGTTTCTTTTGATAAGAACATGTATAATGTCAAGAAAAATGATGGATCACTTTTATTCACTGCTAAGAGGTAAAACAATCCGTATAAGATTGACTTGGAGGACCTCTCAAATCAAAGTGTCTCATGTCTAGTGTCCTTTGAAGATGAGCGATGGATTTGGAACAAAAGGCTAGGTCATGCAAGCTTGAGATTAACCTCAAAGCTAAATAAGCATAACCTCGTGAAAGGGCTACCAAACCTTAAGTACAAATCTGATGCTCTCTGTGATGCATGTCAAAAGGGAAAACAAGTCAAGGGTTCTTTTGAATCTAAGAATGTTGTTAGTACCAATAGGCCACTAGAATTGCTACACCTTGATCTCTTTGGTCCAACAAGGACTGCTTCTGTTAGTGGTAAGAAATATGGTCTAGTCATTGTAGACGACTACACTAGATGGACATGGGACATGAGTTATGTTCTTAGCTCACAAGGATGAGTCTTTCAAGGTCTTTTCTATATTATGTAAACGTGTACAAAATGAAAAAGGCATGTGTATCACTTCAATCAGAAGTGACCATGGGGGAGAGTTTGAAAATGAGCTATTTCATAAGTTCTGTGAAGAAAGTGGTATTCTTCACAATTTCTCAATACCTAGAACACCACAACAAAATGGTGTGGTAAAGAGAAAGAACAGATCTCTTCAAGAGATGGCTAGAACTATGCTCAGTGACAACTCTCTCCCTAGACACTTCTGGGCTAAAGCTGTTAACACTGCCTGCTACATTCAGAACATAATATACATCAGACCTATCTTGAATAAAACTCTTTATGAATTTTGGAAGGGACGAAAACCCAACATTTCATACCTTCATCCTTTTGGTTGTGAATGTTATATATTGAATACTAAAGATCAACTAGGTAAGTTTGATGCAAAAGTAGATAATGGAATACTGTTAGGATATTCTGAAACATCAAAAGGCTTTAGAGTTTATAATTCTAGAACTCTAGTAGTAGAAGAATGTATTCATGTCAAGTTTGATGACAAACAGCCTGATAAGAAATTATCAGAGCTAGATGAAGCTTTTGCAGATCTTGATCTAAATATCTCAGGAGATACAACAGAAGTAATAGCTGATGATCAAGTGGACGACCCTCCTCAACAACCAGAAACCTTCACTTCTTAACAGGATACTGCTAAGAGATCATGGTACTTCAAAAATTATCACCCACATGATCAAATCATTGGAAACCCCAATGATATGCTAAGAACCAGATCAACTTTCAGAGAACAGGAAGATTCTGCACTAGTCTGAGTTGGAACTAGGGGTGTTCGCGGATTGGATTGGATAGGTTTTGAGCTAAAAAGTCATCCGATCCAATGATGAAAACTATGTGCGGTTTGGATTGGATCGGTTTGCTTCCTTAGAAAAATCCGATCCAATCCAATCCAATCCAATCCAATCCAATCAAATGTGGTTTGCATTGGATTGTATAACTCGGTTTTTGTCATCCTTTATTTTTTTCTTATGTCAAGTATCATTTCCACTTATTTAATAGTGGACAAAATATAATTTTCATTTAAGGGAGCTAGTTTAGGGTTCCTAATACCTATTTTAACATCTATCTATATTAGAACAGTAGAACATTTATGAAAGCCGGCAACTATTTGTTCCTTATTAACTGTTGTTTCATTTGATGAAGAGTGAGGAAAATTTTAGAGAATCCTTGAGAAAATATTAGGAGTTTGAGAAAAAATAATTATTGATATTTTTTAACACGTTATTTTATGTTAAATATTCTTTTATGTTAATTCTCTATATCTACTCTCACTTATCATATTTTTTCCTTGAACTAGCTACAAATAAATTATAGCTAATTATTTCTCAAATTACTTAATTAATTTTCTATTTTTCATGTTTACTCAATCAAGTATATGTATGTTATGCATAAAAACTTTTAGCAAAATATAACTTCAAGACATTAACATTTATTCTAAAAAATCTCATATATGTCATTCCAATAAAAATATTAAAGAGAATTATGGTCATAAAAGTATACAAAACAATGTTTAAGTTTGAGTAATACTATAATTTCAAAAAGAATAGTATATGTCTTCAGAAGATCGGTTTGGATTGGATGTCTGTCATTAGGGGATCCCAAATCCGATCCAATCCAATGAAAAAATCGGTTTTTTAGGTTTTTGATTTGTTCGGTTTTCGGTTCGGTTTTAGCGGTTTGAAATGGTTTGGATCGGTTGATTAACATCCCTAGTTGGAACCAAAGACAGTAGACGAGGCTCTACTGGACGATGGCTGGATTCTAGCTGTACAAGAAGAACTGAATCAGTTTACAAGAAGTGATGTTTGGACTCTGGTATCCTGCCCAATGACAAATCAGTTATTGGAACAAAATGGGTCTGTAGAAACAAACTTAATGAGAATGGTAAGGTGGTAAGAAACAAAGCAAGACTTGTTGCACAAGGTTATTCTCAAGAAGAAGGTATAGATTATACTGAAACTTTTGCTCATGTTGCTAGATTAGAAGCAATTAGGATTTTACTTTCATTTGCTGCACATCATAGCATTATGCTTTTTCAAATGGATGTTAAGAGTGCTTTCCTAATTGGCTTTATTAATGAAGAAGTATATGTAATGCAACCTCCGGGTTTTGAGAGTGAAACTCAACCTGAACATGTATATAAGCTTAAGAAAGCTTTTATATAGCCTTAAACAAGCACCTAGAGCTTGGTATGATAGGCTAAGTTCATTTCTAATGGAAAATGGATTTAATAGAGGAAAGGTTGATACAACCTTGTTTAGAAAGTCCATTAAATCTAATTTCATAATTGTGCAAATATATGTTGATAATATTATTTTTGGTGCTTCTAATGAATCTCTGTGCAAAGAGTTTTCTAAGTTAATGCAGAAAGAGTTTGAAATGAGCATGATGGGAGAACTCAAATTATTCATTGGACTTCAAGTTAAACAAACTATGGACGATGTGTACATCCATCAAACCAAGTATACAAAGGAACTCCTGAAGAAGTTCAAAATGGATGATTGCAAGCAAATGAATACCCCTATGCACCCCACGTCCATATTGAACAAAGATGATAAAGAGAAAAAGGTAGACCAAAAGGTATATAGAGGTATGATAGGATCTCTTCTATATCTTACCGCGTCTAGACCTGATATTATGTTCAGTGTATGTTTATGTGCTCGATTTCAATCTGATCCTAGAGAATCTCATTTTTCAGCAGTTAAGAGAATATTTAGATACTTGAAATGTACTACTTATCTGGGTTTGTGTTTTAAGAAAAATGAAGATTACAGATTAGTTGGTTTCTGTGATGCTGACTATGCTGGAGACATAATTGAAAGAAAGAGTACCAGTGGAGGATGTCACTTCATTGGAGCTAGTCTTGTCTCATGGTCAAGCAAAAGACAAAGTACCATTGCCTTATCCACTGCTGAAGCTGAGTATATTTCAGCTGCTAGTTGCTGCTCACAATTTCTATGGATCAAACATCAATTGGAGGATTACAATGTTTTTGTAAGTAGTATTCCACTTATATGTGATAATACTGCTGCAATTAATCTATCTAAGAATCCAATATTGCATTTTAGAGATAAACATATAGAGATTAAACATCATTTATAAGGGATTATGTGCAAAAATGTGTTTTTGATATACAATGTAGATACTGACCATCAATGGACATATATCTTTACTAAACCTCTTGCCGATGACATATTTATTTTTATTAGAAAACATCTTAATATGCTATGTGTAGATTGATTATGTCGTTCAACCTTGAGAATTTTGTTGTTGATGTATGTGTGTCTAAAGCATTTCAAGTCCATTGCATGATTAACGTGCGCGTCCGTTGCATATTGCGTCCATCGTATTTGTGCCGGTCCCACTGCATGCCGCGTCCATACTTGCTTGCTTTTTGCTTGGACCCGTCCATACACATATTTATTAATTACATTTATTTTGTCTCAAAGACAAATTTATCCTATATTCTCTAATGCTGAGTCAGTTACTTCCATCAATCCCATCAAGACCTTTTTATAGTTTCAAAATACCAACGTCGTTTTATCCTTAATGACATGTCCTGTCAAATATTTTATTTTTGATTTATTTCCAAAAGAAAAACCTTTGAAATTCAAAATCTTTTTAAAGCAACCTCCTTCCCTCTGAGAACATGAATCTGTGTACTTACACTACTGCTGCCTTGGCTAAGATTGAAGAAATGATGAAGATCAAAGAAGAAATGGTTGATCAAAACAATGCTGAAGTTCTTGGACTGAAAATGGCAGTTAAAAAGAAAACCACTGCAGCAAGAAAACCTATGCCTAAAAGGCCTACTGCTGGTGGGATTGTAATTAGAGAACCATCAGCTGCTGCTCCTCAACCTGCACTTACTCAGAAAAGGACAAGGAATGTAATTATGTCCTTCAATGAAGATGAGGATGATGAGGACAGGGTCCCCATCAGTTCTATTTTGAAGAAACAGAGGACTGTTGCTACTGTGATAAGCCTCTGGCTTATCTAGTTTTATGACTAGATAAACTAGGGTTTATGTGCCAATTTATTCGAGTTCACTCTCGTTTTCGCCCAAATTTGCCTTGTTTCGTTCCTGAGTTGGACTTTGACTCGTTTTGCGTCTTTTGTGTAGTTTTTAGCTTATTTTGGATAGAATTACGCTTGTGGGTGCTTTTGTGTTTTCAGGTAAATAAAGTGAAGCTCCGGGAGTCAAGGAAAGCAAAGAAATAGTGGAAATTGAAATTCTGAGACACTCGCCCCGCGAGTGTACTCTAGCCTCGCGAGAGTCTGAAGACCAGCAAGACAGAGACTATCACGGCATAGTCGTGATTAAGGTCACGGCTGTGACAAATCGAGGTTTGAAGATTCGCCACACGAGAGATAGCTCGCCCCGCGAGAGCATGAAGACTTGGAAGTCAGAGACCATCACGGCCTAGCCGTGATGAAGGTCACAGCCCAGAATTGAATACTCGCCCCGCGAAAGGTGTCTCGCCTCGCGAGTCCCTGAGGACCATGGAAGACAGAGGCAATCACGACTTAGCCGTGATGGATATCACGGTTGTGACAGATTAGGGTTTGAAGACTCGCCCCACGAATACAAGCTCGCCTCGCGAAAATACAAAATTTGAAGCGCGCCAATGCTTAATTTCGCATCGCGAGAGTACGCTCGCCCCGCGAGATGGCGAGAAACTGAATCCTTATTTAAAGGCCATATCAGATCAGAATTGGGGGGTGGTTAGCCACTTGTGTAGATCAGAGTAGTGCGAATCCTTGTCTTTGGAGCTGCGTCTCCGTCTTCTTTTCTTTTCTTCTTTTAGTTTGTTATTATGGAGATTATTGCCGATTGTTTGTGCGTCGTCACGGGCATGAGGAACTAATCCCCTCGTCCGAGGGATCGATGAAGCCACCCATGGCTGTGTAGTGTTCATATGATGTATGTGTTCTCCTCTCTTTTTAATTGATGATTTCCGATTCTGATTTGAATGTTTGATCATATGTATTGCGTGATTAATAAGTTAAACGTGTTTGAGGCCAAACGGCGATTCGCGTTTTAGAACTTGAATCGGGATCATAAATGTTTTCCAATTCTGAATTGATTGTGTTGATCATATGTATTGCGTGATTAATAAGTTAAACGTGTTTGAGGCCAAACGGCGATTCACGTTTTAGAACTTGAATCGGGATCATAAATGTTTTCCAATTCTGAATTGATTGTGTTGATCATATGTGTGCGTGATTAACTTGTTAACGTGTTTGAGGCCAAACGGCGAGAAGCGTTTTAGAACTTGAATTGGAATCATTAATCGAATAATGAGCACGACCGTGGATTTATTTGATTAGTGCAACCATATAGGGAACAAGGTTTAATAGAATTCGAGATTAGGGATTATGAGACCGAACAAGTGATTAATCCAATCATCGAATACGTCCTATTGAGCACGACAGTGGATATAGGAGAATTTAGGGGGTCCCGGTTGACATTGCAATTGAACTTAGGGAAGGAATACATCATCACTTGGGTACTTAACATGATTGGGTAGGTGGATTTTAGACCTTGGATGCATTTAATTTCTGATTTTAATCACCGTAGCGTTATTTGATTTGATTCTTGAATTGCAATCTCAATCTCTTTTTCTCAACCACCCTCTATTGCTTAACCAACGTATCGGATTTCTTGACAATTTAGTTGACTTGGTAGCCCAATCCTTGTGTTCGACCTCGGTAATATCTTACCGTGTTTTTATTACTTGCGACGACCCGGTACACTTGCCGGAGTCACAACAAGTTTTTGACGCCGTTGCCGGGGATTGGCACACCAATTTTCCTAATTTTAAGGAAATTTGATTATTTGGTTAAGTTGATTTTTATTTTTATTTTTCTGTTATTTGTTATTATCTCTCTACTTCTTTGATTCCACTTGGTCTTGCCGTGTTTTTGTATGCGAGGTACCCTTCTACAAGAGGACTTGCTATTTGATTCCGAGATCACCAGGACCGAGAGACAATTAAGAAAAGAGGCCAGAGAAAGGAAGAGGTTGGAAGCAATTAAAATAGAGGGCATGACTGAAGAAAATCCTCCTCCTCCTCCTCCTCGTTACAAGCCTCTCTTTGAGTACGATCTACCAAGCTTGGGAGATTGTGACTCTTCTATTGTGAGGGGCAACCTGAACACAGACTCTTTCAGAGTGGAAGCCTGTGTCACATACCAGATCCGGGAGAATCAGTTTGATGGGAGTGGCAAACAGGACCCGCATAGACATATCACTCGCTTCCTAGAAGCTTGTGACTTGCAGAAGACCAGGGGAGTCTCTCAGGATGAGTTTCGCTTGCGGCTTTTCCCTCTTTCTCTTAGGGAAGTCGCTCGCGATTGGGTTGTGATTTGGATAGGAACAAAGATCGAACTTGGGAGCAAATGGCACAGAAGTTCCTAACCAAATATTTTCCTCCTCAGAAAGCGGCACAAGCAAGAATAGCCGTTACATCTTTCAGGCAGACAGAGGATGAAACATATAATGAAGCTTGGGAGAGGTACAATGGCTTATTGAGAAGATGCCCTTCAGCGTTCTTTGACCCCGTCTCAAAAGTTCAGCACTTCTTTAATGGGTTGAGGGGACGCTATCGGATGAACTCGTGATGCCGCAGTGGCGGTTCTTTCTCATATTTATCATTTGAGGATGGATGGGCATTGTTAGAGAAAATGTCATATAATGATTACAACCGTGGAAGGGAAACCTCAAATGGAATCAGTTCTGGGGCAATGGAGGCCATTCTTGAGCAAAATAGATTGTTGAAGATGCAAGTGGCGGATTTGCCAGAGAACAAGAAGGCTAATGTGATACACGAGGGAATGCCTCCAGGTTGTGGTAATTGTAATGGAGATCATGACACTCGAAACTGTCCATTCAACTTCCCTCAGGAACATGTGGACTCATGCCACAACTTTTATGACACTCGTGCCCCGAATAACTATCGAGAGAAACAGATGAATGACTACAATCGAGAATCGAATAGGGGGTACATGAGGAGAGACCATCCGGGTTTCGCTTGGAGTAATGCTAATGGTGGTCTAGCCGGTCAACAACCTCCTCAAAGAGAATTGGCAACAACCTCAGCGAGGTATAAGGCCGAACATTGGAATTCAGCAAAGTGCAATACCCAGCAGCTCTTCCAGGGCCTAATCGATTTGCAAATAATGAGATGGTGGAAGACAACCGTGGGAGCTGGCTTTTGAGAAGTTGTCAACCTTTACAGGCACAACTTTTGAGAAGATGAATGCAGCAATGGAGAAATTGTCAATCGACACAAATGCGAAAATTGACAAGTGGGCAACGCATACAGGGGCAGCAATTCACAATCTAGAGACACATATGGCCCAGCTCGCAAAGCAACTTAGTGAGCGTCTCCCAGGCACTTTCCCAGGTGATACAGAGAACAACCCCAAGAGACAATGCAACGTCATATCTACTAGAAGCGGAAGGGTGTTGGAACCTAACAGGGGTGCAACTAGTTCTCAGGATGACAAGGCCCCGAAACAACCACATGTTGAAGAAGAGCAACCTGAAAAAGAGAGGTTAGCAAGTGACAAGGAACCGGAGCAAGGGGGAAGGCTGAAACTTGTAGATGAAGAATTCGAAAGAAGAAGTGGGTTGAACCCCAAGACCTCCCACCTTACATGAAGGTACCGTATCCTGAAAGATTGAAGAAGCCTCAACAGGATAAGCAATTCAATAAGTTCCTTGATGTCTTCCGAAAACTTCAGATTAACATTCCATTTGCGGAAGCCTTGGAACAGATGCCATCATATGCCCGGTTTATGAAGGATCTTCTCACCAAGAAGCGGAAATTAGTGGACGAGGAAACGGTTGCTTTGACCGAGGAATGTAGTGCCATTCTTCAGAGAAAACTCCCTCCAAAGTTGAAGGATCCCGGTTCCTGTTCGATACCATGTACCATTGGGGAGATGACTGTAGGGAAGGCATTATGTGATCTAGGGGCAAGCATCAACTTGATGCCCCTCTCTATGATGAAGAGGTTGGGAATCCAAGAAGTTAAGGATACACGGATGTCGCTCCAACTGGCCGACCGCTCTATAAAATATCCTTATGGGGTGGTCGAAGACTTGTTAGTGAAGGTGGACAAGCTTATATTTCCGGCGGACTTTGTAGTGCTTGATATGGATGAAGACGCCGAGGTTCCCCTCATATTGGGTAGGCCCTTCTTGGCCACTGGGGGTGCCTTGATAGATGTGCGGCAAGGGAAACTCACTCTAAGGGTGGATGATGATGAGGTGGTCTTCAATCTCTTTGAAGCAATGAAGCACCCTGCAGAGAAGTCAGCTGTGTATCGAGTGGATGTGGTGGACCCAACTGAAAAGTTAAAGGCAACTCGAGAAGACCATGATCCTTCACTTGCAACAGTATCGGTAGAGTCTCATGCGGAAGACAGTGAGGACAAAGGCCCTTCGGGGGATGAAGTCTATCTTGAGTGGCTACGAGACATGGAACCCATACCGAGTCTCCCAAGGGAAGAATGTGCGAAGGAAGAGCTCAGCAGCAAGGGCAAGAAAAAGAAGGGTAAAACACCAAGGTTGAAAGGTGGCGCAACCGTGGTGGTCAATGCAAACAACGAGTTGATCCCAAAAAGGACCATCACGGAGTGGAGAGTTCGTGCTGATTATAGAAGGATCTGTTGGACTTAAATGAGTTGTCGGGAACAGTAGGAGAGCTTATGAAAGGGCAAGAGCCTACAGAATACGGACTGAGGCATGGAACGGCAAGCAAGATCTACGTCCGGATTAACCCGTAGGGGTGACTTGAGTCAGGCTCGGGACGTTAAACAAGCGCTACTTGGGAGGCAACCCAAGCTAGGTATCTCTCTTTTCCTAACTGTTGTTTTGTTTTTGATTTTCGTTTTGTTTTTGTTTGTCACTCTTGAATAATTTGAGAAGGTCAAGAGTTGTTGTATGAATGTCGTGTCGGCAAGCTTGTTGGTTTCTAATTAAATTGAGCACAGATTGCATGAATTATTTGACCATTGATGATTTCCCATAAGTTCTGAAATTAGAAAAGTTTATCCCCACTTAAAAATTGAAAACTGAACTTTGAGAATTTTATTGTGATTACTTGATTTATGATAAGTTTGGGGTGAGGGGGTGCACACACTAGGAATCGTATCTCGGTCAAACAATTTGCAAAATGTCCAGGTGAGGATTTGAGCCTCCAACTCTGTTTTTGAATGTGTGAATCACTGTTAGGTTGCACTTTCCCGAATTTGCTTGAATCTCTATATGGTTTGCATGTTTATGAGTTGCATCAAATGATTTAGGCAATTTTCTTTGAAATAACCACTTGGCCATAAATTGAACCATCCTTAATGCATGTTCCCTAGTTAGCCAAATTGAGCCCAATTGACCTATTGTTTCTTGATGACCCTAAATTACGAGCCGAAATCTGAAAAACCATGTTAACCCGATCTTAGGATTAGGAGAGCATGGAAGTGAGCAAGAGAATGGTTGTGAGAAACTAAGTTTGGGGTGGCTACAAGGTGATGTGACTTATTGGGGTGAGAAAAAGAAAATAAAGGTTGACCCAAGGCAAAAAAGAAAAGAAAAGAAAAGAAGAAAACAAAAAAAAAAAAAAAAATTTGCCAAAAGAAAAGGGGCAAAACAAAAATAATATCAAGGAAAAGGTTGTAGTCACCCGAGCCCAAATGAAAAATGAAAAAAAAGGAATTTGAGTGGAAAATGTGTTTAATGCTCATGCTCTCTTAGTTCCTAGGGACTTAAGCCTAAATATCCTTGAATATCCTACCTTGAGCCAGGCCCCATTACAACCTTTAAAAGACCTTCTGATGTTGCATACATGTTTACGTGGGGACCATTTTTGAGATGAAAATCAAATTCATGGGAAGTGCTCTTGATAGGTGAAATTGAGTGAAAAAGTTGAAAGCCTAGACAAACTTGAGCGAATGAGTGAAATACTAAATGCCCTTGTGAGGAAGGCAATTGTTTGAAATAGGTGATCTTCCTTTGTGTGTATCTTCGAGCCTCAACTTAGAGTAAAGATGGCATGAATGATAAATTCTCAATTGTTTAAGGTAGATGAATGTGGGGATTACATTGATGAAAAAAAAGGGGGAATCAAAGAAGAGAAACTGTTTTGTAAAGTCGCGTGAAATTTGTGCGAAATTGATTAGATCTTTAGGCTTGCCAAGTCTTGAGTCGTTTTTGAGTTTTAAGCTTGCTTGGGGACAAGCAAGGTTTAAGTTTGGGGTATTTTGATAAGCCTCTGGCTTATCTAGTTTTATGACTAGATAAACTAGGGTTTATGTGCCAATTTATTCGAGTTCACTCTCGTTTTCGCCCAAATTTGCCTTGTTTCGTTCCTGAGTTGGACTTTGACTCGTTTTGTGTCTTTTGTGTAGTTTTTAGCTTATTTTGGATAGAATTACGCTTGTGGGTGCTTTTGTGTTTTCAGGTAAATAAAGTGAAGCTCCGGGAGTCAAGGAAAGCAAAGAAATAGTGGAAATTGAAATTCTGAGACACTCGCCCCGCGAGTGTACTCTCGCCTCGCGAGAGTCTGAAGACCAGCAAGACAGAGACTATCACGGCATAGTCGTGATTAAGGTCACGGCTGTGACAAATCGAGGTTTGAAGATTCGCCACGCGAGAGATAGCTCGCCCCGCGAGAGCATGAAGACTTGGAAGTCAGAGACCATCACGGCCTAGCCGTGATGAAGGTCACAGCCCAGAATTGAATACTCGCGCCGCGAAAGGTGTCTCGCCTCGCGAGTCCCTGAGGACCATGGAAGACAGAGGCAATCACGGCTTAGCCGTGATGGATATCACGGTTGTGACAGATTAGGTTTTGAAGACTCGCCCCGCGAATACAAGCTCGCCTCGCGAAAATACAAAATTTGAAGCGCGCCAATGCTTAATTTCGCGTCGCGAGAGTACGCTCGCCCCGCGAGATGGCGAGAAACTGAATCCTTATTTAAAGGCCATATCAGATCAGAATTGGGGGGTGGTTAGCCACTTGTGTAGATCAGAGTAGTGCGAATCCTTGTCTCTGGAGCTGCGTCTCCGTCTTCTTTTCTTTTCTTCTTTTAGTTTGTTATTATGGAGATTATTGTCGATTGTTTGTGCGTCATCACGGGCATGAGGAACTAATCCCCTCGTCCGAGGGATCGATGAAGCCACCCATGGCTGTGTAGTGTTCATATGATGTATGTGTTCTCCTCTCTTTTTAATTGATGATTTCCGATTCTGATTTGAATGTTTGATCATATGTATTGCGTGATTAATAAGTTAAACGTGTTTGAGGCCAAACGGCGATTCGCGTTTTAGAACTTGAATCGGGATCATAAATGTTTTCCAATTCTGAATTGATTGTGTTGATCATATGTATTGCGTGATTAATAAGTTAAACGTGTTTGAGGCCAAACGGCGATTCGCGTTTTAGAACTTGAATCGGGATCATAAATGTTTTCCAATTCTGAATTGATTGTGTTGATCATATGTGTGCGTGATTAACTTGTTAACGTGTTTGAGGCCAAACGGCGAGAAGCGTTTTAGAACTTGAATTGGAATCATTAATCGAATAATGAGCACGACCGTGGATTTATTTGATTAGTGCAACCATATAGGGAACAAGGTTTAATAGAATTCGAGATTAGGGATTATGAGACCGAACAAGTGATTAATCCAATCATCGAATACGTCCTATTGAGCACGACAGTGGATATAGGAGAATTTAGGGGGTCCCGGTTGACATTGCAATTGAACTTAGGGAAGGAATACATCATCACTTGGGTACTTAACATGATTGGGTAGGTGGATTTTAGACCTTGGATGCATTTAATTTCTGATTTTAATCACCGTAGCGTTATTTGATTTGATTCTTGAATTGCAATCTCAATCTCTTTTTCTCAACCACCCTCTATTGCTTAACCAACGTATCGGATTTCTTGACAATTTAGTTGACTTGGTAGCCCAATCCTTGTGTTCGACCTCGGTAATATCTTACCGTGTTTTTATTACTTGCGACGACCCGGTACACTTGCCGGAGTCACAACATACTGCTGGTGTTTCTAATGTTCCTATTCCCACACAACCCAGAAGGCAACCTCCAAGGAAAGCTAAGTATGTTATGACTTCTAAGGAAACTCTCCCTGCTAATGACCATGTAAAATTAACAGTAAATGCCTTAGTATCTAGCTTTGAGGATAAAATAGATGATGTTTCTGCACCTGCTACTGTGAACCAAACTAAAACCTTAGATGATGTATACATTCCCACTCTTCCATCACCACAAAGAACTTCCTCTAACCAACCACAAATAGCCTCACCAGAAAGACCATATTTCCCACCCATTATACCTGAAAATGACCCCTAGTTCA
Organism: Sophora flavescens; assembly: GCA_030762895.1. Lineage (NCBI taxonomy): Eukaryota > Viridiplantae > Streptophyta > Magnoliopsida > Fabales > Fabaceae > Sophora > Sophora flavescens. The sequence goes on along the minus strand of CM061070.1, from coordinate 140,977,621 downwards.
ACCAACCAGATGATGGATTATCCTTGGTGCACCCTTTCCCAAAAACCAAAAGACAAAATTTCCATACACTAACCCCTTTGCTCTTTATGATGGCCAATCTGAAAACTGGGCCAAAGTAAAGAGGAACTGGAAAATCCTTTACCACAAACATGAACCAGAACCAGTTTCAACCAGACCCTTCTATCCCCTACCTGAGTATGAATATGAACCCGATACCATACCTCAACCTGATTATGTACCCATACCATATGTACCAAACATCAGCAGACTTTTTCCGTCCACTTTGCACAACCATATTGGACCTGCCCTAATTCATCTTCCACAGAAAAAATTCCCACCTAGAAAAATCCATCCAAATCTCATCAAATCCCTACCCTTCAAGCCATTCACTGATGGTGTTTAAAGGTATATCATCTCTGACTGGTCTAAGGATCCAGCAAAGAAAGATCTGACCAATGTCATCTACAAAAGGTCAAGATCCTACAGACATATTCTTTTATCATGGACAACAAAACTTCTTGGGAGACATTCAGACACCCAAGCATCTATGGTAGAGCTGTGAGTATCGTGGATCACCTCATGTATGCCTTTCTGAAGAATGAATTTGAATTGCCTAAGTATGTCAGGGCTGCAAACTTTCTCCCTCCAACTTGATTGTTTCATACCAAGAAGGAAACAAAGATTGGTGTCAGACCCCCCATGATTGCTCCTAGACTACCTATGATTGATCTGAACAAAGACAAGAATTTGAAGAAGCAGAGGAGCACTGCAAAGAAGCCAGAAGACACTTCCTTCTTTCTTAATCCTGATGCTGTTGAATTGTATGATCAGAATATGATTACTTTATGGTTATTGCAACCAGTTGAAGATATTGATCAAGATTCTGCCTTTCGCATTTGGGGAAATCACATGCTGGACTGTGCTAAGGAAGCCACTTCTTTTGGTCTGAGCAATGAAGAGAAGAGAAAAATTCCTAAGGTCAGAGGCAAATGTGGAATGTCAAATGCCAGATTCTACATCTACAAGGACATGATTGGTATTCATGTCATCAATCATGTGTATGAAGAAGATCCTGTCCATTGGGTAAAGGAACTGCCTCCTGCAGTACTCACTTTTGCATCATCTCCACCTCCATTTCCTCCTTTAGAGCACACTGAGGAAGAAATCATAATAGAAGAACCATATTTCATTACCGAACCTGCTCATCCAGAAACTGGGAATGAGGAAGTTGCTGAGTCTGCTCCAAGGCCAAGCACTTCTGAGAAGCACTCATCTCAGCCAATGGCTCTGACAGTTGTTCATCCTCATGATCAACCTCTTGATGTGTCGTTGACGTGCGACGCGCGTGTGTTGCGTGCCACGCTCTGCGATTCCGGCAAGTGTACCGGATTTCCGTCAAGTAATAAAAGATATCGAGCCCACAGAGACTGTGTTCCCGAATCGCAATCAATTTTCGAATCGAGTGAATCTGGACTTTGTAAAAAGGATTTTTATGTTTTTGAGTGAAAAGGGTTTTTGAATTTGAAATTAAAAGATAGATGAGCAGAAAACAATTGTTTATGGGGTTTTAGATTTAAACGGATTCCTAGGGATTTGGGTTACCTTTGAGGCTGTTTATGTTGCTAATCTGATTTACCTTTGTTGATTACCGGAATTGCCTTGAAGGCGAGTTTATCCTCTGATAGCTTAAGCTCCCTCTCGGGTTACAAAAGCCGTGCCCAATTGACCCGACCCCTACTCTCGTGGTAGTCGATCCCAGATTGGACCCTTTGTGCTTCGTGACAACTCGTTGCTCCTCGAGGGACGGCTTCTAACTCTCGTGATTTCAGTCCCAAGTCTGACTTCTATAGGTCCGACACCTAAGTTCACCGCTAGGTTCCTCCTTAGAATGTCTAAGTCATGCAAATAACCTAAGTTCACCGCTAGGTTCCTCCTTAGAATATCCGCATCTCGCAGATAAGCGGCCGCCGGACTTTACGAGTGAAACACACTAGAAATCCTAAGTTCACCGCTAGGTTCCTCCTTAGAACGTCTACGTCACGCAAATAAGCGGTCACCGAATTTACGAGAGATTAACACACTAGAAATCAGATCTAAAACAATAACGAAACCAACAACGATTTTACATCAAATCAACAACATTTACAAAACTCGGGCAGAGCCCCAATCCCTAGAAACAAACTACTACTCCAGTCTTGCCATGGAGATGACAAGCTGGGTTGACAACATAATGAAAATACAAAAATCAGAGAAGAGAGGAGGAGAGGAGAAGATGATTCTAAATTGTAGCCAAAAGGTGTCCTAGATGATCCAGATCTGTATGATGATTCCCCCCTCTGCCTCTGCCTGGTCCTTATTTATAGATGTGGGAAGTTAGAATCCCAATCTAACTCAAATTCTGATCCAATTCGGTTTCTTCAGGTCCAAGTAATGCGCGTCACGGCTGTGATGGCCATCACGGCCAGGCCGTGACGGTCTCTATTTCTGGCAGTTCTGGAAATTTTTAGTCTCTCGCGTGGCGAGCTACCCTTCGCATCGCGAGCCTCCATTTCATGGCCGTGATTTGAATCACGGCTAGGCCGTGACAGACTCTGACTTCAGCCTTTGTTCCTTTTCAGTTTTGCTCGATCATGGCCGTGATGGGCATCACGGCTAGGCCGTGATGGGCTCTGTTTGGCTCATTTTCTTCACTTTTAAAGCCCTATCTTCATCTAAACTTCATCATGGTTGATCTTGATCATTTTACCCTTGATTTCTGCAAAACAACACCACGAAAACCGCCTTACCCGTTCCAAAGGAAAATTAACCTAAAATCTAATAAAAATATGCCTAGACTACATGAAAATGCATGCAAAATGATAGACAAAGATGATGTGAAATCACACTCATCAATCAACCTCAGATTTACAGAGCTATTAGTACTTTTCAAGGTCAAGCAGATGCTCAAGACAGTGCTGACAGCTCAAGACTCTCCCTGCTTCAACTTTGAAGAAATCATTGGAAAAATTATTGAGGATAAAGTCAAAGTTGAGGTCAAGGAACAAGTTAGAGAACAAGTTACAGAAGCCTTGGCTCCAACAAAAGTAATGGTCAATCAAATGTTGAGCATTCTGCAAAGTTTTCAAAAGAGTAACCTTCTGCCTGTTCAACCTCCTCCACCTCCACCAAACTAGAACCCTCCTCCTCCACCTCCACCCTCTTCTTAGTCTTTTTTTTCTTTTCTTTTCTTAATACTGACAATGATGATCCCCTCATTTTACCTTTTTGTCTGATGACAAAAAAGGGGGAGAAAGGATAAGAGAATTGATTTTTTTTATAAGTGTCAGTTTTTGAAAGTATATGTTTGTCTGCATATGCATGATTTTCCTTGTTTATATATGCTTTGACATATTATATTATATGCTCTGATAAATACTACTTTCTTATTGCTCTGATACTATCCTCAGTTTATATGCTCTGATACTATCATTTGACTGATAAGTACCTGAACTGATCTGATAAGATATATATGTCATATGTGCTGCTGAGTATATGTCTTATATTTTATTCCTGTTATGTTTGAATGCTTTGTCTTAGGGGAAGCTTTGTAAGCTCTCTTAGACTTTGCTTACTCAAATTTAATTATATGCTCTCTGAGTTTTGATGTTAACAAAAAGGATTAAATTTGCTTAGCAAACTTTTAGTTGAGATCTAACATGCTTTATCTAGTCTTGCAGGAATGTTAAAAATATATAAGTTATGGAAACCTTGAATAAGTTTCCTTGTATCTGCTTGGACTTAGTTTGTGAATCCGCGTCCATTCATGTAGACAAGCTTTAAGCCCCTATCTTTTTACCTTGGTCTTGGATGTACTTACGGAGCACATTCAAGAGCCAGCACCACGATGCATGCTTTTCACAAATGATATAGTTCTAGTTGGAGAGTCGAGGGAGGTAATAAATGGAAGGTTGGAGACTTGGAGACAAGCTTTAGAAGCACATGACTTCCGTTTGAGTAGAATCAAGACGGAGTATATGGAATGTAAGTTTAGTAAAAGGCAAAACACCTCTAGCTTAGAGGTGAAAGTTGGAGACCACAACATACCACAAGTTACACGGTTTAAATATCTTGGGTCTATTATGCAAAATGACGGAGAAATTGAGGGGGATGTAATAAAGGAATACTTTTAGCCTGGAGAGGTGTTGAGTACTTGTTGTAATCTATTTGGAGAAATAGTGGAGTAATAGGTGTTGAATATGTTGTGTTTTCCTGTGTCAACTTCATGATCAACCCAGCTTGCAAGTGCTCTCTAATGAAGTGGCAATCCACTTCTATGTGCTTTGTCCGCTCATGATGCACCGGATTTGATACTAAATGGATAACTTCTTGATTGTCAGTGTAAGGTGATAGGCAGTGTGCAAGATACTTGCAGATCAGCCAACAAATTGTGTAGCCAGATAATTTCAGTAGTGGTATGTGCCATAGCCCGATATTCAGCTTCATTGGAAGATCTGGAAACCGTGGCCTGTTTCTTTGTTTTCCATGAGACTGGGGTTGTTCCTAATTTCATAAGATAACCAGTTACAGGTCTCCTGGTCGTGGGGCAAGCTGCCCAATCCGAATCAGAAAATGCAGTGAGTTCTAGAGAGTTTTGTTGTGGTAGAAAGATCCCTTGTCCTGTTGTTCCTTTGAGGTATCGAAGTACTCTTAGTGCTGCATTCCAATGCCCCTGCTTTGGACATTGCATGAGCTGGCTCAATACCTGAACAGAAAAACATAAATCAGGTCGAGTAATAGTAAGATAAATGAGCCTGCCCACTAGCTGTCTATACTGCGAGGCACCATGGTGCAAATCACTTGCATCCAAGGCTAGCTTTTGGTTCTATTCCAAAGGGAAATGGGAAGGTTTACAATCCAACATTTCAAATTCACTTAGAATGTCAAGAATGTACTTTCTCTAATTTAAAAACAGTCCATGTTCAGTCCTGTCTAGTTCGATGCCCAAGAAATATTTGAGCTGCCCAAGATCCTTCATGTGAAAACACTTACTTAAGTGTTTCTTAAAATCATCACACAAGGGAGCATCATTCCCTGCAATAACTAAGTCTTCAACATACACCAACACAACAAGAAAATGGTTATTGTGGGCATATGTGAACAAACTGTGATCATGTTGTGATTCCACAAAACCATAGTCATATAGAGATTTGGACAATTTAGAATACCAATTCCTAGAAGCCTGTTTAAGGCCATATAGAGACTTTCGTAGTCTACAAACCATACCTTTTTTAGGAACATTATAGCCTAAGGGTGGTTGCATGTAAACTTCTTCACTTAAATCTCCATGGAGGAAAGCATTGCTTACATCCATTTGGTGGAGATCCCACTTTTTAGCCACAGCCACAACAAGTAAACATCTTATAGTAGTCATTTTTGCTATTGGAGCAAAGCCTCATTGAAGTCCTCACCCTCTATTTGTGTATAACCCTTAGCCACTAGCCTAGATTTGTATTTTTCTATATCTCCAGATGCCTTATACTTAAGTTTATACACTCATTTACACCCTATGGCCTTCTTTCCCTTAGGAAGGGCCGTGAGGTCCCAAGTTTCATTGTCTTCCAAGGCTTGAATCTCTTGATTCATTGCCTTTCTTCATTTCTTTTTCTGGACAGCATCCATGTAAGTTTTAGCTTCTTCTTGTTGAGTTATGTGATAGTGTGATTTTACATCATGTTTTCTGTACACTTTTGCATACATTTTGCATATAGATTAGGCATTCTTTGTTTGATTTTTGTTAGATTTTCCCTTGGAACGGGTGAAGCGGTTTCTCGGTGTTGTTTTGCAGGAATTAATGTAAAAATGATCAAAATCAGCCATGATGGAGCTTGGATGAAATAAAGCTTGAAAAGTGAAGAATATGAGCCAAACAGAGCCCATCACGGCCTGGCCGTGATGACCATCACGGCCATGATCAAGCAGAGAAGAAGGCAAAAGTCAGAAACTGTCACGGCCTGCCCGTGATTCCAATCACGGCCGTGATAGGCTAAATTTTAAGGGCTCGCGTCGCGAACACTTCTCTCGCCTCGCGAGAGTCAAAAACTTGAAAACACGTCTTGGACAGAACGCGTCACGGCCAGGCCGTGATGGACATCACGGCCGTGACGCGCAGCAGATCTATAAATAAGAGCACAGCAGACAGAACAAGGGGACTTTTTGCAGAGGCTTGGAAACCCTAAAGAGGGCTGATGGCTGGGGGAAGGCTGGGACCTTAAGGATGACATCTTATCTGCTCTTGGATTGGAAGAAGATTGAAGGATTCATCATGGAGTTTTCTTCCTCTCTTCTCTCTTTCTCTTTTGTAGACATTATCATGTGTAGCTAATTCCCCCATTGTTGGGTTTAGATGTAGCTTTTCTGAACTTGATTGTTAATTGATTTGGTTTCAATACAAGATTCTATTTCTTTATGAGTATGTGATTCTGTGCTTAATGCTTTCCTTGGCTTAGCTACCCATGGGAATGATATGTTGCTTTGATAGATAATTGACAGATTGGTGTTAAGGCATGCTCATGAATCATATGCCAAGTAGTTCAAGAATCTAGACATAGGTGTTGGCTGCTTGCAATCTTATAAGTCTTGACTTAATGCAAAATCTCAGGTTACTCCACCTAAGACATTAGGGCTTAATTTGGGATTTTAGGCTCAATGCACCTAAGACATTAGGCTTGAGTATTTTAGAAAAGGCTTGATTGTCATTATTGAATTAGGACTTGTGTTAGAAGCCATTTCATTGCAATTAAGGGAGAATTAGTGTAGTCTAACCCCGACGATCTCATCCATTTGTTAATTCTGCACTCCAAGTGTTTGTTAAAAGTCCAAAAAGACCAAAAATATTGTATTGCTTTGTTACATATTAGAACTCCCTTCCATCCACATTTTAGTCTAAATAGTTGTCAAGCTTGTGAATTGGTAATTGACAACCGATCCCTGTGGATACGATAACCGGTCTCACCACCGTATTACTTGTTTGCGACAAGGTGCACTTGCCTTTATTCTAAAAACACGCATCATTATGGCAGCTAGAAAAACGACAAGCTTTTCTGAAAGATGGTTAAGGTTCGTGCAATTTTCTATGGGGTAGGCAGTGGATGTTTTGGGTGGGACTTCCATGCCCCTACCGGTGGGGCTCCCGATGACAGAATGGCAGAAATTGTCTTTCAAATAGGAAGGTGGTTGTCTAGTCCTTACTCCTAATTCATTGTTAGTGGTACCACTTAGTAATCACAGTGATGTATTGTTCAGTGATTTATTCATTGGCCAAATGGTTCTGTGACACATTATTTTCTTCTGATTCATTATCAGAGTTGTCTAGATCAAAGATAGTTTCATTATTTTCATATTGGTGGACTTGTGCAGGTCTATGGGTTTGTATAACAGAACCCTCTATGTTGTTTTCTAGGCTTTTATTGAAAAGGAACACATCCTCATAAAATATGACATCTCTAGATATATGGAAGGTGTTGGTTCTTAGGTTGTAGACTCTCCAACCCTTTTGATCAATAGGGTATCCCATAAACACACATTGTTCTGCCCTAGAGTCAAATTTATCCATGTACTTAGATTTGTTCCTCATATAACATAGAGAACCAAAGGTCCTTAAATGACCATAAGAAGGTATTTTATTGAACAACATCTCATAGGGGGTGCATCCTCTGTTGGCCACAGTGGGAGTCCTGTTTATTAAATGTGTGGCAGCCAGGATGCACTCCCCCCAAAACGTTAAAGGGAGGTTACCTTGAAACCTCAAAGCTCTAGCAACATTGAGGATATGCCTATGTTTCCTCTCTACCCTCCCATTTTGTTGGGGGGTTCCTACACAAGAGGTCTCATGAAATATTCCTTCTTGTTGGAAGAAAGTTTTAAGGGTAGAATTGACAAATTCTGTCCCATTGTCACTCCTAATAGTTTTAATATTTTTTTTGAATTGTGTCTTTACCATGCTATGAATTTTTTTGATCATCTTAGCAGTTTCAGTTTTGCTTTTAAGTAAATAAACCCATGTTCCTCTACTATAATCATCAACTATGGTAAGTAAAAAATGAGATACATTACTAGAAGGGGTGTGATATTTTCCCTAAAGATCACAATGTATCAAACTAAAACAATCATCAGCCTTACTACTACTATGATCCAAAGAAGTTCTAGATTGTTTTGCTCTATGGCATACATCACAACAAACAATCTTATTGAAAACATATTTGCTTTTAGGTAAATAAAATATGTACAGTAAGGATTGATTAGATGGTTGCCCCATTCTTGAGTGCCATAAAGTTGTTACATTCTTTCCTTCCGCTGCAAGACAGTTTCCTTTTCCTTCCACATCCTCCACTTTGATGACATAGACTCCACCTTTGAGACCACCCGAGCCAATCTTCTTCTTCGAAGTTTGGTCCTGGAATTCACAAGAATTGACACATTAAGTAACTTTAAAATTCATGTCATGTGTTAACCTGTAAATTGAAATCAAATTACAATTGAAGTTTGGAACATATAACACATTATGCAATCTTATATTCCTATTTAGATTAAGATTTCGCATTTTTTCTACTAACACAATCCCTAGTAGGCACTATTATATGAAATGGTTTACCAATTCTTTTTACTTCCTCTAAAAGAGTAAGTAAATGGGTCATGTGGTGCGAGGCACCACTATCAAGGACCCAAAATTGACCCCTAATAGTGCCTACATTACCAGCTACACTTTGGTTCTTCAGCAAGATTCCATGCAGTGCTTGTCCTCCTGCATTCTGATCTGTGTTAACATTGGGTTGGTCTTCTTCTGCATAGGCCAAATTTGCTGTGTTCTGCCCATATTTTTTGTTATCGGGGTTTCTTTGTGTCCTCCTTAGGTCCCAATTTACCGGATACCCAACCATTTCAAAACATTTTGATTTGATGTGCCCTATCTTTCCACAGGGATCACACTTCGGTTTGGGGCCATCTCTATTCCTCTGCTTGTTGTTTGAGTAAAATGATGCACCATTATCAATCTTACATAACCTTTCTTTTTCTGCCAAGAAACGAGACTCTTCCCTTAGAACGTGGTTGAATGTTGTTCTTAGAGAGGGAAGCCGTTGTGTTGAGAACATTTACCTTGACATGAGCATATTTTTCACCGTCAAGACTGCCCAGGAAGAGGTGAACACGATTCTCTTCCTCCCTCTTCATCAAAGCTTTGGACGCTCCGCAAGAACACTCTGGTAGCGGCTGAAGCTCGCTGAGCTCATCAAGATTTTGAAGTCGTTGTAGAAGTCCTTTATGCTTGTCCCCGGTTCTTGTTGCAGTAAACATAGTGTTCGTGACAGCTGGTGCACCCTTGGAACGTTGGTTTGCGCAAATCTTTCTTCAAGGTCTTCCCAGATCTCCCTTGCCGTTATCGCATGCGATATGCTTGCATGCAATTTGGGGTCTATGGAGTTCAAGATCCAAGCAAGAACCATAAAATCTACTTTATCCCAACTTTGGAAATTGACTGATTGCAGTGAGGGTTTCTTGATACTCCCATCAATAAACCCTAATTTCATCTTCGCCCTCAATACCGTCTTTATGGATCGCGACCAGGTTCGGTAGTTATCTCCATTCATGGTGGCGGCTACGAGAGGAATTCCTGGGTTGTCTGAGTTACTCAAGAAATAAGCTGGATTCTGGGTAGAGCTCCTTGAAGAATTTCCATCACCAGAGGTACGTGCTTCCTTTTGAAGTGACCCCTTCCGCGGCAAGCTTGACTCCTCATCCTCAAGATCATCCCTGCTTTGTGATACCATATTGAGATATTGAATAAAACTTCTTGTATTGAAAGAATGAGTTGAAAGAGTACAAAGTGTTATCTGATACAAATGAGCACTCTGAGTTATATAGCGACTCAAGGCTAAATCAGCTTCAACAAAACTAACTAGGAGGAGTTGTTGGGCTAACTACCACATAAAGAGTCCAACTGATACATCAACTAAACAAACTACAAAACAAACAAAGTCCTATAAACAAACTAGTGCAATTGGGCTCTCGGGCCAAAGGTACTTAGCCCAATATCAAATTGATAAGCCTCTGGCTCATCTAGTTTTATAACTAGTAAGACCATGGTTTTTGTACTAATTATTCGAGTTTAATATCGTTTTCGCCCAAATTTGGATTTAATTGTCCTCAAGCAACATTTTGAGTCTCTTAAGTAGTTTTAGGATATTTTAGTTAATTTTGAGTCAAATAAAGCGTTTACTGCTATTTCATATTTTCAGGTTAATGAGAAGAGCAAAAAGGGAAGGACACTTAAAGCAGAAGCCATCACGCCCAGTGTCACGGCCGTGATGAGCTACCCTGAAGATCAGAAAGCATCACGGCCCAGCCGTGATAACCATCACGGGCGTGATGAGAAGACCCTGAAGATCAGAGAGCATCACGGCCCAGCCGTGATAACCATCACGGGCGTGATGAGAAGACCCTGAAGATCAGAGAGCATCACGGCCTAGCCATGATGGAGGTCACGATCGTGACAGATCAGCACCCATGGACAAAATTGATCACGTCCTGGCCGTGATGGGCATCACGACCGTGACAGACTAGAATTTGAATGCGCGCCCTTGGCAGAACACGTCACGGCCTGGCCGTGATGGCCATCACGGCAGTGACGCGCACCTGATCTATAAAAAGGCACCAGGGCAGACGCAAAAGACAGAATTTTCACTATTTTTATGAATTATTTCAAAAGTTTGTATTACGTTTGTGATGGAGAACTAATCACCAGGGATTAGTCTGCTGTAATCGGTTTCCGCCGACACTTGAGGTTCCATAATTCCCAATCAAACTACTTATCCCTTTCAATATTATGCTATATGCCTTGTTTGCTTAATTCAAGTTATATAGAATAAGTATTGATTAATTTCGATGATTCTATGTTCCTTTACCTTGATCGCGTTTGCTTAATTCGCGTGTGTTTGATCGTGTTTGCTTAATTCACGAGAGCTTCAATCCGTCTGCTTAATTCGGAATTTAGGAACATATATCTCGTAGTGTCAATTGCTCTTGTTTAATTGCTTCTACAGTAGAAAAGTGATTAGAATCCACTTAGGGCATGAGAATTATTTGAATCAATGATAGTTGGGAAACCGAAATAGTAGATTAATCGTTCTTGCTTATTGATAATCACTTAATTGCACTTTTTTCTTAATCGAATCTTAAATCAAATACCCCCCCCCCCCCCCAAATCGATTTGTAGGTTAATAATAATCCAAGAGTCCTTGAGATACGATACTCGAGTTGTCGTTCCCTGACTACAGTTTTTTCTAATTACTCGTTTTTGACCCGTGTGCGACAGCGGATCAAATTGGCGCCGTTGCCGGGGACTCTTGTTGTTATTAACAGATTTGTTGATGCATTTCTGAATTAGTTCTAGCTAATAGGTCTGGTTGTTCTGACCTGTTTGATTTTGATCCTGAAATTGAGAGAACATTGCACACATGCCGTAGAGCAATTCAGGCTAGCACTAGTTCACCAACCAATAGTGATAACATGGTTGATCAAAGAACACTAAGACAGCTTGCTGCTCCTGATGTTAATTACAATGGTTTATGTATTGAATATGCTGATGTTGTTGCTCCTTTTGAATTGAAATCTGGTTTAATACACTTGTTGCCAAGGTTTAGTGGTCTTGCAGGTGAGGATCCACATAAGCATCTGAAAGAATTCCAGGTTGTTTACTCTACACCTTTGAGACCTGAAGGAATAACAAAAGACCATATCAAGCTGAGAGCCTTCCCATTCTCACTTCAAGGTGCTGCGAAGGATTGGTTGTATTATCTCGAGCCGAATTCCGTTTCAACCTGGAATGATTTGAAGAAAGTCTTCCTAGAGAGATAGTTCCCTGCCTCCAGAGCTGCATCAATCAGAAAAGAGATATGTGGCATTAGACAAGGCAATGAATCATTGGCCGAGTATCGGGAGAGATTTAAGAAGTTGGTGTCCAGCTGTCCTCAGCACCAGATTTTCGAGCAACTGCTTATTCAGTACTTTTATGAGGGATTGCTACCAATGGACAGAAACATTTTAGATGCTGCTAGCGGGGGAGCACTTGTTGATAAGACCCCAGCTGCTTCCAAGTCATTGATTGAGAACATGTCACTCAACTCCCAACAGTTCACAACCAGAAACAATTCTGTCGAAACAAGGGGTGTGAATGAGATCCATGTTTCTTCTTCCAACAAAGCCCTTGAAACCAAACTTGACGAGCTTACTTCTTTAGTGAAACAGTTGGCAGTGGATAAAGCTCAAACAACAAGGTTGTGTGGTATTTGTACTTCTCTTGAACACCTGACCGATACATGTCCCATTCTGAAAGATGAGTAGGTCGCGATTTGCCTTAAGCATATGCAGCCAATCTTTACAATCAAGGAAACAATCAGAACAGGTATAACATTCCAGACCTTTCCACTAATAAGTACCACCCCAGCTAGAGAAACCATCCAAACCTTCGGTATGGAAACTCATCCACACAACAACAATAACTGATGTTACCGTTGACACCACCACAGAACTCTCCCCAAGTGACCACCTCTGCACCTTCCGGACCTTCACTAGAGGACCTTGTCAAGCAAATGGCTGCAAACAATCTCCAATTTCAGCAACGAACGGATTCTAGTATTCATACTTTGCAGACACAGATCGGGCAGCTTGCCACTTCGATGAATGCCATGCAGCAAGCTCAAGGATCGAACCAACTACCTGCACAAACAGTAGTGAATCCTAATGTCCCAAATCCTAATGTGAGTGCAATTTCTTTGAGATCCGAGAAGGTTGCAGAACCAGCCCCTGAAAAAAATAAAAAAATTGTTGAGGTAACACCTGAACCTTCTGTTGTTATTGAAGCTGAAAAAGAGTATGTGCCACCAATTCCCTTCCCGCAAAGAGTACTTAAAAATAAAAATATTGATGAGGAAGACAAAGACAGAGAGATTCTGGATGTATTCAAAAAATTGACGGTAAACATTCCGCTTCTTGGTGTGATTAAGCAGGTTCCGAAATACGCGAAGTTTCTGAAGGATTTGTGGACACACAAGAGGAGTTTGAAGGGAAATGAGAGAGTCAATTTGGGACAAAATGTTTCAGCCCTCATTCAACCTAAACCTGCACCTGAAAAGGTTACCATTTCAGCCCTCAATCAGGCAATGCCACAGAAATGCAAGGATCCGGGAACTTTTGCTATTCCATGTACCATTGGGGATAGTAAATTCGATAATTGCATGTTGGATTTAGGATCTTCTATTAATGTCATGCCTACTTCTGTTTTTAACAATCTTGATCTTGGTCCTTTGCAGCATACAGGTCTTACTATTCAGTTAGAAAACAGGACCAATGCTCGCCCCATTGGAGTAGTAGAAGACGTGCTTGTTCAAGTTAATGACTTGATTTTCCCTGCTGATTTTTACATTCTGGACATGGCAGGGGAAACGAATTCAAGTAGATCACCAATCATTCTGGGCAGACCGTTCATGAAAACGGCGAAAACAAAGATTGATGTTGACGATGGAACCATGTCCATGGAATTTGGTGACATTGTTGCGAAATTCAACATTTTCGATGCTATGAAGCATCCCTTGGAAGAGCATTCTGTTTTTCAAATAGAGTTGCTTTCTGAAATTGTTGATGACACTTATCATGATTTGGTTGCAGCTGCTGATTTTCCATCTTTTTCTGGTTTTGATGATGTTTACTCCTGTGCTGATTGTACTAACATTGACGTTTGTGATGTTTATGCTGAGATTGATGCTGCCTTGCAGGGTGACAGTATAAATGAAGCTGTTTATTCAACTGAAGTTCTCGACAACACAGCTGCCCCAAACATACCATCTATTGAGCAGCCACCCTCGTTAGAGCTTAAGCCACTTCCTGAAAATCTGAAATATGCTTATTTAGAGAGTAATGAAAAACTTCCGGTTATAATTTCCTCTAACCTTTATTTTGACCAAGAAACTAAGCTCTTGCAGATTTTGAAGAAGCATAAGAAGGCGATTGGGTGGACCTTGGCCGACATACCAGGTATTCGCCCATCCAGGTGTATGCATAGGATTCTGTTGGAGGATGGGGCTAAAACAGTTAGGCAGCCACAAAGACGGCTTAACCCCTTGATTCTTGATGTTGTGAAGAAGGAGGTGACAAAAATCTTGGATGCAGGTATCAGATATCCTATCTCTGACAGCAATTGGGTGAGTCCAGTGCAAGTTGTACATAAGAAATCTGGACTCACAGTGGTAAAAAATGAAAACAATGAACTTGTTCCCACTAGAGTTCAGAATAGCTGGAGAGTTTGTATTGATTACAGGAGATTGAACCAGGCTACTAGAAAGGATCACTTCCCTTTGCCGTTCATCGGTCAAATGCTTGAACGACTAGCTGGTAAATCACACTATTGTTTTCTTGATGGTTTTTCAGGCTACTTTCAGATACACATTGCACCAGAGGATCAAGAAAAGACAACTTTTACATGCCCTTTCGGCTCTTTTGCTTACCGGAGGATGCCATTTGGTTTTTGCAATGCTCCTGGCACATTCCAGAGATGCATGATTAGTATTTTTACTGAATATATTGAGAATTGCATGGAAGTGTTTATGGATGACTTTACTGTTTATGGTTCTTCATTTGATGCATGCTTGAATAGTTTGAATCTGTTTTTGGAGAGATGTATTGAAATTGACCTTATTTTGAATTATGAAAAATGCCATTTTATGGTTGAGCAGGGAATTTTTTTGGGGCATATTATTTCTGAAAAAGGTATTTCAGTAGATCCTGCTAAGATTGAGGTGATTTCTACACTGCCTTACCCATCTTGCGTTCGCGAGATTCGCTCTTTTCTTGGTCATGCAGGTTTTTACAGGCGCTTCATAAAGGATTTTAGCAAGATAGCTCTTCCTCTGTCAAACTTGTTGAAGAATGATGTCATTTTCAACTTTGATGATAACTGCAAAAAGGCGTTTGATCTCTTGAAGAAGGCACTAACCTCTACTACCATCATCCAGCCTCCTGATTGGACCCTCCCTTTTGAGATTATGTGTGATGCCTCTAACTATGCCGTGGGGGCGATCCTTGCACAAAGGGTGGACAAGGCTGCCCATGTTATTTATTATGCTTCTAGAACATTAGATTCTGCACAGGCTAATTACACTACTACTGAAAAGGAACTTCTAGCCATTGTTTTTGCTCTTGACAAATTCAGATCATATTTGCTAGGTTCCAAGGTTGTTGTTTTCACTGACCATGCAGCTTTAAAGTACTTGTTGAAGAAACCAGAAGCAAATCCGAGATTGATTCGGTGGATGTTGTTACTCCAAGAGTTTAGTGTGGAGATTTAAGATAAAAGTGGAGCTGAGAATTTAGTGGCTGATCACTTGAGCAGAATAGAGAGGGATGAAGATCCTTCTCCCATTCAGGATGACTTTCCTGATGAGCAGCTTTTACAGTTACATGGGGTAACTCCTTGGTTTGCTGATATTGTTAATTATCTTGTTGTTGGTGTTTTTCCGACAGGTGCAACTAGGTCACAAATTCACAAACTCAAGAGTGATGCCAAATATTATGTTTGGGATGATCCATATCTTTGGAAATTTGGTAGTGATCGGGTGATTAGGAGATGTGTCCCCGACTATGAGATTGAATCTATTTTGTATTTTTCTCATGCTTCTCAAGTAGGGGGACATTTTGGGCCACAAAGGACTGCAAGAAAAATCCTAGATTCAGGTTTTTATTGGCCCACTATTTTTAAAGATGCTTCTGAGATTTACCGCACTTGTAAAGAGTGTCAGATATCAGGTACAACCATCACTCGTAAGAGTGAAATGCCTCAGCAACCTATGCTTTTCTGTGAGGTGTTTGATGTGTGGGGAATTGACTTTATGGGTCATTTCCCTGCATCTTTTGGTTTTCTCTATATTTTGCTTGTTGTTGATTATGTTTCAAAGTGGGTGGAAGCTATCCCCACTAGGACTAATGATTCTAGAGTTGTTGCAAATTTTGTCAGGTCCAATATTTTTTGCAGGTTCGGAATACCTCGTGCTATCATAAGTGACCAAGGCACTCATTTCTGTAACCGCACCATGGAAGCTTTACTCCGAAAGTATGGAGTTGTGCACAGGGTCTCTACTACATATCACCCCCAAACTAATGGTCAGGCCGAGATCTCAAATAGAGAAATCAAACAGATCTTAGAGAAAGTGGTGCAGCCAAATGGGAAGGACTGGAGCCGCCGTCTAGAAGACGCACTTTGGGCTCAAAGAACAGCTTTCAAGACACCAATAGGGATGTCTCCCTATGGACTTGTGTTCGGTAAGGCATGTCATCTTCCTGTAGAAATTGAGCACCGTGCTTATTGGGCGGTCAAAAGTTGTAATTTGGAAATGCAAAAAGCAGGCATTGAAAGAAAACTCCAATTACAGCAGCTTGAAGAGCTTAGGTTAGAAGCCTACGAAATCTCTCGAATTTATAAAGAGAAAACTAAGCACTTCCATGATAAGATGATTTCTAGGAAGGAACTCTCTGTGGGCCAACAGGTTTTATTGTTTAACTCCCGCCTAAAAGTGATGGCTGGGAAACTTCGATCCAAATGGATTGGCCCATTTATTGTTACTGTTGTTTTCCCTCATGGTGCGGTAGAAATAAAAAGTGCAGGTAGCAACAAGGTTTTTAAGGTTAATGGGCAGCACTTGAAGCTATTCCATGAGAGCTCGGTGCCTGAAGATGCAACCGTAGAAGAGCTTTCCTTGGAAGAACCCACCTACACTACAACTTGATCAGGGAGCACCTTCTCCTTTCCCTCACTCTTATTTTATATTTATGTTCTTTCATTGAGGACAATGTATGTCTTAAGTGTGGGGGAGGGAACCAATTGCTTTGTTTTTGTTTTGTTTTCCTTGTTTGTATTACTTTATGTCGTATGTGTGTGAGTCTTGTGTCGGTGAGCTTAATGGATTCTAATTAAATCTAGCATAGATTGACTGCATGATATTTGTTGACTGTTGATGATTTCCCCCTAGGTTTGGAAAATTGAAAATTGAACTTTGAGATATTTTGTTGTGATTGCATGATTTATGATAAGTTTGGGGGTGAAGAGATGCACACACTAGGAATTGAATCTCGGTCAAACAATTTGCAAAAATGTCCAGGTGAGGAATTTGAGCCTCCAAGATTGTTTTTAATTGTGTGAATCGCTTTTAAGCTGCACTTTCCCGAATTTGCTTGAATCTCTTCATGGTTTGCATGTTTATATGGTTGCATCAAATGATTTAGGCAATTCTCTTTGAAATAACTACTTGACCTAAAAAGAACCATCCCTAATGCATGTTCCCTAGTTAGCCACATTGAGCCTAATAAGCCTATTGTTTCTTGATGACCTTATGTTATAAGCCAAAATCTGGAAAAACCATGTTAACCCAATCTTAGGATTAGGAGAGCATGGAAGCTTAGCAAGAGAAGGGTTGTAAGAAAGTAAGTTTGGGGTGGCTACAAGGTTTGATATGTCATTCTGGGTTGAGAAAAAGAAAAAAATAAAGGTTGAAGCCAAGGGCAGAAAAAAAAGAAGAAACGAAAAAAAAATATTGCCAAAAGAAAAGGGGCAAAAACTAAAAGCTTAGCAAGAAAAAGGTTGTAGCCACCCAAAGCGTCAAAAAGAAAAATGGAAAAAGGAATGAGAGTGAAAATAATGGTGTACAGGCTTCATGCTCTCTTAATTCCTAGGGATGTAAAGCCTAGTACCTTTGAATAATCCTACCCTTAGCCAGGCCCCATTACAACCTTTAAAAGAGCTTTTGATGTTGCATTCATGTTTCCGTGGGAGCTATTTTGAGATGGAAATCAAATTCATGGGAAGTGATCTTGAAATGTGAAATTGAGTGAAAAGTTGATAGCCTAGACAAATTAAGCGAATGAGTGAAATATTAAATGCTCTCGTGAGGAAGGCAATTGTTTGAAATTGGTGATCTCCCTTTTGTGTGTAACTTGGACCCTCAACTCAGATTAATGATTGCATGAATGATGGAATTCTCAATTGTTTAAAGTAAATGAATGTGGGGATTACATTGTTGCAAAGGGGGAAAACATTGAAGAAAAATTGTTTTGTTAGAACTGCATGAAATTTGTGCGAAATTGGTTGAATCCTTTAAGCTTGCCAAGTTTGAGTCTTTTTGAGTATTAGTTTTCTTGGGGACAAGCAAAGTTTAAGTTTGGGGTATTTTGTTAAGCCTCTGGCTCATCTAGTTTTATAACTAGTAAGACCATGGTTTTTGTACTAATTATTCGAGTTTAATCTCGTTTTCGCCCAAATTTGGATTTAATTGTCCTCAAGCAACATTTTGAGTCTCTTAAGTAGTTTTAGGATATTTTAGTTAATTTTGAGTCAAATAAAGCATTTACTGCTATTTCATATTTTCAGGTTAATGAGAAGAGGAAAAAGGGAAGGACACTTAAAGCAGAAGCCATCACGCCTAGGCCGTGACACTGGTCACGGCCGTGATGAGCTACCCTGAAGATCAGAAAGCATCACGACCCAGCCGTGATAACCGTCACGGGTGTGATGAGAAAATCCTGAAGATCAGAGAGCATCACGGCCCAGCCGTGATAACCATCACGGGTATGATGAGAAGACCTTGAAGATCAGAGAGCATCACGGCCTAGCCGTGATGGAGGTCACGGCCGTGACAGACTAGAATTTGATGCGCGCCCTTGGCAGGACACATCACGGCCTGGCCGTGATGGCCATCACGGCCGTGACGCGCACCTGATCTATAAAAAGGCACCAGGGCAGACGCAAAAGACAGATTTTTCACTATTTTTACGAATTATTTCAAAAGTTTGTATTATGTTTGTAATGGAGAACTAATCACCAGGGATTAGTCTGCTGTAATCGGTTTCCGCCGACACTTGAGGTTCCATAATTCCCAATCAAACTGCTTATCCATTTCAATATTATGCTATATGCCTTGTTTACTTAATTCAAGTTATATAGAATAAGTATTGATTAATTTCGATTATTCTATGTTCCTTTACCTTGATCACGTTTGCTTAATTCGCGTGTGTTTGATCGTGTTTGCTTAATTCACGAGAGCTTCAATCCGTCTGCTTAATTCGGAATTTAGGAACATATATCTCGTAGTGTCAATTACGCTTGTTTAATTGCTGCTACAATCGAAAAGGGATTAGAATCCGCTTAGGGCATGGGAATTATTTGAATCATTGATAGTTGGGAAACCGAAACAGTAGATTAATCGTTCTAGCTTATTAATAATCACTTAATTGCACTATTTTCTTAATCGAATCTTAAATCAAATACCCCCCCCCCCCAAATCGATTTGTAGGTTAATAATAATCCAAGAGTCCTTGAGATACGATACTCGAGTTGTCGTTCCCTAACTACAGTTTTTTCTAAGTACTCGTTTTTGACCCGTGTACGACAGCGGATCACAAATACAAAACTTCTAACTTCTAAAGGTTTACAAGCATGTCCGGAACATTGTCGTCATTCGGGATTCTTTTGACATTATATACCTGATTTGGAACTATTGTTTTTGGATCAACAGATTAGTAGTTGTTAATTTGATGGAGTCAAGTCAAATTTTTGCTTTTTATTCTGAAAACTTTTACCTTTTACAGATTAGTCCCTAATAATTAAATAAGTTTTTTACCTTTAAATTTTTATTTTGGATTATTTAAAATTTAAAAAATATGTTAATTTTAAAAAAACATGTTTATTGTTATTTTCCAGAAATTAGATCGTTACGA
The DNA here is from genome assembly GCA_030762895.1 of Sophora flavescens. Lineage (NCBI taxonomy): Eukaryota > Viridiplantae > Streptophyta > Magnoliopsida > Fabales > Fabaceae > Sophora > Sophora flavescens. The sequence continues at coordinate 140,957,830 of CM061070.1, read as the reverse complement.
TCATGAACCCTAATTCCCCATTCACCTCAAATCGGGTCGTCTTGAACATCACGATAGTGAGGGGATAGTAAAAGACAGGTAACAATGAAGGAGGAGCCTCGCCCACGTACAGTGTACATCATCTCTTTTTTTCATGGTGCCTTCAACCCACCCCTCACACGAACACACACACTATTTCTTTTTAAGCCTTCCTCACTCTCCTCTTTATCCTTTCGAAAATCCTCCTTCTCAACTCAACTCAAACCCCCCTCTCTCTCACAGTCACAAGACTCTCTGTGTGTCTGTGTAGCTTATTTTGTTGCCTATCCTTTCAGTTAATTTCATTTGGTATGCAATTTTTAATTTTGAATCTTACCCAACGTCGGTGATTCATGATTGTAGCAAAGAGAATATGGATGATTCTGGATTCATAGTCAAATCCCACTAAACACAAACGTTTGGGTTCCCTGGTTCATTGACTTTTTAAGTAGGTTAGATAAAATAATGTACTTTATATCCTCGATGATTCATTTTTCAATTTCAGATAATAATAATTATTATTAATTAAAATAATTTGAGGCAAAAAAATTTGGGAGGGACTAGATTGTAAAAGGAGAAAGTGAAAGTACTGAATAATAAATGAGATAAGATGATTTCATTAAATGCAAATTAGTCAGTTATTGGTCGAAATAACAACTGTTCCAAAACCTTTAAATTATTGAAGGTACCTTAGCAGCTCCCTTTAATTAATGTTGTATACGTAGCATGAGTGAACCGGTGGGTGCAGGCTGTGTGATATATACTAGCGGTGAGCGTGGTGGGGGTCCTGGGGGAGAAGTATTACACTGCCGGCTGCAGCAATCACCAAACTCACCTACCAAAAGAAAGACCAAGATAAATCAGAGGAGCATATTATAAATGAAAGGCTGAAAAGTTAAATTAACAGAAGGATAAAAGGTAACTGCTTGTTGTAATGAATTAATGATATCAGTTTGACACACTTGAAATAGGTGGCGTCTAGGGTGGATGAGTAGATAGGTGGTTCATCACAGAATCACCTGTTTCCAACGTTGGATATTTTTATTTAACCTTATTTTATATTGGACAGTTGGGATAAAACCGGTTGGCCGGTCACACTAAATTTTTAATATTTGTTATCTGGTCCATTCGCGTGTGTTAACGGTAAAATAGAGCATTGTGAAACGGAAAGTTGGGGGGAGGGGTCCGAGGTCCCAAGTAAAGCATGTGACAACGACAACAGCGTGGGGTTGGGGTCCGAAGTGCCAAAATAATAGGCGGCATTTTGGTCCCAATCAGAGACTATTTTAACACGCATTTTACATTTTTAGGACCAAATTGATATTTTCCATTTTTCAGTGACCAAAATGTCACATTGTATTTTTTTTTGTTAAGGACAAGTTTGGGCCTTTAATCAAATTTATAGACTCATTTTATAGTAAAAATTATTAGATATTAAAAATATAATAAACATTAAATATAAAATTTAATATTAAATACGTATATTTACTGTTAAGTGAGTCCACATATCAGTTTGATTGTGGGGAAATATGAGAACCAATAAAAATATTTAACTTCGGTTGTAAGCAAATTTCCAACAAAACTCAATTTTAAATATCAAAATAAATAAATTTTAAATTTATACAAGATAAAATTATAATAGATACTAAAATATAATCAATAGTATTTATTTAAAAAATGAGTATCAAATATTAAAAATAATTTTAAATATTAACATTGGCCCAAGTTAAATATTAAAAAAATTTAATATTAAGATAAAAAATAATTTCGAATTATGTTTGGGCCTAGTTAGGTCACATTGGCCCAAGTTAGGTGGCAATTGTCTATACAAACAATTTAGTAATGTTGGGCTAAGTAAGTCACATCGGGCTAGTTTAGTCATATTTGACAAAGTCGACTAGGGGTGTAAGACCCGACCAACTGCATGATAAACCTGAAAATACAGATCAAACCGGATAATTTGGTTCAGATTTTGTGGATTTTAAAGAATCGATTTTAATGCTATGTAATGGATTCGTTAGGGTTAGGGTCAATTCATTAAGGTTAGGGTTAGGGTTTAGAAGATGACATGCGCGTGATGACAGTAGTTGGAAACGTCATCACTAGGTCCACGAATCGATTAAATGGTATAAAACTAATTGGGCCAAGAAATCAATATTGGCCTATGAAATGTATATTGAGTCGAATAAGTCATATTGGACCAACTGAGTCGAATCAGGTCAGTATAAGCATGTTAGGGCCTAGTTGGGTCACATTGGTTGAAGTTAAGTGACAATTGTCTATACGAACAATTTAGTAATATTAGGCTAACTAAGTCACATCGGGCTAGTTTAGTCATATTGGACAAAGTTGGCTAGGGGTGTAAGACCCAACCAATGACATGTTGAACCTGAAAATACAGATCAAACTAAATAATTTGGTTCAAATCTTGTGGTGTTTAAAGAATCGATTATAATGCTATGTAATGGATTCATTATGGTTAGAGTTAAGGTTAGGATAAGGGTTAGGGTTAGGGTTTGATCTTGTGGCGTTCAACTTCGATCCAAACCGAGCCAAACTATACCTGAGTAGGAACTAGCTACCACATGCTAATATTTACAAATACATTTTTAATATTTATTATTTATTGAAGAGTTTTAATGGGTCACTTAGATATGGACTTGTACGAGAAACAAATCCGAACCATTCAAAATGAAGGGGAAGAGGCTTGATTACCATGTGAAGCTTTTAGGTTATTTCTTGATTTCATCTCTATATATAAAATTTAGTAATATGGTATCCGTACAAAAAGTACCCAGTCTTTATAGATTATCCTTTGGTGTTTGTATGAAGCAAAATAAATAAAAAGTGAGTAGTGTGGGACCAAATGCGTACTTTTTTCACATATAATGGTTTAATAATTATTTTTTATGTATATTGACCAAATGAAGATTTTCCCAAAATATAATTTAACCCTTGTTTTTCTTAAAATATATATTAAAATTTCTCTATATTTTAATAGTTGAATATATGTAATAAGAATTATATGGTTAACGTAATATTTTGGTCCTTATGGATAGTAATATATATAAAAATATTTAAATTTGAAACTACAAAATATTAGAATATAATAAATATTAAATATTAAAATGTATATTTAAATATTAAATGTTGTATCCGGTTCGGTCCTTGACACAAGATTGAAGCATTTAAATTGGACCGATTTATCCATTTTGGGCCAAGAAAGCAATATTGGGTCATGAAAATTAAATCATATTGTGCCAGATAAGTCATATTGGACCAACTCACCTTCGATGCTAGGCTTGGAGAAAAATTACAAATTGAAAACAATAATTGATCTTTTTTAAATAAATATCGTGAAAGAAAATCACAACCATTGATGCGAATTGATGGCTTTACTTCAACAATCGGACGGTGAGAGGCATTTACATGTCATTAATCTGTGTAGCTATCTGACCTTTAATAGGAATGCGACAACATTCAAACTAAAGTCTGATGACGTGTATTTGAATGTTGTGCCCAGATCACGATCAGGGTACAAGGTTTCATGAATTGATTATTATGGTTGCATGAATCGGATCAGTTAATTGGTTATCTATATTGGTGAACCGGTTCATTCCACTGTGTGTTTAACTTTTGTAATAATTTATCATTTTTCAAACAAATCTGTAATCAAGATTTAAAACTAATGATTTAATAAAATAAAAATTTAAAACGAAAAGATTTATAACCATATTAAATATTTCATAAACAACACACTTTACTGCAACCCAGATATGACGGAGTTATAGAGGAAAATTGGGTCAAATTTATGGAAGTTGGTGGGAGGCAGTGTAGCGATGCAATGGAGGAACCAGAACCGGATATATTTGTTTCCATGAATCAGTTACCATATAGAGTGTATGTGAATCGGATATTTTGTGCCGCGTGACTCGATTACATAAAATACCCATGTGATTCGGTTACCGATTCTGTGAACTGGTTATATTGAATCAGTTATAATACACTACACCGAATCGGGTACTTAAAAGTGTGAATCAGTTACAAAAACGTGTACTCAATTGTGACAACGGTTAATATGAATTGTGACAACGCACACTGAAATTTTATAGCCCGAACACGATTGGTTCATGCTTTCCTGAAACGTTCAAAGGAATCAAATATTTATTGGATTTCCTGATTCGATTATTACGTCCATATGAATCGAATCATCAATATTTTGGAAAAAAATTCATACGTTAAATAGAGATGGAGTAATGTCTTCCAACAATACAATGTTTTCACGACTTACAAAACCGACATTCCTTAGATCGTATGGAGTTAGCTTCTTCGAATCCAAGGTAGTAATGTCTTCCAACGATGCAATAGTCACACCATTTTCAGTATCCAAATCCTCAAAATCAATATCATCACCATCATGCATATCATCAACTTCACATTCCTCTCTATCGTGTTCTTCGTTGCATTCATCCTCATCTTCATTCTCAAAGTAAATGTCCTCCAACCCCTACCAAAATTTATCATCAAGTTAATAACCTTAACACTCATAACCACACGGTTGTTACTTAAAAACAATGTTCACACTATTATGCCTACCTCAGCCTTGGGATTTTCTTCTTCCATCCAGCTTGGTCCCTCGTTACAACTATCCCCATCCATTAAAGTCTTATTACTTATTTTAATGCATAAGAATTATTTTGAGGAGAAAAATTATCATTGAAATGGTACACAAACAACCCAGAAAACAAAATGCACACCAAACAACAAATGGAAATGAAGATTAAGCAAAAAAAAAGAATCAATGAATTGGAAATTCCATTTCTGATATTCTCATTACATAGACCCATATATATAGAGTAATTACAAGAGGTGAATTTATTTATAGTATAACCAACTTCTTAACGGAAATACATTTATGTCTAAGAAAAGTCTATCTAATCTATACATAACCTATATGTCGCGACCATCCCGTCCGGGTGCCGCGAAAAAAGAGATAAAAAACAGAAACAGAGGAATCGCCACTAAAATTTTTATTGGGAAAATCTTAGAAAACCCAATTATTTAAAGGTAAACTGGTCTGAAAAGAAGAGAGAGAGAAATCATACACCGATGTTATACGATAAACACTTAGAATTCATACGCCACTTGAGAATGAAAAATCATACACCAACGTCGTAGATTGTTGCGTGAATTAAAAAAGAGATTTTTATTTTTTACAATAAAAAGTTGGATAAAATTTGTTAAAAGAGCAAATTGAAAATATTTTATTATTCTTAATAAAAGGAAATTCATTTTTGCACAAGGTTCAAGATAATAGTGTTATACGATAAACCCTTATAATTCTTACAACGCTTGAGGATGAAAAATCATACATCAACATTGTAGGTTGTTGCATGAATTCAAAAAAATTTAATTTTGTAAAAGTTGGATAAAATTTTGTTAAAAAAGAGTAAATTGAAAAACATTTTAATTTTTATAGAAAGAAGGGATTCACTCTTGCACAGGGTTAAAGATAGCGAAGCTATACGATAAACCCCTACAATTCATACAACACTTGAGGATGAAAGATCATACATCAACATTGTAGATTGTTGCGTAAATTCAAAAGATTCTTTTTATTTCAAAAATGTTAGTAGCATAATTTTATTTAAATCGATGATTGAAATTATTTTAAAAGATTTTTATTGATTTATTTATTTTTTGTTTAAAACTCTTTAGAAGAAAAATGGGTTATTATACTACTTACTCTAAGCCCAATTTTGGTTACAACCCCAAGCCCAATTTCAGGAAAGAAAGAAAAAGAAAATAGATCATTTAGGCCCAATAACAAACCCATGAACATGAAAAAAACCTAGCAGCCATGAAAACAAATCATTTAGGCCCAATAACAAAATCCATGAACATGAAAAACCTAGCATCCATATAACAACAAGTTAACCAAAATGAAAAGTCATCAAGAAGAGGGGCTTGCCAACACGCAGCAGACAGGGACGAAGCCAACAGGGATGGTTCGAGACGTGATGCTCCAGAAATCACGTGGTGACGGAATGGCGTGTTAGGTCAAAGCAACCATCACACAAGAGGGGGGGGGGGGGGTGAATTGGGTGATAATATAAATTTAAAACTTTTACTAGACAACAAAACATAAATCAGAGTTTTTCAAATAAAGAGAGTGTAGATGGATAGAAGAAGATAATTTAAAAACCATCTAACAAAACTAATAACATATTTTTAACCAGTTTGGAAATAAGGAAGATAAAGCATTTCACTTGTCTAATTATCTTAGACTAAACATTAACCGGTTAGACAACATCTAGCGGATAAAAACATTTGAAAATAGCTTAGAACATAAAGCTTAAAATCAGTAAGAAAACTTTGTTGAAAATACATAAGACAACAAAGATAAGGAGATAAGGGTAGAGAGAAAATAAACAACAAGATTTATCCTAGTTCACTCATATAAACGATGAGCTACATCCAGTCCCCAGTAGTAGCTTAGTTTTTCTCCACTATCACATCAGATAATTACAATGAGTAGTCTTTGCACACCTAGCCTCTCCAAGCTCATTGAGTATTGTTCTTAACCAGCCTCTCCAGACTGTTGCAAGTATTATTTGCACACCTAGCCTCTCCAGGCTCATTGAGTATTGTTCTTAACCAGCCTCTCCAGATTGTTGCAAGTATTATTTGCACACCTAGCCTCTCCAGGCTCATTGAGTATTGTTCTTAACCAACTTCTCTAGGCTGTTGCAAGTATTATTTTCACCTAGCATCTCCAGGCTCATTGAATTTTGATGAAGGTTACATAGAGAAAATCTCACAACACTCATGGAGTGATTTTACAATGAAGTACAGAGATGAGTTCTTCCTACACTCACAAGAGTGGATATATTTTTAAGCACTTCAGAACTGATAAAAGAAATATCTCATAACACTCACTTGAGTGAATATAGAATGTTTACATTGAGGATGATTTCTGTTGAGATGAAGGTGGCGATCCTCTCATTTTTCATTAAGTGTAGCAGAAGTAGTAGCTCCAGCAACTCTCTCTGATCTTCATCTTCAATGACTTCTGTATTTATGGTCTTCAAGCATTTAGGATCCGTTAGAGACATTCCCTCAGATGTTGGCTTCAAGCGAAACTTCATTAAATGCAATAGAGTCGTTCTGGGAAGCCATTCATGCAATAGAGTCGTTCTGACTTTTCTTGATAATCATGAAACTGAGTAGGAGAGAAGGCTTCAAGTCACTTTCTGGTTCTTGAACTAAGATTCTGATAATCCTTATAGAATTCGCGTTCATAAGATAAGTGCTTCCATCTTGAAAATAATCACGTCTATCTAGTCATTTGAGTTTTCATTCGGGCTAGTAGACGAGCTCCATATCAAGGACTCAGCAAGTCCAAAGACTAGTGTGGACGAGCGCTTCTGTCACCTTTAGTGGACGAGCACTTCTGTCACCTTTAGTGGACAAGCACTTTTGTTGCTTTAGTGGACGAGAGCCTCTGTTACTTTATGGATGAGAGCCTCTGTTACTTTATGGATGAGAGCCTCTGTTACTTTAGTGGACGAGAGCCTCTGTTACTCTAGTGGACGAGAGCCTTTGTTACTCTAGTGGACGAGAGTCTCTGTTACTCTGGTGGACGAGAGTCTCTGTTACTCTAGTGGACGAGAGCCTCTGTTACTCTGCTGGACGAGAGTCTCAGTTAGTCTGGTGGATGAGAGTCTCAGTTACTCTGGTGGACGAGAGAGATTTGCCACGTCATTGGATGGATACATTCTGACCTTAATGGATGAGCTCCATATGCCACGTCATTGGACGAGCCATTCTGACCTTAATGGACAAGCTCCATATGATTCCTTAATGGACGAGCTCCATCTGCTTCCTTAATGGACGAGCTCCATATGCCACGTCATTGGACGAGCCTTTCTGATTCCTTAAGTAGACGCACCGATACCTTCGGTGAGGCGCGCTCGATATCTTCATGAGACACGCCCGATACCTTCAGTAGACGCGCTTCTGATACCTTTAGTAGACGCGGCCTTCTGATACTTTAGTAGACGCGGCCTTCTGATACTTTTAGTAGATGCGGCCTTCTGATACTTTAATGGACGCGGGGTTCTGATACTTTATTGGACGTGCTCCGAATGCCACGTAGGTAAACGCTGGCTTTCAATTTAGTGGACGCTGGTTTCTATCTTTGCGTTTTGGACGTGCACTTTAATCACTACAGTGTTGGACGTCTGCTTGTTACACTTTGTTGGACTTCTGCTTTTCTACACTTTGTTGGACGTCTGTTTGTTACACTTTGTTGGACGTATGCTTTTCTACACTTTGTTGGACGTCTGTTTGTTTTATTTAATTTGCAACTCGATAGAGTGGTTAGCAACCAATATGAAGGTTAATTAAATCATTAACCAATGTTTAGTTCTCATCAAAACTTTAGGGAAATGCACATCAGACATTTTAGAGACTTAACAATCTCCCCCTTTTTGATGATGACAAACATTTAGATGATTTAATGAACCTCATAAAATATCAACAAAGAAAATAGCATATATAGATAGGTTGAAATTTTATTAAGTGAACAAGTCATATCATATTCATTCTCCCATTCTATTTTTCCTATTCTCCCATTCTCCCTATTCATTTCTCCCTTTCTCCCCCTTTTGTCAACATCAAAAAGGGTTATCAAGTTTTATTTATGAGATATGTTAAAGGAAAGATAACATGTTAAGAAAATCATAGTAATGCAGCAAGCATAGTAGACATACTCCATTTAAACTATTGTATCATTACTCCCCCTAAACTAATGCTTAGTTAAAAGAACATGTATATAGGAGTAATGACAGATTTAGCATAGACTCGTTAACATTCATACATGTCATTCAACAATGCAATGCATGTTTAGATTATCTCTAATAAATAAAAACCTTTCTTCTGCAAGGGGTTTAGTGAAAATATCAGCCTATTGATTTTCAGTTTTAACAAACTTAATATCAAAGATGCCTTTCTGAACATAATCCCTAAGGAAATGATGTTTGATTTCAATATGCTTAGCCTTAGAATACTGAATTGGATTTTTAGTTAAGCATATAGCACTAGAATTATCACACCATACAGATATGTTATGTTCATAAATAGAGTAATCCTCAAGTTGATGTTTTACCCATATGAGTTGAGAGCAGCAACTAGCAGCAGAGATGTATTCTGCTTCAGCAGTAGATAGGGCAATGGTTGTCTGCCTCTTGCTTGACCATGAGACTAAACTTGCTCCAATGAAGTGACATCCTCCACTGGTGCTTTTTCTTTCTATTCTGTCTCCACCAAAATCAGCATCACAATATCCCACTAATCTGTATTCTTTTGATCTTAAATACAGCAAACCAAGATTAGTAGTTCCAAGCAAATATCTAAATATTCTTTTAACAGCCTTAAGATGAGATTCTCTAGGATCAGATTGGAATCTAGCACACATACAGACACTAAATTGAATGTCAGGTCTGCTTGAAGTTAAGTACAGTAAGGAGCCAATCATACCTCTGTAGACAGTTTGATCTACTTTTTTACCTTCATCATCTTTGCTTAGTTTTGAATTGGGTTGCATAGGGGTTTTCATGAGCTTTGAATTTTCCATTTTGTATTTCTTGAGTATCTCCTTGGTATATTTTTGTTGATGAATATAAATTCCATCACTTGTCTGCTTGATTTGTAATCCAAGGAAGAACTTCAATTCTCCCATCATGCTCATCTCAAATTCAGCTTGCATTAGATTTGAAAATTCCTTGCACAGCTTTTCATTAGTTGCTCCAAAAATAATATCATCAACATATATTTGAACTATAATAAAGTTCTCTTTAGAGCATTTTTTGAACAGAGTAGTGTCTACTTGTCCTCTAGTAAAACCATTATGCATGAGAAAAGAACCGAGTCTATCATACCATGCTCTAGGTTCTTGTTTCAAACCATATAATGACTTTTTAAGTTTGAAAACGTGATTTGGTTTATCATATCCTCAAAACCAGGGGATTGTTTAACATACACTTCTTCTTCAATTATACCATTTAAAAAAGCACTTTTTACATCCATTTGAAACAGGGTAATTTGGTGTTGTGCATCATATGACATTAAAATGCGTATGGCTTCTATTCTAGCTACCGGTGCAAAGGTTTCAGTATAATCAATACCTTCTTGTTGGTTATAGCCTTGAGCTACTAACCTTGCCTTATTTCTGACAACTTTACCATCTTCATCCAATTTGTTTCTGAAGACCCATCTTGTTCCAATAACTGACTTGTTTTTAGGCTTAGAGACAAGAGTCCAGACATCATTTCTGGTGACCTGGTTAATTTCTTCTTGCATAGCAAGAATCCAGCTTTCATCCTCAAGAGCTTCTTCAATGTGTTTAGGTTCCAAATCTGAAATAAAGGCCACATTGCTTGATTCTCTTAAGGTGGATCTGGTTCTTACTCCTTCATAAGGATTTCCAATAATAAGATCCTTAGGATGATGAGTGTTGAACTTCCAATCCCTTTTGAGATCATTATGAAGATCTTGACTTGTCTGCTGACTCGTCTGTTCCACTTGTCTTTCAGCCTCAGGCACAGGTTCTGTTTTGGTTAGATCGGGTTATTGACTTTCTGGCTTGTTTATATCAAGACCTGCAAGATCATCTTCTAGATCTGATAGTTTTTTATCAGTCTTTAATCCATCATTGAATTTAACATGAACAGATTCTTCAATAATACAAGTTCTTGAATTGTATACTCTAAAAGCCTTAGACTTTTCAGAACATCCTACGAAAATACCTTTATCTACCTTAGAATCAAACTTTCCAAGATTATGTTTGGTATTCAGAATAAAACATTCACATCCAAAAGCATGTAAAAAGACAATGATATCATATATGCAGTCACAACTTATGAAAGCAACATGTTTGAACATTAAACATCATACTATCCAGGATAATTAGACATTACAATAATATTGGGATAGAGATACTTATTCAAGTTTGTGAGGTGTGATGCTCCATAATTTAGATGAATCATTGTGCTTTCCTTTTGATCACATGCTCTTGGAAAATTTCAACTTTAGCCTTTGTTCTTCCACTCATTTCTTTGATTTGAACATTAGTGCCATGAATATATTCTTCCATATCCATTTATCAACCAACTTTCCATCTCGTGATAGTCTTCTCAAGCATCTTCTAAGAATGGTGCTTGAAAGTGGTCTAGAAGGGTACTCAACATTTTTCTCCATTCATCTCCTTTTGTCCATACTTTCTTTGTTTTTCAATTGCTGTATACAAAACTTGCAAAAACTTCTCTAATACTCAGATTAGCAATATATAATTTTCAAGCATAACAATGCAAGCATTTTCAATCATTTAATCTTTCAGTAATTATAATGATGACAAAAAGAATCTCTTATGCATTGGACTATTATGATTTCAACTCATAAAAGCATTTCATTTCAGATTAATTGATACCATTTCAGCATAAGTTGAAGCACAAGAAATATTTAAGGCACACATTTGATAACTTCAAGTGGAAAGAATCTTTATCAATATATTTCTTCCAAGTATGCATGTTGAATCATTTTAACATGTATAACAAACATTTTATGAGAATATTCAAATTCATGCGAGGGATAAGCAAATGCGAGTTTAGATTAATGAAAATTAAAATCATTATCTTATTTTAACATGAATGCACTTTAGCGCACACAAAAAAAAAACATGTGTAAAATAAATAATCACAAGTTAAACAACAACAAGAGATAAGGAGTAGATATCACGAGTTTGATTCCTTTAATTTTTCAGCAGTCATGTTGTTCTGAACTTTTCAACAGGGAATAGGATCAAGTAACTTCCGATGTAGCTTCTCAAGTTTAATAAACTCAACTCCAAAAGTTCTTCTTGAGTTAGATCCTTCATGAAAAATTCTTCTTCATCCATATCTTCTCATCTCACAGGCTTCTTGAGACGAAGAGCCAATAATTATGTTGTGTTCTTCCTCTTGATGACATTTTTTATAATCCAACTTCTATCAATGATCTGCATCTTCTAATTCAAGGATATACTTTTACACAAAGAAGCATTTTTGGTAACATAAATAGCATTGGACAGAAATAAAATATTTTAAGATTTGATACACCTTATGGGTTTGTCAAAAACAACAATTTTAAAAGACAAATTTCTTAAAAACATTTTTCTAATGTTAAAAGAAAAAAAATATCTTAACAAAATCAGTCCAAATGAATTTTGGTTTAGAAGGGAAAAGAGTATAAAGAAAAACATTACACAAAACAAAGTTAACATCTTATAAAAACAATTCCAGTTTGAATTTTTGTGAAAAGAAATTCAAAGGCATGAGGTTTTTCAAATTTAAAATCAAACATTTAAAAAAAATGATTTTGGTTGCTAAGATAACAAGGATCTTTAACTCTAAGCGGTTAAGCTTCTCTACAGAGCACGTTGGTCTGATACCAATTGTTAGGTCAAAGCAACCATCACACAAGAGGGGGGGGGGGGGGGGGTGAATTGGGTGATAATAGAAATTTAAAACTTTTACTAAACAACAAAACATAAATCAGAGTTTTTCAAATAAAGAGAGTGTAGATGGATAGAAGAAGATAATTTAAAAACCATCTAACAAAACTAATAACATATATTTAACCAGTTTGGAAATAAGGAAGATAAAGCATTTCACTTGTCTAATTATCTTAGACTAAACATTAACCGGTTAGACAACATATAGCGGATAAAAACATTTGAAAATATCTTAGAACATAAAGCTTAAAATCAGTAAGAAAACTTTGTTGAAAATACATAAAACAACAAAGATAAGGAGATAAGGGTAGAGAGAAAATAAACAACAAGATTTATCCTGGTTCACTCATATAAACGATGAGCTACATCCAGTCCCCAGTAGTAGCTAAGTTTTTCTCCACTATCACATCAGATAATTACAATGAGTAGTCTTTGCACACCTAGCCTCTCCAAGCTCATTGAATATTGTTCTTAACCAGCCTCTCCAGACTGTTGCAAGTATTATTTGCACACCTAGCCTCTCCAGGCTCATTGAGTATTGTTCTTAACCAGCCTCTCCAGATTGTTGCAAGTATTATTTGCACACCTAGCCTCTCCAGGCTCATTGAGTATTGTTCTTAACCAGCCTCTCCAGATTGTTTCAAGTATTATTTGCACACCTAGCCTCTCCAGGCTCATTGAGTATTGTTCTTAACCAACCTCTCCAGGCTATTGCAAGTATTATTTTCACCTACCCTCTCCAGGCTCATTGAATTTTGATGAAGGTTACATAAAGAAAATCTCACAACACTCATGGAGTGATTTTACAATGAAGTACAGAGATGAGTTCTTCCTACACTCACAAGAGTGGATATATTTTTAAGCACTTCAGAACTGATAAAAGAAATCTCTCATAACACTCACTTGAGTGAATATAGAATGTTTACATTGAGGATGATTTCTGTTGGGATGAAGGTGGCGATCCTCTCATTTTTCATTAAGTGTAGCAGAAGTAGTAGCTCCAGCAACTCTCTCTGATCTTCATCTTCAATGACTTCTGTATTTATGGTCTTCAAGCATTTAGGATCCGTTAGAGACATTCCCTCAGATGTTGGCTTCAAGCGGAACTTCATTAAATGCAATAGAGTCATTCTGGGCAGCCATTAATGCAATAGAGTCGTTCTGGGCAGCCATTAATGCAATAGAGTCGTTCTGACTTTTCTTGATAATCGTGAAACTGAGTAGGAGAGAAGGCTTCAAGTCTCTTTCTGTTTCTTGAACTAAGATTCTGAAAATCCTTATAGAATTCGCGTTCATAAGATAAGTGCTTCCATCTTGAAAATAATCACGTCTATCTAGTCATTTGAGTTTTCATTCGGGCTAGTAGACGAGCTCCATATCAAGGACTCAGCAAGTCCAAAGACTAGTGTGGACGAGCGCTTCTGTCACCTTTAGTGGACGAACACTTCTGTCACCTTTAGTGGACGAGCACTTCTGTTGCTTTAGTGGACGAGAGCCTCTGTTAATTTATAGACGAGAGCCTCTGTTACTCTAGTGGACGAGAGTCTTTGTTACTCTAGTGGACGAGAGTCTCTGTTACTCTGGTGGACAAGAGAGTCTCTGTTACTTTACTGGACAAGAGCCTTTGTTACTCTGCTGGACGAGAGTCTCAGTTAGTCTGGTGGGCGAGAGTGTCAGTTACTCTGGTGGACGAGAGCCATTTGCCACGTCATTGGAAGGATACATTCTGACCTTAATGGACGAGCTCCATATGATTCCTTAATGGACGAGCTCCATCTACTTCCTTAATGGACGAGCTCCATATGATTCCTTAATGGACGAGCTCCATCTGCTTCCTTAATGGACGAGCTCCATATGCCACGTCATTGGACGAGCCTTTCTGATTCCTTAAGTAGACGCACTTCTGATACCTTCAGTTGACACGCTTCTAAGACCTTCAGTAGACGCGCTTCTGATACCTTCAGTAGACGCGCTTCTGATACCTTTAGTAGACGCGGCCTTCAGATACGTTTAGTAGGCGCGGCCTTCTGATACTTTTAGTAGACGCGGCCTTCTGATACTTTAATGGACGCGGGGTTCTGATACTTTATTGGACGCGCTCCGAATGCCATGTAGGTAGATATTGGCTTTCAATTTAGTCGATGCTGGTTTCTATCTTTGCATTTTGGATGTGCGCTTTAATCACTACAGTGTTGGACGTCTGATTGTTACACTTTATTGGACGTCTGCTTTTCTACACTTTGTTGGACGTCTGTTTTTCTACACTTTGTTGGACATCTGTTTGTTACACTTTGTTGGACGTCTGTTTTTCTACACTTTGTTGGACGTCTATTTGTTTTATTCAATCTGCACACTCGATAGACAGGTTAGCAACCAATATGAAGGTTAATTAAATCATTAACCAATATTTAGTTCTCATCAAAACTTTAGGGAAATGCACGTCAGACATTTTAGAGACTTAACACGGCGTGCTGGTGACGCGTCTCGGTCTGGCTTCCACGACTGGGACGCGGACGGATCTGGGCAGCATTGCTGCGAATCGAAGTGAGGGGACGGCGGCCGGAGTGCTTGAAGGAGGAAGGAGAAGCGGCAATCTCATGGTGAGGCGGGAACAGAGACCCGCGGATCTGAACCGCACGGGAATGCTCCTGGCGTGATGCGACCAAACGGGTTGAACTGTGACTGACTGGTGTGGAGGAGCTCCGCGGCAGCGGCGAGGATGAACAGGCGCAACAACAACACGATCGGAGGAGGCGGACAGAAGTGGCGATCGCGGGCGGCTCCGGCGGTTCAGGAATGGGCGGTGCGACTAGTTGAGGTGGTGGCTCGGTCACGACTGGGTGGAGCAGTGGCGGAGGTGGCTACGGTGTGGCTGGGTCGTGGAGAGATGGCGGTGATGGCGGAGGGGCCTGTAACAAGGTTCTAAACTATTTTTTAATGTGTTTGGATTTTCGATTTTGTTTTGTTTTGTTTTTGTTTTGAGAAAGAAATGTTGGAGTTTTCTGTATTAGTGGTGGCTTGGATTGGTGGAGAAGATGATAGCAAATGCTGGAGGTAGAAGATGAAGATGGTTATGGGTGGAAAATGGTTCTGATTTTTTATTTATTTTCTTGACTGTTGTTGTTGAGGGTGATGTTGTTGGGAGAAAGATGGAGATGATTGTGGTGTATGTAGGTGTTGTTATTATGGTGGGTTGAAAAAAATGTTTCTATGAAGGAGAAGATGGAGAGTAGCTGAGATGAATAAGAAAATGGTGGAGAAAAGGTGTCTCCTTCATGGTCTTTTTTGTTCACGCCCCCCTCTCCCTTTTTTATTGTCATTGTTCAATGCAATATATAGCACAGAAAATGAAGAAGATGACAAATCTTCTTGTTAGGCCAGCTGGTGTGGGTACAAGTAGTGGGGAGCAAATCAGCCTTTACTCCCACCACTTTGCAGGGGCAGCAATGGTGCAAGGGCCTGGAGGACTGTACCATTATCCCTCTTTTTTCTTTGAAAAAGAAGAAGATGACAAAGAGGGGTACACGCATGGGAGCAGAACATAATTTTATTTTTATTTTTATTTTTATTTTTATTTTAAGCATTCTTCTTTCTTCTTTTTATTTGAATTTGGGCTATGGGCTCAACACTTGCAACAGTAAAAAGAAAATTGGGCCTAGAACATGACAAAGATATATATATTATTTTTTTACAATTTTATATTTCTTTTTTTGTTTTCAAAAATATTAATTAAAAAGAGAAAATACCTGGACAAAATTAGGTGTTCACAGCTACCCCTCTTTACTTGTTTCTTATTAGGTAATAGGTGTAGCCGTAGTTAACCAATTATCATTATAAGAAACGAGTAAAGACATGAACTCCAATTTTGGCCGATGTTCACTGACAAGTAAAAGGATGCATAATTAAAATAGCTTACCGGATGGATCGCCCATAGAAGCTCGAATAGAAAGATAAAAGAGCTTACGGGGTATGGTACCCGCTGAAGCTTGACAAAAGATAAAAGGCATGCGGAGTCGATCATCCGCTGAAGCTTGGAATTAAAAGGTTAAAAGCTTGCGGAGTTGGTTATCTGCTGAAGCTTTAAAGGAAAGGTAAAAAGCTTACGGAGTCTGTTGTCTGCTGAAGCTTGAAAGAAAAAGGATTAAAAGCTTGCGGAGTCGGTTATCCACTGAAGCTTGACAGAAAATAAAAATCACGCGGAGTCGGTTATCCGCTGAAGCTTTAAAGGAAAGGTAAAAAGCTTACGGAGTCGGTTGTCCGCTGAAGCTTGAAAGCAAAAGGAATAAAAGCTTGCGGAGTCGGTTATTGTAACGCCCCCCCAGGGCATTACTACGTAACACGTGCGGAAGTAAATTAAAAGATAATTTTGCTGGTTGCTTTCGGAAAATTGTTTTCTTTTAAGTCAGAAAACTGGGGTATAAAAATTTTTCTTCTATAGGGATAACTCTGAAATCCATCATACATACATTTAAAACGTAAAGTCACGTTCGTAACAAAGTTACCATGACATACAACATTTCTCTAAGTTTCCACTTTCGAAAGAAAAGTTCAAATGGATATATCATACAACAACCATACACATGATACATACAACACCTTGGCATATTAACATTATAAACATTGCTCATAGGTAAGCAACAAGTACTATTTCAGTGGGTCTCATACCCGAATCAATCAATTTTATAAAGATAATGCATGACACTTCTATCATCAGGCTCTATTCTTAATCTCCGGAGATCCCAACATCCTTCAAATGAGTTGATTAGGCTCGATACAGAGTCTCATTGGCTAGCTAAGCACAACGATAATACACCGTCTCATTAGCTAGCTAAGCACAACGATAATACACCGTCTCATTGGCCATTTAGGCACAACAATTATGCACGCCGTTTCATTGTCCATTTAGGCACAACGATACACGTACACCGTCTCATTGTCCGATTTAAGAACAACGATAATACACCGTCACATGATACCTCTCTTGTTAAGGTCTCACGTTAAAACCATGTCGGGAACGTCTGCCGTAAATGCAAATGTAAAACATTTAGTTCTCAATGTTTTCTTTGTGTTCGTTCTCGTTCGTTGTCGAAGCTCAAAGGCTAGCGACTATTCATAAATTTCATCATTTTGAAATTATCAACATCAACACGGGACACGCAGTTCGAGTGTTTGATCACAACACCTTAGACCGATGCACCGGTCCTAGGCTTGTGGTCGTAGAAAAAAACATTCACCTTTAACAACGTTCATCACAATGTGGTTAGGACACACGGTCCACAACAGCGTGATTAGGATACACAGTCCACAACAACGTGATTAGGACACACAGTCCACAACAATGTGGCACGGATCAAGGATCAACGTGCATATTAAAGAATACTAGAAGCGACGTCTCGCGAACTAGATTCAATTCTCATGTATTTACTTTTTCGCTCAGTGAAAATCAGATACAAACAAAACCTCGGTCACTTATCCAAGTAACCGGAACGTTTCCAAATCATTTAGGAGAAAATCCTTTTCCTTTGAAAAATCTTTTCTAAAACATTTAGGAAATTCGTTTGTATTTGAAATTCCTTGATGGAATAAAGTCAAATATTTTCAAGGGTTTTTCCTTCATAAAACACATAGTTCGAAAAAGGTTTTCTCTCGTACCAACTTTGGATTATAAAAAGGGTAGTTTCTATCATCTTAAAAACACTTCAACGTTTCTTTTCAAAATAAGAATCTCATTTTCTTGAAGTAAGCATTTTAAACAAGGAACTTTTATAAATGAAACCAATACTTTCAAAGTTCTATTCAAGGCTTATTAAGGCTTTTAATCCTTTATAATCATTGTGCACAGACTCAAGTCCGGCTTCTCAAACTTCAATCAACAGTAATATATTCTCAACAATAATATCACAGTTAACGACAGTTCATCACATATATATAATTCATAACACTTTAAAGCAAGTAGTGTTCAACTTCAAGTAATAACCACAATAGTCCAAGTAAACAAGTTATTCAAGTATTGGCTCAGTATCACAATAATATTCAAATCACTCAAGTAAACACATACACACATGCATATAGCCAATGAATATCCCTAGGCAATCCCCTCTTACCTTCCGTGAAGGTAAGGAGATTAGATGCTTGGAGAGGTAAACCACGAACTTCCTTGTTTCCTCCGCGATGAAAGTTTAAGGTTATGAAAACAAAATCACAAGTTAAAATCAAACAAGAACACTAAACCACAAGGTATAGGTTCAGCCATGACTAGTTCTTAGGGTTAGAGATTCCCGAAAATTATACAACTCATGGATTTATGATCCTTAAGTGTTAGGAGTTCATAAACAACGATCTTTTTTAAAAAAGTTAAATTAAAAATCCCACTAAGTACTTGACTTAGGGTTTCGGCCAAGCATAGATAAATAGGCTAGAAATTTCTAAACTTTCCAATCTCTTTAGGTTAGCATCCATACATAGTAAGGAGCTTGAAACCATGATCATTTCGGAAAATGGAAAAATCAAATGTCTTAGACCACGAACTCTTAGGTTCGGCCTTAACAAGTTTGTGAGGTTAGAGATCTTTAAATCATCCAATCTTTTGGAAATAGCATCCTTTAACATAAAGGAGCTTTAATCCATAATCATCTTGGAAAACAAAATAAAATAACACTTCCTAGGTCAAATGTTACATTCGGCCATCATTGGAAAATAAAGCAAGAAAATATTTTAAATTTTCCAATCACTTAGGCATAGCATCCTTTAACATAAGGAGCTTTTTAGTCCATGATCACTTTGGAAAACAAAACTTAACATCTTTGCCATAACCATTGAAGGTTTCGGCCTTAACAAGAAATAGGGGTTAGAAATCTTCAAATTTTCCAATCTCTTGGACCTAGCATCCTCCTATGTCAAGGAGTCTTAATCCATGATCATTTTGGAAAACAAAACTTAAACACCATTGCTTTAAAACTCATTGGTTTTGGTCTTTATAAAAATAGAGTAAAAATCTTTAAACTTTCCAATCACTTAGACATAGCATCCTTTAACATAAAGGAGCTTTGGTCCATGATCATTTTGGAAAACAAATCTTTAAACTTTCCAATCACTTAGACATAGCATCCTTTATCATAAAGGATCCTTGGTCCATGATCATTTTGGAAATGAAATATTAAATACAAACTCATACTTGTAAAAGTTGAAACAAGATCCATCTAAACCATATACATGGTTTCGGCCTCCTTAGAAAGAAGAGGTTAGGAAACTTTGTTTTACACAACCTTTTAGTATGTGATAGTATGAGTAAATACAATAATATAGAAGGTGGTTTCAACTCAAAAGGAGTTTTCTACCATTTTTAAGAGATTTTAGAAGTTGGAAAGCTTAAAGGAAACTTAAAGCAAAACTATGAACATAAAGACAATAACTTGAAAAATAAACAACATAGGATCCTTACCCTCAACAATATGAAGAACTTTAAGTAAAAATGTTGATAAAAATGTAAACTTTGTAAGAAAGAAGAAGAAGAAGAAAGGTAGTAAAGTGAAAATGTGAGAAAATGGAGGAAAGTGATGAATAGTGGAAATGAAGGGTATTTATAGAGAATGGAGGGAGGGGTCACGGTTTTGAGGGGAAAGAAGAAGAAAGAAGAGAAGAAAGAAGAAGAAAGAGGGTGGGTTGCTTGTAGAGAGGATAAGGAGTTAAGGTGATGTGATGTGATTGGAGGGAGAAAGATGAAAAAGTAAGATTTTGAAATAAAGTCAAGATTCACTTTTTCTTAGGTGTGTCATAGCCTTCACATCAAGTCACTCCATGTCACTTCATCCTCTTGATAATCTGCTCCATTACGTATCAGATGACTTCCCCGATCGTATTTCCCGATGATTTCAACCGGGAAATCCTGAAGATTTGGCCCCGAACAAGATTTTTAGAAAAACTCCAAACCCACACAAAACATCATAAAAACACTAACCGTCTCGTTCACGAATTTAAATTTTGTCTCTGGCTCAGTAAACTTGTACTGGCAGTGAGAACCCAGACCGGTTTTCGTCTGAATTTTCAACCGAAAATTTATTGTGACTTCAAACGGTAAAACAACACAAAAAAATGATTTTATTTTAAATAAAATCATCCTCAGGATTTTATCAAAAATAAATACATTAAAGCATGTATTTACTGATAAAGAAGCATACGAAAAATAGGATCTTACAGTTATCCACTGAAGCTTGAAAGAAAATAAAAAGCACGCGGAGTCGGTTATCCGCTGAAGCTTGAAAAGAAATGTTAAAAGCTTACGGAGCCGGTTGTCCGCTGAAGCTTGAAAGCTTGCGGAGTCGGTTATCCACTGAAGCTTGACAGAAAATAAAAAGGCATGCGGAGTCGGGTATCCGCTGAAGCTTTAAAGGAAAGGTAAAAAGCTTGCGGAGTAGGGTATCTGCTGAAGCTTACAAACAAAAAGGTTAAAAGCTTGCGGAGTCGGTTATCCGCTGAAGCTTGGTAAGAAAGGTTAAAAGCTTGCGGAGTCGGTTATCCGCTGAAGCTTGACAGAAAAGGTAAAAAGCGTGTGGAGTCGGTTATCCACTGAAGCTTGAAAGCAAAATGATTAAAAGCTTACGGAGTCGGTTATCCGCTGATGCTTGAAAGCAAAAAAGGATTAAAAGCTTTCGGAGTCGGTTATCCGCTGAAGCTTGAAAAGAAATGTTAAAAGCTTACAGAGTCGGTGCAATTTACTGGGTTTTGTGCTCACAAGAGATAGACAATCGCAATGCATGATGCCAGAAATGTCCTATATGCTTGATGGAAAAACCTCAAATGATTTCAATGCAACACAAGGGAAGCTCGTAACACATTACTATTTTTTTTTTAATTTTTTCGTTATTATCCTCGATCCCTTAAAGCGTTGATCACAGACAAGTTCTGAGATGAACTAAAACAAGTCATATCTTCGTGGAGAATAAAGGCTAAGCACTTTTGAAAGGGTACGCTTCCTTTGCAATGATTGTCCCCGTGCTTCTTGTCAGTAGACCACAGTGCCCTTTGTCAGGAGATCATCCCGTTCTTTACGGCCTTTCGAGACTTTCAAAGAAATTCTGAATGCTTTTGAAGACATCAATACATGTTTCACATTTCAGTATATACTTATCATGATGAATGCACACACACAATTAAAATAAGTTAAGAGAAAGAGAATTGGGAGTCAATGTCATTATATTTGGACTGAAAAGGTATACAAAGCAGATATTACAATGGAGTGTGGAATTTCAAAAAGGTTGTGGAGTGGAAACACATCTCCTCAAATGACATCTCTTTCTATGACTAGTGTTAGTATCTCTCATACCATATCGACTGCTTACTAATCAACATCTGAGAATGCTATCTGCCCCAATCTTCATGCATCTAGCCCACTGATTGCTCCAGTTCATCGGCTTGACGACATTTCCATTGTTTATTTTTTTTTTTTTGAACCCTAACTTTTGTCTAGACCGCATTTTCAGGTTTTCAGCCTAGCGGGTTGCTCTAACTTTTGCCTAGACTGTCTTTTCAGATTTTTCAGCCTAACGAGCTTTTCTTTTTTTCTTTTTTCACTTTTTTTCTTTCTTCTTCTTGGGAAATACGTTCAAGCATAATACTTTTTGACTGCATCTGAGTTTACAGGGAATGGAAGATCTTCCCCATCCATCCTGGTGAGAATTAAAGCTCCTCCCGAGAAGGCCTTTTTCACAACGTAAGGTCCTTCGTAGTTCGGGGTCCACTTCCCACGATGATCCTTTTAGATTGGTAGGATCTTTTTGAGCACTAGATCACCCTCCCGAAACTGCCGCGGGCGTACCTTCTTCTCATAAGCTCTCATCAACCTTCTCTAGTACAATTGACCATGACACAATACTGCTAATCTCTTCTCTTCAATGAGATTCAATTGGTCGAGTCGGTCCTGAACCCACTCAGCTTCTTCCAGTTCTGCTTCTCTCCGTACCCTTAATGAGGGGATCTCTACTTCAATCGGGAGCACCGCCTCTATCCCATATACCGGAGAATACGGCGTTGCCCCTATAGAGGTGCGAATAGAGGTTCTGAGAGTCGTGAAAAGCAATAGGTAACATCTCGTGTCAATCCTTATACGTCACCACCATCTTTTGGACAATATTCTTGATATTTTTATGAGCGGCCTCAACTGCTCCGTTCATCTTTGGGCGATACGGGGAGGAATTGTGATGCTTTATCTTGAAGTTTTCGCACATCTATTTCATCATCTTGTTGTTCAAGTTAGTCGCATTATCAGTGATAATCCCACTTGGCAACCCATAAAGACAAATTAATTCTCTTTTTACAAATTTGATCACAACATTCCTGGTCACATTGGCATATGATGCAGCCTCAACCCACTTTGTGAAATAATCAATGGCAACAAGAATGAAGCGATGCCCATTCGAGGCTTTTGGTTCGATTGGACCGATCACATCCATTCCCCACATTGAGAATGGCCAGGGTGCCGTCATGACATTCAAGGGAGCTAGCGGCGCATGAACCCTATTAGCATATATTTGACACTTATGGCACCTCTTCGCATAATTAAAGCAATCCGCTTCCATTGTCAACCAGTATTGGCCAGCCCTCAAGATTTTCCTGGCCATTGCATGACCGGCTCGCGTGTGTTCCAAAAGGACCTTCATGTACCTCCTCAATTATCCATTTAGCTTCGTTTTGCGTCAACGCACCTCAACAAAGCACCATATCATGGTTTCTTTTGTAAAGAATTCCTCCATCTAAATAGAAACCCATTGCAAGTCTTCATAGAGTTCTTTTGTCATTTTCTGAAGCGCCCGGAGGGTATTCCCTTCTTTGGATGAAGGATTGGATGTCATGGTACCATGGTTTTTGATCAGACTCTTCCTCTATCACTTGACAATATGCAGGATGATAACGACTTTCCATTTTGATGAGTGGTAGGTTCCTCTCGTCGCTTACTTTGAACATCGAGGACAAGGTAGACAGCGCGTCAGTTAATTGGTTATCTTCTTGGGGAATATGATGAAATGTGACTTCATCAAACTGCTCAATCAAACCTTTGATGTAATCATGGTACGGGATTAACTTGGCATCTCGGGTTTCCCATTCCCCTCTTAGCTGGTGGATGACTAATAAAGAGTCCCCATATACCTCCAGTATACTTGCCTTTGATTCTATCGCTGCCAGGATCCCAAGCGCACAAGCTTCATATTCGGCTATGTTGTTTGTACAATCAAAGCAAAGTCTTGCAGTGACAGGGAAATAATCATTTTCCGGTGAGATTAGTATTGCCCCGATTCCATGTCTGACCGCGCTGTCGCCACGCGCCAAAAAGAACGAGCGTTTACAAAATAATGTAGTATAGAGCGACAACTCGGATCGTCTCTCAAGGACTCTTTAGTTGTTATTATTAACAGAAAAAGTTAGAAAAAGTCAGAATTGGGGGTTTTGGATTGAAAACTAAATTAAGAAGCAAAACAGAAAACAAAGCAAGAAAACAGAGCAGTTACCAAATAAGCTAAGCGATTAACCCATCGTTTCTCGGTTTCCCAACTATCATCGGTTCATGCAACCCTAAGCAGATTCTAATCCCCTCCGGTTGTAGCAACAATTTACAAGCGAAACCACTACTACAAATATATGTCCCTATTCCCGAATTAAGCAAACGGGTTAAGCCCTTCGTGAACTAAGCGAACACGAAACGAACACACGCGAATTAAGCAAACGCGATTAATTATAGGTACATGATATCACCGAGATAAACCAACACAACACAATATACTCCTGAATTAAGCAAACAGAAATATAAAGCATGGCATTGAAAAGAGAAAAGCAAATGAAACAGGATTACGTAAACCTCAAGTCTTAACGAAACCAATCACAGTAGATTAATCTAGGAGACTAATTCTCCATTACGGACATAAGGTAAAAGAAAAGAAAAGGAAAATAAACTATTGAAACTACCACTACTCCTACTGTCTACCAAAGATTAGCCAAAACTGGCTAACTCTGATTCTCCTCTTCAGTTCTGCCTAAGACTGCCTTATATACACGTTTCTGGGATCCAAGTCCTCGCGAGGCGAAGAACTGCTCGCGAGGCGAATAACATGAAAGGTCTGCAACTCTTTGTCTTCTCGCGAGGCGAGTATATCTTCACGAGGCGAACTCTTTAAATTCCCTACTGTAACGCCCGTGGCCTTCAACACGGGTAAACCGTGATGCTCTCTGACTTCCAGGTACTCGCAAGGCGAGTCCTCCTTCGCGGGGCGAGACAGAAAGTTTTGCAATTTTCAGGAACAGTCACCTTCTGGTTCGCGGGGCGAGCAGTCTTCTCGCGGGGCGAGAAACTCCAGAATTATTCCTTTTTATTAACCTGAAAATAGAAAATAAAAGTAAATACTTTATTCACTCTAAATCACCTAAATTAACTTAAAAACACTTTACAGACTCAAAATACTACTTAAGGACAATCAAGTCTAATTTGGGTGAAAATGATATAAAATAAGCACAAAGCCAAGGTCTTTACTAGTTATAAAACTAGTAAAACAGAGGCTCATCAATGTCCCAATGCATTAGAAGCTCCGTCAAATAACAAAGTCCACTTTTATTTTTCTGGTGATTGCTCGCGATCAAACAAAGCCATTATATCTTCATCTGGGAAATAACATTGCATCGATCCATAATCTTCTACTGGTTGATTGGCTAGATATTCTGCAAGAGCACTCCTTTTTATTGCTTTTTGGGTGACATAGACAATGTCATATTCTGATAGCAGGACTTGCCAGCCAGTAATTCTTCCAGTCAGAGCAGGCTTATCAAAGATATACTTGATTGGATCCATTTTGGACACCAACCAGGTAGTGTAACACAACATGTAATGCCTCAAGCGGCGAGCCGCCCAAGCCAAAGCACAGTAAGTGCGTTCGAGCAGTGAGTAGTTAGCTTCGCAATTGGTGAATTTCTTACTTAGATAATAAATGGCATGCTCCTTCCTTCCTGACTCATCGTGTTGCCCTAGTACGCAACCCATAGATTCGGCTAGCACAGTCAAATACATTATGAGAGGTCTTCCCGGCACTGGGGGAACCAAGACCGGAGGCTCCTGTAGGTATTGTTTGATCTTCTCAAAGGCTTTTTGACAATCTTCATTCCATGTCACAACCTGATTTTTGCGCAACAATTTAAAGATTGGTTCACATGTCACGGTCAGTTGGGAGATGAACCGGGCAATGTAGTTCAATCTTCCTAAAAACCTGCGAACTTCTTTCTCCGTTTGAGGTGCTGGCACATCGATGATTGCTCGAACTTTTTCAGGATCAACCTCTATTCCTCTTTGACTAAAAATGAACCCCAGAAGCTTGCCTGATTTCACTCCAAAAGTGCATTTGGCTGGATTCAGTCGGAGCTTAAACTTTCTTAATCGCTCAAAAAGTTTCTGCAGATTATCAACATGGTCATCTTCGGATATGGACTTGGCGATAATGTCATCTACATAAACTTCTATCTCCTT
Organism: Sophora flavescens; assembly: GCA_030762895.1. Classification (NCBI taxonomy): domain Eukaryota; kingdom Viridiplantae; phylum Streptophyta; class Magnoliopsida; order Fabales; family Fabaceae; genus Sophora; species Sophora flavescens. The sequence goes on along the minus strand of CM061070.1, from coordinate 140,931,761 downwards.
ATGCATCATGTCATGGAATAAAGCCACCATAGCCCGCTGATATGTTGCCCCAACATTTTTCAAGCCAAAGGGCATAACCCTGTAGCAAAAGGTTCCCCATAAAGTGACAAATGTAGTTTTCTCCATATCTTCAGGTGCCATCTTAATCTGATTATATCCTAAGAATCCATCCATGAAAGAGAATAATGCATATTGGGCATTATTATCTACAAGAACGTCAATATGAGGCAGAGGAAAATCATCTTTTGGGCTAGCTCTGTTCAGATCTCGATAGTCGACACACATTCAAACCTTTCCATCTTTCTTGGGAATAGGAACGATGTTAGAAATCCATTGAGGGTACTTTACAACTTCTAGGAAACCTGTATCCAGTTGTTTCTTGACCTCCTCCTTGATCTTTAGAGACATTTCTTCTTTCATCCTTCGTAGCTTCTGCTTTACTGGTGGACACTCCGGCTTTAATGGCAATTTGTGTTTTTCTACACTGGGGGTCTAACCCTGGCATGTCTAGGTACGACCATACGAAAACATCTTTATAATCCATCAACAAACTGATCAACCTACTTCGCTCCTTTTTTTTCAGGGAAAGGCCGATCTTGACCTCTTTTTTATCATCTTCGGTTCCCAAATTGATCAGTTCACTCGGCTCTTCATGGGGCCGAATTTTCCTGGCTTCTTGCTCTACCAACCTCAATAGTTCAGGAGGGACTTCCCCATCATCACCAACAACCTCATCAGCATCATCAATATGATAGTTAAAATTGTACGTTGAGTTACTAACAGTGTCATTTTCAAGAGAGTCACTTTTAGATATGCATTTTGAAAGTTATCAGGGAAAGATGAATGAATAAAGGTTAAAGACGGCAAACTGCATTTATTGGTGAGGAACGATGAATAAAAGCGAAAGTAAAATAATAAGAGGGATAAGAACATAAAGATATTGAATGCATGCATTTATTGATAAGTCATATTGAAACGGAAACAAGTAAGCCCATTACAACAAAAATCCTAAAGCCTTGGGCAGAGCAAAAGGATAAGCATTACAGAATTACTTTAAAAAAAACTCTATGGTCCTGGGGAACTCAATGACCTCCCAATTGTTAAGCTCTGTATCCGGAGGGCATGGATACACCAAATTGACACCATGATCGGCGGGATGATCATCTTCAACATCTGTTGTTTGGTCCAGGAATGCGAACCCTACACTTCGGAAGCTTTGTCGAATGTCACAGATGGGAACCCTTTCAGCCTCGTATTCACGATTTTCCAGCCGAGCCAACCTCTTTTTTTTCTTCTCTTCTATAACCCTCATCCTGTCGGTCTTGGTGGGTTTATATCCTAACCCAAACCTGTCCTTGTTCTCGGTGAGCATGAGGATGTTAGTGATACCTTGGTTATTCTTCCCCAAACCGCTTCCAGGTCGGTATCCTCCTTCTAGCATAACCCTAACCATCATAACGGACGCTTTAGATAACTGAGGTTTCAAGAGTGGAGTACCGTCCTCGGCATAAGTGGCATTGGCAATTTCAAGCGATTGGAAAGCGGTCTCAAGAGCTTCTTCGATAGCTTCAATGTAAGGGGTTGTTGATGGCTTACTCACTAACATATCCTCCTACCCAGAAACAATTATCAACTTACTATCGACAATGAACTTCACTTTCTGGTGCAATGTGGAAGGTACAGCTCCAGACAAATGGATCCATGGTCGTCCTAGGAGACAACTGTAAGTTGGTGTGATGTCCATTACTTGGAAGAGTATTTCAAAGGTGCAAGGGCCAATCTGAATGGGCAATTCAATTTCTCCCATAACTTCCCTTAGGGTGCCATCGAAAGCTCTTACAATCATTGTGCTTGGCTTCATATGAGTTCCATCGAAAGGCAACTTTTCCAGTGTTGACTTTGGCATTACATTCAAAGAAGAACCATTATCAATGAGGACCTTAGGCATGACATGATCTCGACACTTCACAGAGATGTGTAACGCCTTGTTGTGCCCTATTCCTTCAACTGGAATTTTATCATCAGTGAAAGTGATATAATTATCAGCAACGATGTTACCCACAATGTTATCAAGCTTATCAATTGTGATGTCATGAGAGACATGAGCTTGATTCAACACCTTCATCAGTACTCTCCTATGTGGCTCAGAATTCATCAACAAAGACAAGAGAGATGTCCGAGCTGGAGTTTGATTCAATTGATCCACAACCCTGTATTCGCTTTGCTTGATGAACTTCAAAAATTCACCGACTTCTTCATCAGATACCTCCTTTTTATTACCACCCCCTTTGGTATCCTTTTCGATCGGTGTTCCTTCCACCTTCTCTTCTTCCCCTTGCGAGCCTTTACTTCCTTTTATGTTCCCTCCCTTCGCAATATCTCTGGAGTATAAATACGACCACTCCTAGTCATTCCACCAATTCCCGAAATGTTAGTAACCACAGTGGTCCCGTTGGGAGGACTTTGTTGAACCTGCCTATCATATTTCCATGGCACCGCTTTGGTGTCCTTGTAAGGGAAAGGACCTGGGACTCGGATGACAACTGATGTTGGCCCACTCGAAACCGGCATAGGTTCCTTCTCAGTATAATGTATCACCACTGGCTTCGGAGCGACCTGCTCAGGAACCGGTTGAGCATTAATCACAACAAGAAAAGAGTTATCTTAACTGGAGTTGGGGAAATTGTAGATTCAGCGACCATGTTAATGCCACACTCATTCGATTCACAACCAATTAGGATAATCTTCATATCTATTAACTGTTGCACAAACTATCGAAATTCTGCACAGTCTTCAATTGAATGCCCCATATTCCCGTCGAAGTCACACCTTGTCTCTCCATCAAGAGTCTTCTATTCAACAGATGAGGTTTGCACCAATCCATGTTTTTGCATCTCCCTTAAAATAACTCTCATTGGAATTCTGACATCAGCCACTTGGCTCTTAAGAGCAGGTTCCATAAAGCCATCAATGGCATTGACTCCCGAACCCCCATGATTTGGCATAGGACCTTGTGCCTCATTCAGAGCATCTTTCTGAAAGCTCAACCACCTAGCATCAATAAGATCCTGTACCTTAAATTTGAAAGCCCTGCAGTTCTCAGTGGAATGACCTATTGCCCCCGCATAATACTCACATTTAACATTTGGGTCAAACCACTTCGGATAATGAGGCCCCAATGGTTTCATTGGGATAGGAGTCAACACGGATTTGCTTATAAGCTGATACAGTAGCTCAGTATAGGTCATGGGTATTGGGTCGAAATGTACTGGCTTTCTTTCCGAGTTATACGGTGGTCTCGTTTGGTTGGTGTTTGGGTTTGGACTTAGGGGTTGAACAATTTGAGGTGGCATGGTAGGGTGTGTTTGAGGTTGAGAAGGGTATGATGGTCGATAAGAAACCATCTGTTGAGGATTTCGAAATTGTGAGGTGGTAGCGATGTATGGATGGTTGGCTTGGTGATATGGGACGTATTGGGCTTGGAAGGCGGGCGTTTGGTTTGGTCTATATTGGTTTGGTTTCTTTTGCTCAAAGGTTACTGCATGTGCTTCTCCTTCTTTCTTTTTCACAAACGGGGCTCTCTTCGGGCCGTTCATTACTGAAGTCTTAGTGATCTTGCCATTCCTCATTCCACTTTCAATTCTCTCACCGATGATGACCATGTCAGAAAAGTTCGATGACACACTCCCAATCATCCTATCATAGAAGGGCGACTGGAGTGTATCAATGAACATTGCCACAATTTCTTTCTCGGCCAATGGAGGCTCTACCTGAGCAGCCAGTTCCTTCCATCGTTGCGCATACTACTTGAAAGTCTCTGTGTCTCTCTTTGCCATATTTTGGAGTTGCATCCTATCGGGAGTCATGTCAATATTGTACTTGTATTGCTTTAGGAATGCATCTGCTAGATCTTTGAAGGATCGGACGTGGGCCCGTTCGAGATGCGTGTACCAATTTGAAGCTGCCCAGATTAAACCTGTCTTGGAAGAAGTGAATCAAGATCTTATCATCTTGAGCGTATGATGCCATCTTCCTTACATACATGGTCAGATGGTTTTTGGGACAAGTGGTTCCCCGATATTTGTCGAAATCGGGTACCTTAAATTTTGGTGGAATTACAACATTTGGAACCAAACAAAGTTCCGAAGCATCCCGCAGACCATAACTATTTACTCCTTCAATGGCCCGTAGTCTTTCTTCTAGCACTTCCAACTTTTCTTTAGATTGGGAATTCCCTCCTGACTGATTCACTGGAGTTTCACCATACATATTCTGAGGGAAGGAGTATGGCATGTAGGAGGATCCGAAGTTTGGCATCATTTGAGTCCCCTGGGGTCCATAATGTAGGGTGTATTGTGGATTTTTTGGATTGGCAGAAAGTGTCACCGTCGGGGTGTTACCATCTGTAGGGTTGACATTTTGTATCTGTGGCATTTCGACAGCATCGGTGGGGGTTTGTGTCTGAGTGATATGTTCAGAGTTTTGAATGTCATCTTGTGGGTTGGGGACCATTGGCAGCACAAATCCACGGGGCAAACCGTATGGGGGATTGTTCGGGCCAAATGAAAAATGAGTTTGGTTGCTTGGATAAATAGTGAGAGGCATCATGGCTCCTGGTTGGTTGAAGCCTTGAATAGCAATCTGAGCAAAACCGGGCGGGATGAGAGGTGTGGCTGGATGTCCTTCGTTCGAGGCTGGAGGGTTCTCCTGTGTTCTTTTCCTTCTGCATTGCTTGTAGGATTTCCATCATCTTAGTCATCTGATCCTTGATTTGACTGGCTTCATCCCTGATCTCTTGGACTTCTTCTAGTTCATCCGCCATGGCTCTTGTCTGTGATCGAGTGCGATAAGGGTGTCTTCGAGCAATTGTTCAGAAAAGCCACACACTGTTTTAATCGAAACAAAAGTGAGAACAAAATGTTGGAAAAAAATGCAAAAAGCTTTTATGAAAATTACCTTTGGAGTTTATTATTATTATTATTATTATTATTTTTTGATTTAACACCTTATAACAGACAAGAGATGGTCCCTCCATCCTACACAGAGAGCATTGTGCTCATAAGATGAAATGGAGTTGACAACAAATCTAGGGAGAAACAACTCTCCACGATAGATGTTGTCTCAAACACACTAGCAATTTCCGAATTGAGATCTCTCGTCCTACCCTTTGCACAGAAGGAAGAATCCTATAAGGCAAAGATGTAGTTGACAACATATTAAAGGAAGACCATGCTCCACGATAGGTGTCGTCTCAAGCCAAGTGCAAGAGTTGGAGTGCGAAGGAATCATAGAAGCAAGAACTGATTTCATTAAAAACTCCTCAAAGCAAAACATAGAATTATGGAGGCAAGGCCATATTTCATTAAAATTTCCTCAAAACAATACATAGATTGGGATTACACCACAATTCTCGACATTGTTACAACATTTTCATCCTAAAGTCAATAGCTTAGGTCTCTTTCTTTTTAGCCCTCGAGCAAACCCTCCACACATTTGCATGAAATCATCCAACTCAGCCGGGAGACGAAGCATAGGGTCCGCACGATTTTTTTTTGCCTTTTCAAAGCATTGGACAAAATTCGGAATACAATGGCTTAGCTCCAAATTCATGCTCATATATCTTTTTTTCCATATGTCAATATCGATCCCTCGCTCTCGAGCCTCTTCTCTCCACCACTTCACGGCATTCATTACTTGAACCCTTTGATCATGATAGTGTTTTGCTGAGGTCCACCCTAAATCGCACTGCTTCTTGATTTCGACTAGTAGGATATTCAGCTCTTAGACCTTTTGTACCAATTCATCAGTCATCCAGTCTTGTGCACAAATTTTCTTTTGTAAGTTGGCACTGACTCCCCTTTGTCGATTGACTTCCACTTCCAATGACTTTCGCACATCTTCTTGCTGAATGACTTCTTCTTCTAATTGAAGTTTTTCTTTTCATAGTTGATGCCCCTCTGTTGTCAAGGACAATACTTTGCTTTCAAGATTATGGATCCTTGTCATGACGCTTGGCGGGACCTTGTCTGTATTCTTCTGGACTCTTGAGGTTACGGAGATATCGGCACACAAATCTTTTAAATGTTCATTTTCCTTTGTTAACTTCTCACAACGCTTATGACCAATGGCTATTTTCAACTCGGCATCTTGCTTTTGTTGCTCCATTTCCTTCATTTATGCTTCCAGGACTTTCAGTTGTTCTGCCATTTGAGTTACCGAAGGGGAGTAATCTTCAGCTTTCGTGTTTTCTGCAGGAATGTTGACAGGACCTTTCCTTGATTTTCTCCATGCTTCATACTCTGAGACAATGATTAGGATTGGTCGGCCCAATTTTGATCTCCCCGCCATCCTCACATTTTCCATGCATTTCTAACTTCTTTTTCCAACAACTTGGTATTCACCATCCTCGTATCGGAAACAGCATCCACCGAGTTGTTCTTCTCGTGGAACGGTTTACATCCAACAAAGTTGTCGTAAGGCTATGGCTGGTGTGTAGGATATGCACCCTCTTGGGCCCATCAAAGGAACATTTGGATAGTCACCACAAATACAAATGATATCTTGCCCCCGTTGACTTTCGTACCATGGGCATACCCACTTAAAAGAGTCTCTTTCCACTTTATCAAACTCGCTCTTCCATTCCTCTTCATTAAGTTGTCTTGTAGGGATGTTATGGAAGCCTCTTAGTGGATCTGAATGGCGGTTGATATAGCCTTTTGCATACATGTGAATCATGACCCATACATAGAGCAACTGTGCATAACATCTGAGCTTCCCCTTTGGATGCCACTGGCAAAATTCTAGAGTCAAAAGCGTTTCAGCCAATACTGTTGGCACGGGGTTTTTCTTTCTTTCAACTGTGAAGAACACGTCCATTGCTGCTTGATCTATCATGTCTAGCACCGATGGAAATAGAACCAACCCATATATTGCCAGTGCCAATACCCTCTCAAAGGTTTCCCAGTCTTGTCGATCCATTAGTTTCCTCAAATAATTTTCAAGAAACTTTCGGGTTAACCCTCGCGAGTTTGAATGCCTGGTCAAGTTCACTTCAATTTCAGGAAGCCCTAGTAACCCTGCTATGCTTGCGGTGGTCAAGTATTTCCCCAGGTGAAAGTACGCGGTGGGATTTTTCTGCATCGGCAACCTTAACAGGCAAGCATATTCTTCAATGGTGGGTGTAATGTCCTTGTTTGGAAACTCGAAACATCTGAGATGTGGGTTCCAATACTGACTTAGAGCACTCAAAGCAGTAGCTTCAACCGGTATGAAAATTAGGTCCAAGATCCCTCCATACTTCTTGACGAAGCTTTTTTGATGTTCTTGAGGCAAAGATTGACTCAACTCTTTCAGATTCTCTAATGAGTTCAAAATCACCCTGGAGTTCTTGGTGGCGGGAGCATTGCTAGTGTGTCTGACTTTTTCCATATCTTGTTATCAAAGGTGTTATCTCTTACCAAATTATCTGTGCAAGGGAAATTTTATTTTATTAATAACATTTGGAAAGCAAAATCACTTACGCATGAGAGTGTAACAAGATGCATGAATGAATGACATATTGATGATGCATGGCCTAAAATACTACATGCATGAACATACAATATAATAATGAGTGTAACAGAATGCATGAATGAATTGCATGTTAAGGTGCATGCAGAAGATCTTATGATGCATGAGATATAAATGTAATTATTCATGCTGCAGAAAAAGGCGGAATGCACTCCTTTTTGTCCTATATAGGTCACATCCTAAAGTTGGGACTTCTTAAGTCAAGACCCTATTTTGGTAGGCTGCTAATGGCATTTTATGTGCATGACTTTCGAGACAGATCTAGACCCCTAAACATATGGTCCCCGGATTACCCTCATCTAAAAGATAAGGATCTGAATCCATGAACCTCACCACAGGGAAAAACAAGTCCCAATATGGTAGTCCATGTACCGGTAGCAATCCGAGCGGGAGAATCGGTGACTGTCAGGGACGCAAAAGCATCACAATAACATCACTGAAACCCCTTCTAATCTTATGGCATTCCAAGGCTCGGGTATAGAGCCCAAAAGTGTGTGAATATGTGATGGTGATGTGTGTGATGGGAGCATACAAACCTTCACAAAAACCTATTAAAACAAAACTACCCCAAACCTACAAAAAAAAAGGAACAAACAACACCAATACAAAAGTTCTCTACCCTGAGGTTGCAAGAATATACAAAAGCAGTTATGAAAGCATTAAAAAGGAATAAAACAAAAAGGGTAAAACAAAAATTTTCAAAGCTTTTTTTAAAAAAAAAAACTTGTACAACCAACTATGATAGGCCTGACTCTCAAAGGTCCCCAGTGGAGTCGCCGGTGTCGCGCGCCCGTCCCGTCCGGCGCGCGCGAAAAAGATATAAAAAACAGAAACAGAGGAGTCTCCACTAAAATTTTTATTGGGAAAATCTTAGAAAACCCAATTATTTAAAGGTAAACTGGTCTAAAAATAAGAGAGAGAGATGAGTCCGGGAGTCGGTTGCGAGTAGGGAAGGTGTTAGCACCCCACATCGCCCTTTAAAAAAACGGTACCTCAAGTTAATTGTGCAAAAAAACATTTAATAGCCTTTTAAATATTTATTTTACCCAAAAAATTATTTACAAGAAAGAATTATTTTTAACTTTTAATATTTTAAATTTTTATTTTTTAAACTTATTGCTTATAAAAACTAAATGAGGTTGAACATGGCACATGAGTCCACAGAGTAACCTCAAATCTAAGGGACTGGGTATGGCACCGTATCCATACAGCATCCCTAAAAGTAGAAAAGTTTAATTATTTTGATTAATTATTTTAACATAAAAAAGGACACAAAAAAAGGAAAATTTAGTTTTGGCTTGACAAGATGACTTATCTTGCTCCTACGTATTCCCGGGTGCGATGGGAAACTCAAAGCCACGTAGTTCTTTAAAAAAAATGTTTGATTGGTTTATTGATTTTATATTTTGATAGAGAGTTGATTTATTTATTTTATTTTTAAAAAAGATTTTATTTTGGAATAAATTCGCTCTTGCACAGGGTCCAAGATAGCAATGCTATACGATAAACCCTTAGAATTCATACGCCACTTAAGGATGAAAAATCATACACCAACGTCGTAGATTGTTGCGTGAATTAAAAAAGAGATTTTTATTTTTTACAAAAAACAGTTGGATAAAATTTTTTAAAAGAGCAAATTGAAAATATTTTATTATTCTTAATAAAAGGGAATTCATTTTTGCACAAGGTTCAAGATAATAGTGTTATACGATAAACCCTTATAATTCCTACAACACTTGAGGATAAAAAATCATACATCAACATTCTAGATTGTTGCATGAATTCAAAGAAATTTAATTTTGTAAAAGTTTGATAAAATTTTGTTAAAAAAAGAGTAAATTGAAAAACATTTTAATTTTTACAGAAAGAAGGGATTCACTCTTGCACATGGTTAAAGATAGCGAAGCTATATGATAAACCCCTACAATTCATACAACACTTGAGGATGAAAGATCATACATCAACATTGTAGATTGTTGCGTGAATTCAAAAGATTCTTTTTATTTCAAAAATGTTAGTAGCATAATTTTATTTAAATCGATGATTGAAAATATTTTAAAAGATTTTTTTTTTTTTTGTTTAAAACTCTTTAGAAGCAAAATAGGTTATTATACTACTTACTCTAAGCCCAATTTTGGTTACAACCCCAAGCCCAATTTCAGGAAAGAAAGAAAAAGAAAACAAATCATTTAGGCCCAATAACAAACCCATGAACATGAAAAAAAACCTAGCAGCCATGAAAACAGATCATTTAGGCCCAATAACAAAACCCATGAACATGAAAAACCTAGCAACCATATAATAACAAGTTAAGCAAAATGAAAAGTCATCAAGAAGAGGGGCTTGCCAACACACAGCAGACAGGGACGAAGCCCACAGGGATGGTTCGAGACGTGATGCTCCAGAAATCGTGTGGTGACGGAACGACGAGTTGGTGACGCGTCTCGGTCTGGCTTCCACGGCTGGGACGCGGACGGATCTGGGAAGCACTGCTGCGAATCAAAGTGAGGGGACAATGGCTGGAGTGCGTGAAGGAGGAGGGAGAAGCGGCGATCTCGTGGTGAGGTGGGAACAGAGACCCGCGGATCTGAACCGCACGAGAATGCTCCTGGCGTGATGCGACCAAACGGGTTGAACTGTGACTGACTGGTGTGGAGGAGCTCCGCGGCGGCGGCAAGGACGAACAGGCGCAGCAGCAACACGATCGGAGGAGGTGGATGGAAGTGGCGATCGCGGGCGCTCGGCCGGTTCGAGAACAGGCGGCGCGATCGGGTTGAGGTGGTGGCTCGATCACACGGTGGGCGAAGCGATGGCGGAGGAGGTTGCATGTGTGGCTGGGTCGTGGAGAGATGGCGGTGATGGCGGAGGGGCTGTAACAAGGTTCTGAACTGTTTTTTTGATGTGTTTGGATTTTCGATTTTGCTTTGTTTTGTTTTTGTTTTGAGAAAGAAATGTTGGAGTTTTTCGTATTAGTGGTGGCTTGGATTGGTGGAGAAGATGATAGCGAGATCTTTGGAGGTAGAAGATGAAGATGGTTATGGGTGGAAAGTGGTTCCGATTTTTATTTATTTTCCGGTCTGTTGTTGTTGAGGGTGATGTTGTTGGGAGAAAGATGGAGATGATTGTGGTGTATGTAGGTGTTGTTATTATGGTGGGTTGAAAAAAATGTTTCTATGAAGGAGAAGATGGAGAGTAGCTGAGATGAATAAGAAAATGGTGGAGAAAAGGTGTCTCCCTCATGGTCTTTTCTGTTCATGCCCCCCTCACCCTTTTTATTGTCACTGCTTCAATGCAATATATAGCACAGAAAATGAAGAAGATGACAAATCTTCTTGTTAGGCCAGTGGTGTGGGTACAAGTAGTGGGGAGCAAATCAGCCTTTACTCCCACCACTTTGCAGGGGCAGCAATGGTGTAAGGGCACTGGAGGATCTGTACCATTATCCCTCTTTTTCTTTGAAAAAGAAGAAGATGACAAAGAGGGGTACAAGCATAGGAGCAGAACATAATTTTATTTTTATTTTTATTTTTATTTTAAGCATTCTTCTTTCTTTTTTTTTTATTTGAATTTGGGCTATGGGTTCAACACTTACAACAATAAAAAGAAAATTGGGCCAAGAACATGACAAAGATATATATATTATTTTTTTTTACAATTTTATATTTCTTTTTTTTTTTTCAAAAATATTAATTAAAAAGAGAAAATACCCGGACAAAATTAGGTGTTCACACTATACATGTGCTATATGTATGGTATACACTGATAAGACCAAACTCATTTTTAGCATAGCTAATGATGAAAGTTACTCAAATGTCAGAAAATAAACAGGGCAAAGAATATTCCCAATATTTAACACCAACTATCTCCTAAATTTTCTTGCTATTATCAAGAACGCAAGAACAATATTTAAATTTGAGTAACAAAAAAAAAATCAAAGTGACAAATCTAAATGGAGGTGATAAATCAAAACAATGAGGGGGATGGAGAACTCTAAATCTCGAATTTTGAATAGTATTGAAGGAACCCTAAATGTTCATACCCAAATCCCTAACCCAAAATAATCACGGATCAAAGGAAATCAAAACCCAGATGAATGAAACATGGGTTGCAGATGATTTACCTGGAGCTCGTCGGACGCGGTTTATGGTGCCAGAATGCTCGCTGGATTTGACCTTGTCTTCTTGCTCGCACTCTGACGGTAGAATATGATCGTTAGCAGGTGTGAGCAGAGGTGACAAAGGTAAGAGAAGAGGGGTGGGGGAGAGGACCGAGCAACAAAAAAGAGAAGTTAGAAAAAGGGTTTATTTGCAAAATAGAAAAACCAGCTACTATCGCATTTACCAACAATAGATGGTCAAATTAATACTTCATTCGTGGACCACTTGAGACACTATTCCACACTAGAAGCCACCCTTGAAATATGGGTTTGGATTACTTTTCCTTGTCTTGTACTTGTTACTGCATAATATTGCTTCTATCATTCTGCAAAAGTGTAGGGACTAGCGAGGGTGTTACCTACATCAACGTACGACTATTTTTTTTTAAACCCGATGTATCTCAACGCTATTAACGAATGATTAATTACTATTCGTGGGGTGTATTTCCTCTGACCACGCATTATTTTAACACTACCAGAATTCGAACCCGAGAACAAATCGAGTCTATCTCTAGATTGTCTAAGGACAAGAGCCTTACAACCACCAAGCCAATTAAGAGGCTTGATTATTAACGTACGCCTATGTTCTATTCTATTGCAGTAATCGTGCCTTTTTATTTTTTATTTATCTTAAATAGGGTTTGTAATGTTGCAATTCTTAAATGTAATGTTACATATAATTAAAATTAAGGAGATCCATAAGATTTTTTGACATTATTTTTAAAAAAACTATAGACGATCATGTAAATGTTTTAAACTTAAATATGATTTTCACACTCTGAATTAACGATAATAAAATCAATATGGCAACAATAAAACACTAGTTGCGAATCGATTTATATTTTTAAATTTATTTTAACACATTTAAATATCATTTTTTATTCCAATTATAGAGTTCTAGTTCTAAGCAACAGAAGTCCGTGTATAAAGTTCAAGCAAGGTATGAGAAAAGGTTATACATTAAGATTGAACTTTGAAATGGCCTTTTAATAATTATGTACACTTGATAATGATCAAACGAAGCAATTTATTTCAAGGATTAATCTGTATTAATTACAATTAAATCCTTTTATTAAACCGCGACACGTTCATGAAAAATCCAATTTTTGACAAAATTATATACCGTTATTAATTAGTTATAAATATTTATGTGGAGTGTATGAATTGATGTGAAAAGATGTTTCCTTAATTTTTAGGTAAACGTTGGAGTTGTGTCAAAAAAAAAAGAAGATAAATGTTGGAGTACTTGGAAGTACTGGTATTTTTGTGGGTTTGCGGGTCATCAATTTCTATTATTATTGATAACATTGTTATTATTAGTAATCTGAATTATGTCTTTATATATACGATTTTTTTTTCCTTTATCCCAAATTAAGCCCACTTTATCAAACATTTTCTTGACTTATTTTACACATTGCTTTCAATATTTCCTTCTCACCCATAATAGTGGTACTCATTCATCTCCAAGGCTTTTTATTTATAGACAGGAGTGATCAGCAAAAGCCTTGAAACAATTTTATCTATAATTTGAGTGCAAAGAATTGAATATTATTTTTATTTTAAAATGATATTACAAAACGTAATGTAACACTATGTGTTAAGTGTTCTTCTTCGATTATCACTAATGATCAACTAATCCTCTTAAATTATGTGGTGCTGACACGTGTCACTTTATTAGAAAATCATCAATTCCCCTTATTAATTAGTATAGAGATAGATTTATTATTTAAAATATAAAAAACAAAGGTAAGGATGTAGAAAAAAATAGATTAGAAAATATGAATTGTTTTACCTCTATTATGTCAATTCAAAGAGATTACCGTGTTTGACTCCCAAAACATTGTACCTTTACCGGTTTGTAAATATTTTAAAACAAAAAATATATATAAATTTTAGAAAATAAATAAAAATAATAAAAAAAATTCCTCACTTGACATGTGGCTTGCACCATTGTGCTACACTAAAATCAGCATTTCCCCTTATTAATTAGTATAGATATAGATTTATTATTTAAAATAGAAAAAACAAAGGCAATGATATAGAAAAAATACAAAATATGAATAGCTCTGCCTCTATTTATGTAAAAACAGATATTAGAAAAATAAAAAAGGTAAATTAGAAAAAAACAATAATTCGAATTTTTTTAAAAAAAACATTAGAAAAGTATATAAAAAAATATTTTAAAAAAATAGGAAAATAATAATTAGAAAAGAATATTCAAAAAAATTATAAAAATAAAATTAATTAGAAAACAATTTTTTTTTTAAAAATCAATTATAAAAATAAACATTTTAAGAAAAGTAAATTAGAAAAAAACTAATTCGGGAAAAAAAAAATAAAAATATTATAAAGAATATATGTTTAAAAAATAAATAAATAAATTTAAATAATCCAAAATAATTCACAATTTGACAACTCCTTCTACTGTTACAGGAACGGTAGAAGAAAATTTGATAATTGGTAAAGTGATATAAATATTGAATACTAAAATATATATAAATATTAAAATATAGTAATTGGTTCGATTCAAAAATAACGGAATTAATGACCATTGAGTTTGGTTCAATTCGCAGTAGTAAAAAAATAAATTTTTAAAAATATATTATAAAGAATATATGTTTTAAAAAAAATTTAAATAATCCAAAATAATCCACGAGTTGACAACTCCTTCTCTTGTTATAGGAACAAGAAAAGAAAAGCTGTTAATTGATAAAGTGATATACATATTGAATATTAAAATATATATAAATATTAAAATATAGTAATTGGTTTGGTTCCAAAATAACCGAATTAATGACCATTGTGTTTGGTTCAATTCGATTTGTGCACAAAAAGGAAAAAAGAAGGAACCAATTCAATTGGTTGTTTGGATTTGCAAATTCATCGAATTATTTGTTCGAGTGTTATGATCCTAAACTTTTTGAAGAACACGTTAGCTTTGCTACCTTTCCAGTTAAAAATATTTAAAAACAAAAAAAACTATAAACTTTAAAATGTCGATAACAATATTCGAACCAATTAAAATTGGTTTGGTTTGATTCGATTCGAACCGAAAAATATTATATATATATATATATATATATATATATTAAATATATATAAAATATTAAATTTTAAACTATTAAATTATATATACAATAAAATATAGGTATATAAAAATTAAAACATCAAGAACACGACGACTCTACTTTTACAGTTTGCTAATTTATTATTGGTTGACTGATATAAAAAACTTTACACTGTCAGTTTATAAAAATAAATAAAAAAAAAAGTATTAGCAAAAAAAAGTTTTAAAAATTATGGAAAATGTAAAAAACAAATAAATTATAAAAAAATATTTTAAAAGGAAAAAGAAAACAGTAAATTAGAAATAAATTAAACAAAAAAAAATACTAAAAAAATTTATGATTTTTTTAAATTATGAAAAAATAGATTATAAAAAATTACAAAAACAAAATTAATTATAAAGAAAATATAAATTAATTAGAAAAAAAATATATTTGTAAAAAAAGTAAACAAAAACTTAGGAAAAAATATATTTTAAAAAAATAAATAAATTAGGAAAAAAATTTAGAGTAAGTATATAAAAAATATTTAAAACAAATTAGGAAAATAATAATTAGAAAAACATATTCAAAAAACATATATTATTTATAAAAAACTTAATTTTTTTTAAAGAAAAATTCTAGTGTTGACATGTTTATATACAGTAAAATTGTTTATCCAACTTTTATACTAGTACAGATGTATTCTCAGAATTGAAGTTCAAAAGATGTTATATGTCAAGTCAACACCTTTGTTTAATGGTGAATTCTCTAGAATCTTGAATAGTTTTAGTGTAATTTCTATACACTTTAGGTGTTCCAATAAGATATTGCCACCTCAGCTTTAGTATAACATCTCATCTTTGACTTGGAAAACCCATTATTATTTATTTAAAAATCCTTCAAATTTTTCTCTTTTAATTTTAGAACTAAAAGGACCTACTTGCAAAAATAATAATTAAAATTATTTTCACCACTTTCATCTGGAGCAACACCACTTCACCGTAGAGGTGGGTGGTGCAACCATCACCAATCCAGTCACAACCTTAGCAGCACACTCCCCATCCAACTTCCAAACAGCCACCATCACCACTGCAACCAAGGATCACCAAGCACAGCCTCTCTTGCCGTGAACCCGGCCTTCCGCCTCCAGTCATGCACCGCTCAAGTCCGTCTTCACGCCGCCTTGGATCCGCCTCGAAGCACTGCGAGCTAGAAGGTGCCAGCCCCTTTGCCAGCTCCGCTCCATCGCAAAGCCGCTCCTAGACCCGAACCACCACGCGATCCTCACAGCTTTCACTACTATAAATCTTCTGATTACCTACAGATTTTCCTGCGGATTTTTCTACGTATTTCTACTATAGGTAATACCTTTGTGGGTAATTTTTCCCTGCGAATTTTAAAAGATGTAGGAAATTTCTTGCATATTTTCTTGCGAAAAATTTAAATCCACAGGAAATGTTAAAATTTCCTATGAATTTAAATGTATAGGAAAAAAGTTATTTCTGGAAAAATTGCAGTAAAATTCGCAGGAAATTCCCACGGAAAAATCCGTAGGAAAATCCGAGTAATCCATGAATATCTAGTAGTGTTTCTCCGCCCTTCGCCGCTTGCGAGGACCAGGCACCGTCTGCCCATTGTCAAAACTCTTCTGTGAGCAGCCTCCATCAGTTGCAGTCATCTTTGGGTTTATCTTTGTGTTAGGGAAGCTCATTTGGGTCAGCCCTACTTCCTTTTTTAAAAAAAACCACATGGATTTATGGAATAAAGTCTCTGTTTGGGCATAATATTTAGTACCAGAAGCTCATGTACTTTTTTTTTCAGGCTTTTAGTTTTTTTTCTTTTTCTTTTTAGGCTGAAAATTATTAAAAGGTAAACATTATCTTCTATAAAAATAAAGAAAAATAATTTTCAAATAAAAAATCTGAAAATATGAAGAGAAAAAAATGACAATCTCTTTTTCTAATTGCAAAAAAAAAAAACCTTAAAAAAAAGGTTTATTTAATATAATCGTGCATATAACTTGAATTATCATACCTATATCTTTTATCAGTAATGGTAGTTGAAACCATCGAACGATGTTCCATGTTTGGATATCATACTTCTGCTATTTTAACGAATGAGATATATAGAAAAAAACTTAATTCGATATCTTAACCATGATATCATACTTATGTTATTTTAATGATGTTCAATATCCGGATATAACTCTAACCTTATTTAGATATATATAGAAAAAAAAAACTCAAATAATTATAAAAAAATTTGACTGGTAAATAATTATATGTTTGGATATAAAATTTGTGAATACAAATATATATACATATATTCACACACACACACATGTATATGTATGTATGTAGGCTTAGGGTGTATGTTAATGTCAATCGCTAAGTAAAAAATAATGCACGGAATACGATTAGGATAACAATATTATTAAAATACCAATTAAAATATTTTTAAACAAATATATTAAAATGTAATTATTTTTTTGGTACAAGAAGGGGCCAATGGCCCAAAGGAAAACAAATTACGCTTGAACTAATCGGGGTAATGAAGCCCCCGAAACATCACCAAGAATTAGAAGAGCAAGATCTGTCGACGGAGAAATGAGATCAGAAAAGCCAAAGTCTGAGTTTAAGCTATTATTTGCGAGCCAGTTTGCACATTGGTTGCCTTATCTCAAACTATGCATGAACTTTAGCTCCCATTGAAGTTTAGTGAGGGACATGATTTTAGAAATCAATTGGCAACTGCTTTTGGATTTAGCTTCCTTTAAGGCCTGGATTGCTGATTGAGAGTCACTTTCCAGTATCATCTTCCTATAACCTAAATTCCAAGAAAAGCTGAGACCCACATAGATCCCCATAACTCTGCAACAAACGCAGAACATGATCCAATATGATATGTGAATCCCCTCAATCATTGACCATCTTCTTTTCTTAAAATGCCTCCACACCCTGCATCCCCACGATTACCCTTAGAGGCAATATTAAAATGTAAGTTTTAATTATATATTGTACACATGTTTAATATTTTGGTAGTTTTTTTTCCCCAGGGTATCCTTTGCACGCAACTATGTAGACTAATCCCTCTTGCCGGGTAGGACCACAAGGACGGTAAAGCTCTCCCTCAAGAGTTTTAACGCTGCTGCATTCTCAGATCCTGGATTCGAACCGAGGACCTCTGGTTAAGCTGGAAGAGACATTTGCCATCTCATCCAAGCGCTCTTGGGTAAGATCTTGGTAGTTTGAATCAATTCGTCAGAATATATTAGATTTGAAATATTGAATACGAAGGCAATTGGTTTGGGAATCGAATTCTAACAATAAGAGTTTATCCAATCTGAACTGAAATAATTACTTAAAAAAATATTTTAGTATTAATTTTATTATAATAATATTTTTTTATTATCAAAATTAATACATTAATATCTCATTCCTAAAATTAATATACAAACTAAAAAAATTAATTATAAAATTCAATTGAAATGATTCCCCTCGGTCAATTTAATTAGTTAGTTTTGGAATCCTACTTTCTTAGTGATTTAGCGTACAATTTATTTTAAGGTTAGAGTGTACATATATTAACCTTAATCTTTGATTAAATCAATTATATAAGTTGAAGATATTCATCCAGGTCTATAAGCCACACACACTGATCCATTAATAAGCATTGATGTCGATCTATAGATCCCTCGGGCAATACAGAGATGTTAATAATACAAAAAAAAGGATATCAATTATTTTAATTAAACAAATACATATAAATTTAATTAGGTTTATATATAAAACTTATACATAATATACAAGTTTGTACATAAAACTTGTGAATAAAAATATAAACATATATTTATCCATAAAACTTGTGAATAAAATATATATATATATATATATATATATATATATATATATATATATATAAAATAGAGTTAGTGCGTACATATATATTAATAATACTAAACTGAAATTATAATTAAATATTATTAAATAAATATACAAATATAAATTATAATTAGATATATGTACAAATATTTAAGATAATTAGTTAAATTTGATAATCATATTATGATAAAAAAAAATTATTTGACAAGCAAAAAATTTATTCAAATGGGAGTACAAGGGGTACTCTAACCCGTAACAACACAATATGAGTTTTACACCAATGAATCAAAACAACCCAAGGGGTTCATACACCAATCAGAAAAATTCCAATATAAATCTCTACCTTCCTTTGCCATAAACCAGCCCCAAGAGACCATTTTGACATGAAAAATAACAGCAGAATGTCTAGCCACACCGCCTCTAAAAAATAATTTTATTACACAACAACCATAGACACCCAACCACCGCATACCAAATAAGATAATTCACCTTCCTACCACGCTTCCCTTTACAAGGCACACGGCGTTGCACAAAATTTTCAACCCGCTTCCACGATGCCAAACAGCAAACAAACCAAGCCAAGCATGTATAGATCTCCAAACGTTATAAGCGAAAGGACATGAAAAGATAACGTGACTAACCGATTCATCATTTTCAAAACAGAAAACACAAAAGATATTATGGTTAGCCGAAATTATTCCTCGCCTTTATGTAACGCGTCCCACGGTAGGCGACCTCTCCAACAAAAGTCTCCGTACCAAAACAGTCACTTTAGAAGGAATAGAGGTCCTCCATAATGTTTTAAGAGATCTGGATAACACTACAAGAAAATTGGATATCACCGTCAGTAACTAGGAAATTCCCGCTGACTTTTGCCGTCACTAAGTTAGAACATGTAAATTAGTCACAGGTATTTCCGACGGAACGACCGTCGGTAACGATACCTACGAAATATCTGTCGGTAATTCCGTCGAAAAAAGTGGCGCGAAGGGGGAAAATTTGGCACGTGGCACTACCGACGGACTAGCCCGTCGGTAATTACCGACGGTCCTGTCCGTCGGAATTGTTTTTTATATTAATGACGGACCAGGCCGTCAGAATTCAAAAATTTGAATTACAGAAGGACTTGGCCATCAGAAACCGGGTCTTTTAGTGGCAGAAACCCTTCTCCCTCCCTCACTTTTCATTTCTTCCTCTCTTTTCCCTCTCTTCTCACTCTTTCTTCTTCTCTCACCGCGACCGGTCACCCCCCACCACTTCGCCACTGTGCGCGCGCCACCACCACACCTCCATCTCTCTTCTTCTCTTCTCTTCCTTCTCTGTTCTCTCCTTCTTCTCGGCTCGCGTCAGCCCCACACCCTATTTCATCATCCGCGCACCACCCCTCAACCACCACGCGCCACCACCACTGCCACCACCGTGTCCTACCTCCCCCACTGCCAGAACCGCCAGTCGCCACCATCACAACCTCCTCCCCCACTGCCAGCAGCAACCCTAGAGCTAGGTATTTAGTTTTTTTATGCAATTTGTTTAATTTTTAATTAGTGTTAAATGTTTGTTAATTAAGTGTTTAATGGTTGTTAATTAAGTGTTTAATGTTTGTTTGTTAAGTAGTTGCTCTTACCATTATCACCACCACTACCTAGGAGCCACTTTCATGCCTCTGCTGACCGAGGCTTCTATTTTTTATAATTTATTTGAAATTGTGTAGTGTTTAATGATATGATACATACATATATATTTATCAATGTGCATGCACATCACCTAGCTAGGAAATCTATTTTGTATCATAGGCGTTTTATATGTTTCATTTTTTTCCTGATTGTAATCCTGATCTTGGTGTTTAGTTAATGTTATATATAAGCATCTTGTTTAAAAAAATGATATGATACATATATGTTGCAAATATTGTAATTTAAAAACAGTAGTTATCTTTTTTTGGGACTGATTGTACGACTATAAGTGTTGAGCTGGAAATTGCGGATTTTGTGGGTTTTTCTGATTTTGATTTATAATAATTAATGTAGGACTTTAATTCTTATTGTTGCTAATAATATTTAGCTAACACATAAATTGATACAAATAAATTTTAATTAATAAAAGTAATTAAGTGAAATAATGAATTAATTAAATAACTTAGGAATAATATAATGAATACGTAATTGAGAAAAACCATAGATTCTCGTTCAAGGTTCAATATTATTTAGCATGTGTACTCGTGGTCAAGGTATCACTCATTTTATTGAATCTTGAATTGTCCAATTGGGACAGTTTGGGAAGAAACTATTTTCTCAACTGATATACTAATTACTCGTTGATTCTCATCTATTAAATAGTTGATGAAATTTGGTCGAAGCATTTCTTTTGTTCTCCGGGTCCATACTTGGTTGTGGTATCTCACCGCGGTCAAGTTGTGTACTTGGAGACCGATGGGAGATCTTTCTGAAATTTCGTCAGCTATAAGACATGAGAAGTGATGAGTAACTAGTATAATACAATGGTGAAAAAGTTTTTCCTCAAATGGGATAGGGCCACACCTTTTAAGGAAAGGGAGCGATTCGGGGGTATAATATCATGTTTAAAAATACTTCAATTTATCTGAAAATGCAGAAGGATGGAATATTATCCCTCGAAACGTAGTTGGGTGTATGATAGGAACGAGTCTGGGAGACGACTTCTAAAACAATCATTTGTAGCTGGAGTTGAGGAGTTTATATCCAAAGCAAAGCAACATTGTGATTATGCCGAAGAGGGGGGATTAGATGTCCGTGCACAAAGTACAATTGTATGGCAGTTTTAAGTGATGATGACGTGAAGTTACAACTATACCGACGTGGGTTCAAGCCTAATTATTGGATATGGACTGATCATGGTGAGGAGTAGCCGAATATTGATTTTAATGAAGTCGGTGGTGACGATCTTGAAATGGGTGCATCAGGCAGTGGTTACCACGATGAATATGTCGAACAACTCCAGTCAATGCATATGATGGTCGATGATTGTCTTGGGCAACATGGGAATTTTGAGGCGGATGAGTCTGATGACATGGAAGAGCCTCCTAATGAATCGACGCAGAGATTCTACAATCTATTGTTAGACACAAATAAGCCATTGTTTGAAGGGGCGTCAGATTAAAAATTATCAATTTGTGTTAGGCTTCTAGCTTGCAAGTCCAATTGGAATGTCCCAGAGCAGTGTTTGGAGTTCTGTTGTAAAATGCTTCAAGATGTGACACCCTTCAAAGAGTTGTTGCCAAAAAGTTATTATGATGCGAAGCGGTTGGTGTCGAAACTAGGCTTAGGGGCTAAGAGGATTGATTGTTGTCCAAATGGGTGTATGCTATATTATGGTAGTCAGTCTGGAACAAATGACAGTGCGTTGGATGAATGTAAATTTTGTCAGACACCCAGGTACTGCGTTCAAAGTAGTGACCATAGTAAGAGGAAACCAGTTCCCGCGAAGGCAATGTTCTATCTGCCAATAATTCCAAGGTTGCATCAACGCAAACTGAGGGACAAATGAGGTGGCATAATGAGAATAGAAGAATTTTGGGTGTCATACACCACCCATTTGATGGTTAAGCATGGAAGCACTTCAATCGGGTTCATCTTGATTTTATGCGAGATCCTCGGAATGCGGGACTTGGGCTGTGTTCAGATGGTTTTACCCCGTACATTTAGGTGTCAGCCTCGCCATATTCATGTTGGCCAGTGATTGTTACACCATACAATCTTCCTCCCGAGATGTGCATGTCAAAACCATATATGTTTCTGACTTGTCTCATACCGGTACCATCTAATCCGAAGGCTTGGATAGATGTATATTTACTGCCTCGATCGATGATCTGAAGAAGTTGTGGGATGGTGTGTTGACTTATTACGTTTCAAAGAAGCGAATCTTTAAGAGGAGGGGTTCACTGATGTGGACTATCAATGATTTTCCTGCATATTGCATGCTCTCTGGTTGGGGGACCCACGGTAAATTGGCGTGACCGTATTGCATGGAACATGGAAAGGCTTTTACCCTTAGATATGGTGGCAAAAGTTCCTGGTTTGATTCTCATCGTCGATTCTTAGATCCCGACCATTCCTTCCGAAGAAACGCCTGAGCATTCAAAAAGAATCAAACAGAAGAGGAAGGCCCACCGCCTTTGTTGACTCCTAAACAAATATGGGGTCGGGTTAGGGATCTTCCTAAAGTCACTAAAGTCGGTTAGGGACCTATTTTTGAAATAATGTATCATATGTTGTTATAATTTCTCCTTTAACACATAGTACACATTTTATTTGTCAGTGTGTTCCTTCAAATTAATCAATTTAGTGAGCAAGATGGTTCCGCTTCGTACACACGCAGATTTTCTGAATGGTTCAAGCAACAAGTAAGTGTAATATGACGATGCATACACTCTATTAAGTTTAATTTTGCCTCTTGAAAAAAGTAATTATTTAATATGACTTACCTTTTCGTAGGTGTATCAACAACCGTTAAGCATGACTAATCAACACTTGAGAGATTTAGCGTATGAGCCCTATAGTAGTGTTACATCATGGCATACATACTTTGTTAATGGGTACAAATTCCACACGGATGAATGGAACATGGGTGAAAAGACAATTAATAGCGGGGTTGTCGTACGGGGTGAAGGTACCGGTGATTTTTATGGGGTCATAAAACACATATACGAAGTTACAATACAATACTACTACTTATCCTAAAAAAGTAGTCTTATTTTATTGTAACTGGTTTGATCCATCGAGGACACCCACAAAAGTGGATCCCAAGTATGGAACTGTGGACATTCTCATGGATAGAAGATATCAACAGTTTGATCCGTTTATAATTGCTCAAAATGCAAAACAAGTTTATTATGTCCCTTATCCAGCAATGAGAACAGACAAACGAGGTTGGTGTGTTGCAGTCACTACCAAGCCTAGGGGTCGAATAGAAATCGATGATGCAGAGGATGAGCCGCCATTCCAGGACGGATGAATCATCACATGTCAATGAAGTAATTGAGGTCGAGCGTACATCGGCATGTTGGGATCTTCGGATGAAGGGGAAGAAGTGGTCATTGGTAATCGGGCATCCATGCATGCATCATTAGAGGAAGAAATCCAGAGTGATGACTCATTGTTGTATTTTAAATATTTGCTTATGAAATATAATGTAAGACTTGAAAACTATTCTTCTATAAAAATACTTGCTTAGATTAGACTGTTAAATGTCGATTACTTATTGTTTTTACAGATTTGTAATTGTGCTAGAATAACAGATATGTCGGCATCGGGAGGACAGTGGCCCCACCCCCCCACCTCCTAGTGGTGATAAGGGGAAGGGGAAGGCTAAGCGGGGACGATACATCGTGAAGTCCCAGGTGATTGCTCGCATTCCTAGAGATCCCTCCGTACCCACCACACCTACCCCCATCCCTACCGCACC
This sequence comes from Sophora flavescens, assembly GCA_030762895.1. Lineage (NCBI taxonomy): Eukaryota > Viridiplantae > Streptophyta > Magnoliopsida > Fabales > Fabaceae > Sophora > Sophora flavescens. The sequence goes on along the minus strand of CM061070.1, from coordinate 140,907,669 downwards.
TACCCTATCGCCACCTACAGGAGCCTCCCCCACCCATTCTACACCATCCCCACCCATTCTATACCCTCACCGATCCATACTACATCATCCCCTACCCATAGTACACTATCCCCGACCCACATTACCCCACCCTCCACCCATGTCCAGACCTCCACTCGCTTTGTGCCACGACGCGCACAAGCTGGCTACTCGCCGCCCCCTACTGGACCCACACCACACCCACACCCAGCACCACCATCATCATCGCCGTCCACACACCCAGCATGATTATCATTTATGCCGACTCCTGGGATGATGCCACAACCGTACACGACCATTCCATCCTCATCATCCGGTAGTATCACGATCACGACTCCGCCATACCATCATCATCGTGCGTGCGAGAGTCGACCGCGGCCGTGAGGACTTGCACGAGTGGGCCGGGGTTCCGCACTTTTGAGGATCGACCATGGATTCGTCCTGTTTCTGGATCGTAAGTTTAATTTAATTTAATTTAATGTTGTTTAAAAATAATTACTATTTAATAAGCATATATTTGTTGGTTGTCATATTGTTGATTTAATAAAATTATGTAATTTTCAGCTTCGTCCCATCGAAAGTGGGATCGAAGCACGTTATCTTCGTCATCAAGGCGCAGTATCGTCGCTTCTGGCCATCATGGGGGGTGATCCCTAGGGAGGATCGGGATCGTATCTTCAGACGATTCCGGGTAAGTTCTTGTTTATTAGTTCATGTAATTTTCCATTTATTTTTTATATTCTTTTGTATAATGTTATTATTAATTTTTCCTTTGTTAACAGGAGCTTGTGCGCTAGTTACCGGAGCATACCTCAGAGATACGTGCTATCTTTGACGACCGAGCAGCTGCTCGACTGAGGGACATGCTCAGGGAGCGTAGGAGAGCCGGAGTACCTCCGGATTACATCGGCCCAACTGGCCCAGCGTATGCGTCTTGGGACACTCCAGCTTACAAGCTGAAGTGTGAACAGGCGAAGAGAAATCGGGCTTCTGAGAAAGGTGGGAGCATGCACACTGATGGTTCTATTAGCCACATGCAGCATGTCATTTACATGGTATGTATATATTAATAACATTATTTATAAACTGTATATTTTTATTAAAAATTTATTTTATAACTAATTGATTTTATTAGTATGTCGGTTGCAGGCAGGAGAGCTAGCTCAGTCCGTTGATGTCCCTACGGTCTTTGAGCAGACACATTCGCTCGGACACCGACGAGTTTGTTGATGAGAGGTCGAGGCAGATAGTGGTGAGCTAAAGTGTTTTTTTATATTTAAACTACGAGTAATTATTATATATATATACATACATATAGTTTAATACATATTGATTGTAATGTATTGATCGCATGAGGAGTGCAACGCCAGGTTCAGTAAGGTAGCATCCGAGGTCGCCTTCCGCTCGGTGCCTCGAGATCCTTCTCATTTGGACCCCCAGGAGGTTGAGTGACTACGAGACCCAGGCCTGGATGGATGTGGCGGGCGGGAAGAACAAGGGACAGATTCTGATCTGCGACCCTAGCTAGGTCGATTCGTCGGGGGTCGACGCCGAGCATGACCATCGACTGAGGCAGGAGGTGCAGCAGCAAAGGGAGACGAACGAGCGCATCATGCAGGAGATGGAGACATTCTCTACGGTCATGACCGCTATGCTCGATTTCCTCCCACCAGACAGGCGTAGCGCTCTGCAGGGGGTCCTCCATACCATTCGGCCCAGCCCTCCACTACTACTACTGATCCACCACCGGCCGCGCATGATGACGGTGCGCCTCACCGAGCCATGACTTAATGGTCATGTGACGCCGACAGACTCCCCCCGACAGGACGACGATGACGGATATTATGGTGATGGCTATTAGGATAGTTTTAGGTGTAGTAGAGATTTGTAGATAGACGGCTATTTTATTTATGGATTATATGTTGAGTTTGTTTTTATTTTTAATTAATTTTAATTTAATTGCTTTTTAAATTCTATTTTTAATTCCAATTTTGTTTTGTAATTGATAATATAAAATATAAATTAATAATTAATTATAATAAAATATAAATTTATAAATAAATTATAATAATAATTAATAAATAAAATATAATTAATTAAAATATAATATAATAATAATTAATAAATAAAATAAAATATTTAATATTTAAATTTTAATAAAAATAATTAATTATTAATTATTAATATAAAACAAAATAAATAAAAAACTAAAAAACCTTGTTTCCGACGGATATTTCCGTCAGAAGCGTGGTTACATTTTTTCCGACGGAAAATTCCATCGGTAACTTCCACAGAGAGTTACCGACGGAATTTCCGTCGTTAATTATGGGTTATGTGTGGCAAGTTTTCCCACAGTTAAGGCCGTTGGAAATTTCCGATGGACGCACTAGATCCGTCGGAAAGGCTTTCCCTACGCGCGCCTATTATCGGCGGAACCGTGTCCGTCGGAAAGTCTGTCGGTATCGTAGTTTTCCGACGGATTTTTAGTGTTTCCGACGATTTTTGGCCGTCGATAATTGGGCTTTTTTTGTAGTGTAAATTCTTATTCAAAATAAACCCGTCAACACGTGTGATAATATGTAAATATGTAGATTTTACCGTAAAAGCTCCTGACTGATTATGCTTCCACAACCAGAGATCATTTTCAGACTCCTTAGGTATGAGCCCGTGTAGCAAAGCTTTTGCTTCAGTCAAAAAAACCTCCTCCCACTCATTTAGCTGCCGAATCCACATCCAATTCCACTTCCAATTTCCATTTACCCAGAACCGGCTTCAGCCACAAACATTTTCATTTGAAGCAAGGTCAAACAAAGCAGGAAATGTGGATTTAAGAGAGCTAGAACCCAGCCACTTATCCTCCCAAAATCTTGCAATGTCACCCTTGCCCAACTTAAGACTAAATTTATATGTTAATACCTTATATTTAATAGGTTAGGGTTGGACTATAGGTTCATCATGCTCATCAGTTAAGACTTGAAGGATGTTTTTTTTATTATTTTTTTTAAAGGAAGACTTGAAGTTAAGTAATGCATTTGAGGATGAACATAATAGATTGAGTGAAAGTAATTTAAGAAACATCACATATATTCAACTAAAAAATCAATTAAAATATTGTTAAACAAAATATATATATATATATATATATATATATATATATATATAATTTTTATGTATATGTAAAGTGAGAAATATGGTTTAATTAAATATAAATTATAATACTTAAGCATCCTAATGGATGTTTAGCGTCTCATCAGTTAAAGTAACATAAGTATGATATCCAAACATTGAACATTGTTTGATGGGTTCAACTACCATTACGGATAAAAGATCTAGGTATGATAATTCGAGTTATATGTACGATTATATTAAATAAACCATTTTTTGAAATTTTTTTTTTGTGATTAGAAAAAGAGATTGTCATTTTTTTTCTTCATATTTTTAGATATTTATTTTTCAGTTTTTTTTATTTGAAATTGATTTTTATTTATTTGTATAAAAGATAATGTTTACCTTTTAATAATTTTCAGCCTAAAAAGTACAAAAAAAAAAAAAAACCAAGAGCCCAAAAAAAAAGAGTACATGAGCTTCTGGTACTAAATATTATATAGGCCCAAACAGAGATTTTATTCCAGAAATCCATGTTGTTTTTTTAAGGAAGTGGGCCTGACCCAAATGAGCTTCCCTAACATAAAAATAAGCCCTAAGATGACTGCAACTGATGGAGGCTGCTCACGGAGGAGTTTTGACGGCGGTAGGACGGTCTGGCTCTGGCACGCGGTGGTGGGCGGAGAAAGCTGTGGGGCGTGCGTGGTGGTTCGGGACTGGAAGAGGCTTTGCGATGGAGTGGAGCTGGGAAATGGACTGGAACCTTCTGGCTCGCGGTGCTTCGAGGCGGATCCAAGGCGGCGTGAAGACGGACTTGCACGGTGCACGATGGGTGGCGGAAGGCCGGATTCACGATAGGAACAACTGTGCTTAGTGGTCCTTGGTTGTAGTGGTGACGGTGGTTGTTTGGAAGTTGGATGGGGAGTGTGCTGCTAAGATTGTGATTGGACTGGTGATGATTGCACCACCCAGCTCTCCGATGAAGTGGTGGTGCTCAAGATGAAAGTGGTGAAAAGAATTTTAATTATTATTTTTGCAAGTAAGTCCTTTTGGATCTAATATTAAAAGAGAAAAATTATAAGGATTTTTATATAAATAATAATGAGTTTTCTAAATCAAAGATGAGATGTTACATTAAAATTAAGGTGACAATATCTAATTGGACCATCCAGCCTAAAAGTTACACTAAAATATCGATAAGAGAATTCACCTTCTTTAATTTCTTCGGTTTCTTCCAAAGAAAAACTGTACTGGCCCACTGCCTCGAATTACATGAGTTGAGAGTTGAATTGAAAGTTTGAAACCTTTCACTCTTAATTGCATAGTAACGTGGGTGTTTGTTCCCTCAATCAAATAAATAAAAAAGGTTGGTCACGAGCTTGGTCGTGGTGCTCCAGTCCACAAATCACGCAGCCATTCCAGGGAATTCACATTCACATAAATCTGTAATGGGAAATATTAAAGGGTCTTGCTAATTTTGTTAATTTTACTAGTCAAGAAATTCAAAAATAAAAATTTTATTAAAAAATTAAATATTTATATTCTCCAAATATTAAATATAATATTTTTCAATGAGATATTTTTTATCTTAAGGACATTTATAGTCTCCAAAATTTAATGATGGTACAGTTTTTGACAGTGTTTTTGTGACCCAGCTATGTTGGTCGGTACCAAATAGTTTCTACCATATAACAAACGCTTTTTCATTCATCCACTGCACCATTTTTTCTAGAAAAAAGAAAGGGTATTGCTAAAAAATGTTTCAAGGATATTGATTAAGCAATACATAAAAAATTAAGTGTAATATTTTTGAAAATATTAAATTTGTTATTTTTCATAAAAAATTTCTTTTTTATTTCTTAAACAATATACTAAAAACACTTGATAAGAAAACTTGCCTTATTCCTTCTTAGTCAATGTTCTAATTAGAATTTCCATGAAAGAAATATGTAGATCGTTTCTTCATGAGGAGAAGCCAAAATCAGAGTCAACGAAACAGAGTAACAAGAAAATCTAAGGCGAAATTATTAACTTCTGTTCACTCTCACATCAAGCATCGCCTGGTAAACAAAAAACTTAATGATTATTTTTTTCTTAAGGGAAAAAAAACTGACCTAGAATCCTAGATACACACAAGTTACAGCGTGAAAGTAAAGTAAATAAGGGCGTGGGTCAGGGTGGAAGCTTGCATGGGCTAGGTGGGAGACTAGCTTTCCCAGTTGCTACAAGGCGCTGCACAAAACTCTCTATTCTGTTACCATTAGTTTCCTCCAGTAACCGCTTCACGCCAAACGGTAACGACTCCAGCACCCTCTCCTTCACCACCTCCTCCTCTTCCAAACCCAACGCCTGCAGTATCATAACGTAAAATCAAAAATAAAAAACAGTTATAACAATTTTGTTCACACAACGAGGCAAGTGAATTTTCTTTTCTCACTTAATTCCTCATTCTCTAGAAGAAAACAGAAAATAATTAAGAAGTAGAAACTAACCTGGATTCTGACGTAGTCCGTACGATTCCAACAGAACGCGTTACCAAGCATCTGATCAACGATTTCCGGAAACGCCGTCCACCGCAATGTCCACCACCGTCGACGTCGAGCACTCCCTCACGTCATGCACTTTCTTTGCCGCCGCTCCATCGCCGATGGACATGACAAGGAGGTCCTCCACGCCGTTCACCGACGGGAAATCGCGCTTGTTGTGAAGCACGTGCGTGACAGCCGCCGCCGCCGGATTGTTCATGACCAGTCCACCGTCTACGGCGGAGCAGGAGGTCTTTCCGTCGACGGAGGCAAAGTGAAAAGGCTTGAACATGCCAGGCGTGGCTGACGTGGCGCGGCACACTTTCCAGAGCTCGAAGTTGAAACTCGGTGACTCGGAAGCGTCGGCTCGGGAGAACACGAACGGCGCTGAACTCTTGAGGTCAAAGCAAGGCACGAGCAGAGGCTTACACGTGTCCTTCAGCGTCAACAACCGTTTTTCGTCTTTTCTTTGTAACACTTGCTTTAACACGTTCTCCATGCTCTTACAAGAGAATCTCCGGCGCCGGCGGAACACTCCGGCGCACTTGACCTTGTAGAGTTCGGAGTTTTTCTCTGTGATGAGGTTAAGGGCGTCTCTGGCGGTGTAGAGCGGCCTGCCGAAACCGTCGTCGGCGGTGATCATGGCGGCAAGGATGGCGCCAATGCCTGTGCCGGCGATGATGTCGAAGAAATCGGTGATTTGAGCGTGGGGGTCGGTGGTGTGGGCGCGGATCTGGTCTTCGAGGTGGATGAGGGCAGAGCCGGCGACAATGGCGGTGGTTCCTCCGCCGTCGATGCTGAGTATGCGGGTTTTGGTGGCGGCTTCGTAGTGAGAGAGCCATTGCTGCTCCAGTTTGGAGAAGATCTCAAGGGTGACCTTACTGAGCTCCATTAATTTCACAGTGTAGTATTATTATTTGTATAAATGTGTGAATCTATGTGGGTTGAGAGAGTGAAAATGTAAGAAAGCATAGAGAAAGAGTGAGTGTTTGAAGACTCTCTCTTTGAATTGAGCTGGTGAGAGTTAACTGAATGGGGTAGTTATCCTTATATTATATACACGATCCTTTTGTACTTGTCATGATTTTTATTTTTTAATTTTTAGTGCGTTGCTTAATTAATTACAATTAATAATTAATACTAATATTGAGTTTGCAGTCCCACGACAAGCCCAGCACGAAGGACGACGTGTAAGGGTTTGCACGTGCAAGTGTGAGTGGTGGTGGTGCCTGTTATGGAGTTGCAGGAAGCGCCAACCTCGGCTTGCATGTCAGTCGGCTCGCCTTTCGCTTTCTCACTATTTCCTCCTTCCAAATACCAGTACTTCTTCTACCACTACCACTGTGTGCTGTGTTATGACTTATGATGATGGTTTCCTTCTTTTTTTATTTTCTAGATTTTGTGTGCACTCGTGTTACTTTATTCAAATAATTTTTGCCACTCTATTTTGTACATCTTAATTACTGCTCACTCATATAGACGAGGAAGGTAACTGGAAAGGGAAGCCAAGGAATTAGCTTGGAAAGGAAGTGCTTAGCATAATTAGAGTGCCTTGTGTTGGGATAAATTTTTCAAATTAAAGACTGTAATTATTATGCACTAATTTTTTTTTTATTATAAATGTTCCAGCCAAATATCTCGGGTATGAAATACTCTAACGAGAGGATTAGTGGGGTGTTTTTGGATTGTCTTGTGAGAATGTGGATTCTCGCTTCCTACGTGTCCAAAAGGAATCAAAGCAAACGTAGTTCTAGAATGAGGGGTAAGTCCCCTATTTATAGTTGTTCTCTCGAGGATCGAGGCTCAGAAATAAGCGGAGGAATATTAGGATCAGATCGCGATCATGGGGAGAGATATCCGAGCACTGATTGCCGGAGTGGCATTATGGCTGGCGAGATATTCGGCCCGATTAGGCTGCGGATGGATAGCTTGGGGCCGAGTAGTTATTCTCGGGTGTCAGGTGTCTCGACATGTCCTCGGCCGGAGGAGTTTGGGTCAAGGCCCATTCGCGGGGTAAGCTCGGTTGGTCCGATGTATAGACGAGTTCTCGGTCTTACATTCTCGGCCAAGACACAAGCCCCCGAGCTCCGAGCTTGAATAAGCGAAGGAGGCGATACGTATGAAAACCGAGCTTATTCTTCTGGTTATGCGGTTATCCACATTCTTAGTTGTCATTTCAATCAAGTCTTCTCTCTGTCCGAGAAAGCAATTATTCCCCTATTACTTCTTGCGACGCCACGGACAAGAGACCATAGAGTTCCGCGCCCATTTAATGGGGGGAAAATCAAAAGTCGCGCCCTTTTGGGCCCAATGGACAATGGGCCACCAATTGCGGAGTTATAAATACCTTCTCCGGCGCCAACTCCTTCCTACTTTGCTTACCCTTCTCTCGCCATTCACCCTCGTCTTCCAAGCTTCTCGCCCTTGTTCCTCTCGCTTGTCATCCTCCAGTACGCTCCGTCTCTTCTCTTCCTTCGTGCTTCTAAGCTCGTTTCGACCTTCGGACATGAGTTCATCTATGTCTTCCGAGTCAAATACTTCGCCTCTGGTTGAGGGTGAAGTTTCCCCAATTGGGGGATCCCTTCGTTTCTTCTTGTTCCTTCGCGGGAGGCGCGGCGTTGGGGAGGCGGAACCATCCTCCTCCGGTCATCTTCGACCGACTCAGATTCTTCCGAGTCCGATTCGTCTAGGTCCGGTTCTCCCCCTCCTAGAGTGTCCAAACCCGCCGCCCGTAAACAACGCCTTAGGGTTCCTAAAGACCCTATTCCCGATATAACCCTTCCCGGGTATACAGGTTAAAGGGGAGGTTGGAACCTTTTTTTCGACTACCGGACTCGATTCTATTGTTGGACTTCGGTCCCATATCAATATCTCAGCCTCGGGGGACGAGTCCGAGTTTATTTGCTCTCCGTGCACGAGCACCGAGTGTGTCTTCCTAAGGGCTCGCGCCCTTCCGAGCCTCCCTTTACATACATGTATAAAACACTTTTTGACAAACTGCATGTGTCTCTTCCCTTTATCGAGTTTGAGTGCGATGTTCGAGAACCATGAACGTCGCACCTACTCGACTTCACCCTAACAAATTTGGGCTTTTATGAAAGCCTTTCAGATTCTATGTAAATACATAAAGATAGAGCCTACCACTCCGAAGTTTTTGTATTTTTATCAAACCAGATTTGGCGAGAAAAAGGGATGGGTATCCCTTAATGGGTTGAACCAGAAGAGGTCTTCTTAGTTTATTCGCCTCGTCTTATAAAGACTTCAAGGTTGGCTTCTTCCGTGTTCGCCCTTCGAGTTCTCATACTTCCCACTTTTTTGACGAGAATAAACATGCCAAGTTTCCTTTATATCGGCAATCCTCTCCCACAAAATTCGTCGGCCGAGTATCGTTCCCCGCGGCCGAGGATAGGCGGGATATAGATGTACTAGAGGGTCTTCCTCGGCCCCTCCATTGTGCACGCCTTATGAAACTCCCCTTCTCCTCCACCCCAAGGTCCGATCTTAAAAGTAAGTGCTCGGCTTTTTAGTTTCTTAAGTATTTTACCTCTTGTGTTGTTATACTAACAACTCTTTCTTTTGATGATCATCATGGGAAAGTTCGACTTTTCAAAGCTTGTCAAGGCTGGTGTTGGTAAAGAGGGTCAGGGTCCCTCTTCAGCCGAGAAGAAGCAGAAAAGACCTCCTCCCACCAAGGTTTCTGCGAAAGGGGCTTCGTCATCTGCCCCTCAAAAAAGTTAGAGGGCCGAGTTTGAAGTGGTGGCCGAAGATTCTCCCCTTCCTGGCCCAAGCTCCCCTCGCCCCACTACTCAAGGGACGCAAATCGTGGGGCGAGAACAGCCACTTTCTACCCCTCTCGAGCCGAAATGGTACAACACCACCCTGAAGGCGGGGACTTCATCTCTCTGGGGTGAAGACTTCAACCCCTCCTCCTCTTTCGACTCGACCCTATTAAAAGCCGCTGATCTTCGGCTTATCAAGCAGCAGGGGGCCCGATCCAGCATGGAGGCCCTCTCGGTCCTCTCGCCTTCGTCTTTGCGGCTTTGGCTCGTTTACGTAGTCGAGAGGTGACGGAGACCGAGAGGAAGTCTCGGCAATTGGAGTCCGAGTTTGTTGCTATTGAGAGGTTGAAGGGGGATCTTTCCCGGATTGCCTCCGAGAATGAACGCTTGACTACCACCATCGCCGATATCCAACACTCTAACGGGCCGAGCTAGATTCTCGGGCGAAATTGGCCGAGGAAAGCAGAGCTCGAGTGGAAGAAGACAAGGCTCGTCAAGAGAAAAGGTCAAAGAGGCTCAGGCTGAGATTGATCGGCTCAAGGTTGCCTTGGAGGCTGAGATTCAGGCCAAGATACTGCTTGAGGAGGACGTACAGGAGGCCACCCTTTGCATTGTCATCGAGCACCGGAAAGGTTTTGACAAAGGCATTGCCCAAGCTGAGGTTCTGGTCCCCGGCATCGACCTTTCGGGGGCCGATGTGAATATGGAGGTGGTAAATGGGGAACTTGTTCCCATCATTCCCGAGGGGGAGGAAGAGGTGGACGTAGTGGGGGGCTCTCCGGACGATCATGTAGAGGCCGAGGAAAGCCACAGGGGGGAGTAGCTGTTAATAGTTTTTTGTTCCTCCTTTGTACTGGGCTCATGCCCTTGTAACCCGATTACTTGAATGAATATTATTATCATTTTGCTGATTCTTTGTTATGTTCGGCTTGTCCATCGAATGTTCAGCTAAGGCCGAAATACTCCACCGTCCAAAATGGACGGTGGTCATTATACGAAAAGCACGTGTATTTCATTTTGCGTTGTCATGCATTAAATGCTTTTGGGAACCGTAATGGGTTCACGCAATCGCTGCCTTTCGCTTGGTTTTGAGGTTTGTTTTCCCAACAAATTCTCACACATTCTACTTCTTTTCGTGCCTATAAATAGGGCCCTTCCCACTTGTTCATTCCTCATCCTTTTCTATCAGTCAAGTTCGCTTCTTACTTCTCTTCCACCCGAGTAATTCTATGCTAACAACAGGGGTTTACGTTCCCCTCTCCCAGTTGACATCCTTTTTTGGGTTTCACATCCGCCAAAAAGGATGTAAGTGGGAGACGGGATCCAGAATTCCTTGATCCTTCAAGAAGGATGTCAACTGGGAGAATAATAATCTTCGGGAGTCGAGAAAGGGGTAGCGGCCGTCTACTCCCGAGTTGGCCGAGCACCTCATCGTCCAGCTTTCTCAGGGGGGGAGTGTGAACTACAGCCTCCCTTGAGAGAGCGTGATGGCGTTGAATCGGGGGGACTGGGGGCCGAATGGCCCTTATTTTCAATTTCGGCTTTCAACCTCAGCGCTGCACTCAGTCCCGTGAATGTACTTTTCAAGAGTCAAACCTAGCTTTATTTTTGCTCATTGTACTCGGTTTCCTTGAATGTATCACTCGACTTTATTTTTGCCTTATTGTACTCGGTTTCCTTAATAAAACAATGGCTCATACTTGGCCTTTACGAATTTTGTTTTTTGCGCACATTCAGCTTTACTATTTTCGTAGCCTGAACTCAACGTAAATAACTATAAAGTAGCTCGGATTCGGCTAGTTAGATCGTACCTGACCTTTATACTTAACTTTACGGCTCATACTTGGCCATGAAGCTCTGAATTGGCCTTTGGAATTGAACGGCTCGGACTCGGCCGCTGGGCTCAAACTTGGCCCCTCTGACTAGCTGGAACTCGGCTAACGGCTCGTACTCGGCCGCCGGGCTCACACTTGGCCCCTCTGACAACGGCTCGCACTCGGCCGCCGGGCTCATACTTGGCCCCTCTGACAACGGCTCGTACTCGGCCGCCGGGCTCATACTTGGCCCCTCTGACAACGGCTCAGACTCGGGCCACCGGCCTCATCTTGGCCCTCTCGACAACGGCTCGCACTTTTCGGCTCGGGCTCATACTTAGCCCCTTCGACAAGCGGCTCGTACTCGGCCGCGGGCTCATACTTGGCCCCTCGACAACGGCTCGTACTCGGCCGCCGGGCTCATACTTGGCCCCTCGACAACGGCTCGCACTCGGCCGCGGGCTCATATTGCCCCTCGACAACGGCTCGTACTCGGCCAAGGGCTCATACTTGGCCCCTCGACAACGGCTCGCACTTCGGCCGCCGGGCTCATACTTGGCCCCTCGACAACGGCTCGCACTTCGGCCGTCGGGCTCATACTTGCCCCTCGACAACGGCTCGCACTCGGCCGCCGGGCTCATATCTTGGCCCCTCGACAACGGCTCGCACTTCGGCCGCCGCGCTCATACTTGGCCCCCTCGACAACGGCTCGTACTCGGCCGCCAGGGCTCATACTTGGCCCCTCGACAACGGCTCGCACTTCGGCGCCGGGCTCATACTTGGCCCCTTTGACAATGGCTCGTACTCGGCCATTAAAATAGGATATCTGCAAAATAAAGACTTCGGCAAGGCAAGGAAAAATAAAACCATATTTATAATAAATTCTGTTTTTTATTGAATGGAGTCCGCGGTGTGCCTCGTTAAAACCTCCCCGGTCAAAACCCATTTTGGGAAAAAATACCGAGGTAGGAAAAAGAGTACAGCACCCGACTATATACATCAGCTGTAATAAAACATCAAATGAGAGGCATTCCAAGTCCTCGGGATAGGAATTCCCGACAATTCTTCTAACCTATAGGCCCCGTTCCCCAGGTTTTCAACCACTCGGAATGGTCCTCCCCAATTTGCCGCTAACTTGCCTTCCGTGCGGTCCTTCCTTGCTTCCCCTTTTATTCTCAAGCACTAAGTCCCCATGAGAGAAAATTCCTCGGCCTTACTCTTGAATTATACCTTCTAGTGGCTCTCTGTTTTGAGGCTTCTTCTTCTCGATTCTCGCTTCCTCCCTAACCTCTTCTACCAAGTCAAGCTCGACCCTCATATTGCTCCCATTGTCGTTTGGCTCGTGTTGCACACGTCGGAAAGACGGTTCCCCAACCTCTTTGGGATCATGGCGTCGGTTCAGCGTCGTCGGCTGAAGGGTGTTTCTTGAGTCGTAGATTTAGGCTGACAGTGATAGGCCCAGAGAATACTCGGTAACTCCTCTGCCCAGGCTCCTTTAGATCTTCCTACTCTTTTCTTCAGTTCCCCGAGGATGATCTTGTTAGCTGCTTCGGCCTGCCCATTGGTTTGGGGGTGCTCAACGGATGTAACCTGGTGCTTGATACCGAGGTTGTCATAGAATTCCCGTAGCTTCTTATCCACAAATTGTCTTCCGTTGTCAGTAACGATTGCGAAGGGAATTCCGTGCCTACAAATAAGGCTTTTCCACACAAATCTCTGCACCTTCTCGGCAGTAATCTTGGCCAAAGGCTCTGCTTCGATCCATTTGGTGAAGTAGTCTACGGCTACCAGTAGGAATTTGACTTGGCCTTTGGCTACTGGGAAAGGCCCCAGTATGTCCATTCCCCACATTGCAAACGGCCACGGCGAGTTTAATGTGTGAAGCTCTTCAGGGGGGGTATGATTTACATTGGAACATCTCTGGCACTCATCACACCGCTTCGTCCACTCCATGCAATCAGCTCTAAGGGTAGGCCAATAATACCCTGCTCGGACTATCTTGGAGGCCATTGATCTGCCACCACTGTGAAAACCACAGATTCCTCGGTGAACCTCTTCCATGACATACTTAGATTGTGCCTTGGTCAAACATTTTAGCAAAGGCGCCGAGAATCCCCGCTTATACAGCTCCCCGGCGATTATGGTGAAATGACTCGCCCTTAGCCTGACTTTCCTTGCCTCAGCCTGATCCGAGGGTAGAGCTTCTGAGGATAAGTACTCCCAGATAGGTGTCATCCACTCTCGGTCAACCAACTCATTGGCCATCACCTCTTCTGTCCCAATGCTTGGTTCATTGAGGGTTTCTTGAATAACCGTTCTGTGGTGTCCCGGCTTCTTTGTCTTTGGCAAGCTTAGACAAAGAAATCAGCCCGAGTGTTTTCTTCTCGGGAATGTGCTCAATGGTGAACTTTTCAAAGCCGGAGATTAGCTGGTTAACCTTACACAAATATCCTGGTGAGTTGAGGTTCCTTCGTCTCGATAGCCCCCGGATATTTGTCCAGGTGACTAGTTGTGAATCACTTGGCACGCACTGACCTTCGCCCCCATTTCATTCGCCACCTTAGTCCCGCTTATCGGAGCTTCATACTCGGCCTGATTGTTCGAGGTTTTGAACTCGAATTTCAACGATTGTTCCAATATCAAATCTCCTGGTCCTTCCAGAATCACCCCCGCTCCATCGCCGATATTTGAGGATCCATCCACGTATAGATTCCACCATGTATCCTCGGCCTCTCGGTTGTGGATGGAGCTCGGCTATGAAGTCGACAGGCATTGTGATTTCAGGGGTCCTCTCATCTCGTATTTCAAGCCAAACTCGGACAACTCTCATCGACCAAGCAATCATACGCCCGCCAATTCGGGTTTTTTGAGTATCTGTTTGATGGGGTGATCCGTCTTGACAACCACTTGGTGACTCGAAGTACGGGCACAACCGCCGAGCTGCGTCACCAAGGCTAAGACCAGCTTCTCAATAACTTGATACCGAAGTTTCGGCATCATGGAGCACCCTGGCGATGAAGTATCACCTGGCATTTGGGCTTTCTCTACCTCCTGCGCACGATGATGCGCTAATGGCATTCTCGGAGGCCGATCTGACTGATACAATTCTTTCCCGAGATGGGCCTTGTTAATATCGACGGGGAGGACAGAAAGTCCTTGAAGTCGACAAAAGCCTTTTCGCAGTCCTCGGTCCATTTGAAGGTTTGGGGCTTCTTCAAGAACTTGAAGAAAGGCCGAGCTTTCTCTGCTGGATTTGGGTAGGAACCGAGATAATGACGCCACCGCCCCGCCAATCTTTGTACTTCTTTAACGTTCTGCGGGCTTCTCATCTCAATTACGGCCCGGCACTTATCGGGATTGGCTTCAATTCCCGGTGGGTAAGCATAAAGCCGAGGAATTTACCCCCATGGACACCGAAAACACACTTTTCCGGATTGAGCCTCATGTTGAACCTTCTCAATTTGCTGAAATATTTCTTCCAGATCTAAAGGGTGGCGGTAGGGGTCATCGATTTCACTACCATGTCATCCACATATACTTCCATGGTCCCGCCAATTTGCTTCTCAAATACTCGGTCCATAAGTCTCGTACGTAGCTCCCGCATTCTTCAGCCCCAAACGGCATTACTCAGAGCAGATAATTTGACCCTTCGGTAATGAAGGCTGTTTTCTCCTCATCCGGGGTACATTCTAATTTGGTTGTACCCGAGTACGCATCCAAGAAGCTTAAAATTCTATATCCGGAAGCCCGTCAACCAGCCTGTCAATGCTCGGCAAGGGATAAGAGTCTTTTGGGCATGCTTTGTTCGGATCCGTATAATCGGTGCACATGCGCCACTTGCCGTTTGCTTTCTTGGCGAGAACGACGTTGGCCAACCATGTGGTGTATTCTACTTCTCGGATAAAGTTGGCCTTGACCAACTTCGCCGTCTCCTCTTCGACTACTTTTCTCCTCTCTTCACCTAATCTCCTCTTTCTTCGGGCCATGGCAAGCCTCGGGACAGATTGCCAATTTATGGCATAAAAAGTTGGGATCAATTCCGGCATGTCAGATGTGGTCCATGCAAATAGATCGGCATTTCTGCGTGAGTACTTGTTTTATTTCTTCTTTCGAGTAGGTTCAAGGTGACCACCGAGCTTGGTACACTGTTCAGCTGCTGCGCCGAGTTGGAACTTCTCTAGCTCCTCAATAGGTTGCGGACGTTGTTCCTGCACGTCCATCCTGGGATCCAGCTCAACGGAGTTTCATGAACTCACCGCCTTGTCCTTCCCCCCTGTCTAGGGTTTCTCTTTGGTGCGGGTTTAAGTTTGCTCACCCTCAAACTATCAGGCGTAGCTTTGTCTCGCCATCCTCGATCTGCTCGGACAGCCACTATATATCCCGAGCTGGAGGTGAACATCATCGTGAGGTGTGGGGTAGATACCACTGCACCAAACTCGTTCAAGGACGGCCTTCCGATCAGGATATTATACGATGTAACTGCGTTTACCAACACATACCTGACCATGATGGTTTTAGAAGCTCTGCCATCGCCAAAAGTGGTCAAGAGGTCAATATATCCCCGAGTATCAACCTGCTCCCCTGCGAAACCAACGAGTTTACTGTCATACGGCTGAATTGATTTCTCCGGGATCCCTAGCTTCTGAAAGGTTGAGTAGTACAATATATCCGCGGAGCTCCCCTGATCTACGAGGGTTCTTTTGACCGAGAAGTTGGCCAACTGTACGGTGATCACCATGAGGTCATCCTGGTTGGGATCTACTCCCACGAAATCATCATCAGAAAAGATAATAGGGGGGGAACTCCGGGGAGGCTTGCCAGATACCGAGTTAACTGCCCGGATGACCCGCAGATGTCTTCTCCGAGCTGAACTTGTGGTGCCTCCCCCCGCGAACCCTCCTGAGATGGTGTTTATCACCCCCCGAATGACATTATCCTCTTCCCGTCTTTCATTTTGCCTTTCTCTGGTCTCTACTCTCTCCTCATTTCTTCGATCGCCGCCCCTCCTCGGGCTTCGGTCACCCTCTCTTCTTCTGTTTCCCCCACGCCTCTCACTGTTGTTGTTGTTTCTTCGGACAAAGTTCTTGAGGTGACCCACTTTGAACCAGTTCTTCAATTTTATCCCGTAGGACCCAGCATTCCTCGGTGGTATGGCCATAGTTGCGGTGAAACCGACAATGCTTCCGGCGATCCGCATTTTGGGGTGCGGCCACCCTTTGGGAGCTGCAGAAGCCCGCGCTACGTACGCTTCTTCGAACACCCGAGCCCTATTTGTGTTGAGGGGAGTATAATGATCATACTTCGTCCCCCTCTGGAAATGCTCTACTGGGCCTCTCAATCTCGACTTATCACCCCCCGCCCTCCTCTTGTCTCCGCCTTCGCCGGTCAGCCTCATCGGTCCGATCCCTTTTCTTGGACTCCTCTACCTCCTCCATATTGATGTAACCTGCAGCTTTTCTTCTCGGTTCGTCCATATCGGCGGCGGTTTGCGAGCTAAGTACCTAGCAAAAGGGCCAGGTCTCAACCCGGTCGAGGATGGTGTGTAGTGCAACATCGGACCTTGAGGTTGGGGATGAGTACCGCCTCCTTGCTGAATCGGCCATGAAGTTGCGCAGGATTCATTCTTCTCCGCCTGAAGTTCACCGGGGAGGCCGAGGTTTTCTGGTGGGCTCGGCTCGTGGCAAACCGAGCACTTGAACCTAGCCGCGAATGTGTCAAAAGAGTCCACCGAAGGGGGTAGCTGGGTGTACCAAGTCAACGCTGCCTCCTTCAGGTGTGGTTGGGAAAACTTTGCACGGGACAGCATCGTCATCCGTAAAAAAGGTACATCTGCGTGGTGAAGGCGTCCAAGTGGCGCTCGGGTCCGAGGTGCCATCATATTTGTCAATGTTGATGGGCATGTAGCTGGGCGTGGCAAGGGGACCCCCATGATATCATTCGTGAAAGGATGCCTCGGCTTCCCAGCAGCTGGCTCTGTCATTAAGTCGCGTTCGTTTGGAGTGAAGATTCTCGGGGCTGCTTAGGGAATCCCTCTTCCTCTGCTTTCGGTTGTTGTGGTGGGAAGCCGGAGGCGAGGACCTCCTTCCCGATATAAGTTTTGGACCCCTCAACCTCGGGAGGTCGGCGCTCTCTTTCATGTGAGGAGGAGACCGACCTCTCCCTACTCGGCCCTCTCTCCCGATCGGTCATTCTGCCGGCGGATTTCTTCATTCTCCCTTCTTAGCGCTGCGACCTGTGAGAAGCTCCTGAATCACTGGGTTGTCGGGTCATTCCTGCTGGGCCTACGGATTGTTCTCCATTATCTCCGTTAACTCCGTGGTTGGCATTCCTTGGCTCCTCCCTCCCTGCAATTTCCGCTTCTCGTCCTCACCATTTTTGTGTGGTATGGGAAAATGTTTGCTTCGATTCCCACAGACGGCGCCAAATGTTCCAGCCAAATATCTCGGGTATGAAATACTCGGCGAACGAGGATTAGTGGGGTGTTTTTGGATTGTGCTTGATGAGAATGTGGATTCTGCTCCTACGTATCCAAAAGGGAATCAAAGCAAACGTAGTTCTAGAATGAGGGGTAAGTCCCCTATTTATAGTTGTTCTCTCGAGGATCGGAGCTCCGAAATAAGCGGAGGAATATTAGGATCAGATCGCGATCATGGGGAGAGATATCCGGAGCCTGATTGCCCGGAGTGGCATTATGGCCAGCGAGATATTCGGCCCAGTTAGCTGCGGATGGATAGCTTGGGGCCGAGTAGTTATTCTCGGGTGTCAGGTGTGCTGACATGTCCTCGGCTTCGGAGGAGTTTGGGTCAAGGCCCATTCGCGGGGGTAAGCTCGGTTGGTCCGATGTATAGACGAGTTCTCGGTCTTACATTCTCGGCCAGTACAATAAAGTTTTCCAATTAGAAATAATGATATAGATTACTCTTTTAAGAAAGTTCGGACAAGAATGAAGCATTTTTAATTCTCCAATTTCTGGTTGGACATAACATGCACAAAGAAAAACCATTGTGAAGAAGACTACACATAAGCGGTTGAATCCACCTTTTTATGCATCCTCTCGACTCTAAGCAAGTTTTGATAGGGGTGTTCACGTATTATATTGGATCGGTTTTGAGTAAAAAAAATCATTTGATTTGATGATGGAAATAAAGTGCAGTTTGGATTGGATCGATTTGCTTCAATAAAAAAAACTCAATCCAATCTAATGCAATTTGGATTGGATTGTATGATTCGATTTTTATCATACTTTATTTTTTTTATGTCAAGTGTTATTTCTACTAAGTTAATAATGAACAAAAGATAATCTTTGTTAAAGGGAGTTAGTTTAGGGTGACTAACACCTATATTTCAACCTCTCTATACTAGAAAAGTAGAACCTTCATGAAAGACAACAATTATTTGTTTCTTATTAACCATTACTTGATTTGATGATGAGTGAGAAAAATTCTAGAGAATTCTTGACCAATTTTGAGAGTTTGGGAAAAAATAATTATTGATATTTTTAACACGTTCTTTTATATTAAATATTCTTTTATTCTTTTATGTTAATTCTATCACTTATCCTATTTTTTCATTGAATCAATTACAACTAAATTGTACTTATATTTATTTTCAAAATTACTTAAATGATTTCCTATTTTTCATGCTTACGTAATCAAGTATATATATGATATACATCAAAACTTTTAGAAAAATATAACTTCAAGATATTAACATTTATTTTAAATAATCGCATATATATCATTCCAACAAAAATATTAAAAAGAATGTGTGTGTTCATTCATAAAAGTATACAAAATAGTCCTTAATGAGTAATATTGTAATTTCAAAAATAATAATATATGTATATAGTAGCTCTATTTGGATTGGATTTCACTACGGGGATCCAAAATCAGATCCAATCAAATGAAAAAAAACTAGTTTTTCGATTTTCGGTTTGTTCGACTTTTCGTTTCGATTTTTAAGGTTTGAATTGGTTTGGGACGGTTGATAAACACACCTAGGTCTTGATGCATTGTGTTTTGAGATTAAGAATTTTAAACCAAAATTCACTCCACTATCATTCTATATAAAATTTATATTTCCTTTATAAAATTAATTAAATCATCTTTTTTCTTATTTGCTTTTGGTGTCTAAAATCATAAATGGCCAAAAAAGAGAGAGACAATCACAGGTAAAGCAACATAGAAATGGCAATTTGTACTGGCCGAAGAGTGAAACCCGGCCACCGAGCTTAATTAAATCCTGATATTATCTGAAATAACCTTATCTGGTTAAAAGAGATAATATCCCTTAAATTAAGGAATCACATCTCAAAAGAGATTTAAGAGATAAAAGGAGATAAATAAGATCTCTAAAAGATATGGGAATCCTGTTATAAAAGGAAGAATACCCATGATAGAAAAACACTTTTCACTAAATCCCGGTAACTCTCCCTTAAGCGTATTAGAGGAACTAGCTCGACCAAGAGATTATCAGAAAGTCCTTGCTCGCTGGTATCCATCGGATACAAGATTAGGGGATCGAGATCACCGTACCACCAAGGGTTGAACCTAGAACTACGTCTGGCTTTGATTCCCATTGGGATACGTAGGACCGGAATATTACATTCTGTCAAGCCAAAGTCTAAAACAACCCCCATTGTTCACTCTTGGTTTAACGTTCTACGGCGAGATTCCGGTAAGTCGAATCTCGGCAGGAACATTTGGCGCCCACCGTGGGGCCGAGGCAAACTTTCCCCGGCCGCACATCAATCGACATCTATCAAACGCTTGATTAGATGAGCTATCAAAACTATGACACAGTAATGAGTTAGCATCCCCACTCCAATCACAGCATATTCCTCTCCAAAAACCCCAACCCTCCCCCTTTCCACCGATGACGGACTCCCTCTTGGCGGGTGACCCGGTTACACCTCCTTCGCCGTCATCGGCGACACCATCTTCTTCCTCCGCCGTCGCTCCTATCGGTTCGTCCGTCATCTCGCTGGTGAACAGGCTCCAGGACATCTTCTCCCGCATGGGAAGCCAGTCCACCATCGACCTCCCGCAGGTGGCGGTGGTTGGAAGCCAGAGCAGCGGCAAGTCCAGCGTCCGTGAATCCCTCGTCGGCCGTGACTTCCTCCCTCGCGGCAGTGACACCTGCGACAGGCGCCCGCTCGTGCTACAGCTCGTCCAGACCAGGCGCAACCCCGACGGCTCTGACGAGGAATTCGGGGAGTTCCTCCACTTGCCTGGCCGCAGGTTCCATGATTTCTCCACAATTCGGAGATAAATTCAGGCTGAGACTGATAGGGAAGTGGGAGGGAACAAAGGTGTCTCCGACAAGCAGCTCCGGCTGAAACTATTTTCGCCTAATGTTCTTGATATCATGCTTGTGGATCACCCAGGCATAACAAAGGTTCCTTTTGGTGATCAGCCATCTGATATTCAAGCCCTGATTAGAACAATGATCATGTCATATATCAAAACTCCTACCTGCCTCATTCTAGCTGTCACACCAGCAAATTCAGATTTGGCCAATTCAGATGCTCTTCAGATGGCGAGAACTGCTGATCCTGATGGTAATAGAGAGATAGGTGTAATCACAAAGTTGGATATCATTGACAGAGGCACTGATGAGCGGAATCTTTTGCTAGGAAAAGTAGTTCCCCTCCGACTTGGTTATGTGGGTATTGTAAATCGTAGTCAGGAGGATATTCTAGTGAACCGGAGTATAAAGGACGCTCTTGTTGCTGAAGAGAAGTTTTTCTGCAGTCATCCAATATACAGTGGTCTAGCAGATAGATGTGGTATTCCACAATTGGCAAAGAAGTTGAACCAGATTCTTGCACAGCATATCAAGGCTGTGCTACCAGGGTTGAGAGCATGTATAAACACTTCACTAGTCGCTCTTGCGAAAGAACATGGAAGCTATGGAGAAATCACAGAGTCCAAGGCTGCTCAGGGTGCTCTACTCCTGAATATTCTCTCAAAATACTGTGACGCATTCTGCTCCATGTTAGAGGGAAAGAATCAGGAGGTCTCTACATCTGAGCTATCTGAGCTCGGCCAGCACAGCTCGGTCTAGGAGAGCTCGACCATATGGGCTTTAGGGAATGCCTAAATCAGAGGCCGCGAAATGCTCTGGTGATATTATTCTCTAAATCTAGTTTAAATCTAATATGATTTGATATGTTTTGCTCCACGCCTTTAATGTTGTGTTATGTAGCATCACATCATATTATTTATATATTTGAGCAAAGTGATGTTCGGATGATACCACTCCCAGAGTCACAAAATTTGCAACTACAAAGTGGTTGAGCTCCGGCTCCCTTGAAAATAACAGGTCGAAGCCCCATGCTTCCCTTTCCAAAGGTCGATCCAAAACCTCTCAAAATTTTACTAAGAGGAAAACGAGTCGAAGCTCCTCAAATTAAAACCATGGAGGCCGAGTCAGACTCCCTCTATAAAAATCATAGAGATCGAGCTCTCCCTTGGAAAATAAAATTCCATCAGCTCCAGCACTCAAACACCATACTAACTAACCTAAAGAGGCCGACCGAGCTAAAATCGACCGATCCAGGGTCGAAATGCCGAGCCTATAAAGGTAAACAGCTAAAGACCTAAAGAGGCTGACCGAGCTAAAGTCGACCGATTTGAGGTCGAAATGCCGAGCCTATAAAGGTAAACAACTAAAGACCTAAAGAGGCTGGCCGAGCTAAAGTCGACCGAGTTGAGGTCGAAATGCCGAGCCTATAAAGGTAAAAAACAGCTAAAGACCTAAAGAGGCTGACCGAGCTAAAGTCGACCGAGTTGAGGTCGAAATGCCGAGCCTATAAAGGTAAACAGCTAAAGAGGTGATCGAGCTAAAATCGACCGAGCTGCCGTTGAAACGCCGGACCTAAAGAGGCAAGTGCCTAAAAAGGTGACCGAGCTAAAATCGACCGAGCTGCCGTCGAAACGTCGGACCTAAAGAGGCAAGTGCCTAAAGAGGTGACCGAGCTAAAATCGATCGAGCTGCCGCCGAAACGCCGGACCTAAAGAGGCAAGTGCCTAAAGAGGTGACCAAGCTAAAAGCGACCGAGTTGCCGTCAAAACGCTGGACCTAAAGAGGCAAGTGCCTAAAGAGGTGACCGAGCTAAAAGCGACCGAGTTGCCGTCGAAACGCTGGACCTAAAGAGGCAAGTGCCTAAAGAGGTGACCGAGCTAAAATTGACCGAGCTGCCGTCGAAACGCCGGACCTAAAGAGGCAAGTGCCTAAAGAGGTGACCCAGCTAAAGTCGACCGAGTTGAGGTCGAAATGCCAAGTCTACAACGGTAAAAACACCTTAACACCTGAAAAGGTATTTCAAGACCTAAGATGGTAGGTAAGAACCTACAGATATTTCAAGTTCTGACTATTTCGACTAAATCGCGTAACACGCTGAAACTAAACAAGTACCAACTTAGGAAAATAGTTGCAAAAAGTAAGCCGCATGTAGGTCCATTAATAACAATGGACCAAGCTCAGAATACAAAAGAGTTCAAAATAAAAAGGGCATCACCCAAAAAACAACGTGTTTCCTAACCTACTAATACAAATTCATGAGTCAAGGTCATCCTCGGCATTTGGAGGGAGGGTAGCAGACTGGCCAGGTAGGCCCACTTCACCTTCACCTTCGTGTCCCTCCTCGACCGCTTTCCCCTCGCCCTCTTCCCCTTGAGATACAGCCTCCTCATCCTCCAGCTCGGATAATGGAACTAGGATTCCATCTCGGTTAAAATCCTTGTCCACGTCAGCACAGGAGAAGTCAGCATTCGGATTGAAATGCTGAAGCTGCTTCACGGCTCGGGAAAAGCCATTAACATGCTCCCTCATGATAGAAGCCTCGGCTTCAGCCAGATCAGAACGGAGCCTCAGATTCTCCTTCTTCTCGATTTCCAGCAACTTCCGCAACTCAAGACTGACTTCCTTCTCGGCTTGAAGCCCTTCCACGACCTTCTGAAGGTTGAGCCGGTCGGCTCTTTCCATTTCCAGCTCGGCCATAAGGGTGGTATTGCCTTTTTCCAGCTCTACCTTTTGGGCTTTCAATTGCCCAATTAGCCGAGCTTGCTCTTCACACTTTGCCATGGCTTTTCAAGCTCATCCCCGGCGCGCAAAGTTCGGGCAGCTTCCGCCTTCATACTTTTCATTATTAGAAAGCTTGTGGCTCGAAAAACAGGTAATGGAGGAGACTCAGAAGAGCATAAGCGACCGCAGCTTTCCTGCTCGCATCATGACCCAATTCTAGTAAAAGCCAAGCATATGCTGGCTTAATAACTTGAGAACCCACTAAAGGGCCAGAGTTAAAATTGTCTAGCTAAGAACAAAGGGCAGAAGCCCAGAAAGTCGAGGTCGAGCATTGCTCCCTCGCACTACGCACCGAAAAAAGTCGAGGTCGAGCAATGCTTCCTTTCTCGCACTAAAAATCCTAGGCCAAGAACAACACCTTCGCACCAAGATAATGTCCACGGCAGATCATGCATGTTAAATACCCAAGATTCGAAGGAAATCCTGGTAGTGTTCAACCAAATAAGCCGGAATCCCAAGTAAGGCTTGGCTCCACACAAAAATACGAGCCGTGCTCGGCCAAGTAAGTCGATAACCCAAGAAAGGCTTGGTTCTACAAAAAACAGATTTCCGAGCAATGCTCCCGCGATTCATAGTCCAAAGTCCTCGGCACCAAAACGCGTGTTAAGACATACGGGTTGACATTTAAGCTCTTTCGCTTATTTCAAGCTCGGAGCTTGGGGGGCTAATGGGGATAAAGGAAGGATATTCTCGGAAATTACAGAGAAAGGATATCCCTTAGCCTACATCTTGAAGAACTTGTATGAAAACTATTTTCTCATACAAATTGGAGAAGATATTAGGAAAGTTTATTCTGAGATACACCTTCAAGGTCGGGAAAAATAATGATATTCGAGGTCAAGTTTCAAAGTTAGTGGGAATTTCAAAATCCACCAAATGAAAGGGTTATGAGCTACTCAAAAAAAAAATGTTAAGAGCTCTCAAGAACTTCAAAGACTGAGCTACATTCGGAAAAAGGTGAGTCGAGTTCAAACTCTCAAGATAAGCATCTTGAAAGCATCAAAAATTAAAGGATGAAATACAAGCACCGAGGTAAATTCCTAATGACTGAGTTCTAACTTGACTCTTCAAAAGATTGGTTCGAGCCTGAATCACTGATAAGTCGAATCTCAGCTACCAGCTTCTAAACTTGTGTTAAACAAAGGTAAGATTGAAGTATCTTATGTTCAGAACATGTTATTGGCCGAGATGTGAACCTCAACCACTAAACTCGAGTACTTCCCGAGACGTATTAGCCGAAGTAAGAGGATCTATGCAAATTCAGTACTTTATCAACACTAAGGACAAGCTCAGCTTCTTTCATAAAACTCTTTCGCTTATTCTGAGCTCAAAGCTTGGGGAGCTTATATACTGATCGAGATGTTAAACTCGGCCACCGAGCCTACCAAACTAAAATATTGACGAAAAGTAAAGCTAGATCTCCAAACCCAAACAATCAAAGGGAAATGATTACTAGACTCGCCCACCGAGCCCGCTGAACTTAAGAATTGGTCGAAATGTGTAGCTCGGCAACTTGAAACGAGAAGCTCGGGCTCCTTACTCGGTTGAGATCCAGCTCCCGACTACTGGTTCGAGCTCAGGCTCCCTACTGGGTTGAGCTCCGGCTTCCAACTGCTCGGTTGAGCTCCGGCTCCCGACCACTCGGTTGAGCTCCGACTCCCTACCACTCGGTTGAGCTCCGGCTCTCAACTTATCGTTTGAGCACGCAACTACAGTGCAAGCCTCAGAAATGATGCCGTGAAGGCCACGTGTCACACAGAGTAACGTCCCTTTTCCATCTCGGGAACCGAGAAAGTATGGCCTCAGCACGAAACTCAGATGATCACCTCCACCTCGGTACCTTGAAGCGTCAAGCTCGACCAATCACCTCACCGAGCTGAAAGACCAAAAGATGAAACCAAGTTCCTAAGCTCGACTAACGTCATGAAAGCTTTTACGCTTTATTAGCTCAAAGCTTGGGGGGCTTGTGTACTGGCCGAAGAGTGAAACTCGGACACTGAGCTTAAATACCCGGCCCAGTCCGAAAGTTAAGGATAATAAGTTAAAGATCACCTAATTAAGATATGATATTTGATATTATCCTTAATTAAATCCTGATATTATCTGAAATAACCTTATCTGGTTAAAAGAGATAATATCCCTTAAATTAAGGAATCACATCTCAAAAGAGATTTAAGAGATAAAAGGAGATAAATAAGATCTCTAAAAGATATGGGAATCCTATTATAAAAGGAGGAATACCCATGATAGAAAAAAACTTTTCACTGAATCCCGGTAACTCTCCCTTAAGCGTATCAGAGGAACCAGCTCGACCAAGAGATTATCAGAAAGTCCTTGCTCGCTGGTATCCATCGGATCCAAGATTAGGGGATCGAGATCACCGTACCACCAAGGGTTGAACCTAGAACTACGTCTGGCTTTGATTCCCATTGGGATACGTAGGACCGGAATATTACATTCTGTCAAGCCAAAGTCTAAAACAACCCCCATTGTTCACTCTTGGTTTAACGTTCTACGGCGAGATTCCGGCAAGTCGAATCTCGGCAAAAAAGAGAGAGACATTCACAGGTAAAGCAACATAGAAATGGCAGTTCATTAATTTCATTTAGAAAACAATAACCACAAGTCCACAACGGGCAATTCTATAATACACCATCGTGAGAGTTGAGAACCAAGGAGTTTCCATCCTCTCTAGGACATAATTGGTATTTCATTAAAAAAAATAAAAAAAACAAATAAATAAAGAGCAAAAAAACATTCATTCTCTCTCATTCAAAATGGTTATCAGGTCCATCTTCTTCGTCGTCCCTCTTTTTCTCTCATCTTCCACCGCCGTCGTTCCTCTCCCTCCATCGCCGCCCCTCTCCCTTTACTCTTCGACACTAGATCTGAAGGTTAACACATATATGAAGCCTAACTATGAGTTATTCTCTTCTCTTCGCTTCTGCCGCCGTCGTTCCTCTCCTGCCACCACCGCAACCGCCCAAACCCTCTACTCTTCAACATCAGATTTGAAGGTCGACACAGATATGATGCCTAACTATAAGTTCTCTTCCTCCGCCGTCGTCGACTCCGATTTCGTCGTCATCCTCGCCGCCTACCTCTGCGCTCTCTGATGAGTGTGATTTCACCTCATTTTCCATGTACATTTCTGCATGCATTTGCATATAGTTAGGCCAATTTAGTGTTGATTTTGTATAGTTTTTCCTTTGGAACGGATGAGGTGGTTTCTGTGTGTTGTTTTGCAGAAATTGAAGGAAAACTGTGCATATTTGGCTATAATGAAGCTTGGATGAATTAGAGCCTTAAAAGTGAAGAAAATGAGCTAAACAGAGCCCATCACGGCCTAGCCGTGATGCCCATCACGGCCATGATCGGGTAAAACTGAAAAGGCAGAAAAGCTGAAAACAGAGTCTGTCACGGCCTAGCCGTGATGTACATCACGGCCGTGACCCAAAACCACCACAAGTCAGAGACCATCACGGCTTGGCCGTGATGGAGATCACGACCATGAAATGGAGGCTCGCGACGCGAGAATGAGCTCGCCACGCGAGAGACTGAAAAGTGCGAAAGTGCGAAAGCGAGAATCCGTCACGGCTTGGCGTGATGGACATCACGGCCGTGACGCGCGGCGTAACCTATAAATAATAAAGACAGCCAGACGAGAAAGAGGGGACTTTCTGCAGAGGCTTGGAAACCCTAAAGAGGGCTGATGGCTGGGGGAAGGCTGGGACCTTAAAGATGACATCTCTCTGCTCTTGGATTGGAAGGAGATTGAAGGATTCGTCATGAAGTTTTCTTTCTCTCTTCTCTCTTTCCCTTTTGTAGACATATTCATGTATAGCTAATTCCCCCATTGTTGGGTTTAGATGTAGCTTTTCTAAACTTGATTGTTAATTGATTTGATTTCAATACAAGTTTCTATTTCTTTATGAGTATGTGATTCTGTGTTTAATGCTTTCCTTGGCTTAGCTACCCATAGGAATGATATGTTGCTTTGATAGATGACTGAAAGGTTGGTGTTAAGGCATGCTCATGAATCATATACCAAGTAGTCCAGGAATCTAGACATAGGTGTTGGCTGCTTGCAATCTTATAAGTCTTGACTTAATGCAAAATCTCAGATTAATCCACCTAAGACATTAGGGTTTGATTTGTGGTTTTAGGCTCAATGCACCTAAGACATTAGGCTTGAGTACTTTAGAAAAGGCTTGATTGTCATAATTGAAGTAGTGCTTGTGTTGATTACCATTTCATTGCAATTAAGGGAGGATTAGTGTAGTCTAACCCTAACAATCTTAGCCACATCTCTGTTTGCCTTCCAAGTGTTCGATAAAATTCCCAAAAGACCAAAAATATTGTTTTGCTTTCTTTATTTTCTGTTTTAATCTCTCATACTTTATTTTAGTCTAAATAGTTGTTAAGTTTGTGAATTGGTAATTGACAACCAATCCCTGTGGATACGATAACCGGTCTTACCACCGTATTACTTGATTGCGATGAGGTGCACTTGCCTTTAATTCTAAAAATCACGCATCACTCTCATCTGCGTCTTTGACCTCATCGCCGTCACCCATACGCCTCTCCACCGCTTCTGTCTCTCCACCGCCCCCCAGCCTCCCGCTGTAGCCAACAAAGGTTTATGTTAACTGAAACGTTGTGAATTTTTTTCTTTCTTTTTTTAACCCTTCTCCAATTTTATTTCTTTATTTTCTTCTGCATGTGTTTTTCAGCTTCTTAATTTCATGAAGCCACAACCACCTAGCAGAGGAATGAAGAAGAATGAGATGGCGGCGGAATGTTGAATATTGTTGATGTCTGTTTAATGACATTTGAATCTTTGTTTACTATCTTGTTTTTTCAACCATGCATTTGATTATCTTTCTTCAAAACATGTTATTTGAATGTTCTGGATCAACTGTTGGTATCTATCATTTTGATTATTTGGTCATATGTGATGGTTCAAAGTGGTAGCCTAGTGAAGGGTGCGGCGACTGTAGAGATGGTTTTGTTATGGTCCGAGGTGGAGGTGCGACGGAGTTGGTGGCTGGTCTTCACCTTGGAGGGTGGCTGGTCTTTACAGTGGAGAAGACAAAAGGTGAAAAAAAATGAGAGAACATAGAGATATACCGATTGCAGAAAATGGGAGAGGCAGAGAAAAAAAATGGAAGATTGCCCATCTTACCCCTGTCTAATCTTAATCGTTCATTATAATTAATATTAAATCGATGGTCATTTCTCATGGTGGATTGAACCTACGAGTTTGTAGTGGAGTTTTTTAGACAACACCGTCCATAACAGCCCTTTGAGCCTTGAGAACCAAAAAGAGGAGTATTGTTTTTTTTCAGAAAGGAAAAAATAAAAAGGCCCAACATTGATGTTTCTAGAATTATGCGGGCCACAGCGTCAGCATCAGGGATTAGTATAAACAAGGCAACACCATTAGAGGCCCATTGGGTACTAGTATGACAACATGTCAGGAATCTTTGATCCAAGCTGGACAATTCTTTTCGGTAATGCATAAGAGGATTGATTTTCACATCCCTTCCCTTTTTTTTTTTTTCAAAATACCCTTCCACTCTTCATTATACCACACCACCCTCTTTTTTCGATAATTAAAATTCCATTAATATATATCTAACTTTAGCATCGTGTCAAACTCTCCCCACCTTCTAGGAAGGGAGAGTTTAAAGATGAAAAAGTCACAACTGACATTGAACCCTTCTTTGAGCTTGACAAGATTGAGATGTACCACTACCGACACCAATTTGAAGGTGCAAAAGAGGTTCATGTCCAGCACATTCACGAGCAAAAAAATTGGTCATGTCTCAAATTTGGATACCACTTTGAAGATAACAAGGGGTAGACTGTCCTCATTTGCATTGAGTCCCTTGAGCCTGTTTGCATTGATTGCCTCTCACCATTAGCATCGAGACCTTTGAGCTCATATGCTGCAAGAACAAGTGGTCATGTCTAAGATTAAGAACAATAAGGAGGATCTGCTTGTGGAATGATATTATTTAAACAAAGAACAATCTCTGTTTTTTTGGCATTTCCTTATTTCTTCTAGAGTAATTTTCATATACAGTTGTATATATTATTTTATATTTATACAATTTTTACTATTTAATTATAGAGTAATGATAGGTGAACACCTGGGTTTGACACCCAGATGGACACCTTGGTTAATCATGTGTAATTTTTTGGTTAATTCAGTTTATTATATGGTTAATGGGTTATATGAAGCTTATTTTCCATAATCATGTAAATATTTGGTTAATCACATGCAAATATCTAGTTAATTCAGTTTTTATATGATTAATGGTTCATCATGAATTAACCAAATATTTACATGTGATTTAACCATATAATGAACTGAATTAACCAAATATTTGTACCGATTAACCAAGGTGTCAACTTTGGGTGTGCATCTATCATTACATCCAACGAGGGAAGACCCTAATAAATTTACATCTCTTACACTCAATCTAGTCCATTCATTTGTACTAAATCCAACGAGTTAAATGTTTTCATTTAATTAACCATGTGACCTCCACTATGCCCTAGTCACGTCCTTTAACTTGGCTCCTTCATGAGGCACCTTTGTTGCCAATTTCCTGTCGACGACCTCAATGCTTTGGTATCTATAACCTCCTACGAGGTTCTCGCCAATCTCATCGAGGAATACCATCTCGTGGCGGTGTTGAAGATCAGGACCTTCCTCTTGCAGCCGAGATCTCTTGATAATAGTGATAATTCTCTGATTCGAGGTCAGAGAGCCTCCAGAAAGGTTAAGAGAAAAGAAGAGAATATTGTGATATATTTCATTCCCCAATCATTGGGGCATACAACGGTACATATAGGCTAAGGCGTAACAACTTGAGAATGACGTAGAGAATCTAATATTGTGCTAACAGATTTCTTAACAAACAACTTCTAGAAACCTGCTGAGTCACCAGCTAGTAAAAGCTATTAGTAATATATATGATCTGACCACTTCTTAGGATTGTTGCTAACTCTTCTGGGCCTAGTGTTGGTTGTTGCGTTTTGGGCCTGACATTCAGCAATAGGGTCTGGATTGTTGGGCCGGAGCATATCATCACCTTCCCCATTAAGATCAACCTTGTCCTCAAGGTTATAAATTGTGTGCAAGTCCTCCAAATTTTCCCAAGAAGTCTCATCAGGGGGAAGACCCTGCCACTGAACCAGAGCCAAACGTGTGGGAGTGCCATCAACCACCGAAGTCTTCCTTTCAAAAATAGCCAAAGGAGAGATCAAGGGGTTGTTATCCATGGATTGTGGTGGGATTTGGTCCACATTGGTAGGAGGTTGTCCATCGTGATGCTTCAGAAGGGAGCAATGAAAGACATTATGGATCTTGGAATAGGTTGGGAGGTCCAATTTGTATGCCACAGGACCACCCGGTCCAGGATTTGGTATGGCCCATAATACCTCTTTGAAAGTTTGTGGTATTTTGCCCCAGCTAATTAAGGAAGTCTGATGATAAGGCTGAAGCTTAACATATACTCAAGAGCCCACCTTGAATGTTACTTTGCGCCTATGCTTGTCTACCGAAGCTTTCATGCGGGCCTGTTCCTTAGTGAGGTTCTTCCTGAGGAGAGCCAGAATAGAGTCCCGTGACTGCAATACCGAATCACAGGCCCTAATTGGTGAGGAACCCGGTATGTAAGCTGGAATAACAGGAGGCGGCATCCAATAAATTACCTCAAACAGTGAGAATCCAGAAGAAGTGTGAACTGATGTATTATCGTGCCACTCTGCCCAGGGAAGGAACTTAAACCAAGTAGAAGGTTTGTTATGAGTGAACGCACGCAGATATTGATCAACAATTCAATTCATTACCTCGTTTTGATGGTCGGTCTGAGGTGATAGGCAGAGCTCATTCGAAGAAGGGTGCCACTGAATTTAAACAAATCGGACCAGAATCGGCTGATGAAGATAGTATCTCGATCCGATATGATGCTCTATGATATGCTCCAACCCAACAATCCTGACCCCATTGCTGAAAGTCAGGCCCAAAACGCAACAACCAATACTAGGCCCAGAAGAGTTAGCAACAATCCTAAGAAGTGGTTAGATTATATATATTACTCATAGCTTTTACTAGCTGGTGACTCAGCAGGTTTCTAGAAGTTGTTTGTTAGGAAATCTGTTATCATAATATTAGATTCTATATGTCATTCTCAGGTTGTTACGCCTTAGCCTATATGTACCGTTGTATGCCCCAATGATTGGGGAATGAAATATATCACAATATTCTCTTCTTTTATCTTAACCTTTCTGGAGGCCCTCTGACCTCGAATCAGAGAATTATCACTATTATCATTGGTGCTCCCGTTGGTGCTTACCTCCTGCTACCCTATGGCTCCTACCACTCGCACATATGTTGAATCCGACAAGCTTGAGGAATTGATGCTGTAGCTCTACGCCAAAATTGATGATGTCACCGTGAAAGTCGCTGCCCTCGAGGGCCGCTCTCCGACGGGGTCCCAATCTATTCCATGTTCGCCAAACAACAACTCCGATTCGACCCAGCGGCACTTCCTGAAACTAGACATTCCCCGTTTCGATGGTTCCGATCCGCAGGGTTGGATATTCAAGATCTCTCAATTCTCCGAGTGTCACAAGATGCCAAAGGAGGAACGCATCACCGTGGCGTCCTTCAACTTGGACGGCGCTGCCTTGTCCTAGTACCAGTGGATGTATTGTAACAGACAGATCGTGTCGTGGTACTAGTTTCTCTAGGCTCTGGAAACTTGCTTCACTTCGACGACATATGATGATCCTCGGGGTAAGTTGTTTAAACTCACTCAAACTTCGTCCGTTGCCGATTATCTTAGTGCTTTTGAATCTCTTGCTAACCGGATCGTTGATTTAAACCGCAACTCTTACCGAGCTGCTTTGTTTCGGGTCTCAAACCGGAAATCAGGCGTGAGGTGCTCGTGATTCAACCCTGTTCCCTATCACAAACCACGGGTCTAGCTCTCCTTCAAGAGGAGAAGCTACAAGACCTCTTGCGCCTCAGTCGCCCTCGCCCTTTTCCGCCGCCATGGAACCCCGCGTCGGTGTCGCGCACATTTACCCCTCCTGTGTGTTCTTCTCCAGAACCATTGAAATCTCTACCTCCAATACTCCTAGCACTAGCAAAACCTCGTATCCGGTAACTATCACCGGCTGAGCAAGATGAGCGCCGTGAGAAGGGACTTTGTTTTAACTGTGACCAGAAGTGGTCTCGTTCTCACAGGTGCAAAGGTCGCTTATTTGTGATGTTAGTGGAAGAAGATGATGAGCCTCCTCCTCTTATCATAGCCAAGCCCAACTTTGAATCCCCATTGAGGATCCGGGCGGTGGTCCTTCATCTCAGCCTCCTACAGGCAAAGCCCAATCTGCTCAGTTGAGTTTGAACGCCTTGTTTGGGGCCAAAGTATCAGAAACACTACGCGTGTTGGGCCATATCCTCCACCAGTCGGTCCAAATCTTGGTGGATGGGGGCAGCACCCATAACTTTGTTCAAGAGACGGTTTCAGTGGCTTTGGGCCTTAAGCGGAGCCAAACTTCTCTTTTAAAGGTTTTGGTTGACTGTGGGGAAGAGCTTAAATGTACCCAAGTTTGTTATGGGCACTAGTGGAAAATATACATTAGACGGTAAAGGTTTACGTCAGTTAACCAAAAGCTAGACGTTAAAAGGGAGGCGGTGGCAGTTTTGTAAATATCAGACTTCATTAATTCAATTTTAACGTCAGTTGTTTTAATGACTGACGTTAAAAGTGAAGTGACTCACTTTTAACGTCAGTTCAATAAAGAACTGACGTTAAAAGTGAGCATTTTAACGTCAGTTCGATAAAGAACTGACGTTAGAAGTAAGTCTCTTCACTTTTAACGTCAGTCCCTACATCAACAGACGTTAAAGGTTATTTTAATATTTTTTTTATCTAGTATACGATTCCTTCCGCATTGCCTTCCTCAAAGTTTCAGTTTCACATGAATTGCTTTGATGTTTTGTGTTTCTGTTTTGAAAACTAAAATATATGTGCGAAGTATAAGTTGAATCAATAACCCAAACCGGATCTCATTCATGAAGTGTATTACAGACTGATTGATACAGAAGATTGAAAGGGTTTAAAATCCTATAAAAAGTTACATTGAAAGGGTTTAAAATCCTAAACATTAAAGCTACATCCCATCAGAGAGTTTTATGAAATATGCCAAAGGGAAAACTATATATACTCCGAAGACCTCAGAAAACTGGGGGGCATGAGAGAGCTCAAGAGAGAGGCAAAAACAGGTGCACTAGATCTGTTTCAAGTAAAGGCAGTGGTTCCAGAGACTTCCAAGACGGTCACTTGCTGCCAAAGCTGAGGTTTTGGAACTGTGACCCCGAGCACTGATTAGCCCCGCAGAGTGATTCTCCGGAAGGTGATAAGGTGAGCAACTCACATAATGTAATTTACTCAAACTTATCACCCATGTAATGTAATTTACTCAAACTCAGAAGTTGTTTGACCATTAAGACAAAGACCTTTGAGTCTAGGAATAGGAAGAAAGAGTGATGAAGTTAATCTCCACGACAGAGCCATATTGTGAAGCAGAAAATTAAAAGGATGGAACGAAGCTATTTATAGGAGCAGTGGATGGAAGGAAGCTATTACTAAGCTAGCTATTCTGATTTTCTTGAAAACTTATCTATAAACTTAATGCTCATTAAGAGGATTGAGTTACAAGGTGCATGAGTAAGTAGCACAATAGTCAAAGGAATGAATGTTTTTGCAGATATCTATACACTTTTAACGTCAGTTGTTTAAAAAACCGGCGTTAAAAGTGTTTTTAAAATAAAAATATTTATTGTTAACGCCTCATTTTTAAAAAGCGGCGTTAAAAGTTTGATTTTTACTTGATTAAATAAATAGCTGACGTAAATAATCCTATATATTATAAACGTGCAGAATGAATATTGGAAATAATGTAATTAATATACGGGAACTTGGCAGTCATAAATTAAGTTGATGTTAAAAATGAGGTGGTGGCAGTTTGTAAATATTAAATCACTATTTGCGTCAGTTCTATAAATAACTGACGTAAATAATTATGAAACTCATTTCATTGCTTGTCATGTCCCTGTTGTCCCTCTTAACGCAGATCACTCCATATAGTACTGCAGTTTATTTCTAAACCTTTTTTTAATTTATACAAGTTTATTTTTAATTTTTATTAATTAGCTTGAATTAGTAAACAAATTCTTGAGCAAATTAAAATAAATAAACACTTAACATAAAACAAGTTATATGTATAATCAAATCGTATGACATTGAAGCGATTCATAAGTTAAAATTACATGATTAAAAAATAAAAAATTTCTGCAACATAGCCCTAAAATATAAAAAAGTTTCTGCATCAACATCATTTTCTTCTCAGTCCTGTCATCAGAAACTCCAATGGATGCATCACCTCCTCCCTCACTTGAATTCCATGATGCAAAGTAAATCCTCAGTCACTAGCAGCGAAAGCAAAGTGAAAGGGATCTTTGCATCTTTCTTCTTCAGTGGAATTCCTTGATGCATCATCTTGAATCCACAATCGCTTGCTTCCAAAGCAAAGTGAAAGGGATGACGGGGATGAAATAAAGTGAGAGAATCACATTACGTGATTCACCCAACCTTAATATCCATGTAATGTGATTTACTCAAACTCAGAAGTTGTTTGACCATTAAGACAAAGATCTTTGAGTCTAGGAATAGGAAGAAAGAGTGATGAAGTTAGTCTCCATGGCAGAGCCATATGTGAAGCAGAAAAATTAAAAGGATGGAAGGAAGCTATTTATAGGAGCAGTACAAGGTGAATAAGCTATTCTGATTTTCTTGAAAACTTATCTATAAACTTAATGCTCATTAAGAGGATTAGGTACAAGGTGAATGGGTAAGTAGCACAGTAGTCAAAGGAATGAATGTTTTTGCAGAAACTAATAAACTTTTAACGTCCGTTGTGTAATACAACTGACGTAAGAAGTTGTGAGTGTTTTTAACGTCAGTTTCTTAATACAACTGACGTTAAATATATGACCTTTAACGTCAGTTGTTACTAAAAACTGACGTAAGAAGTGTGAGTGTTTTTAACGTCAGTTTTTTAAGACAACTGACGTTAAATATATGACCTTTAACGTCAGGTTTTACTAACAACTGACGTAAAATGTTGTTTTATTTTAATTATAACGTTTACACCCGCGCGCCTTCTGCACTTCTTAGTACGTCTCTTTTCATCTCGCTCAACCCTCACTCTCAACCCTCACTCTCGCTCTCACTCTGCCCTAATTTGTGTGGTACACTCTCATCTCGCTCAACCCTCACTCTCAACACCTATTTGTGTGAGCAGGTAAATCTTGCATCCTACGTTACATGGAAGTTTATGATAGGAGGCTGAATTATTTTTTCTAATTTGAAGCTTGTTGGCTTAATAGTTGCAGGGATCTTGTTTTGATTATGTCAATGTGGTTTTCCCTTTTCTTGACAAGAAATCCTAACTGAAATTTTTGATGAAAATCAACAATGAATGCATTTTGTGGGAAATCATCAGAAACCTTTCAAACTGTGTTGTCTTTACCATATGCTTGCATTTACAACGTGGTACCATATTTGTGCTGCTTTTCTTTGTAACTATGCTTGTGTACCACCGTACGTGTAATAGGTGTTAGCTCTTCTTTCTTGAGTGGATAAATTTCTTTATTTTTTATTTAATACAGGTCAGATTTTCTTTTAACGGGGTATTGGTGCTAGCATTCTTGTGGATTTTGAAGGCTTTTCTTGAGGTATTATTTTTATTCATCTAAGCTTTGCATCATTAATGAATGCCATTTTACCTTCCCTTAATATGAACTCTCAAATTGTTTAGAGATAGCGTTAAATTTCAAACTTTCTAACATTCTAGCTCTAGGTGCTTGTACAGTTAGCAGGCATCACACTAGCAAATATAACTAGCAAATTGATATCAACTTTTCTTCGCCACCACCGTGAGGTACACTCTTAACCCCTAACTCTGTCTTTCCCGCTCATTCTTTGCAATAACTTGACATCTCTCTTTCCCCTTCCCGCGCACTAACTCTCCTTGTCCCTCTGCTCTCAGTAACCACATCGAACGTTGGCCACCACTCGAGCTTCCCCCCACCACCATGCGAGCGCCTATTTCTGGTGAGTCTTTAATTAGGGCATATTTTTTTATTTTTGGTTTTGAGTGCATGCATGTTGCTCTGCTGGTTTGAAACTGTAGTCTCAGTAGTTGAAACTTGAAACTGTGAATTTGAGTTGTTTGGAATGTCTCTATTTTTGGTTTTGAGTGTATGTTGAAACTGTAGTCTCAGTAGTTGTAACTTTAAACCGTGAGTTTGAGTTGTTTGGAATGTCTCTATTTTTGGTTTTGAGTGCATGTTGCTCTGCTGGTTGATCTGTCATGGCCGTGATGCTCATCACGGCTAGGCCGTGATCAGTTCTGCCTATGAGGGTTTGGTTCAGTTGGCACGTTACGGCCGTGATGGACATCACTGCCAGGCCGTGACCAGTGCTTGGCAATCTTCAAAAACTATAGTTTTCAATCTCCCGTATTGTCCTTATATTGGATATATGTTTTGTATATCTATAGGACCTATCTAGTTATTTTTATTTATACTTCTGTATTTATTTTGAGTTATAACCTATGTTAATAAATATATATTGTTTCTGAACAGGCATACATATGGATCAGTCGGATAGCCCACATGCACGGGAGGACACTGTGGGGGCTACGCAGGACCTGATCATGCCTACGCCTGATTCTAGTGTAAGTTTACATGTTATATACTATCTCTAGTCCTTCTTTTTAATGTAAGTTTATAATGTTACAACCCTCTATTTTATCATTTTTTTGTCCATACAGACATCACAGGCTCATAGGAAACGGGGTAGAGGAGCCACCTCGTTGAAGAAAATAGAGAAGGACAGGCAGAGCGGACAGAAGCTTGAGGTGTCCTTCGATGCTAATCTAAAAGCCCAGGGACCCCGTGCTAAAGAATTTAATAAGTGGGTGTTTCTACAAGTGAAGCAGCACGTAAGCATCAACTACAACCACTGGAATGACGTTCCACAGAACGTTAAGGATCAGATTTGGGAGGCTATCACGGTATTTTACCTTTACATTCGTTTGATTTACATTATTAGATAATTATCCGAGTTATAATCCATCCAGTTGTTATATATGTATCTAATGTGTAGGTAGCTTGGACTGTGCCAAATGACGAGGATCATCGTCATAAATGTATGAAAATGGCATCAAAGCATTGGAATGGGTTCAAGCATGATCTTACCAGGTACTATGTATCTGGGAAGAAGCGGCTTGATAAAATGTTCTCGGATTATCCCTGGATTGATCAGGATACTTGGGATATGTTTGCCAGGAGTCGACGGGATGGAGAATTTCAGGTTGGTTGATTAAGTTAATTTTGTATGCTTATTATAGATCATTTAACTGTATTTAATTATGTGTTTTTGTTTGAATAGGCTAAGGCAAATAAGGGTCGGAGAATCAGGCGAAGAACGTCCACCGCCACACCATGTCTTAGGGTGGGTACCGGACTCGGATCGAGCGAGATGATGGCGGATAGGTGAGGGCGAAGCGGGAAGAGCACTCTGCTAGGATTGAAAGAGGAGAGGTGCCCGAGGGCACACCATCAAGTCCTCCGTCGGACATCGACCGCGAGGATGTCTGGTTAGCCGGCCGCATGACAAAGACGGGATCTTTTAAAGTTGATGCCACTCGCGAAGTGACAGATAAGATTGTAAGTAAATAATTAACTTGATTTCAATTGATATTTGTATAGATATTTGCAACACTTTTCACTTGCACGTTTTTTCATTTGTTTTCATTGTAGATGGATCTTAAAGCAAAATCCTCCCAGGGCGCATTCGTCCCTTCTGGACGGCAGGACGTCTTGATGACTGCTCTAGGCAAGAAAGACCATCCTGGTCGGGTTCTCGGTGTTCCTGGGAACGTGACCATCAAACAATATTATGGCAAGTCTGCTTCACGAAAGCGGGTGGTCAATGAAGCATCAATTTTGGCTGACCTTACTCAGCACCTCATGTCCAACCCAGATATTACAACACATCTGATGCAAGGCTTACTATCCAACCCAGAATTCAAGCAGGCGCTTGCCAGAGAGCTTTCCTCCGTCGGTACATCCCAGGACACCATAGGGCTTGCCAACCCTTCACATGTGAGCACAAAAGAGAGTTTTAGTAGGGCACATGTGGAGGACGATGAGTTGGCAGTTATGGAGCGGGAGTTGGAAGTCCAGCGCCATGAGTTTGAGTTGGAAATGAAAAGGCGTGAGCTTGAGTTGGACTCCAAACGACGTGAGCTCAAAATGTTAGCAAAGGTATTTATTCATTATTAATGTCCAAATTAGTCAAATAATTACTTGTGTTTTTTTTAATTATCAACAACTTATCTATTTTATTTTTCCTAAACTGAAGGCCAAGTCGACGTCGGTGTCGCTGTCACCTATCACTCGTTTGTTCTCACTTGGTGAGGATTATGCGTTTGAGATTTTTGTATGTCCATTGGATCACGATGGATGGGTGGCACGCCCAGATCAACAGAGGATATTTTCCTTCGTTGGTGACTGTGAACACCTAATTTTGTCCGGGTATTTTATCATTTTAATTAATGTTTACAAAATAAAATAAAAAATAAAAAATAAAAAATACAGAAAAATAAAATTGTTCATGTTATTGGCCCCAATTTGTTTTTGTTACAAGTTTTTAGTCCATCATCCAGCCCATTACACCTTTGGCCCAACCGCTAATTAAAATAAAAACAAAAGGACAAAAATTAGTTAAAGTTGAAAAGCAAATAATAAATAAATAAAAATGAAAAATTGCCTTGCACCTTTTGTCATCCATGTACAGTGTCCTTAATTTCCTCTACCATGGTTTTTCCTTAAGTTCCTCTCTTTAACCAGCATACTCCCAAGCTCAATAAGAGTAGGACAGGGGGCTAGTTCACGTTTCAACTGGCAAAACACCCAAGAAAATCAGAATCCTCTTTTAGCTAATTTTCAGAACTTGGGGAAAAGGGTTATGCCTAGATCAGAGAAAAGAGGCACAAAAATGGGAATTGAAGGGACTAGAGCATGGTAGCCTCTGCAACACTCAAGCTTGCAAGGTCCCAATAACAATGAGCAGAGTTCATCTCCTTCTACAAATAGAGGACAGCAGCAACAAAGAGGGGGGAACACAATCTGAAAGGGGAGGAGGCGTACAAACAGGGGAGCAAAAAAGGATTTCTCTGTTTCTCCTTCTTCCTCCCTGCATCATCTCTTCTTCTCAGTCTCCAACAGAACCAACAACAAAAACACAACAATCAGAAAAAAATCAGAAACAAAAATATTTTTCTCTTTTCTTTTTCCCTCTTTCTTCCTCCCTGCTTCATTTTTCTCTCCTCGGATTCTTCTTCTTCATTCTGCCCTTCATTCTTTTCTTCCTGCTTCACCACCCAGAACCCATCTCATCTTCACCACCTAGAACCCATCTCATCTTCCTACCCAATACCCATCCCTTCTTCCTCCTTTAACCCTTCTTCCTCC
The DNA here is from genome assembly GCA_030762895.1 of Sophora flavescens. Classification (NCBI taxonomy): domain Eukaryota; kingdom Viridiplantae; phylum Streptophyta; class Magnoliopsida; order Fabales; family Fabaceae; genus Sophora; species Sophora flavescens. The sequence continues at coordinate 140,867,714 of CM061070.1, read as the reverse complement.
TTCACCGTAAACCCATCTGCAACAAGAAGAGGAAGGGACGGACAGAGAAGAAGCGTGCGGCGGTGGAGGGTGGCAACGGTTCCACCGCAAGCTCCATTGTAACACCAAGCCACAGCCGCCACATCCTCCCTCTTTCCCAGATCGGCGCCTCCCTGTCACGGGAGTTTCAGATCTACTCCTTGCTCTTGCGAACCACCGCTGATCGCCCAGAGCCGCCTCGCCGCTCGACCGTCGCGCTCCGGGGCCGCCCCGCCGCTCGCGCAGCCATGCTCAACCAGTCGTTTTCCCCTTCCCCTTCCCCTGCTCCCGCTATTGTGACTTGATTGTTATTTGGTATTGATAGGTTCAGTAATATCTTGCTCTCTTTTATCTATTTTTATGTATTAGATTTTTGTTAGGGTTAATGTTTTTTGGTCTGAAAGTGGTAACGTGGGCTTACTAGTGGGCTCAGCTTAAAGTTTGAGAAGGTAAAAACAAAAAATAAAAACAAAAAGGCTTTTCTGATCATGGATTTTTTTAGAATTGGGTCAAATTTGTGTTCTTGTCTCATCAAGAAAAAATACATCTTCAAATAATATAATTTCTTTTATAAAAATAAGACAAAATTTTATCCAATTTTACAAAAAAATTAAACTTCCTTGAATTCACGCAACAATCTACAATGTTGATGTATGATTTTTTCATCCTCAAATGTTGTACGAATTGTAAGGGTTCATCGTATAACTTTGCTATCTTTAACCCTGTGCAAGAGTGAATCCCCTTTAAAAATATTTTTTTTATACTTTTAATCAATTTTACCCAATTTCTTTTTTATAAAAAAACTGTTTTTACGCAACAATCTACGACGTTGATGTATGGACTTATTCATCCTCAAGTGTCGTGTGAATTGTAAGGGTTTATCGTATAGCTCTGCTATCTTGGACTCTGTGCAAAAGTGAATTTATTCCGAAGTAAAATCTTTTTTATAAATAAAATCAAAACAAAATCAAATCTTTTTATCAAAAATTAAAATCAATCAACAATTTCACCCAATTTCATTTTTATAAAAATCTTTTAAATTCACGCAACAATCTACGACGTTGATGTATGGACTTATTCATCCTCAAGTGTCGTACGAATTGTAAGGGTTTATCGTATAGCACTGCTATCTTGGACCCTATGCAAAAGTGAATTTATTCTGAAATAAAATCCTTTTAAAAAAAATAAAATCAAAACAAAATCAAATCTTTTATCAAAAATTAAAATCAACCAACCAATCAAATCTTTTCTAAAGAACTACGTGGTTTTGAGTTTCCCATCGCACCCGGGAATACGTAGGAGCAAGATAAATCATCTTGTCGGGCCAAAACTAATTTTTCCCTTTTTTGTATCTCCTTTTTATGTCAAAATAATTAATCAAAAATTAAACTTTCCTATTTTTAGGGATGCTCTATGGACACGGTGCCATGTTCAGTCCCTTAGATTTGAGGTTGCCCTGTGGACTCATGTGCCACGTTCAACCTCATTTAATTAATTTTCCTTTTTTTGCATCCCCTTTTTATGTTAAAATAATTAATCAAAATAATTAAACTTTTCTCTTTCCAGGGATGCTCTATGGACACGGTGCCATGTTTAATCCCTTAGATTTGAGGTTGCCCTGTGGACTCATGTAACATGTTCAACCTCATTTAGTTTTTATAAACTATAAAGTTAAAAAAAAAAATGAATAAAAAATTAAAATATTAAAAGCTAAAAATAATTCTTTCTTGTAAATAATTTTTGGGGTAAAATAAATATTTAAAAGGCTGTTAAAATGTTTTTTGCACAATTAACTTGAGGTACCGTTTTTAAACGGGCGATGTGGGGTGCTAATACCTTCCCTACTCGTAACCGACTCCCGGACTCATATCTCTCTTTTTTTAAAAGACCAGTTTACCTTTAAATAATTGGGTTTTCTAAGATTTTCCCAATAAAAATCTTAGTGGCGACTCCTCTGTTTTTATCCCTTTTCACGGCTCCCGGATGGGACGGTCGCGACAGCTGGCGACTCCACTAGGGACTTTAGAGAGTCAGGCCTATCATAGTTGGTTGTGCAACTTCTTTTAATAACTTTGAAAATATTAGTTTTACCCCTCTTTGTTTTATTTGTTTTGTAAATTGTTATATGCTTTAATATATGCCTTTGTATATTCTTGCAACCCTAGGGTAGAGAATTATTATGTTGTTGGCTGTTCTTTTTTGCATGTGTGATGTAGTTTTCATTTTAATAGGTTTGGAGCAGGTTTGTATGCTCCCAACACACACATCACTCACACTCATTTCACACACTTTTAGCTCTATACCCGAGCTTGTGGAAGCTTAAGGATTAGGCGGTGTGTCGACATTGTCATTGAAGAGGTCTTGTACCCCCCTGATGTTTGTCGATTCACCACTCAGGTTGTACCCGATATCATGGGATGGTCATATTGAGAGGGTTTATCCCTACTTGTGGCTAGACTCATGAGTCGGATCCTTATCTTTCGAGATAGGGGCAATCTGGGGACCATGGATTTTAGAAATCTAGAACCTACCCAATTTTCACTGATAGAGCAAACTTAGGGGCCAACCAATTAGAGTTATGACTTCAGCTGTGTCCGACCCTAAGTTTTAACCGTCTTAAGACACAAAAGGGGGCATGATTATTCTCTACCTTTCTCTTCATATTCATACATCCATTTCAATTTTCAAAATAGGAAACGACCCATTTTTTTTATAAAAAAAAAACCATTTCATGCATTCAAAAAAGGAAAAAAAAAAAGAACTTTTTTTTCCTTTCATTTGTCTCTAAACAAAGAATTCTCATTTGTCTCCAAACAAAGAAAATAAATTCATTCATCTCATGCATTTATAAAAAATGATTCTTCTAAAAAAAATAAAATAAGAAACTCATTTCATGTATCACTGTTTTGATAGAAGCTCCTTCATGCATCTCATGTATTAAAATTTGGGTAAGTATAAATAAATAAAAAAAAAAGTAAATCTTTTCCATGCAACCCGTGCATTAACACCTTCTTGGGTCAAGAAAAATCTTTTTCATGCATCTCAAAAGGTTATCTTCAGTAAACTTTCACAAATAAGGATTTAATCCCTTTTCCCCAAACTTCACAGTGACTTTTTGAATAATTGCTCTGTGGCACCCTTATTGGACTCGATCACAAGCCAAAATCATGGATGAGGAAGAGCAAACACAGAAGTTCATAGAAGATTGGAGTCAACTCAAAGAGAAGATGACCCAAATGATGGTAATGTTGCAAGTCATGCAGAAGGAAAAGAACACGAATGAGAGCCCTTCAGCCTCAACTGAAGAGCAGCCGGCCATACCTCTTCTCACTCATGAGAACAGCCAACAAGGGGTCGTGATGTCTTTCACTGGCTACCCAAGCAATCAAAATCGTCCTTCATTTGACCCAAGCAATCCCCCATATGGTCTTCCTCGAGGATTTGTGCCGCCATTCGCTCATGGACGAAGAAATGGCATTCCAAACTCTCATAACACAACCTGCACACAGATCCCCACCAATTCTATGGTGCATTCCGTTAACCCAAACACTTCACCATTCACCTTCCACATCGGTGCCAATGGGATCCAAGTGGCACGGGCTTCGCTTCCCCACAGTATGTTCCCTGTGAATCGGTCGTGTGAGAATCCTCAATCCATAGAAAGGGTGGAGGTTCTAGAGGAAAGACTGCGAACTATTGAAGGGGCAAACAGTCATGGTCTTCGGGATGCCTCTGAACTCTGTCTAGTGCCCAATGTCGTAATACCTCCAAAATTCAAAGTGCCAGATTTTGACAAATACATAGGAACCACTTGTCGAAAAAGCCACTTAACCATGTACGTCAGGAAGATGGCATCACATGCCCGGGATGATAAGCTCTTGATTCATTTCTTCCAAGATAGTTTGACTGGGGCAGCTTCAAATTGGTACATACACCTCGAGCGGGCCCACATTCGATCCTTCAAAGACCTAGCGGATGCATTCCTGAAACAATACAAGTATAATATTGACATGGCTCCTGATAGGATGCAACTTCAAAATATGTTAAAAAGGGATACAGAAACCTTCAAGGAGTATGCACAACGGTGGAGAGAATTGGCTGCTCAAGTAGAGCCCCCATTAACTGAGAAGGAAATTATAGCAATGTTCATTGATACACTTCAGCCACCCTTCTATGATAGAATGATTGGAAGTGTATCATCAAACTTTTCTGACATGGTTATCATTGGAGAAAGAATTGAGAATGGGATGAGAAATGGTAAGATTGTTGAAAGTTCTGTGGGGGTAGACGGGATGACAAAAGCTCCATTTGTCAAGAAGAATGAAGAAGAGGCACATGTTGTGGCATCAGAGCAAGAGTCTGAGTGGTCTGGGCATTGGATACCGGGTCAATATCTGTCAACTCTCAACCGTCTTTTCAAACAACCTACACTCCATATTATCCATCACATCACCAACCTAACCATCCATATGTAGCCGCCATCTCACAATTTCCAACCCAATCCTATCCTATGAGGACACCATACCACCCATCAAACCCTTTCCAACATCAAACCTTTCCCACCATACCGCCCCAACAAAACCTAAATGCAAATCAAAGGAGACAACCTTACAACCCAGAAAAGAATCCCATGCAGTTTGACCCTATACCTATGACTTACACGGAGCTATTGCACAAACTTATTGAAAAATCTTTGTTGGTCCCGGTCTCGACCAGGGCGGTACAACCCCTATACCCAAAATGGTTTGACCCAAATGTCAAGTGTGACTATCATGGGGGAGTGATAGGTCATTCAACTGAAAATTGCAAAACCTTAAAGTATAAAGTGCAAGATCTGATCAATGCAAATGTGCTAAGTTTCCAGCGAGACACTCTTGGTGCAGGAGGTTCTGGAGTCCATACCGTAGAGGACACTTTGGAACATGACCTTTGAATCTTGTGTAGAGTAATTCATTGATGCAAATCCTTTAGCTCTGCCCAAGGCTTTAGGAAGTTTTTAATAATGGGCTTACTTGTTTCCATTTCAGTATGAATAAATGAATGCATTGAGTTTCCTTCCTTTCCTTCATCTTCTGATTTTACCTTCATCCTTCTTATTTTTCTTGAAATTTATCAATAAAGCAGATCTGAAGGTGATTCTCTTTAAAACTAAAATAAAATCATAAGTGCTAGAACCTCATCGTATGATCCTGATCACCTCATTAACCATGCTGGTTCGGACAACTATGGAAAGCTTCCTCATGAGATCAACCGAAGATGATTGAGGCAATCAAAGGAAATCTTTTTGATTCAAGCTATACACCATGATTTGAAAAAAAAAATTTAAAAGGGAAATCGTGAAAGAGCGTCCGGTTATGCTTTTTGCAAGTACTATCATTTTGTCTTTCATTTAAAATTTATGGAAATTAACAATCAAATTTGAAATGAAGAATGGCCATCTTTCTATATCTTTCACATACTTGTACTACCCCTTATTACCCCTTTTGAGCTTGAAACATTTCTTCAAAGAACCTTGGACAAGGATCACCCCTAAGCAAGGGGCAAGCATGAAAGAATTGGCGATTATGAAAAGAAGAAAAAAAAAGGGATAAAAAAAAAACTTCACGTAAAAAAAAAAGGGGGGAGAAATAAAAAGGAAAGTTAGAGGAAAACAAAGGTTCTTAGATCATGGATCCTCAGTCCTATTCAACCTTAAAACATTTGTTTGAGCCTTATATCCTTTCCTTCATGACTCTCAACCATTGGCCGCGTTATGAGCCTAAAAAGTCCATTCTGATCAATGAAAGATTGTTATCATTTTCATTAACTTTAATTGTGAGACAAAATGTATGTGCTTTTTCAATGCATCGCTCTCGGAAAAAGAAAAAGAAAAGACAAGACAAAGAGAAAATGAAAAAAAAAAAAACAAACAAATAGGAGGAGGCTCGCTGGGTTGAAAACCTGCAAGGGCGACCTAGGCAAAATTAGAGCGACCCGGTAGGTTGAAAGATCGGAAGAGTAACCTGCGCAAAAGTTAGGGTCAAACAGATTTCTCGAAGCAACAAACTGGGGCAGTTTGAATTTAAAGGCAAATCATGTCCTCGGAAGGAGATTAAAGCAGTACTCGAGATCATACGAGTGTCTCTTGAAGAAATGCAAACTGCAAACTGGGGCAGTTTGAAGGCGAGTCTTGAAATGCTCTCAATACATGAAGACTGGAACAAACCATGTTCTTGAAAGCTGATTAAAGCGGTGCTCGAGATTCTACGCATGAGAAGCTAGCACTTATCATCTTAAAAGAGTATCACCTGAAGAAAAATGTGAACTCCATCCCGTCATTGTTTCCTTCCTTCTAACAACCTTTCAATTCTTTCGCTCATATCCTTACCACTTTCCACATATTGTTACTCCCTATCCATCCTCTATCATACCCCTCTTTCTACCATAGACTCAATTTGCATTCATTAATACATACTGAAAGGCGAAGCAAGTATCAATAATGATATCATTTAGAGTTTCTCTCAGGATGCAAAGGTCATGGAAAGTACATCAATCTCCTAACAAAGGGCAATGTTGGAAAAGATAGAGAAATCAAGCAGTCTCATCCATCGGGATAATCATTAGAAATAGGCATATTTGTGACAAGGGGTAAAGCATCAATGAGGAAAGAAAATGACAATCCGGATCAATGAGTGACATTCCAGTTCTTCCTGAAATTTGGTTGTGATCGAAGCTTTAAGGGGCTAGAAATCAAAGAGTGGTTTGCAAAAAATGATCAAAGTTCATTATCAATCACTGAAAGAATCTCTTGCATCATGCATTATTTCATGCACCAGAATCAACATCATTGCATCACATTTAGGCATAGGGTCCATAAGCTCCCATTTTACTGGCTTTTACGGGCTTGGAGCCCATAAGCTTTGTTTTGTTAGCTTTAGCAGACGTAGGGTCTCTAAGCTTTCGTTTGTTTTAACGGGCACAAGGCCCCTAAGCTTTGCTTTTGTTAGCTTTAGCAGGCATAGGGCCTCTTAAGTTTTGTTTTGTTGTAGTTTGGCTTTAGTGGGCACAGGGCCCCAAAAGTCATGTTTTATTAGCTTTAGCAGGCATAGGGCCTCTTAAGTTTTGTTTTGTTGTAGTTTGGCTTTAGTGGGCACAGGGCCCCAAAAGTCATGTTTTGTTAGCTTTAGCAGGCATAGGGCCTCTTAAATTTTGTTTTGTTGTAGTTTGGCTTTACCGGGCACAGGGCCCCAAAAGTCATGTCTTGTCAGCTTTAGCAGGCATAGGGCCTTTTAAGCTTTGTTTTGTTGTAGTTTAACTTTAGCAGGCATAGGGCCTCGTAAGCTTCGTTTTTGTTTAGCTTTGACGGCATAGGGCCCATAAGCTTTACCTTTGTTGGCTTTTGTAGGCATAGGGTCTCGCAAGCTCTTTTATCTTTCAGTTCGAGCTTCTGACGGGCAATCCACCCCGTAAGCTCTTTTATCTTTCTGTTCGAGCTTCTGACGGGCAATCCACCCCGTAGGCTCTTTTATTTTTCAGTTCGAGCTTCGACGGGCAATCCACCCCGTAGGCTCTTTTATTTTTTCGAGCTTCCGGGCAATCCACCGGTAGGCTCTTTTATTTTTCAGTTCTAGCTCCGACGGGCAATCCACCCCAGGCTCTTTTATTTTCTTCTAGCTTCGAGCAATCCACCCTTCAAGCTCTTTTATCCTTTAGTTCGAGATTCTGACGGGCAATCCACCCCATAAGCTCTTTTATCTTTCTGTTCGAGCTTCTGACGGGCAATCCACCCCGTAAGCTCTTTTATCTTTCAGTTCGAGCTTCTGACGGGCAATCCACCCCGTAGGCTTTTTTATTTTCAGTTCGAGTCTGACGGGCAATCCACCCCGTAAGCTCGTTTATCTTTCTGTTCGAGCTTCTCACGGGCAATCCACCCCGTAGGCTCTTTTATTTTTCAGTTCGAGCTTCTGACGGGTAATCCACCCCGTAAGCTCTTCTATCTTTCAGTTCGAGTTTCAGACGGGCAATCCACCCCGTAAGCCCTTTATCTTTCTACTCAAGCTTCAGACGGGCAATCCACCCCACAAGCTTTTATCCTTCAGTTCGAGCTTCTGACGGGCAATCCACCCCGTAAGCTCTTTTATCCTTCAGTTTGAGCTTCACACGGGCAATCCATCCCGTAAGCTCTCATTTATCTCTCTGTTCGAGCTTCTGAAGGGCGATCCACCCCGCAAGCTTTTATGTGTAAATCTCAGTGGGCAATCTAACCTGCGGGTTCTTTACGGGAAATCATTTTGTAGTCACAGGTCCTTTGCTTGTCAGTGTACCCCGGACAAAAATTGGAGTTCTTGTCTTTACTAGTTTCTTATAACGATAATCGGTTAACTACGGCTACACCTATTATCTAATAAGAAACAAGTAAAGAGGGGCAGCTGTGAACACCTAATTTTGTCCGGGTATTTTATCATTTTAATTAATGTTTACAAAATAAAATAAAAAATAAAAAATAAAAAAATAAAAAATACAGAAAAATAAAATTGTTCATGTTATTGGCCCCAATTTGTTTTTGTTACAAATTTTTAGTCCATCATCCAGCCCATTACACCTTTGGCCCAACCGCTAATTAAAATAAAAACAAAAGGACAAAAATTAGTTAAAGTTGAAAAGCAAATAATAAATAAATAAAAATGAAAAATTGCCTTGCACCCTTTGTCATCCACGTACAGTGTCCTTAATTTCCTCTACCATGGTTTTTCCTTAAGTTCCTCTCTTTAACCAGCATACTCCCAAGCTCAATAAGAGTAGGACAGGGGGCTAGTTCACGTTTCAACTGGCAAAACACCCAGCAAATCAGAATCCTCTTTTAGCTAATTTTCAGAACTTGGGGAAAAGGGTTATGCCTAGATCAGAGAAAAGAGGCACAAAAATGGGAATTGAAGGGACTAGAGCATGGTAGCCTCTGCAACACTCAAGCTTGCAAGGTCCCAATAACAATGAGCAGAGTTCATCTCCTTCTACAAATAGAGGACAGCAGCAACAAAGAGGGGGGAACACAATCTGAAAGGGGAGGAGGCGTACAAACAGGGGAGCAAAAAAGGATTTCTCTGTTTCTCCTTCTTCCTCCCTGCATCATCTCTTCTTCTCAGTCTCCAACAGAACCAACAACAAAAACACAACAATCAGAAAAAAATCAGAAACAAAAATATTTTTCTCTTTTCTTTTTCCCTCTTTCTTCCTCCCCTCGCTTCATTTTTCTCTCCTCGGATTCTTCTTCTTCATTCTGCCCTTCATTCTTTTCTTCCTGCTTCACCACCCAGAACCCATCTCATCTTCACCACCTAGAACCCATCTCATCTTCCTACCCAATACCCATCCCTTCTTCCTCCTTTAACCCTTCTTCCTCCTTCACCGTAAACCCATCTGCAACAAGAAGAGGAAGGGACGGGCAGAGAAGCGTGCGGCGGTGGAGGACTGGCAACGGTTCCACCGCAAGCTCCACTGTAACACCAAGCCACAGCCGCCACATCCTCCCTCTTCCCCAGATCGGCGCCTCCCCTGTCACGGGAGTTTCAGATCTACTCCTTGCTTGTGAACCACCGCGCAGCACTGCCCCAGCCGCCTCGCCGCCGACCGCTCGGCCGTCGCGCTCGGGCCGCCACCGCTTGCCGCAGCCATGCTCAACCAGTCGTGTTCCCCTTCCCCTTCCCCTGCTCCCGCTATTGATGACTTCGATTGTTATTTGGTATTGATAGGTTCAAGTAATATCTTGCTCTCTTTTATCTATTTTTATGTATTAGATTTTTGTTAGGGTTAATGTTTTTTGGTCCTGAAGGTGGTAACGTGGGCTTACTAGTGGGCTCAAATTTAAAGTTTGAGAAGGTAAAAACAAAAAATAAAAACAAAAAGGTTTTTCTGATCATGGATTTTTTTAGAATTGGGTCAAATTTGTGTTCTTGTCTCATCAAGAAAAAATACATCTTCAAATAATATAATTTCTTTTATAAAAATAAGACAAAATTTTATCCAATGTCACAAAAAAATTAAACTTCCTTGAATTCACGCAACAATCTACAATGTTGATGTATGATTTTTTTCATCCTCAAATGTTGTACGAATTGTAAGGGTTCATCGTATAGCTTTGCTATCTTTAACCCTGTGCAAGAGTGAATCCCCTTTAAAAATATTTTTTTTTATACTTTTAATCAATTTTACCCAATTTCTTTTTTATAAAAAAAAACTGTTTTTACGCAACAATCTACGACGTTGATGTATGGACTTATTCATCCTCAAGTGTCGTGTGAATTGTAAGGGTTTATCGTATAGCTCTGCTATCTTGGACTCTGTGCAAAAGTGAATTTATTCCGAAGTAAAATCTTTTTTATAAATAAAATCAAAACAAAATCAAATCTTTTTATCAAAAATTAAAATCAATCAACAATTTCACCCAATTTCATTTTTATAAAAATCTTTTAAATTCACGCAACAATCTACGACGTTGATGTATGGACTTATTCATCCTCAAGTGTCGTACGAATTGTAAGGGTTTATCGTATAGCACTGCTATCTTGGACCCTATGCAAAAGTGAATTTATTCTAAAATAAAATCCTTTTAAAAAAAATAAAATAAAAACAAAATCAAATCTTTTATCAAAAATTAAAATCAACCAACCAATCAAATCTTTTCTAAAGAACTACGTGGTTTTGAGTTTCCCATCGCACCCGGGAATACGTAGGAGCAAGATAAATCATCTTGTCGGGCCAAAACTAATTTTTCCCTTTTTTGTATCTCCTTTTTATGTCAAAATAATTAATCAAAAATTAAACTTTTCTATTTTTAGGGATGCTCTATGGACACGGTGCCATGTTCAGTCCCTTAGATTTGAGGTTGCCCTGTGGACTCATGTGCCACGTTCAACCTCATTTAATTAATTTTCCTTTTTTTGCATCCCCTTTTTATGTTAAAATAATTAATCAAAATAATTAAACTTTTCTCTTTCCAGGGATGCTCTATGGACACGGTGCCATGTTTAATCCCTTAGATTTGAGGTTGCCCTGTGGACTCATGTGACATGTTCAACCTCATTTAGTTTTTATAAACTATAAAGTTAAAAAAAAATGAATAAAAAATTAAAATATTAAAAGCTAAAAATAATTCTTTCTTGTAAATAATTTTTGGGGTAAAATAAATATTTAAAAGGCTGTTAAAATGTTTTTTGCACAATTAACTTGAGGTACCGTTTTTAAACGGGCGATGTGGGGTGCTAATACCTTCCCTACTCGTAACCGACTCCCGGACTCATATCTCTCTTTTTTTAAAAGACCAGTTTACCTTTAAATAATTGGGTTTTCTAAGATTTTCCCAATAAAAATCTTAGTGGCGACTCCTCTGTTTTTATCCCTTTTCGCGGCTCCCAGACGGGACCGTCGCGACAGTGACGATCTCGGGAACGCCTGCAGAAATAACATCTGGATGAACAGCAATGTCATCAGTCTCTGGTGCACGTAAGTTAATTTTAATTTTATAACTTATTTATTTTTGGTATTTTTCCATTTAATAATTTATTTTAATTTAAATATATATATTATGTAATTAACATCCACACCTTTTCATATCTTAGGTATCTCAATCGTCTTCAGCTTGATAAGGGCGTTGCATCAGTTTACGGTTTCTTAGATCCGTCAATCCTTGTGCCCGAATTCTTTGCTAAAGATGCATTGAGTAAATACTTAGGGAACTTGTTGGGAGACAATCCGAAAGAATTATATCTGGCTCCCTCATTGTATGGAACGCCATTGGCGAGTTGTTCGTACTTCACCCGTCTAGGCATACTTGTCATATTCTTCTCGCTCTCTCCACCATGATCCGCCACCGAAGGTGGTGGAAGCTCAAATAAGTAAGTAACTTCTCTTATCTTGAATTTAAGTTTTAATTTCAGTTGTTTTTAGTTTATTACACACATGATATATGAGTTTGTTAATTGATCGTCATGATTATTTGTTAATGATAGATACAAGGCGACTAGCATAAGTTGCGCCAACGGGAGAAGTAGGACTTCTACGGCTAAAGCAAATCCTGTATGGAACATCCTCAAGGTTTGGTAGTTTATTTATCAAATAATTAATATTATAATTACTAATTTATATGTATATTCAACTGACGTTGAAATTAATTTTGTTGGTAGTCTCGATTTCAAATTGACGGGTGGTCGTGCGGCTATTATGTGATGCTTCATATGTTGAACATAGTCTCCGCATCTATTACGGATGGATGGAAGAAGGTAATATTTAAAAAACTTGTTAAATTATATATTATAGTTTTGAAGATGACTTGCATTGATGTTATTGTTATTATTTGAACGTGTCTAGGCATTTATCGACCAATCGCCTATTGAAGAAGAAGAGTTAAGAGACTTGAGGATGCGCTTCGCTGAATTCTTCTTCAAGTATGCGGCTGAAAAAGGAATTGACAACATACCTCCGCACTACTTAGATGAATAGTTTTTTTGTTAGACTTTAGAAACTAATTAATAACATGTATATATATATCCTTAGATAGTTTTGTTTTTTAGACATTGGAACTAAAATTTATTTATATATATACATGGGTTTTGGGTTTAAGTCCCCCATTGTTCAATTTGCCTTTGCAATTCTGTAATGTGTGTGATATTCACGTGTTCTTGGGACTGAATGCAGGGACAGCTGAGGGGAGTGATATTTTAAAACTGAATTTAAAAAAAAAAACCTATTAACGTCAGTTGTTTATTACAACTGACGTTAAAATTATACCTTTAATGTCAGTTCTTTATAACAACTGACGTTAGTTTTAACAAAATCAACGTCCGTTGTCTTAAAGAACTGACGTTAATAGTTTTATGTTTAACGTCAGTTGTTTAAAAAACTGACGTTAATTTTTACAAAATTAACGTCAGTTTTGTTAAAGAACTGACGTTAATAGTTTTATATTTAACGTCAGTTCTCAACTGACGTTAAAATATTAACTATTAACGTCAGTTGTATTTACGTCAGTCAGTATTCTGACGTAAAAAATCAATTTTAACTGACGTAAAAAGCACTTACTGCACTAGTGGGGGTCAAGATGGTAACCCAGGGGCACGAATTCGAGGTGGACCTCCACGTCCTGGAGATGAGTGGATCGAATATTGTCTTGGGGGAACAGTGGCTTAAGCAACTTGGGCTGGTTCTGATGGACTACCAGGCCTTAACAATGAAGTTCGTCCATGGGCCAAAGTATGTGAAGATAAAGGGAGATCTTGGTCCTAGCCCAGCACCCATTAGCCTCCATCAGCTTCAAAAATTGATTAAGGCCAACAAGGGAGCCCAATTCTTCTCATTATGGGTTTGTGACCTGCGTAAACCCTCCCCAAGCGCCCCATCACTCACCCCAACCCTAATGTACAGGAGCTTTTGCTTGAATTCACACCACTATTCGATGAGCCCTCCCAGCTGTCACCACCACGCTTTTCCGACCACGCCATCCCTCTCATTCCGAATGCGGCGCCAGTCAATGTCCGCCCGTATCGATACCCCTGTGCTCAGAAGGTGGAGATTGAATCGCAGGTTACTACGATGCTCGAGAGTGGATGGATTCAACCCAGTAATAGCCCGTTCTCGTCGCCGATCTTGCTTCTCAAGAAGAAGGACGGGTCATGGTGCATGTGCGTTGACTATCGCGCGCTGAATGCATTAATAGTAAAGGACTGTTTTCCGTTGCCAACTGTGGACGAAGACCGCTTTCCGAACCCACGACGGCCACTACGAGTACCGCGTGATGCCGTTTGGGCTTTACAATGCCCCGACGACTTTTCAGGCCACCATGAATGACATCTTCTGGTCGCTTCTCCCTAGGACCATCATCATCTTTTTGACGACATTCTCGTATACAAGTGATACTTTGGAGTTGCACCTGGATCATTTGCGACAGGTGTTCACCATGCTGGCCCAACAACAATTCTACTTGAAGCCCCAAAAATTCTCTTTTTGCCAACCTCGGATTGCCTATTTAGGGCATATCGTGGCCGAGGGAACACTGACCCCGACCCTATGAAAATCAAGGCCATCAGTGAGTGGCCAATTCCAAAGACACTGAAAGGTGTGAGGGGATTCCTGGGTCTGTCTGGTTTCTACATAAAATTTGTGAAGGATTATGATGCTATCGCCCTTCCTCTCACCTCATTGCTCAAAAAGGATTACTTCAAATGGTCACCCGAGGCCCAACTAGCCTTTGAAGTGCTGAAAACGGCTCTAGTAAGTGCGCCGGTTTTATCCCTACCAGACTTCTCAATTCCGTTTATTCTTCATACTGATGCTTCTGGTTTTACCATGGGTGTGGTGCTTATCCAAGCGAACCAACCCATTGCATATTTCAGTAAGGTGTTTTGCCCCAGGATGTCGAAAGCTTCCACCTACATAAGGGAACTACATGTGATCACTAGTGCTATCAAGCGATGGCGCCAATACTTGCTAGGGCACTTCTTTGTTATCCAAATAGACCATAAAAGCTTGAAGGAGCTCCTCACTCAAGTTATACAGACCCCGGAACAGCAACACTATCTTTCCAAGTTGTTGGGGTATGATTACTAGATCCAATACAAGCCGGGCAGGACTAATATTGTTGCGGATGCGTTGTCACGTTCTCAAGAGCACTCAGATGCCTCGTATATGGTTCTCTCAATGCCACAGTTTCTGTTCCTTGATGAATTGAATAGTGACCTCGCTGCTGATCCCAAGTTTACTGAGCTGCAAGCACAGTGATTAACCGATCCTTCTTCGTTACCAGGATTCTCCACGGTTGATGGGTTGTTACTCTTTAAGGGAAATATTTGGGTAAGTCCTACCTCTAAGTTCAAATCCTTGTTACTAAAGGAGTTCCATTCGTATGTTATTGGGGGGCATGCTGGAGTAGCCAAGACTTTGAAGCGTCTCATTGAAATTTTTTTTGGGAAGGGTTAAAAAAGGACGTGCTGCAATTTGTGGGCCAATGCCCAACCTGTCAACAGACTAAGTATAGCACTTAGAAGACCAGTGGCCTTTTACAACACGACTCCCATCCCTGGCAATGTGTGGGAAGACATTTCCATTGATTTCGTGACAGGCCTTCCTCCTTCAAATGGTTACACCGTTATATTTGTGGCAGTTGATCAGTTTTCCAAGGGAATCCACTTAGGGGCGCTCTCGACCAACCTCACTGCATACAAAGTCGCAGAGCTCTTTGTCTCTATGGTCTGTAAGCTTCATGACCTTCCAAAGAGCATATCATCTATGAACAAGGTTTTCGTACCTCCGCCGTCGTCCCTATTAAAATCAACATCTTCTATGTTCTCTTCTTCCTCCTCATTGTCGTCAACTTTGTTGTCATCGTACGCTGGTTTTGGTTTCAATTATGGCCGGAGGTACAAGGTGGTTGCACAGGAGATCGAACATTGCGTCTATCATGTGTTTCCAGTGCTGCCGCCGCCGTATCCAGTTGGAGTGGAGAAATTTGATGGGAGGAATATTCCTCTCCCTCGCTATGGTTAACGTAATCAAGTTCAGGGGAAGACATGCCATGCTTGTCATGTTTTTCTGGTCCACAACTTACGGTAACCAGTGGCCATTGCAATAACGATATTCATTTGATTTTTCCCATGGATGGTGGAATGGAATTACTAAGACTACGAAACACTTTTTATTCCTCTATATCTCTATCCAACATAAAAACCGCCTTTTTCTTCTCCTCGGTGGGAGAAGCGCATCTACAACAAGGGCTACAACAACAATGAGAGCCCCACCTCCTCCAGGAAAGTTCCCTCTATTCTCAACATCCCTTACATTCGAAGAAGCTAGAAGGGAAGCAAGGACCAATATATCTTCCAACGTCCAAAGGAAAAAAGGGAAATTTTCTAATTAATAAAGAAAGTACATTTATTTGATGCCACACACAAGTACTAGCTAACATGAGACTTCTAGCATGATGATAAGCCTTTGGCTTATCTAGTTTTATAACTAGATGGACTGTGGTTTTTGTGCAAATTATTCGAGTTCAATCTCGTTTTCGCCCAAATTTGGCCTTGTTTTGTTCCTAAGTAGACTTTTACTCGTTCTAGGCATTTTTAGTAGTTTTTAGTCTATTTTGAATAGAATTACGCTTTTTGTGTCTTTTTATTGTTTCAGGTTAGAAGTGAAGCTCCGGGAGTCAAGGAAAGTCAAGAAATAGTGGAAATTGCCATTCCGGAGATGCTCGCCCCGCGAGTGGATGCTCGCCTCGCGAGTCTGAAGATCAGCTAAGCAGCAACGTCATCAATTCTGCCTCGCCCCGCGAGAATAATCTCGCCTCGCGAATCATGAAGACCTGCAAGACAGAGACCATCACGGCTAAGCCGTGATGAAGGTCACGGCTGTGACAGATTAAGGTTTGAAGTCTCGCCCCGTGAGAAGCATCTAGCCCCGCGAGAGTTTGAAGACCCTGGAAGTCAGAGACCATCACGTCCTAGCCGTGATGAAGGTCACGGCTGTGAGAGATTGAAGTTTGAAGACTCGCCCCGCGAACACATTCTCGCCTCGCGAGAATCCAAATTGGAAGCGCGCCAAAACTAATGTTCTCATCGCGAAATATTGTTCGCCCCGCGAGCGGCCGAGAACCAGAATCCCTATTTATAGGCTGTTTCAGATCAGAATTGGGAGCTTCTGGGCAGATCCAAATCCTAGTAGTTTTTCCACTGTAGAGTAGCGTTTAGGAAGATTTCTTTTCTCTTTGGAGCTGCGTCTCCTCTTTTTCTTTTCTTATTTCACTATGGAGGTTATGTCCGATTGTTTGTCTATGAGCATGAGGAACTAATCCCCTCGTCTGAGGGAACAATGAAGCCACCCATGGCGGTGTAGTTTCGATGTGATGTATGTCTTTCTCCTTTGTCTCAATTTATGTTTTCCAATTCTGATTTGATTGCGTTGATCATATGCTAGCGTGATTGACTAGTTAAACATGTTGAGGCTGAGAGGCGATTCGCGTTTTAGAACTTGAATTGGGATCATCGATCGAATATTGCACGAAAGTGAGTAGGAGATCGGTGCAACCTTATAGGGAACAAGAGTTAACAGAGTTTGATGATTAAGATTATGAGACCTAGTAAGTAATTAATCCAATATTCGAATATGTCCTAATGAGTGATGTGTCGTGCGTCGTCGCGCGCATGTGTTTGCGCTCTGCGATTCCGGCAAGTGTACCGGATTGCCGTCAAGTAATAAAAGATATCGAACCCACAGAGACTGTGTTCTCGAATCGCAATCGGTTTTCGAATCGATTAGATCTGGACAGTTTTAAAGGATATCTTTATCTTTGAAAAGGGGTTTTGAATTTGAATTTAAAAGATAAACAAACAGAAAACAATTGTTTATGGGGTTTTAGATTTAAACGGATTCCTAGGGATTTGGGTTACATTTGAGGCTGTTTATGTTGCTAATCTGATTTACCTTTGTTGATTACCGAAATTGTCTTGAAGGCGAGTTTATCCTCTGATAGCTTAAGCTCCCTCTCAGGTTACAAAAGCTGTGCCCAATTGACCCGACCCCTACTCTCGTGGTAGTCGATCTCAGATTGGACCCTTTGCGCTTCGTGGCAACTCGTTGCTCCTCGAGGGACGGCTTCTAACTCTCGTGATTTCAGTCCCAAGTCTGACTTCTATAGGTCCGACACCTAAGTTCACCGCTAGGTTCCTCCTTAGAATGTCTCAGTCATGCAAATAACCTAAGTTCACCGCTAGGTTCCTCCTTAGAATATCCGCATCTCGCAGATAAGCGGCCGCCGAACTTTACGAGTGAAACACACTAGAAATCCTAAGTTCACCGCTAGGTTCCTCCTTAGAACGTCTACGTCACGCAAATAAGCGGTCACCGAATTTACGAGTGATTAACACACTAGAAATAAAATCTAAAACAATAACGAAATCAACAACGATTTTACATCAAATCAACAACATTTACAAAACTCGGGTAGAGCCCCAATCCCTAGAAACAAACTACTACTCCAGTCTTGCCATGGAGATGACAAGCTGGGTTGACAACATAATGAAAAATACAAAAATCAGAGAAGAGAGGAGGAGATGAGAAGAGAGATCTATGCCTAGAGTCCTTCTATGTGTGTACAAGTCTAAGATGATGATCCCCCTTTCTGCATCTGCCTGGTCCATATTTATAGAAATTGGGAAGTTAGAGTCCCAAACCAACTCAAAATCTGATATATTTCAGTTTCTTCAGGTCCAAGTAATGCGCGTCACGGCCGTGATGGCCATCACGGTCTCTGTTTCTGGCACTTTTGCAAAATCCAGCCTTCTCGCGAGGCGAGAGTGAGCTCGCGTCGCGAGCCTTCATTTTGTGGCCGTGATAAGAATTACGGCTGTGGCCGTGATGGGCTCTGACTTGTGGGGGTTTTGGGTCACGGCCGTGATGTGAATCACGGCTAGGCCGTGACAGACTCTGACTTCAGCCTTTGTTCTTTTTCAGTTTTGCTCGATCATGGCCGTGATGGGATCTGTTTGGCACATTTTCTTCACTTTTAAAGCTCCATCTTCATCCAAACTCCATCATGGTTGATCTTGAGCATTTTACCCTTGATTTCTGCAAAACAACACACGAAAACCGCCTTACCTGTTCCAAAGGAAAATTAACATAAAATCTAATAAAAAATATGCCTAAACTACATGAAAATGCATGCAAAATGATAGACAAAGATGATGTGAAATCACACTCATCAATGAGCACGACAGTGGATTTAGGAGAATTTGGGGGTCCTGGTTGACATTGTAATTGAACTTAGGGAGGAATTCATCATCACTTGGGAATGCATATTGGGTAGGTATATTTGTGACCTTGGACATTTTAATTTCAGATTTTTAGTTAATTACTTTATTAGATTTGTTAATTGAATTTTTGATTCTAATCTCTCTCTCTCAACCACCGTCTGTTACTTGACCAAACGTATCGGATTTCCCGCAAATTGGTAGAATTGGTAGCCTAATCCCTGAGTTCGATCTCGGTAAATTCTTACCGTGTTATTTTATTACTTGCGACGACCCGGTACACTTGCTGGTGACTCAACAAGTTTTTGGCGCCGTTGCTGGGGATTGGCACAACCAATTTTCCTAATTTTTAGGAAATTTGATTGATTGGTTAAGTTGATTTTATTTTTATTTTTCTGTTATTTCTTTATTATTTCTCTCTACTTCTTTGATTCCACTTGGTCTTGCCGTGTTTTTGTATGCGAGGTACCCTTTCACAAGAGGACCTGCTATTTGATTCGGAGATCACCAAGACTGAGAAGCGCTTAAGGAAGGAAGTCGGAGAAAGAAAGAGGCTTGAAGCGATTAATCTTGAGGACATGGCCGAAGAAAATCCTCATCCTCATCGTTACAAGCCTCTCTTTGAGTACGATCTACCCAGCTTGGGTGATTGTGATTCTTCTATTGTGAGGGGCAACCTGAATACAGACTCCTTCAGAGTGGAGGGATGTGTCACATTCCAGATCCGTGAGAATCAGTTTGATGGGAGTGGCAAACAAGACCCTCATAGACACATCACTCGCTTCCTTGAAGCTTGTGACTTACAGAAGACAAGAGGAGTCTCACAAGATGAGTTTCGCTTGCGGCTTTTCCCTCTCTCTCTTGGGGATGTCGCTCGCGATTGGGTTGACAGCTTGGATAGGAACAAAGATCGGAACTTGGGAGCAAATGGCACAAAAGTTCCTAACCAAATATTTTCCCCCTCGAAAGCGGCACAAGCAAGAATTGCCGTCACATCCTTCAGCAGATGAGAAGATGAAACCTATAATGAGGCTCCGGGAGAGGTACAACGGGCTCCCGAGAAGATGCCCTTCAGCGTTCTTTGACCCGGTCTCCAAAGTTCAGCATTTCTTTAACCGGGTTGAGGGGACGCTATCGGATGAATTGTGATGCCATGGTGACGGTTCTTTTTCCTATTTATCAGCTGAGGATGGATGGGCATTATTGGAAAAGATGTCATATAATGATTACAACCGTGGTAGGGAAACCTCAAGTGGAATCAGTTCAGCGACAATGGAAGCTATTCTCGAGCAAAACAGATTATTGAAGATGCAGAATGAGGCTTTGTCTGGAAGCAAAAGGGTTAATGTGATACACGAGGGGATGCCTTCGGGTTGTGACGATTGTAATGGAGATCATGACACTCATAGTTGTCCGCTCAACTTCTCTCAGGAACATGTGGACTCATGCCACAACTTCTATGACACTGTGCCCCAGAATAACTATCAGAGGAACAGACAGAATGACTACAGTCAGAATCAGAATAGGGGGTATATGAGGAGAGACCATCCGGGTTTCGCTTGGAGTAATGCTAGTGGTGGTCTAGCCGGGCAACAACAACCTCAACAGGGTCTGAGGCCAAACATTGGGATCCAGCAGCGCAATACTCAACAGGATCATCCAGGGACTAATCAATTGCAACTAACAGATAGTGGAAGACAACCGTGGGAGCTAGCTTTTGAGAAGATGAGTGCAACAGTGGAGAAATTTTCAATCGACACAAACATTGCAGTTGACAAGTTGGCAATCTATACAGGCACAACATTAGAGAAAGTGAATGCGTCAGTTGACAAGTTGACAACGCATACAGAGGCATCAATTCACAATCTAGAGACGCAGGTTGCTCAGCTCGCAAGACAACTAAATGAGCGTCTCCCAGGCACTTTCCCAAATGATACCGAGAACAACCCTAAGAACCATTGCAATGCCATAACAATCAGGAGCGGTAAAGTGTTGGGATCTAACAGGGGTGCAACTAGTTCTCAGGAAGACAAGGCTCCGGAACAACCACATGTTGAGGAAGAGCAACCTGAGAAAGAGAAGTTGGCAAGTGACAAGGCACCAGAGCAAGGGGGAAGGCTGAAGCTTGTGGATGAAGAGTTTCGAAAGAAGAAGTGGGTTGAACCCCAAGACCTCCCGCCCTACATGAAGGTACCGTATCCTGAAAGATTGAAGAAGCCTCAACAGGATAAGCAGTTCAACAGATTCCTTGATGTCTTCCGCAAACTTCAAATTAACATTCCATTTGCGGAAGCCTTGGAACAAATGCCATCTTATGCCCGGTTTATGAAGGAGCTTCTCTCCAAGAAGCGGAGAATAGTGGATGAGGAAACGGTTGCTTTGACCGAGGAGTGTAGTTCCATTCTTCAAAGAAAACTACCTCCAAAGTTGAAGGATCACGGTTCTTTTTCGATACCATGCACCATTGGGGGGATGACTGTAGGGAAGGCATTATGTGATCTAGGGGCAAGCATCAACTTGATGCCCCTCTCTATGATGAAGAGGTTGGAGATCAAAGAAGTCAAGGACACACGGATGTCACTCCAACTCGCCGATCGTTCTATAAAATATCCTTATGGGGTGGTCGAAGACTTGTTAGTAAAGGTGGACAAGCTCATATTTCCGGCAGACTTTGTAGTGCTTGATATGGATGAAGACGCCGAGATCCCTCTCATAATGGGTAGGCCTTTCTTGGCCACTGGGGGTGCCTTGATAGATGTGAGACAAGGGAAGCTCACTCTAAGGGTGGAAGATGAAGAGGTAGTCTTCAATCTCTTTGAAGCAATGAAGCACCCTGCAGAGAGGTCGGAAGTGTATCGAGTGGATATGGTGGATCCAACTGTCAAGGCAAAGGCAACCAGAGAAGCCCATGGTTCTTCACTTGCTCAAGTGTTGGTAAAATCCCATGATGATGATAGTGAGAAAAAAGACCCTTTGGGGGATGAGGTCTATCTCGAGTGGTTGAAAGACATGGAAACCTTACCGAGTTCCCCAAGGGATGAATGTGCAAGGAAAGAGTGCAACAACAAGGGCATGGAAAAAGAGGATAAAGCACCAAAGTTGAAAGGTGGCACAACCGTGGTGGTCAATGAAAACAACCAGTTGATCCCAAAAGGGACCATCACGAAATGAAGAGTATGTGCCGATTATAGAGGGCTTTTGGATTTAAATGAGTTGTCCGGGATCCGCAAGCAAGCAAACCACAAAAAGCGGACTAAGGAAAGGCAGGACACACACATCTTGCCTAGGGAGCTTGAGCCCGGGCAAGCGGTACTTCTTGACAACTCAAGGTTGAAACTCTTTCCGGGAAAGCTAAGATCGAGGTGGTCGGGACCATTCAAGGTCCTCCAAGTTTGTCCTCACGGAACAGTAGAGTTAGAAGGGGCCTCTGGTAACTTCAAGGTGAATGGGCAAATAATAAGGCATGACCATGGGGAATCAGTCCCAAATTACAAGCAGTTTCTTCCTCCGGATTAACCCTTAGGGGTGACTTGAGTCAGGCTCGGGACGTTAAACAAGCGCTACTTTGGAGGCAACCCAAGCTAGGTATCCTTTAATTTTAGTTTGTCATTTTCATTGATAAAAAAAAAGAGCTTGATTTGCCACGCGAATCCACAATGGCCCCGTGAGACAGAAGCCCTGAATCTCAGAGGCTTACTCACGTTTGTCTCGCGCCTCGAGGTCTACTTTCGCCTCGCGATTCTGGGCATCAGCATCTGTTGGAATTCCAGATTCGCCTCGCGAGATACTACTCGCCTCGCTATTCTGGAAAGTGTGAATAACAATTTTCCAGATTCGCCTCGCGAGTGGTCTCTCGCCTCGCGAATCTGCACTTAAGGTTTTAATTTGCAGGAGTTCTTCCAGGATGCTATGCAACAGAAGGGAGCCCGTGATACCAATTGTATGAGGAGGCAACCATGGAAACTTGATCAGGGAGCACCTTCTCCTCTCCTCACTTTTGTTTTGTTTTTGTTGTTGTTTTTGTTTTTGTTTTGTTTGTCACTCTTGAATAATTTGAGAAGATCAAGAGTTTTTGTATGAACGGTGTGTCGGCAAGCTTGTTGGATTTTAATTAAATTTAGCATAGATTGATTGCATGAATTATTTTGACCATCGATGATTTCCCCCTAGGTTCTGAAAATAGAAAAATTGATCCCCATGTTAAAAATTGAAAATTGAACTTTGAGAATTTTATTGTGATTACTTGATTTACGATAAGTTTGGGGTGAGGGGGTGCACACACTGGGAATTGTATCTCGGTCAAACAAATTGCAAAATGTCCAGGTGAGGATTTGAGCCTCCAACTTTGTTTTTGATTGTGTGAATCACTATTAAGTTGCATTTTCCCGAATTTGCTTGAATCTCTTCATGTTTTGCATGTTTATGTGTTGCATCAAATGATTTAGGCAATTTTCTTTGAATAACTACTTGGCCTAAAGAGAACCATCCCTAATGCATGTTCCCTAGTTAGCCCCGTTGAGCCTAATTAGCCTATTGTTTCTTGATGACCCTATATTAGAAGCCAAAATCTGAAAAACCATGTTAACCCAATCTTAGGATTAGGAGAGCATGGAAGCGTAGCAAGAGAAGGGTTGTGAGGAACTAAGTTTGGGGTGGCTACAAGGTGGTGTGTCATTTTGGGTTGAGAAAAAGAAAAATAAAGGTTGAAACCCAAGGCAGTAAAAAAAAATTGCCAAAGGAAAAGGGGCAAAACAGAAAAAAAAAATAGCAAGGAAAAGGCTGTAGTCACCCGAGGCAAAAAGAAAAATGGAAAAAGGAATTTGAGTGGAAGATGTGTCAAATGCTCATGCTCTCTTAGTTCCTAGGGACTTAAGCCTAGTATCTTCGAATATCCTACCCTCAGCCAGGCCCCATTACAACCTTTATAAGACCTTCTGATGTTGCATGCATGTTTTCGTGGGAACCATTTTTGAGATGAAAATCAAATTCATGGGAAGTGCTCTTGATATGTGAAATTGAGGGAAAAGTTGATAGCCTAGACGAATTTGAGCGAATGAGTGAAATTTTACATACCCTTGTGAGGAAGGCGGTTGTTTGAAATTGGTGATCTTCCTTTTGTGTGTGACCCTGATCCTCAACTTAGATTAATGATTGCATGAATGATGAAGTTCTCAATTGTTTAAAGTAAATGAATGTGGGGATTACGTTAATGTAGGGGGGAAATCATTGGAGAAAAACTGTTTTGAGTGCATGAAATTTGTGCGAAATCGATTGATTCCCTTAAGCTTGCCAAGTCTTGAGTCGTTTTTGAGTTTTAGCTTGCTTGGGGACAAGCAAGGTTTAAGTTTGGGGTGTTTTGATATGCCTTTGGCTTATCTAGTTTTATAACTAGATGGACTGTGGTTTTTGTGCAAATTATTCGAGTTCAATCTCGTTTTCGCCCAAATTTGGCATTGTTTTGTTTCTAAGTAGACTTTTACTCGTTCTAGGCATTTTTAGTAGTTTTTAGTCTATTTTGAATAGAATTACGCTTTTTGTGTATTTTTATTGTTTCAGGTTAGAAGTGAAGCTCCGGGAGTCAAGGAAAGTCAAGAAATAGTGGAAATTGCCATTCCGGAGATGCTCGCCCCGCGAGTGGATGCTCGCCCCGCGAGTGGATGCTCGCCTCGCGAGTCTGAAGATCAGCTAAGCAGCAACGTCATCAATTCTGTCTCGCCCCGCGAGAATAATCTCGCCTCGCGAATCATGAAGACCTGCAAGACAGAGACCATCACGGCTAAGCCGTGATGAAGGTCACGACTGTGACAGATTAAGGTTTGAAGTCTCGCCCCGCGAGAAGCATCTAGCCCCGCGAGAGTTTAAAGACCCTGGAAGTCAGAGACCATCACGTCCTAGCCGTGATGAAGGTCACGGCTGTGAGAGATTGAAGTTTGAAGACTCGCCCCGCGAACACATTCTCGCCTCGCGAGAATCCAAATTGGAAGCGCGCCAAAACTAATGTTCGCCTCGCGAAATATTGTTCGCCCCGCGAGCGGCCGAGAACCAGAATCCCTATTTATAGGCTGTTTCAGATCAGAATTGGGAGCTTCTGGGTAGATCCGAATCCTAGTAGTTTTTCCACTGTAGAGTAGCGTTTAGGAAGATTTCTTTTCTCTTTGGAGCTGCGTCTCCCTTCTCTTTTCTTTTCTTATTTTATTATGGAGATTATCGCCGATTGTTCGTTTGTCGTCACGGGCATGAGGAACTAATCCCCTCGTCTAGGGGATCGATGAAGCCACCCATGGCGGTATAGTGTTCATGTGATGTATGTTTTTCTCCCCTTTAATTCAATTCTTGTTTTCCAATTCTGATTTGATTGTGTTGATCATATGCTTGCGTGATTAACTAGTTAAACGTGTTGAGGCTGATCGACGATTCGCGTTTTAGAACTTGAATTGGGATCATCGATCGAATATTGCACGAGAGTGAGTAGGAGATCGGTGCAACCGTATAGGGAACAAGAATTAATAGAATTTGATGATTATGATTATGAGACCTAGTAAGTAATTAATCCAATCTTCGAATACGTCCTATTGAGCACGACAGTGGATATAGGAGAATTTGGGGGTCCCGGTTGACATTGTAATTGAACTTAGGGAGGAATTCATCATCACTTGGGTACTATGCATGATTGGGTAGGTGGATTTGAGACCCTAGATATTTTAATTTCAGATTTCAATACCTTAGCTTTATTTAATTTGTTAATTGAATTGCGATATTAATCTCTCTCTCTCCACCACTTTCCTTACTTGACCAACTTATTGGATTTCTCGCGAATTGGTAGCCCAATCCCTGAGTTCGACCTCGGTAAATTCTTACCGTGTTATTTTATTACTTGCGACGACCCGGTACACTTGCCGGTGACTCAACACATGACAATCTAAATCACTATCAGAAGGGACCAAGAGTTATAATGTAAGCAAATTAGAATTAGAGAGTCTTGGATCAGGATTGAACTCATTCTCATTTATTAGTTTTCTCAATTACAAGCTTTGGCTATTTATACATGTATGTATGAAGGTATTCTGTTGATACCTGAATAACAGAAAGTAACTAACCACTTTAACTACAATAAATGAACTAACCAATCTCTAACTGAATAACTAACTTCTATTGGGCCATTACAATTGGGCCAATACAGTGTGTCCTAATACCCCCCCCCCCCCCTAAGTGGGGCTATGCACATTGTAACGCCTAGTTTTTATTAACACTAATTATAATGATTAAAATAGGGATTTTCACAAATCATTTCTAAAATGTCTCCTTTGAAAAACAGAGATTTGAATGAAGTCGGAGAAACCTGATAAAACAGTTTAAGACATCAAATACTTTATCCAACCAAAATTGGTCTCTGGACTTGCATCAACTGCTAGGAGCGGATAACAAAACTTCAACTATGATAAAGACTTGAAATATTAAATAGATACAATAATCCCAAATTAATTTTCATACAAACACTGAGGTTTTCTGTAATAACATAAAAAAATATATAAAGTCATAAAACACAGGGAACCGCCATCAAACAGGTCGATACAAAAGATACATCAAACTCCCCAAGCATCCATACATAATTAAACTAAAACAAGGACGTGAAATATTCCGAGACACAGGAACCAAGGACCAAGTTGTGCATCCTCATTCATCAGGAAACTCGGCCCCACGTACAGTGCTGCCATCAGAATCAGCTACCCACATATACAAGAAGAAAGAAGAACGACATATGGAGGTAAGATTCTATGCCAAGCTCATAACGTAGATATGGGTATGCGACGACAAATAATCAATCAAGTGGATACATATAATTAAGGAAACTTTTATAAAATATATATAATTTTAGAAAGAGGATGAGACTCGAATGCATGCCTACGACTTCGACCTAACTTTGCTCTATGGAGACTGTATTGTTGTCATAACGTTTTGTCGAGATAGTATTCAGGAAATATTTGTAAACAACTCAGTGCACAAGCCCACGATAGGAGTATGCTAATAGCCATCTCCTCGGCACTTTCACTCGAGAGCACTTAACATCTGAATAGTATTTAGTTTGGTGGAGTTTCAAGATAGCCATGCGCTCTAGGTCTCCACAGGCACCGGTGATGCATATACGGAATCATTGGCAGGATCCACGCCTGACTATCCCCAAGGTCTCCTTGGCCCCCACACCCCTAATATCCTACAAAAGGTGTCTATGCCTCCAGAACAACAACGACTATGATTAGGTTGGAATATTGTCTGAAGACAAAATAAAGCAGGAACTAAAAGTTCTAAAGCGCCGATATCAATATAAAAACAGTTATTGATAAGAGTTGGGCTCGAATGAACCATTGGTCAAAATTATCCTTTTTAACTCACTTCATATAATAAAAAAATTTCGAGCCCAAGACTTAACAAAACTTAAATAAGGATAAACCTTAAGATTGAATTCACAGATTCAATAAATAAGAAATTGATACCAACTGATAATAACATTCCATCACCTCCCAAATCTAATTTCGGAAACAAATGCACATCACAACAAGTCCCTAAGCGACGTAACGATCGGACGTAAGACTTATACTTAGAGCCCAATTACTTGGAATTATATCCAATTCTTAACGTACGTGAGTTATGAAGATAAGTAAGGTTCTGGGATTAGAACCTTACGCCGAATCAACCAGATCCAATTTAGCACAGCATTAAATTAAAAGTAAACAGTTACAACATGGTATAACTAAGGTTCTAAAATTACATAGATAATAACAACAGTAAACAATTCCCAATATTCCTAAGCAGTTATACTAACCTGCATATACCCAAACTACACCTAACATATTATCTTCCCCCACCTGGATTGTTATGCTCGGTGAAGGTGGAATCCTCCTGAAACAGCAACTCTGAAAACAACAACTCGTATGCACTTCAGTTTCCTCTGACACCTTGCAATGCGTGCAGGCAACCTATGTCAGCTCTCAAAAATACAAAACCTGCTACCCCAAACAAGCACAATTACAGCCAACGTCCCAGGGAGGGAGTCCAAATATTTGCAACAATTAGGCAACATGACAACTAATTAATCATCATCAAAATACAATTCTTTGTACTATAAACACTTAATTTAAATAAAACAGAATTTGATTTTAATTAAATTTGAAATGGAAATTTAGGTTTCATCACAAAAATTGGGGAAAAAGAGGTTTGATCATCCAAAGGTGAAATTGACCTTGAAAATCATCAATTACACTAAAACAGAATCAATTTGATGATTAGAGTAAGATGAAAAATAAGGATTTGAGTGAAATTGGGGAAAATTCGAATTTAAAGAAAATTTGAACAACTAGCATGGGAAACCTGAAATTGATACTCCCAATTTACAGTCAATATCATCAATTTGGGGATTTAGGTCCTAATTTAAAAGTTAGGGTTTCAAAAGGGGATTTTAGGGTTAAGGTTACTAATGCAAACCAAGATTATTAAGAGAAGATAAAGAGAGGATGAGATCCTCTTACCAAGGCAGAGCGGTGCGGTGGAGAAGTGACTCCGGTGCGGTGGTGACAGCGACGACGGCGGAGCAACAACAGCTAACACATAAACCAAATGGAATAAAGAAGAGAGAAGGTCGAGAGTATTCCGAATCTGGGATCCTCTTCGTCATTCAAGGCCAACGGTGACCACAAAGGGTATCCTTCAGCGGCGGCTAACGACTCTGCTTGACCGAGCAGCGAACCAGATCGCATGGGACATTGTTGGGTCGCATGACTGTCTTCACACGCGGCGAGGTCGAACGGTACCGGACGATGCGCCACTGGACAATGATGCAACGACGACTGAACATACACGTTCGTCTTCTCCAGTTAGGCGGTGGCGTAGGTGCTCCTAGGGCGGTAGGACGTGGCTGAGAGCAAGAGGAAAGGAGGAGAAAAAGTTGATGTGAAGAGAAAAGAAGTTGAAATCTGAGTTGAAGTGAAGAAAGAGAGGGAGGAAGATGAGTCTGAGAGAAGAAGAAAGAATGAGAGGAAAAAAAGAAAGAAAAAGAAAGGAAAAAGAGTGGTATGTGGATGATTCTCAACCAAGTTAAAGAAAAAGCTTAAAATTGAACACTTTTTATTTTTCTGATGTTAAAAATTTCTTTTAGGGATTATGAAATTAATTTTTCTCTAACCCAAATAATTTTAGATTGTATTTTCTAAACAAAGAATAATAGCTTTATGCTATTGTCTAGCAAGCGTGTACACCCTGTAACAGCACAGTGTTAACACGCTCAGTAAAATCTTTTAAATGAGTAAATAAAATTACTCAAGCCAAACAACATTAAAATAAACATAAAAATAAACTTTAGAAAATTAATTATTCCTAATAAAGCAATTAAACATATAAGCAAATAAAATCAAATAAGTCAAAACGCATAAAAATAAATATATAACCGATTAATAAAACTAGTTTTTAAATAAACACATATACTAATTATCAGGATGTTACACACATCGAGCAAGCCCAACTTGGTAATGCTGGACTAAAAAGAAGGTGCAGGAATTGCCTTGGTGAAGACATCAGCAAGTTGTGCATTTGATGGGATTGGCAGAAGATGGACAAGGCCGGTAGTAAACTTCTCACGGATCAAGTGGCAATGTATTTCAATATGTTTTGATCTTTCATGAAAAGCTGGATTATGAGCCAAGTAAACAGTAGACTTATTGTCACAATAAACTGTAAATGGAAACTGATTGACAAATGCAAGTCCTTAAGTAAGAATTGAAGCCATTGTAGCTCATAAGTGAGGGCTACAAGAGCCCGATATTCAGTCTCTGAGGATGATCTACTGGCAGTGGATTGCTTCTTTGATTTCCATGTAATCAAAGAGGAACCAATGAAGACACAATAGTCAGTAATGCTCCTGCGTGTGTCCAAGCATCCTGCCCAATCAGAGTCAGCAAAACTAGTGACTGTAAGTTTTGTGTTTGCTAGAAAGAATATGCCTTTGGCTGGGGATGACTTGAGGTACTTTAGAACTCGTGTAGCAGCTTGGAAGTGTGAATCCATAGGCTTAGAGACAAATTGCTTGAGCTGTTGCACAACAAAGTACAAATCAGGCCTTGAGGTGGTGAGATACAGCAAACGACCAATGAGCCTTCTATAACAAGAGGGTCAGAATATGGAGTGCCAGCATTCAGTTGTAACCTATTGCAAGGATCCGTGGGACTGGTAGTGGATTTGGAAGCCAACTGTCCACTGTCAGAGATAATTTCTAATGCATATTTTCTTTGATTTAGGAGAAACCATCTTTAGTGCGGGAGTTCTCCAAACCAAGAAAATATCTAAGAGAACCAAGGACCTTGATCTTGAATTTCTTGTCAAGATACTGTTTCACAGTTTTGATCTCATCAATATTATTACCTGCTAACACTATGTCATCAACATAGACAAGTAAAGCAGTAAATGAGTCTCCTCGAGCCTTGATAAATAGAGAGTGGTTTGCAGAGGATTGGATGTAACCAAGTGAAATGAGGGCATGAGACAATTTTGAATACCATTATCTACTTGCTTGCTTGAGTCCATAGAGAGATTTTTGGAGTTTGCAAACTTTATGTGGATGAGAGGATGTGAAACCCGGAGGCAATTCTATATAAACATCTTCATGCAAATCACCGTGAAGGAATGCATTGTTAACATCTAATTGCTCAAGGAACTAGTTCTTGGCAGAAGCAACTGCAAGTAACACTCTTACAGTAGTCAATTTTGCAACAGGAGAGAATATGTCAAAGTAGTCCACACCCTCCATTTGAGTGTAACCTTTGGCACTAACCTAGCCTTATATCTCTCTATGGTTCCATCAGCATGAAATTTAACCTTATAGACCCACCGACAACCTATTGGATGCTTACCAGCTGGTAGATCAACAAGTGTCCAAGTGTGATTTTCCTCTAGAGCAGCTATCTCAGCTTGCATAGCCTTTTGCCAACATTCTAACTTAGAAGCTTCTTTGTAAGATTTAGGGTCACTGACAGAATGGACAGCTAGGAAAAAATTCCTATATGATGGAGAGCATTTGGCATAGGAAAGGACTAACTCAAGTGGATATAAGCAGGAGGAGGAATTACCTGAAAATAGATCAACACTGCTGGCAGAGGATAGATTGAAATGATATTCCTTGAGATAGGTTGGCTGCTGCCTCACTCTACTAGAAGGTCTCACTGGGGCCTGAAATGGAGCAGGAAGTGAATTTGGTTCACTGACATCTTGTGTATTATTAGGAACAATCAGTGGAATTGGGCCAGGATTTACAGGTGATGGTGCTGTCGGAGGTTCTGGTGTGAAATTGGTTGGGAAGGGTCAGTTTCTGGAGCATGTTCCTGTTTTTGTGGAGGTACAAGTTGAAGAGGCCGAGAAGGAGCTGAAAGATCAGGGAAGGAGCAAGGCAAAGGTATGGAAGAAGAGGGTGAGGTGGGAGGTGAATGAGAGTGAAAGGGAAATGTGTTTTCATAGAAAACAACATTCCTTGATGTGAAAATTTCTCTGGTATGCAAATCATATAGCATGAAGCCTTTGGTGCCTTCCTTATATCCAATGAACACAACTTTTTCTTGCTCTTGGTGAAAATTTTGTTCTATTGTGTTGTAAAGTGCTGGCATAAGCCAAGCAACCAAATTCCTTGAGGTGAATTAAGATAGGAGGTTTATTATACAAAGCTTCATAAGGAGATTTATTTTTCAAAAGTGGTGTAGGCAACTTGTTGATAATATGAATGGTATGAGTGACAGTGAAACACCAAAGCTTTGAAGGAATTTTGGCCTGAAAATACAAGGCTCTTGCAACATTCAAAATGTGTTGGTGCTTCCTTTCCACCACCCCCATTTTGTTGGGGAGTTTCAACACATGATGTTTGATGTAAAATACCTTTGTTTTTAAAGAAATCTATCATTAGAAACTCCGGTCCATTGTCAGACCTCAACACTTTCAAGGATTGATTAAACTGGTTTTCAATATAGCAAGTAAAATGCTGAATGTGAGTTCTGGTTTCTGCCTTAGTTTTCATCAAAATAATCCACGTAAATTTTGAAAAGTCATCTACAAGAGTCAAGAAATATCTGTGTCCATGTATAGAAGGAATGGAGTACGGACCCCAAATATCTGCATGCAATATATCAAAAGGTCTAGAAGACTTTGATTCACTGGAAGGAAATGAAAGTTTCTTTTGTTTAGCATAGTGACATACATCACAAGGAGAATTATTACAATTAGGAATAAAGGGAAATTGAGCAGACACTATCTTCATCTTGGAATCAGGTATATGACCTAATCTGTTTTGCCATAGGTTTGCTTGATCAGACTTTCCAATTGAAGCATTACATGTAGTGTGAGTTTCAGCCAAGCTAGCAGAAGGAAGATTCAGGATAAACAGGCCTCCTTGCTGCCTAGCAGAACCAATCGTCTTTTGGTCTGGGTTCTGTTGAATTAAACACAAGTTTGGTTTGAATGTGATGAAACAATTGAGGTCACTAATTAATTTGGTTACTGACAGTAAATTTACTTTGAAGCTAGGAACAAATAGAACATCTAACAATATTAAAGACTGAGACAAGTTTACTGTGCCAGAAATAGAAATGTGATTTATGCTTCCATCAGGAAAATTAATAGTGATAGGACTGATCTTATGATAAGTGGAATAATTAGACAGACTACATGTAAAGTCATCAGTGGCCCTAGTATCTAGGATCCACTGTTGGAACTGGTTACTTGTGGTTGGAGGATTGACACTTAAGGCCGTGGTTTGAACCAAATTGGAAGCATGATGAGAAGGTGTATTAGATTCTTTCCTGGATTGTTGGAAAAGGCTAATAATGCTTTGAAATTGCTCCTGAGTGAAAGTCACACTTGAAGGATTGCTACCTACTGAGCTGAATTGAGCAGAAGCAAAAATAGAATTATCAATGGAAGGTTCTGCACAATCATCAAAATCTGTGCCAACTTGATATGCTGATCGATTGCCTCTTGGTTTATAATCTGGTGGGAATCCATGTTTAAAGAAACAAGTGTCTATGGTGTGGTTGTTCTTGCCACAGTGTGTACACATTTTTCCTGATCCTCATCCTTGATAATTTCCTCTTCCTCGGCCTCTGCCAAAGGAACCTCTCCTTACAAATGAGTTCTGCTACTGTGATTGTGATTTTTCAGAATTGGCCACAAAGGCCATGGATTCCACATTTGGATCTAAATTTTCATGAACCATTTCTCTTTCTTGTTGAATAACCATAGAGAATACACTAGTAACATCTGGAAGTGGTTTTATCATCATAATTTGGGATTTAACATGAGCATATTGCTCATTCAGTCCCCTCAAAAATCGAATATTCTGAGATTGATCTCTATATTACCTCATAGTTTGGTAACCACCACACGTACAAGAAATTGATCGAGCATTTACAAGAAGGAATCGGTATAAGTCCTTCTAATTCATCCCATAAGGTTTTGATTTGTGTGAAACAATCGGTAATTGAAAGATTGCCTTGATGCATCTTATATATTTCTTCTTCTAAGCTTGAAATTCTGAAGATATCACCCTGAGAAAATCGTTTGTTCAGATCTTTCCAAGCATCACAAGCTTTGTCATGACACAAGATCGAAGGAAGAATAGATTTTGAAATAGATCTATGGATCCATGCTAGGACCATAGTGTTACATTGTTCCCATGCATAATAGATAGACTCACTAGGAATTGGAGCTGAGATAGTTCCATCTACAAACTTCAATTTGTTCTTTGAGATTAGTGCAATCCTCATCGAGCGCGCTCATGTGTGATAGTTAGGACCAGTAAGGAGAGGTGTAACTTTTGGTTGAGAAGGATTTTCGTTTCCATGGCAGAAGTATGGATTTGAAGGATTTGTCAAGAAATATGAGGAGCTCTGGTTCGGCATTGAAGCTTTTCTTGAAGCTTTGAAGAATGCAAACATGAAAAGAAGAATCAAGAAAGAAGAAAGAACTTGCGATAGAAATGTGAAATTTCAAAACTGGGCAACCACAGCTCCTTGCGGATCTCTGATACCATCTTGGATCAGGAATGAACTCATTCTCATTGATTAGTTTTCTCAATTACAAGCTTTGGCTATTTATACATGTATGTATGAAGGTATTCTATTGATACCTGAATAACAGAAAGTAACTAACCACTTTAACTATAATAACTGCACTAACCAATCTCTAACTGAATAACTAACATCTATTGGGCCATTACATTTGGGCCAGTACAGTGTGTCCTAATAGAGAGAGATGACGACGGAGGGGATAGCAGAGAGGTCATGTAGTTTTTAAAACGAAAAAATCTAACTCGTTGAAATTTGTACCGATGAATGGACCAGATTAAGTGTAGGAGTTGTAAATTTATTAGGGTGTAATTTAATACAAATGAATGGACCAGAACAAGTGGTCATTGTTGTGACGCCGGCAAGTGTACCGGGTCGTCGCAAGTAATAAAATAAACACGGTAAGTAATTACCGAGGTCGAACTCAGGGATTGGGCTACCAATTCTACCAATTCGCGAGAAATTCAATAGGTTTAGTTAAGCGAAGAAAGTTGTTGTGAGAGAGAGATTAAGATCGCAATTCAAATAACGAATCAAATAAAGCTAAGGTATTAAAATCTGAAATTAAAGTATCTAGGGTCTCAAATCCCCCTACCCAATCATGTATAGTACCCAAGTGATGATATATTCCTCCCTAAGTTCAATTACAATGTCAACTGGGACCCCCAATTTCTCCTAGATTCACTGTCGTGCTCAATAGGACGTATTCAACGATTTGAGTTAATTACTTGCAGGTCTCATAACCCTAATCCTCGAATTCTATTAAATCATGTTCCCTACGTGGTTGCACCGATCTCCTATTCACTTTCGTATAATATTCGATCGATGATCCCAATTCAAGTTCTAAAACGCGAATCGCCGGTCGGCCTCAACACGTTTAACTAGTTAATCACGCTAGCATATGATCAACACAATAATATCAGAATTGAAAAAACATTTATTGAGAGAAGGGGAGAAAAATATACATCACATGAACACTACACCGCCATGGGTGGCTTCATCGATCCCCTAGACGAGGGGATTAGTTCCTCATGTTCGTAACAACACACGAACAATCGGCAACAATCTCCATAATAAAATACGAAAAGAAAAGAAAAGGGAGACGCAGCTCCAGAAACAAGGATTCGCTCTTAAACTGCTCTGAACAAGTGGAGTATCAAAAGTGTCCTCAATTCGATGCCAAACGACAATATATAGGGATTCTGTTTCTTGTCCGCTCGCGGGGCGAGCCTACTCTCGCGACGCGAATATTAGTTTTGGCGCGCATTCAAATTTGGACTCTCGCGAGGCGAAAGTATGATCGCGAGGCGAATCTTCAGATTTCAATCTGTCACAGCCGTGACCTACATCACGGCTAGGCCGTGATGGTCTCTGTCTTGCAGGTCTTCATTTTTCGCGGGGCGAGAATATTTTCGCGGGGCGATCCAGAAATGACGACTTTTGCTGCTTTGTTGACCTTCAGTATCGCGAGGCGAGCATACACTCGCGGGGCGAGTGTCTCCAGAATTGCAATTTCCACTGTTTCTTGACTTTCCTTGACTCCCGGAGCTTCACTTATTGACCTGAAAACACCAAAAGCATAATTCTATCCAAAATAAGCTAAAAACTACACAAAAGACGCAAAACGAGTCAAAGTCCAACTTAGGAACAAAACAAGGCAAATTTGGGCGAAAACGAGAGTGAACTCGACTAATTGGCACATAAACCCTAGTTCATCTAGTCATAAAACTAGATAAGCCAGAGGCTTATCAAAACACCCCAAACTTAAACCTTGATTGTCCCCAAGCAAGCTAAAACTCAAAAAGGACTTAAGACTTGGCAAGCCTAAAGGAATCAATCGATTTCGCACAAATTTCATGCAATCAAAACAGTTTTTCTCCAATGATCTCCCCCCTACATTAATGTAATCCCCACATTCATTTACTTTAACCAATTGAGAACTTATCAGTCATGCAATCATTAATCTAAGTTGAGGATCAGAGTTACACACAAAAAGGAAGATCACCAATTTCAAACAATCGCCTTCCTCATAGGGGTATGTAAAATGTCACTCAGTCGCTCAAATTCGTCTAGGCTATCAACTTCTCACTCAATTTCACATATCAAGAGCACTTCCCATGAATTTGATTTTCATCTCAAAAATGGTTCCCACGAAAACATGCATGCAACATCAGAAGGTCTTTTTAAAGGTTGTAATGGGGCCTGGCTGAGGGTAGGATATTCAAGGATACTAGGATTAAGTCCCTAGGAACTAAGAGAGCATGAACCTTTTTACACATATTCCACTCAAATTCCTTTTTTCATTTTTCTTTTTGTCTCGGGTGACTACAGCCTTTTTCCTTGCTAATCTTTTGATTTGCCCCTTTTCTTTTGGCAATTTATTTTGAATATATTTTTTTTATTGCCTTGGGTTTCAAACTTTATTTTTCTTTTTCTCACCCCAAAATGACATATCTCCTTGTAGCCACCCCAAACTTAGTTTCTCACAACCCTTCTCTTGCTCACTTCCATGCTCTCCTAATCCTAAGATCGGGTTAACATGGTTTTTCAGATTTTCGGCTTGTAATATAGGGTCATCAAGAAACAATAGGCTAATTAGGCTCAATGTGGCTAACTAGGGAACATGCATTCGGGATGGTTCTTTTTAGGCCAAGTGGTTTTTCAAAGAAAATTGCCTAAATCATTTGATGCAACACATAAACATGCAAACCATATAGAGATTCAAGCAAATTCGGGAAAGTGCAACTTAATAGTGATTCACACAATCAAAAACAAAGTTGGAGGCTCAAATCCTCACCTGGACATTTTGCAAATTGTTTGATCGAGATACGATTCCTAGTGTGTGCACCCCCTCACCCCAAACTTATCATAAATCAAGTAATCACAACAAAATTCTCAAAGTTCAGTTTTTCAATTTTTAAGTGGGGATAAACTTTTCTATTATCAGAACCTAGGGGGAAATCATCGATGGTCAACATAATTCATGCAATCAATCTATGCTCAATTTAATCAAGACCCAACAAGCTTGTCAACACACTATTCATACACAAACTCTTGATCTTCTCAAATTATTCAAGAGTGACAAACAAAAACAAAAACAAAAACAAAAGAAAAGTTAGGAGAGGAGAGGGATACCTAGCTTGGGTTGCCTCCCAAGTAGCGCTTGTTTAACGTCCCGAGCCTGACTTATTAAGAAGCATCCACCTGGATCCCATAGCCTGTGGTACAAGGGCCAAGAGATGCTCATCATGTGAGGTCTTCCACCAGGATCCCATGGTTTATGAAGTGGCCCTCGCAGGAGCAATACGACTCTATCTATGATTCCACCAAGCCCGTGTGTGAAAACTCCATTGACCTCTTCAATTATGAACTCACTTCCTCTCGGGTCAAATGGTGTTTTCACGAGGAAGTGTACCAGACAAGTGGGAGGGACCAACTTACCAATGTCCACACATGCATGCAAGCCGACATAGTTATCCAATGCAGTAATTTCAGGTTGCTTGGCAAGCATGGTGGAATCATCTACCACTTTATCCGCATTTTGATCTCTACCCCCTTGCTCCATTGCCTTGTCCTTTGCCAACTCCTCTTCCTTAGGTTGCTCTTCCTCAACATGTGGCTGTTCCGGGGCCTTGTCGCTTGTCAATTCCTTTTCCTCCGGTTTTTCTTCCTCAACATGTGGTAGTTCTTCCTCAACTCTCTGAGAACTAGTTACATCCCAGTCATATCCCAACACCCCACTGCTTCTAGTTGTTGTGGTATTGCATTGGTTCTTAGGGTCGTTCTCGGTATCAACGGGGAAAGTCTCTGGGGGATGCTCATTTAGTTGCCTTGCGAGTTGGGCAATCTTCATCTCTAATGCCGCATTCGCCTTCTCAAATGATGTGGCCATCTTATCAATGGCCGCACTTGTCTTATCAATTGCCGCATTTGTCCTCTCAAGAGCCAACTCCCAAGGTTGTCTTCCACCATCCTGTTGAGGTTGTTGTTGCCAGTTCTGTTGAGGTTGTGGTTGCCAATCTAGACCATTGTCAGCATTACTCCAAACGAAATCCGGATGGTCTCTACTCATATAACCCCAATACTGATTCTGACTCTGATAGTTGTCCTGGGGTACGCTGTCATAGAAATTATGGCAAGAGTCCACATATTCTTGAGAGGAGTAGAAAGGACAGCTCCAAGTGTCATGGTCTCCATTACAATATTCGCAACCCGGAAGCATTCCCTCGTGTATCACATTCACCCTTTTGTTCCAAGACAATGCTTCATTCTGCATCTTCAACAATCTATTTTGCTCTAGAATGGCTTCTAATGTTGCAGAACTGAATCCATTTGAGGTTTCCCAGCCACGGTTGTAATCATTGTACGACATCTCCTCCAATGATGCCCATCCATCCATTCAAGCCTCTTTCGCTCTCTGCTTCTTTCCTTAAGCGCTTCTCGGTCTTGGTGATCTCCGTATCAAATAGCAAGCCCTCTTGTGGGAGGGTACCTCGCATACAAAAACAAGGCAAGACCAAGTGGAATCAAAGAAGTAGAGAGATAATAGTAAATAAAAAATAAAAATAAAAAAAAAAGAAAAATAACTTAACCAAATAATCAAACTTCCCTAAGAATTAGAAAATTTGGTTGTGCCAATCCCCGGCAACGGCGCCAAAAACTTGTTGTGACGCCGGCAAGTGTACCGGGTCGTCGCAAGTAATAAAATAAACACGGTAAGTAATTACCGAGGTCGAACTCAGGGATTGGGCTACCAATTCTACCAATTCGCGAGAAATTCAATAGGTTTAGTTAAACGAAGAAAGTTGTTGTGAGAGAGAGATTAAGATCGCAATTCAAATAACGAATCAAATAAAGCTAAGGTATTAAAATCTGAAATTAAAGTATCTAGGGTCTCAAATCCACCTACCCAATCATGTATAGTACCCAAGTGATGATATATTCCTCCCTATGTTCAATTACAATGTCAACCAGGACCCCCAATTTCTCCTAGATTCACTGCCGTGCTCAATAGGACGTATTCAACGATTTGAGTTAATTACTTGCAGGTCTCATAACCCTAATCCTCGAATTCTATTAAATCATGTTCCCTACGTGGTTGCACCGATCTCCTATTCACTTTCGTACAATATTCGATCGATGATCCCAATTCAAGTTCTAAAACGCGAATCGCCGGTCGGCCTCAACACGTTTAACTAGTTAATCACGCTAGCATATGATCAACACAATAATATCAGAATTGAAAAAACATTTATTGAGAGAAGGGGAGAAAAATATACATCACATGAACACTACACCGCCATGGGTGGCTTCATCGATCCCCTAGACGAGGGGATTAGTTCCTCATGTTCGTAACAACACACGAACAATCGGCAACAATCTCCATAATAAAATACGAAAAGAAAAGAAAAGGGAGACGCAGCTCCAGAAACAAGGATTCGCTCTTAAACTGCTCTGAACAAGTGGAGTATCAAAAGTGTCCTCAATTCTGATCTGAAACAGCAATATATAGGGATTCTGTTTCTTGTCCGCTCGCGGGGCGAGCCTACTCTCGTGACGCGAATATTAGTTTTGGCGCGCACTCAAATTTGGACTCTCGCGAGGCGAAAGTATGATCGCGAGGCGAATCTTCAGATTTCAATCTGTCACAGCCGTGACCTACATCACGGCTAGGCCGTGATGGTCTCTGTCTTGCAGGTCTTCATTTTTCGCGGGGCGAGAATATTTTCGCGGGGCGATCCAGAAATGACGACTTTTGCTGCTTTGTTGACCTTCAGTATCGCGAGGCGAGCATACACTCGCGGGGCGAGTGTCTCCAGAATTGCAATTTCCACTGTTTCTTGACTTTCCTTGACTCCCGGAGCTTCACTTATTGACCTGAAAACACCAAAAGCAACCAAAAGCATAATTCTATCCAAAATAAGCTAAAAACTACACAAAAGACGCAAAACGAGTCAAAGTCCAACTTAGGAACAAAACAAGGCAAATTTGGGCGAAAACGAGAGTGAACTCGACTAATTGGCACATAAACCCTAGTTCATCTAGTCATAAAACTAGATAAGCCAGAGGCTTATCAGTCATGTCTCAGATTAAGAACAAGGAGGAGGACCTGCTTGTGGAATGGTATTGTTTAAACAAAGAACAATCTTTATTTTTTGGCGTTTATTTTTTTCTTTTAGAGTAATGTTCATATACAGTTATATATATTATTTTATTTTATATTTATACAATTTTTACTATTTGATTATAATTATACTTATTTTATTTTTTACACATGTATACGCGATTATATAAAAAACATATAAATGATGTAACTTAATAATTAAGTGGCATGTGAGAAAGCTTGGATGGGCAATTTTACCAGCCTTCAACGAATAGATTTAGTGTTGTGTGTGATTGTAATTTAGTTGACAATTAGTTAGTTTGTTGGTTGTTACTAATAGAACATAATGGTATTGGATTTTAGTGCTCTAAATTTATGTAAAAGTTTCACAATCAAGTAAAAAATATATATTATATGTTCGTGAAGCATAATAAATATATTCTTCATAATACATATTAGGTTTTCAGAGTATTCTCTCACTCGATAGTTGAAAGACTGATCTCTTAGAATATTATTAGGTGTCTATGCTGGAAATCCTCCTTGGTGTTTTTGCATACCCACCAAGTCATGGATCGATGAAACTTAGAACTTCATGCTTAAGGGTCTCATGTTCATTCAACTTGGATAACGCACATTGATTTTTTTTTTAGTTCCAAGATGGAACCCAGGATATCCCCACAATTGGAAGCTGTAGGATTAATCCCCGACAATATAAAGTATCAGTTAAGGGACAACTCCTCTACCCACATATGTTGCTCTATTCCCATCACCAGCATTCGAATCCTGTACATATGTTAAAGGGCCCAAGTTACTAGTCATTTTTTTTATAAGCTAAAGTATATTAATGGAGTACTAGGGGTACTCAAAACCGATATACAAGTGTGATAAGGATCAATAGACTAGATACAGCTAAAGAATCAACCAAGGGAAAGACAAAAGATATACACTAGCTAGGTTGAAATTCTAACTACACCCATCCCAAAAAAAAATACTAAATACACCAAGTAGGACACCTACTGCCAAACAAACCGAACAGCAGCCACCCAAGCATGTAATGGTTAACAATCAAGAGATCTGCCATTCACAACTACAACAATCAGATAGAGACAAAGCTAAGGCAACAAGCAACACCCAATCAGAGCAATATATCCCGAACATCACCTAGGAAAAAATATAGCAGCAAAAAACAAGGACCACACCCCAAAAGACCATCAAAAAACCACAGACCGGCAAACATGCAATCACAGAAAGAGAAGTTTGCAAACAAGATGCATGGATACAAAAAAAGCAGCTATAGAGATAAGCCAAATATTAGGATAAACATGCAACAGGGCAGAGGCACCAATCTGTATAGGTGTAGCCCAAATAACCAACTTTAGTGGAGAACCATCACCACCACCAAGTTACTAGTCACTTGGACCACACCTTGTGGATGACAAGGCACATTTTTTTGGTCCTTGACCAAGACTATATCCTGTCGGAGGCGAGGACTAATATGCGGTGGGAGAATCACTAGTGCAATAAGTGTTTTTTACGTCAGTTAAAATTGATTTTATACGGCAGAATATTGTCTGACGTAAATACAGCTAACGTTAATAGTTAATATTTTAACGTCAGTTGTAGTAAAGAACTGACGTTAAATATAAAACTATTAACGTCATTTCTTTAACACAACTGACGTTAATTTTGTTAAAATTAACGTCAGTTGTTTAAACAACTGACGTTAATTTTGTTAAAATTAACGTCAGTTGTTTAAACAACTGACGATAAACATAAAACTATTAACGTCAGTTCTTTAACACAACGGACGTTAATTTTGTTAAAACTAACGTCAGTTGTGGTAAAGAACTGATGTTAAAGGTTTTAATTTCAACGTCAGTTTTTTATTGCAACTGACGTTAATAGATTTTTTTTTTTTAATTCAGTTTTAAAATATCACTCCCCTCAACTATCCCTGCATTCAGTAAATATCTCAAGAATACGTAATATCACACACACACATTAATTGAAAACACTACCCTTAAATTTCAATATTAACAAAAAGAAAATAAATATACAAAGGAACAATGGGGGGACTTAAAACCAAAACCCTTGTATAGGAAAAACATAACTATCTACAAGTATAAATACATAAATATCTACAAGTATATATATATATATATATATATATATATATATATATATGTCTCTAATGTCTAAAAACAAAACTACCAATCTAAGGACATATATATATATACATGTTATTAATTAGTTTCTAAAGTCTAACAAAAAAACTATTCATCTAAGTATTGCGGAGGTATCTTGTCAATTCCTTTTTCAGCCGCATACTTGAAGAAGAATTCAGCCAAGCGCATCCTCAAGTCTCTAAAGTCATCTTCTTGAAGAGGCGATTGGTCGTTAAATGCCTACACACGTTCAAATAATAACAATAACATTAACGCAAGTCATCTTCAAAACTATAATAAGTCATCTTCAAAACTATAATATATAATTTAACAAGTTGTTTAAATATTATCTTATTCCATCCATCCGTAATAGATGCGGAGACTATGTTCAGCATATGAAACATCACATAATAGCCGCACGACCACCCGTCAGGTTGAAATCGAGACTACAAACAAAATTAATTTCAATGTCAGTTGAATATACATATCA
Organism: Sophora flavescens; assembly: GCA_030762895.1. NCBI lineage: Eukaryota > Viridiplantae > Streptophyta > Magnoliopsida > Fabales > Fabaceae > Sophora > Sophora flavescens. The sequence goes on along the minus strand of CM061070.1, from coordinate 140,825,079 downwards.
ATTAGTAATTATAATATTAATTATTTGATAAATAAACTACCAAACCTTGAGGATGGTCCATTCAGGATTTGCTTTAGCCTTAGAAGTCCTACTTCTCCCGTTGGCGCAGCTTATGCTACTCGCCTTCAGCGCGTTATCATAAACAAATAATCATGTCAATTAACAAATTCATATATCATGTGTGTAATAAACTAAAACAACTGATATTAAAACTTAAATTCAATTTAAGATTAGTTACTTACCTATTTACAGCTTGCACCACCTCCTGTGGCGGCTTTTGGTGGAGAGAGCATAAGAATATGACAGTATGCCTAGACGTGTGAAGTACGAACAACTGCCAATGGTGTTTCATACAGTTGGGAGCCAGATATAATTCTTTCTGATTGTCTCCCAACAAGTTCCCTATGTATTTACTAAATGCATCGCTGATGAGTGTGATTTCACCTCATTTTCCATGTACATTTCTGCATGCATTTGCATATAGTTAGGCCATTTTAGTGTTTATTTTGTTTAGTTTTTCCTTTGGAACAGATAAGGTGGTATTGTGTGTTGTTTTGCAGATATTCATGATTAAATGCCCAAGAATTAGCAAGTATGAAGCTTGGATGACTTAGAGCTTTGAAAGATAAGAAATTGAGCCAAGCAGAGAGTATCACGGCCCATTGCGTGATGGCCCTCACTACGTGAGGGAGCAAAGAGTCGAAGAGAGAATTGAGCCAAAAGTCGAAGTCGCCACGGCCTAGCCGTGATGGCTATCCTGGCCGTGACGTGCCACCTGTGCCAGATCTCCAAAAGTCGAGACGATCACGGCCAGCCGTGATGGATATTACGGCCGTGATAAATCAGTTGGAAAAGTCGAGACGATCACGGCATAGCCGTGATGTCTATCACGGCCGTGACCCGTTTGTTGGAAAAGTCGGAAAGGATCACGGCCAGCCGTGATGAGTATCACTACCGTGATGAATCAGTAAATGAAGCGGTGCCAAGTCGAAACCATCACGGCCTGGCCGTGATGGCTATCACGGCCGTGACCGCCACGAGTACTAGAAAAACTCGAGCGAACGAGAAGAATTGAGATCATTCAGAAAACCCTAAAGAAAAATCCTCTGCTGCTGGTGGCTGTGTGCATCATTCCATGGAGCTCTCCCCTTTCTTCATCTCTGTAATTATTCCTTTTGTTTTATCTTCAATTATGCGTAGCTAAACTCCCCTTTGTTGGGGTTAGACTATTGTTATCTGAACTTGGTTGTAATATGACTTGAGATTAATACAGTTTCCTTCTTCTTTATGAGTATATAATTCTATGCTTAATGCTTTCCTAGGCTTGATCATCTTAGGAATGATTAGTTGCTTTAATAGACAATTGAAAGGTTGATGTTAAAGTATGCTCATGAATTATATGCCAAGTAGTCCAAGAATCTAGACATAGGTGTTGGCTACTTGCAATCTTATGAATCTTGTTCTTAATGCAATTTCTCTTATTAATCCACCTAAGACATTAGGGTTTAATTTGGGATTTTAGGCTCAATGCACCTAAGACATTAGGCTTGAGTATATTAGAAAAGATTCGATTGTCATAAGGGGAGTAGGAACTGTGTTAGTTATCATTTCATAACAACCAAGGGAGGATTAGCTTAGTTTAACCCCAGCAATTCTATCTCATTGTTATTCATCTTTCTGTTTTCACATCAACTGTTTGAGAAAAATCCAAAAAGAACAAAAATATTTTCTTCTTGTTTGTTTGCAAGATGTTAGAACAACCTTCAATCCAAAATTCGATCGCCTAGATAGTAGTCAAATTTGCGAAGTGGTAATTGTCCACGATCCCTGAGAACGATATCCGGTCTTACCGTTTTTATTACTTGCAACGAACCGGTACACTTGCCGAGTCCGTGTCAAGTTTTTGGCGCCGTTGCCGGGGATCGGTGTGCCAATATCACGAGTACCAAAGGGGACTCCTAATTTAGGCATTTTATTTTTTACTGTTTTCCTACTGTGTTTTTCGTTCTTAACTTCTGTATCTCTGCTGTGAATTTCTGCAAGTGCTGTTTTTTTTTTCTGTTTGTTCTGTGCTACTCCGTTTGTTCAGTGTATGCGAGGTACAATCGACCCAGGTGAACTCCAATTCGAACCTGAGATCGAGAGACTCTGCAGAAGGAATAGAAAGAGAACCAAGGCAAGACAGAACAGAGAAAGAGCATCTTCTAGTAGACAAGAGCAGCAAGTTGAGTTACTCAGTGTGCAAGAACCACAAACTGAAATAGCAGCTGTCACCATGGCAGAAGAGAATGCACCAAGGAGAACAATGGGGGACTACACTTCCCCTAGAGTTGATAGATGTGGGACTCCGATTGTGAGACCTGCAGTGGCCTGCAATAATTTCGAAATCAAGGCCTCACTACTCCACCTTGTGCAGCAAAACCAATTTGGAGGGTTGGAGAGTGAAGATCCTCATGCTCACATTGGTACCTTCATTGAGCTGTGTGACACCATCAAGTTAAATGGAGCTTCCGATGAGGCCATTCGGTTAAGGCTTTTCCCTTTCTCTTTGAGGGATAGAGCCAAGGCATGGCTTCAATCTCATCCTCATGGAAGCATCATCACCTGGAACGACTTAGTCAGCAAGTTTTTATCTCGATTCTTCCCTCCATCAAGAATGATTAAGCTGAGGTCAGAGATCAATGCCTTTGCACAGAGGGATGGTGAGTCACTATATGAAGCCTGGGAGAGGTTCAAGTCCTTACTCACAGCTTGTCCAAATCAGGAACTGGAGACATGGCAGCAGGTCGCAACTTTTGTTAATGGGCTCAACAGGAACTCAAGAAGTATGATTGAAGCGGCTGCAGGAGGTACATTGAGTCAGAAAACACCGGAAGAAGCAAAGGACTTGATTGAGAACATGGCTAACAATGACTATCAAATGCCTAGTTCTCGGTCAATGGTCAGTAGAGGTGTTCTAGAGCTGGATGAAATTGGTGCCCTCAAAGCACAAATGGCTATTCTTACCAAACAACTGGGGTCGGTTCAACTGCAGAACTCTCAAGTACAAGCTGTTCAAGTTCAAGGTGCCTCAGTGTGTGATTTCTGTGGAGGCAACCATGCAAATGGAAACTGTGAGATCAATGTGGTTGGAAGCTCGGGACAAGAAGAGGTAAACTATATGGGCAACCAAGGGCCTAGAAATGATCCCTACTCCAACACCTACAATCCGGGGTGGCGCAATCATCCCAACTTTAGTTGGAGACAAGGGCAAGGTTCAAATACTCAAGCAAAGCCTCCTCAAGAGAGTTCAAGCAAATTGGAGAGCATTCTAGGCCAGTTCATGCAAGCCACTCAAGAGACTATGAAGAATCAAAATGCCTCCATCAAAAATCTTGAGCACCAGATAGGACAGTTGGCAAAGCAAATGGCAGAAAGACCTCAAGGACAATTCCCAGGAGATACAGAGAAGAATCCGAAGGAAGGTTGCATGGCAATTATCACAAGAAGTGGGAGAGTGTTAAATCCACAAGAAAGAGAAGGAGAAGAAGAGGCAAGAGGAGCTAGAGATGATAAGGTACAATTTGAAGAGGTAAACAATGAAGAACCCAGAAATCCCCAAGATACTACCTCTATTCCTACCGGTGTAGAAGCTGAAAAACCGCAGAAGGAGAAATTAGTTGATGAAGAATTTGCGAAGAAGAAGACTAAAAGACAGATTCTGGAAGAGGCTGATAATCCCAAGGAGCTGCCCCCATATTTCAGAATCCCTTACCCCCAACGGTTGAAGAAAGAGGCAAAAGATCAGCAGTTTTCTAAGTTCCTGGATGTATTCAAAAAGCTACAAATAAACATCCCGTTTACTGAAGCTCTACAGCAGATGCCTTCCTACGCAAAATTCATGAAAGATATCCTTACAAACAAAAGAAGGTGGAAGGAGGAGACAGTGATGCTTACTGAAGAGTGCGGTGCTATAATTCGAGAGGAAGCTACCAAGTAAAGATGAAGGACCGGGTAGCTTCACTATCCCATGCACTATTGGTCATGTGAACATTAGGAGAGCATTGTGCGATCTAGGCGCAAGTGTCAACCTTATGCCGTTGTCCATTTTCAAAAAGCTGGGAATTGGTGAGGTAAAACCAACAGGAATTTCTCTTCAATCGCGGACCGCTCCATTACATATCCCTATGGTGTTGTGGAGGATTTGTTGGTGAAGGTGGATAAATTAATCTTCCTAGCAGACTTTGTGGTTTTAGATATGGAGGAGGATGCTGAAGTTCCACTCATACTAGGGAGACCTTTTCTGGCAACTGGTCGGGCTTTGATAGATGTGGAAAAAGGCCAGTTGAAATTCAGAGTGCAAAACGAGGAAGTAACTTTCAATGTATTGGAAGCTATGCATCGCACGAGCAAGGAAGAGGAGTGTTTCCGCATGGAAGTGGTGGACACAGTAGATAAGGAAGTCATTGCACATCAACACCACCCCTCTATTCCAGAGAAGAAGGAAAAGCCCAACTTGAAAGCAAATCTAAAGTTATGCAAAACAAATGATGCATCAGTTGGTGAGGAGGTTGGTCCTGCTGATCTTGTGAAAACGGAACCTCCACCAGGAAGGAGTAAGAAAAAGGGCAAGAGGCCCAGAGAGAAAAAGGCAAAGCAGAAGCACAATTGTTGGCCTTTTAAGAAAAATCAGCTCTTTACAGGAGTTTCATGGAAGAAAAGTGCTCTTGCAATTCTATGTTCAGCAGATCCCGGTTAATTGAAGGAAGAAATCACACGTCAAGCTAGTGACGTTAAAGAAGCGCTTATTGGGAGGCAACCCAATTTTTATTTTTTATTTTCATCTTCTCTTTTGTTTTTGATCTCCCCCTCTTGAATAATTTGAGAAGCTCAAGAGGTTTGTTAATAGTTTGTTGAGTGATTCCAGATTTTGAAGGAAGGAGGAGAAGAAGGGCAGGAGGAAACAAGACCAGAAAGCATGTGATTCAGCACCACTACCACCTTGTGAGTTGTTCCAGTTTTCTCCCCTCTCTAAGCTTAATTATTTACATTGAGGACAATGTAAGTCTTTAAGCTTGGGGTAGGGGTACTCTTCTTTTCTTGCATTGTAAATATTGCATCCATATATGCATTATAAATATTGCATTCATATAGGCTTAAGTTGCATGATCGCATGATTCGGTTACCCCTGCTTAGATTGAGCATATGATAGTAAGAGCTAAGTGCCAATTTTTCTGTGATAGTGAATTTTGGACCCTGATTTTCTATTCTTGTAATTTGGCTTCATTAAATATGCTTGAGATGTTCTTGGATAGTTGATTAGCATGTGTTTCTATGGATTTGTGTTCTCACTGGTTCTTGAACTGATGAATGTGAGCTTTTGAGCCATTAGGGGGCACTCACTAAATCTGCCCCCGTTCTTTGTGTAGAGTGTTTTCCTCTTGGACTGTTTTTCTCTAGAACTTGACTTGAAACCATTTCGAAACTAGAAAATTTTTGGAAACATTTTTGAAAATGATTGAGGCAATAGGTATTTTTTCCGGCCTTCTGAGCTTTGAATGTGTAAATGCTACCCTTAGTTGCCCAATTTTGAGCCTGAATGAATAACATGCTTTTCTTGGTTCCCTAAAATGTTGTGTTAAATATGCTTATGAGGGACCTTCTAAAGTACTGTGCAAAAATGGGTTGGAAAATGTAGTTGAAAGTTTGGGATGATGAAAAGAAAAAAAAATGAATCTGAAAAAATTTTACTTCTCTTGAATTGCAAAATCTTCCCTTCTTCAAACAAAAAAAAAAAAAAAAGAAGAAATAAAAATGGGGAAGGGGATGACAAAAAGGAATGAGAAGTAAAAAGAAAAAGAAAAGAAAAAAAAAATGAAAAGAATGGTGGAAGAGTAAACTGAAACCCAAAGAAAGGTATTTTAGAAGGTCGTGCCTTGCAATGCTTGATTGTTTGTATAGCCTTTTGAAATTTCCCGTTTTTGAAATTCCCACCCGAAAATTGATCCCATGGCCTCATTACAACCAAAGAATAAGACCTCTTGATTCTTAGATGTTGTCATTAATAAAGTGAAGATTTGGTTGATAGTCAAGCTTATGGTAGGAATCATTCTTTGAGGAAAATGGAGTGAAATGTCATATTCCCTTAACACTTGAGTGAGTGAGGCAAGAAAGAGAGCCAAGCAAATGAACAAGCTTGGGGTGAGCTTCAAGTGAGATAGAGTGCCCGAATCAGTGAGAATGTGAGTCTAGGGAAACTAAGCCCCTAATTGGACTTGAATTGATTGTCTCTTGCTGAAATAATTGACTGCCTGTTGCTTGGATCATTTTAGTCGGGTTCTTAGTTCACTATCATTGTCCTGGTTGTTTTCATCTTATGGCCTTGGTTTTTGCTTGAGGACAAGCAAAGTCTTAAGCTTGGGGTGATTTGATGAGTGTGATTTCACCTCATTTTCCATGTACATTTCTGCATGCATTTGCATATAGTTAGGCCATTTTAGTGTTTATTTTGTTTAGTTTTTCCTTTGGAACAGATAAGGTGGTATTGTGTGTTGTTTTGCAGATATTCATGATTAAATGCCCAAGAATTAGCAAGTATGAAGCTTGGATGACTTAGAGCTTTGAAAGATAAGAAATTGAGCCAAGCAGAGAGTATCACGGCCTAGCCGTGATGGCCCTCACGGCCGTGAGGGAGCAGTAGCTGAAGAGAGAATTGAGCCAAAAGTCAGAAGCTGTCACGGCCTAGCCGTGATGGCTATCACGGCCGTGACGTGTCAGCTGTGCCAGATCTCCAAAAGTCAGAGACGATCACGGCCTAGCCGTGATGGATATTACGGCCGTGATAAATCAGTTGGAAAAGTCAGAGACGATCACGGCATAGCCGTGATGTCTATCACGGCCGTGACCTGTTTGTTGGAAAAGTCAGAAAGGATCACGGCCTAGCCGTGATGAGTATCACGGCCGTGATGAATCAGTAAATGAAGCGGTGCCAAGTCAGAAACCATCACGGCCTGGCCGTGATGGCTATCACGGCCGTGACCGGCCACGAGTACTAGAAAAACTGAGCAGAACAGAAGAATTGAGATTATTCAGAAAACCCTAAAGAAAAATCCTCTGCTGCTGGTGGCTGTGTGCATCATTCCATGGAGCTCTCCCCTTTCTTCATCTCTGTAATTATTCCTTTTGTTTTATCTTCAATTATGCGTAGCTAAACTCCCCTTTGTTGGGGTTAGACTATTGTTATCTGAACTTGGTTGTAATATGACTTGAGATTAATACAGTTTCCTTCTTCTTTATGAGTATATAATTCTATGCTTAATGCTTTCCTAGGCTTGATCATCTTAGGAATGATTAGTTGCTTTAATAGACAATTGAAAGGTTGATGTTAAAGTATGCTCATGAATTATATGCCAAGTAGTCCAAGAATCTAGACATAGGTGTTGGCTACTTGCAATCTTATGAATCTTGTTCTTAATGCAATTTCTCTTATTAATCCACCTAAGACATTAGGGTTTAATTTGGGATTTTAGGCTCAATGCACCTAAGACATTAGGCTTGAGTATATTAGAAAAGATTCGATTGTCATAAGGGGAGTAGGAACTGTGTTAGTTATCATTTCATAACAACCAAGGGAGGATTAGCTTAGTTTAACCCCAGCAATTCTATCTCATTGTTATTCATCTTTCTGTTTTCACATCAACTGTTTGAGAAAAATCCAAAAAGAACAAAAATATTTTCTTCTTGTTTGTTTGCAAGATGTTAGAACAACCTTCAATCCAAAATTCGATCGCCTAGATAGTAGTCAAATTTGCGAAGTGGTAATTGTCCACAATCCCTGAGAACGATATCCGGTCTTACCGTTTTTATTACTTGCAACGAACCGGTACACTTGCCGAGTCCGTGTCAATCGCCAACAAAGAATTCGGGCACAAGGATTGACGGATCTAAGAAGCCGTAAACTGATGCAACGCCCTTATCAAGCTAAAGACGATGGAGATACCTAAGATATGAAAAGGTGTGGATGTTAATTACATAATATATATATATATATATATATATTGAAATTAAAATAAATTATTAAATGGAAAAATACCAAAAATAAATAAGTTATAAAATTAAAATTAACTTACGTGCACCAGAGACTCAAAACCGTGCTGGCCATCCAGACGTTATTTCTGCAGGCGTGCCCGAGATCTTCACCACAGAAGGAAAATATCCTCTGTTGATTTGGGTGTGCCACCCATCCATCGTGCTCCAATGGACATTCAAAAATCTCAAACGCATAATCCTCACCAAGTGAGAACAAACGAGTGACAGGTGACAGTGACACCGACGTCGACTTGGCCTTCAATTTTGGAAAAATAAAATAGATAAGTTGTTGATAATTAAAAAAACACAAGTAATTATTTGACTAATTTGGACATTAATAATGAATACATACCTTTGTTAACATTTCGAGCTCACGTCGTTTGAAGTCCAACTCAAGCTCACGCCTTTTCATTTCCAACTCAAGCTCATGGCGTTGGACTTCCAACTCCCGCTCCCTAGCTGCCAACTCATCGTCCTCCACATGTGCCCTACTATAACTCTCTTTTGTGCTCACATGTGAAGGGTTGGCATGCCCTGCGGTGTCCTGGGATGAACCGACGGAGGAAAGCTCTCTGGCAAGCGCTTGCTTGAATTCTGGGTTGGATATTAAGCTTTGCATCAGATGTGTTGTAATAGCAGGGTTGGAGATGAGGTGCTGAGTAATGTCATCCAAAATTGATGCTTCATCGACCACCCGCTTTCGTGAAACAGACTTGCCATAATATTCTTTGATGGTCACGTTCCCAGGAAGACCGATAACCCGATCAGGATGGTCTTTCTCGCCTAGAGCAGTCATCAAGACGTCCCGCCGTCTAGAAGGGACAAATGAGCCCTGGGAGGATTGTGCTTTAAGATCCACCTACAATGAAAAAAATGAAAAAACGTGCAAGTGAAAAATGTTAAAAATATCTATACAAATATCAATTGAAATCAAGTTAATTAATTACTTACAACCTTATCTGCCATTTCGCTAATGGCATCAACTTTAAAAGATCCCGTCTTTGTCATGCGGTCGGCTAACCAGACATCCTCGCGGTCGATGTCCGACGGAGGACTTGATGGTGTGCCCTCAGGCACCCCTCCTCTTTCAATCCTAGCAGACAATTGCTTGAACCTTGAAATTATTGGAAGATACCACAACACCTTCGCAGGAGGACCCTTTTTTCTCACATCTTCAAGATCATCATCATCATCACCACCCTTCACTTTGTATCATGATAACCCACATTTGGGGCAATCGTGATTGTCTTCATGAACACCGGTGTACAATATGCAATCATTGGGGCATGCGTGTATCTACTTATACTCCATACCCATCGGACACAATACCTTCTTGGCCTCATAGTTACGGTCAGGCAATGTGTTGTCCTCCGGAAGCAAGTCTTTCAACACTTCAAGCAATTCCGTGAAGCTTTTATCGGTCCAACCATTTCTCGCCTTCACACAAACCAATTTTAGCACCGCCGACAACCGTGTATGAGTAGTACACCCTGGATATAAAGGCTATCCGCATCACCGCACAACCTATCATACACATGAGCTCGATGAAAAGATTCTTGTCCAATATCATGGATCATGTCCTCTACTCGATCATCCTCCATATCTACGTCAACGTCCTCACTTTGGGAGACACTTGTCGTACTACTCAACAACACATCACCATGTCATATCCATCTTGTATAACTCAAGCAAATCCCTTCACAAATCAAATGAGTACGTATATCCTTCATCGTACATTTCCTCGTATTCAAACACTTGACACAAGGACAACAGAACATTCCATTACTATTAGGAACATTCCTTTGAGCAAATTCTATAAATTCTCCCACCTCCTTCAAATACTCAGCACTAGTGCGCTTACAAACCATCCAACTACGATCCATAACTAGATAGGTTCTGTAGATATACAAAACATATATCCAAGGCATTTAAAAATTATTTCAAATTTACACCATTTTCAGGTTTCTTAAGACAGAAAAGAAATAAGCAGATGAAGATAAATTAACAAAACAGAATTCCAATGAGCAATATATTGTTGATGTCACGTGCTACAAGCAACTCTAAATTTCTTCCCATTTTGAAATAGGTCATGATAGCAGAAGAAAAACAAGAGAAAACACAAAACCCACGACCAGAAATAGAGACATTCCAAACAACTCAAACTCACAGTTTCAAGTTTCAACTACAGAGACTACAGTTTCAACATACACTCAAAACCAAAAATAAAAAAATGTGCCCTAAAGACTCACCAGAAATAGGTGCTCGCGTGGTGGCCAACGTTCGATGTGGTTACTGAGAGCAGAGGGACAAGGAGAGTTAGTGTGCGGGAATGGGGAAGAGAGATGTCAAGTTATTGCAAAGAATGAGCGGGAAAGACAGAGTTAGGGTTAAGAGTGTACCTCACGGTGGTGGGGAAGAAGCCCTCGTGGTGGTTGCGGTGGAGATGAGCTCGCGATTAGGGCAGAGTGAGAGTGAGAGTTTAGAGTTGAGAGTCAGAGTAAGAGTTGAGAGTGAGAGTGAGCGTGAAAGAGAAGAACAGAGACGTACAGAGCGAAGTGTAGAAGGTGCGCGGGTGTAAACGTTATAATCAAAAACCAAAAATAAAACAACATTTTACGTCAGTTGTTTGTAACAACTGACGTTAAAGGTCATTTATTTAACGTCAGTTGTCTTAAGAAATTGATGTTAAAAGTCATTGTTTAACGTCAGTTGTATTAAACAACTGACGTTCAAAATAAATATTTTTTTATTTAAAAACACTTTTAACGTCAGTTGTTGAAGACAACTGACGTTAAAAGTGTATAAGTTTCTGCAAAAACATTAATTCCTTTGACTAATGTGCTACTTACCCATGAGCATTAAGTTTATAGATCAGTTTTCAAGAAAATCAGCTAGTCTCTCTTCTCTATATAAAGTACCATTCTTCTGTATCAGTCTGTAATACAGCCTCTTCTTTTCCTCTATATTTCGTGCGATTTCTATTCCTTCACAAAATGGCTCTGAGACTTTTGTTGTTTCTTCCTATACCTAGACTTAAAGGTCTCTGTCCTAATGGTCAAAAAACTTCTGAGGTTGAGTAAATCACGTAACATGGATGGTAAGGTTGTGTAAATCACGTAATGTGATTTCCTCACTTTATTTCATCCCAGCCATCCCTTTCACTCTGCTTTGGCACTAAGGGACTGTGGATTCAAGACGATGCATCAAGGAATTCCAGTGAAGGAGGTGATGCAAATATCCCTTTCACTTTGCTTTCGCTGCTAGTGACTGTGGATTCACGATGCATCATGGAATTCAAGTGAGGGAGGAGATGCATCGATCCATCCATTGGAGTTTCTGAGGACAGAACTGAGAAGAAAATGATGTTGAAGCAGAAACCTTTTTATATTTTAGGGCTATGTTGCAGAAATTTTTTATCTTTTAATCATATAATTTTAACTTATGAATCGCTTAAATGAGATACGATTTGATTATACATATATAACTTGTTTTATATTAAGTGTTTATTTATTTTAATTTGCCCAAGAATTTGTTTACTAATTCAAGCTAATTAATTAAGATTAAAATAAACTTGTTTAAAAAAAAAGTTTAGAAATAAACTGCACTATATGGAGTGACCTGCGTTAAGGGTGACAATAAGGCATTTCAGATAGGGATATAGGATTATTTACGTCAGCTATTTATCTAACTGAAGTAAAAAATCAAACTTTTAACGTCAGTTGTATAAACAACTGACGTTAAAAATAAATATTTTTTATTTTAAAAACAATTTTAACGTCAGTTTTTGAGGACAACTGACGTTAAAAGTGTATAAGTTTCTGCAAAAACATTCATTCCTTTGACTACTGTGCTACTTACCCATGCACCTTGTAACTTAATCCTCTTAATGAGCATTAAGTTTATAGATAAGTTTTCAAGAAAATCAGAGAGTCTCTATTCTCTATATAAAGTGTCATTCTTCTGTATCAGTCTGTAATACACCCTCTTTTTTCCTCTATATTTCGTGCGTTTTCTATTCCTTCACAATATGCCTCTATCACATTTGAGATTTTTGTTATTTCTTCCTATACCTAGACTTAAAGGTCTCTATCTAAATGGTCAACAAACTTCCGAGGTTGAGTAAATCACGTAACATGGATGGTAAGGTTGGGTGAATCACGTAATGTGACTCCCTCACTTTATTTCATCCCCTCATCAATTCCACTCCGCTTTCGCATCAAGTGACTGTGGATAAAGCAGATGGAGCATAAGGAATTCAAGTGAGGGAGGAGATGCATCCATTGGAGTTTCTGAGGACAGGACTGAGAAGAAATTGATGTTGAAGTAGAAACTTTTATATTTTAGTGCTATGTTGCAGAAATTTTTTATCTTTTAATCATGTAATTGTAACTTATGAATCGCTTCAATGAGATACGATTTGATTATACATATATAACTTGTTTTATGTTAAGTGTTTATTTATTTTAATTTTCACAAGAATTTGTTTACTAATTCAAGCTAATTAACGAAGATTAAAAATAAACTTGTTTAAAAAAAAGTTTAGAAATAAACTGCACTATATATATGGAGTGACCTGTGTTAAGAGTGACAACACGGCATTTCAGATAGGGATATAGGATTATTTACGTCAGCTATTTATTTAACTAAAGTAAAAATCAAACTTTTAACGTCAGTTGTATAAACAACTGACGTTGAAAATAAATATTTTTTATTTTAAAAACAATTTTAACGTCAGTTGTTTAAGACAACTGACGTTAAAAGTGTATAAGTTTCTACAAAAACATTCATTCCTTTGACTACTGTGCTACTTACCCATGCACCTTGTAACTTAATCCTCTTAATGAGCATTAAGTTTATAGATAAGTTTTCAAGAAAATCAGAGAGTCTCTATTCTCTATATAAAGTGTCATTCTTCTGTATCAGTCTGTAATACACCCTCTTCTTTTCCTCTATATTTCGTACGTTTTCTATTCCTTCACAATATGCTTCTATCATATTTGAGGTGTTGTTATTTCTTCCTATACCTAGACTTAAAGGTCTCTGTCTTAATGGTCAACAAACTTCTGAGGTTGAGTAAATCACATAACATGGATGGCAAGGTTGGGTGAATCACGTAATGTGATTCCCTCACTTTATTTCATCCCAGTCATCCCTTTCACTCTGCTTTGGCCGCAAATGACTGTGGATAAAACAGATGGAGCATCAAGGAATTCAAGTGAGGGATGAGATGCATCCATTAATTGGAGTTTCTGAGGACAGGACTGAGAAGAAAATGATGTCGAAGCCGAAACTTTGCATCCATTGGAGTTTCTGAGGACAGGACTGAGAAGAAAATGATGTTGAATCAGAAACTTTTTTATATTTTAGGGCAATGTTGCAGAAATTTTTTATCTTTTAATCATGTAATTGTAACTTATGAATCGCTTCAATGAGATACGATTTGATTATACATATAACTTGTTTTATGTTAAGTGTTTATTTATTTTAATTTGCACAATAATTTGTTTACTAATTCAAGCTAATTAATTAAGATTAAAAATAAACTTGTTTAAAAAAAAAGTTTAGAAATAAACTGCAGTATATGGAGTGATCTGCGTTAAGAGTGACAACAGGGAGATGACAACGAAAGAAAGATAGGAATGAGTTTCAGTTAAGGGATATATGATTATTTACGTCAGTTATTTATTTAACTGAAGTAAAAATCAGACTTTTAACGTCAGTTGTATAAACAACTGACGTTAAAAGTGTTAATATCACTTTTAACGTCAGTTCATTATACAACTGACGCAAATAGTGATTTTATATTTACAAAACTGTCACCGCCTCATTTTTAACGTCAAACATATGGTCAACTGACGTAAAACGTTCCCGTATATTACATTATTTCTAGTAGTGAATGAATGGAACCTGAAGGTAGGAAATCCCCTCCCTGCATAAATTCGTTCCATACGCAAGAACTGAGATTAGAACCCCAGTCACTTGGTTAAGAGTGCATTTGTTATTGCTTATTTTACTAAAAAAATAATTTTTTTAACTGAATAATCATTTTTTAAAACTTTTAGTGTGTTTGTCTTTGTTTTTAAAAATAATGAAAAGCAGAAAAAAGACATTTTCAGGGATAAAATGAAAAACAATTTTCATTAGCTTTTGAAAAAAAAATCAGTTTTTATAGCTAACTACTGTTTAAAAAAATGATTTTTTTTATTGTAAACAAACAGAAATCTGTTTCTGCTTTTCTTTAAAATCTCTAAAAATAATCATTAAATTATTTTGTATCAAAATCGTTTATTTTTTAATCTTAAACAAAACAGACTCTAAGGGATACAAGTACTCAACCACTTGTACCAACTCCCGTTGATGGTGATAAGGCACATTGATTACTTTAACATACATCTATTATCACTGATTATATATTAATAACTTAAAATTTATATAATTTTTAAAAAAATTAACGGTAAAGATATATTTTGGGCACACAAATATTGAAGGAGTGAATTTTACCAAAAGTCCCATGCACACTGTGTATTTAAGGAGCCAGCTTTCTCTTTTTCCATTTTCGACGAGTTTCCATTTAAAATAATTAATTCAAAGTTAGAAAACTTTATCTAACAAGGAAAAAATGGAAAAATTCAAATCAGGGAAAACACCAACCACAGAAATTACAAAACACGATTTAGGGATTTTTATTAATTATGATTATTAAAATAGTATAAAGTTGATAAATAAAATGAAATGTAATTATCGTGGTAGGTTATATAAATATCAATTAAGGGAAACTAATAACAATATGTGTATTAATTAATAAAGAGATGACGTGAATATAGACAGACTACAGAATTGCCCGCAATATATTTTATCAAATTAAAAAATAAATAAAAAAAATAGTCCACAAAAGTGATTTGGATGTCACTTAGA